>JAKEPQ010000044.1:1811666-2510000 GCA_024500445.1 Entomyzon cyanotis
GAGGTGCATCTGATGGATTTCTCTAACCTCTTTGGCCACATCCTTGGCTGCATCGGTGCTAAAAATGTGAATAATTTGTGCAGGGACAGTTTGGTGAAGCAGAGATACCTCACAGTCCTCGTCCTTGGGTTTGTTTTCTTTCACTCACTAAGTTAGGTCACCTGCAGAGGAAAAAAACCAATTAAATATACACACTGATCTCCATTTTAAATGCTTATAAATAGACATTTACCAAATGGACAGGGAATCCTTAAACAGCAGAACCAGTGTTACAGCTTCAAGACAAATCATTGCAGCAAGTTTTTACTAAAGAGTTCTGATTAATAAACCATTACTTTGCATTTGGGAAATGTGGTGGATTTATTAATGTGGATTTTTATCCCTGCCGTGATGGAAATGTTCTGTGGTGCTGTTCAGATATTTGATCTCAGAGCTCTCCTTCATAAATCTCAGTCACATTTCCTGGATATCATTTTCAGTCTGCTAAAAAAGGTTTGGGCAAAGACTTTGATAAAAGCGTTTATGTTTTAGGATGTGGCTCTAGATGGACTTCTGTGTCAAAGCTGGACTGAAATGATTGCCTAATTTGTAATGGAAATTAATTTAAAAAGCTATGCAAGAGTAGATATGAATTGCTGATTGCTCTTTCCAATGGCGTGGATACATTTGGTCACAAAGGAGGCTGTTGTGGGCACACAAATCACTGTTTTGGGGTGATTTTGGGGGGCAGGGTCTCACAGTTTTTGCTGGAATAGCCCTCTGAGCAGAAGTCTTGTACAGAATGTCATGAGCAGCTCTGACTTGCAGAGGATGAGGCTTGACAAGTCCAGCTGTGACCACAAAATCTCCTTTATATTTTTTATTAAATAATAAGAGAGTTTGACTTGGGAGTGACTTTTATCTAGTCCACCCCTGCCATGTCAGGGACACCTTCCACTGTCCCAGGCTGCTCCAAGCCCTGTCCAGCCTGGCCTTGGACACTGCCAGGGATCCAGATGTGTCCAGCCATCTCCATCCTCATCCCCTTTGCATGGAGTCACTGTCCCTGACTCTTTGCTCCTGTTTTCCAGAGGATTGCTAGGAAAAAAGGCACAAAATTAAGTTAACTCTTAGGACCAAATCAGGTGATGGAGCTGCTGGCTGGGCTGACTGCCTTGATGACTTTCTCTCACAAGAGGTTTTTATAATTGAATCTCCGCTGGCCATCAGGCTTTGAAAGAATTTAGAGTGGGGAAATCATCCACACCTTTTGTTGCAATTCCTCTTGCTTGGGTTGCATTTTAACCGAAAACATTCTGTGTCTGTATCCAAAGCTAACACATAGGCTTATATCAGATATTTTATCCTATTTTTTTTGTTAATGCTCCACCGGGGGCAGCAGAAGTGCCCTAATTCCCATGCGACTCTCCATGACAAGTTTCTCAACTCTTGTTTTGCAGTCCTAGCTGTGTTTGGAAAGTGAAGACAATCCAAATCCAAATTCACATTAGTAATTACATTGATCCCCTTGTTGCTGAAATCAGTGCTACTATATATGTAACAGAAAATCTAAAAGAAACAAAAAAATAAAATAAAAATCTTTGAGTGTGTAAGAAATACAAAATACCTTCTTAGAAGCCTCACTGAATTCCATGTACAGTTAACCTTCCCTGACTGATTGCTGCATTGCTACTGCAGCTTAGACATACCCGAGAAAAGCCTTTTTAAAGAATTTATCATAGGATTGGCTGAAAATTATCAAATTCATCTGTATTGTGGATCAGTGCAGAAAAGTTAACCTTGAAAAACGCATTGGAAAGATGAACATCACTATAAATAACGTTAATTTTGATTAAGAATTATCATAAAGAAGTGCTATGTGTGTGCTTATTTAATTTTTTAGTAGTTTTTTTAAAAGTATGATATATTTTCCTTTTGCCAGAGGAGACTGAGACTTATATTCTATCTTTAGAAATTTGTAAGTGTTTGGTATCAATTTTTCTGGAAGTATTCATCCTTGAAGGTCATGTTTTAAAAATGGGAAAGGCAGTTTTCCCTGGCGCCATCCTGGATGCAGCAGCTCTTTTGTGATAACCATCTTCGAGATAATTTGAGAAGTGCTTGCAGAAGCTGTGAGAATTGAAGACATTTTTCACAGCTCTGTGTTTTGAGGATATTTTTGTGCATTTGGATGTCACCTCTTGGTTTAACAAAAGTGAAGGTGTTACTGTAGAACCGAGATGCGGAAAAATGAAGAAAAGGGTTAAAAATACCCCCAAATGTTAGTTTTGTGCTGAGCACTGTATTTTCCAGAACCAAATATCCCAAGAAACTCCCCTGAGACAAGCTGATGCAGCAAAGCTGAGCTATTCTTGATTGCAGACAGTAACAGCATAAAATCTTATTTTAACTGGCTTTGCACAAGGGCAACGCTGGGTGCATGCTAATGGTGATGTGCTGCGCTGATCTCTAAACAAAGAAATGTTCTGTTGGTTTCCTGTAAAGAACGGGCAGAAACCAGATCACCTGGATCTTTTGGAGCTGATTAGGATCTAGAGGCCTGATGAAAGCAGCATGATTGCAGTTTGGTGCTGCCAGGTTGTGACACAGAGCTCAAAACCTACTGTCAAACCTTGTTCTTGTATCGTTGTTTTGGCAGGCTGTGAAAAAAAGAAAAAAAAAGAAAAAGAAAGAAAAAACCAGAAAAAAAAAAAAGAAACCGTTCAAAACCGTAATTTTGTTTGGGAATGTGTTTGGGAGCCCTGGCTCATGGCTGTGAATGGTTTGGGACTGTTTCTGGCACTGCCATCCTATTCCAACCCCAACACCACTCCATGGCAGAGCTTGGGAAGGGAGAGCAGTCTCTGGGGAATAGCCTCATGATTTTCCTCCAGACTGGGACAACTGGAGCAACTGGAGCAACTGGAGCCACATCTACATCTGCACTGGGCTGAGGTTTAGGGATTTTAAAATCAAGCTGCATGTTAGTCCAGGCCCTGGGACAAAAATCCACACTGCAGATGTGTTTTGAAGCTGTCTGAGGGTCCAAGGGCTGGTTCAGATCCCTGTATCCCACTGTGCATGGGATGCATTTGATGTTCCACCTCAACCTGACCTTCAAATTTAGTTTCCTACAAAGGGAACCTAATTCACATGCACAAAAAACATGTAAAACAGGACAGAAGGCAAGAAGTGAAGGTTGACAGGAGATAACACTTCAAAACCACTTAGCAGCCTTCAATTAATTGCTCTGATTTTTAATATATATTTAACATATATAGTTGACCTTAACCTGTGTACACAGCATTTAAATTGTCATCTAACTAAAGAAATCACTGTTATTTTTGTTACAATCAAAAATTTAGGAGCACTTAGCTAGCAGATGTTTAAGTTCAAGGAAGAGCTAAGCAGGGTCAAGTGATCAGTTTAAGTACTTCTTCCACTAGAGACCATTAATAACACAAATGTCAACACGACAGAAATGCTGTTGGCTTCTTCCTGCCATCCCTTCCCTCTGGTTTTTGAGTGTGGTTCTTTTGGGGTGTGGTTTTCTTGCTCCTGGTGAAAAGATTCCAAACCAGGAGTGCTAACAAAGAACTGAAACCTCATGAAAAACGTCCTCGAAAGTGAGGAAACTGTATAGGCACTGGTGGCTCATGTTTGCTAATACAGAATATAAATTCATTTTATGCTGTGTGTTTTTTAATTGATTGTAAGAAGCGGTTACTCAAGAGCCAGTTCTGCTGCAAAGAGGACTTCTCAACTTGTCTCTCTTGTGTTTGAGCTGGAACGCACAAAATTTCTAAATCTGACCTTTTCCTATGTAAAATAAAACAAGGAACTTAATTTTCTTCCAGCTATTAAGGAAATCAGGATGAAATTAAGTAGCAAGCAAACAGCATCGTGCATAAAACAGAGTGAACATCCGTGTAGGAAGCAAGGAGCTGAAATGCCTTACAATGTATCTTTTAAGCAAAGAACAAGCCCCAAACTGTCCTTATTCAGTACCAAGAAATACCATTTGGGGTTTGTTTGCTGGCATTTAAAAAAATTAATCCATTAAATACCCACTGGGCACACTGGAAAATATAGAAGTGCATGATTCATTAGCTGAGGCCACTGTTAGGCCTGTTGTCATTTGTCAAACAATTGCTTGCCTCTGGCAAAATATTTAAGAAATAGATGGGTTTTAAAATTTACCCTGTTGTGGCTTTATGGATTGAGATATTTTTTGACCCCCCCCAAAAAAAAGAAAAAAAAAAAAGAATGGAAAACATCAGACTCAAAAAACTTCTTATAAATCTTTCTAACTTCCAGATCGAGGCTCAGAGACGAAAAACAAGAAATCCCTTCCAAACTCTTGATTTACTATTGATCTGTTTGGTTTTTCTAAAAACTATGTGTTTTAACACGTGGCCTAATAATTATTAGGCAAAACATAACATACTCGGTGTGAAAGATCAGGAGATGATTTATTGCTTTCTGTTGTCTTTCCTTTTCCTTCTTCCAGGACATGTATGTTTTAAAGGGATCATCACTATTCATGGCTCAGGAAGAGGAGAAATAGTTTTTAGTAGTTATCATTAACCAATTTCCAGCAATAATTACTTTTCATCACCTTGCCCTTCTCTTAAAATTAGGTGTCTTCGAGAGAGGGGTGGTGGCTGTGGTTTTGCAGGTTTTTAAATACTTTTTGGTTTTAGTTCTCTTTTTTGTTTTGAAACCCAGAGAAATATTGTCTCTTTATGTAGTTAATTATCTGGCATTGGAACTTTTCTGCTCCACTGCATATTTGTTCAGCTGTTGTAACTGCTTCTGAAAAAGGGAGAAAATTACTAAAAATAGGTAAAATTAATCTTGAAACCTTCAAAAAGGACAACTAGCAGTTCTTGAATAGAAAGCTGCTGGTATCATTCCTGAGTTAATGGAAAAATGGCTAAACCCCTGATCAGTCTTCTGCTTCATTTTCTGAGAGTTTGGGTAAAAATCTACACATTTCTGGTTTTGAGGCAGTTCCATCAAGGCTTAATTCCAGCCACTTCTAAGCATGAGGACAGTGCCTCTATTTTGAACAGCAAAATGTCATTGCAGGGAAGCTTCTTTTATTAATTAAAATACTTATTATTGAGTGGCTGTTTCTACGAAAGACAATTTTAATAACGTTGTGAAGTGAGAACATTTCAAGCTTCAATTTGTTTAAAATTTAAATTGTTAGAGAGCAAAGGATATTCATCTCAACCATGTATTAATGGTGACACAGATTTCCTGTATTCTGAGTGACAGATTTCCCAAAGCTCCTTCTCTCCTGTTCCTAAACGTGGCCAATCCACTGAAACCTTATGGAATATTATGGTTTCCCAGCAAAGTGGTGCAGTGCAGGCAACTTTCAGGGTTAACTTTCTGGCACAGATCAATAAGAGAATGCAGAAATAGTGTGATTACAGAAGCTGAAAAGCTGGCCAAGTGCTTTGAATAATTAATCCTTGCTTGATGCTGGAAATTTGTCTTGTTTCACTTTACAAAGTGAGATTTTTGTTGGGTTGTAATTTCTAAGGCTGGAGGATTGTGTAAATAATTTAATAAATTTTATCATACGTGAAACATCCAGTTTCTAGAGATGGATATGCAGTGTAATATCAACCATAACTATAAAAGTAATTTAAAAAGCACCTTCCTTATTTATGCTTTATTTTATTTTAGGAGACGGCAGAGAACACAAAGAAGAAATTGGTACTTGCAAATCTACTTTAAAAATGCTTCAAAGAAGCATAAAACAAAGGATTTGGAATACAGTTCTCTTTATTTTCTTTATAAATCATGTTCACAGAGTAGTCTTTCTCCCCTCACCCCTTTGTAATCATGTTGTTTACTATGGCAAAGTAAGTATTTTCATATTTTGATCTATTCCTTTCCTTATTTGTGTTTTCTGGGACAGGAGTAGAAGAATGGTCAGTCAAGAAGGAGAAGTCATCACATTGTAAAGAACAACATGATTTAATTGTTGTTAATTCATGGGCATTAAAATTCTGATACACTGTGAAATAGAAGATAATGACAGAGAACACAACGCTAACAATATTCTCTCATGAACAGAAAACAGCACAGGCTTTAATCCAGTTCTTAAGCTGCTTTTTGAAGTTTTTTATTCAAGCACCTAGCTAGCTTAGTTGAAAATAAGAAAACATCCTGACATTTGACATTACAAAAGGAAATGGAGTAATTAGCTGTAAAAATAAATATAATTCGTGTCTTTTTGTCTGTTTGTGCCCACTTCTCAGGCAATCATACACGTTTTTTATGGTTTTTATACCTCCTTACATTAGAACTAATTATTTTTTGCACACTTATTTTATTTTTCCATACAAACATATTTTCACCAGACTATCCAATTAGCTGTTCTAATAGCACATAACATCATATATCAATACACAGACCAAAATCTAGCCTGATTATCCCAAATTAGACTCCCGAGCTCCTCATGAGCAGCATGGCAGGAGTGACTCCATATGTGAATTTGTGATCCCCAGAGAGCAACATGTCCAACGTGAACTTAGAGGTGACATAACTGAAGGGTGACATTTGGCCATCTCTGATCACACCAGCTCGGTGTCCCTCGGGACACCCTGACTCCTCGTTGCCCTCCTGGTGCTGCCAAGCTGGGGGATCCCCTGGTGGGTGGGACAGAGCCTGCTCAGCCACCATCCTGGGGTTGCCCTGGGATTTGGGGGATGCTGGAAGCAGGGGTGGGGATGCTACACCCAGGCAGTGCCCGGGGAGGTGTGGACACAGAAGGCAGAAACTAACGCAAGCCTGAGATTGCTGTGATTTAGGACCTGACCAGCCATCTCCAGAGCATTGCAGGTTGGTGAAAGGCTGAAATTGCCTTTCCAGCAGTGCCTTTGGTCTAGCAGTGAGGGCACTTCAGCCAGCCCCACAAGTGGGTTGGATGTGTACAATTTTTTTTTTTTTTAATGCAGGCAAAATATAATCCCCATTCCTGCAAAAAAAAAATTAAAAAATAATAAAGAAAAAAGAAAGATGTGTCTGGGTGAAACCCTGTATGGGGTTTCTTTGGAGAGGTACCAAAAAAAAAAAAATTTAATGAGGGTCTCTTCACCTCTGTGCAATAAGAAAACCAGGCAGCCTCCTCCAGATGTAGCAGATCTTTGGAGAGGACAGAGCCAGCTGCATAAGGCTCCCCTCTTTACAGCAACTCTGGATCTAGCTGTGGTAGTTACTGGGATATTCCCTACCGCTTTACCCATCCCATAACCTGTCCAAACTTCAGAAAACACCTATAGAATAGTCTATATTTTTTCAAATGTTCTGAAGTTTGGATGGAGGAATGACATGTATTCTTCTTGATCATGGTGCACTCTTTACCCCAATCCTTATCCTGGTTGAATATTTAACATTTCAATTTCCATTTTTTCCTCCAAAGGTTTCCGAGAAGGCTCTGAATGGCCTGAGGAAATGTGTGAAATGGGCACCAATTTAAAAAATGGCTGTTCAAAAAAGGTTGCATGGTTTTAGGGACCTGACCTGTAGTAAGTCTCCATGTATAGCTAAGGGGTACTGTTTTGAGGAAATCCAATTCCTAGTGGATTAAAAAAAAAGGGGATTTGGCACTGAGATTGCTCTATCTGTAAAGGATGAACAGGTATCCACAGAGGATGCAAATATCCCCAGAAGGATGGAAATTTGCTTCTGAGTTCATTGAGAATGAACTCCAATAAAATACATCTTACACTACAGCCCTTTTCCTTATATCGTTCCTGGTTTGCTCACAGAGTCTTAAAACAGGACCACAACCACTCCGGGAAAGAGATTTATTTACTCACATCCATGGGAAAATAGCTACACCAAACGTTCGTGAAAGCATACAGGTTGTGTCCTACTCGGATAAATACCACTCTACCTCCTTTAAATGATGGAAACAGTGGGCAGCTATAAAACTTTGCGCAAATACAAATGTTGGTCCTTGGAATTCTTCATAGTCAGCAAGCGTCCAGTAGGAAAAAGAGTTCTCCATTTTTAAGTGGTGGAACCAACACTGGAGAGACAACATCAAGAACTGCTTGAGAGATTACCCAAGACCAAGATGTTTTTAATCAGTGGCCTCTCTGTCTTTTTGTTTTTTTGGATATCCAGCTTGAGACACCATAAGTGGAGTAAATTTTCAGAAAGCCTTGAGCACCTGCTCTCTGAAAAACTGGTTGCATTAAGGTATCTGAAGATGAGCACCAAGAACTGCTGCATCCAAAGTGAGTTTGCATTAGAAATCCCAAATTCCCTCAGACTGGTACTTAGGGAGGACCTAGTGCTTTAGGCAGCTCTGAAAATCCTAGGCACCATGCGCAGTGCGTGTTTATCTCTGACACTGGCAGATTTAGGTAAACAATTTCCGCCTAGACCACTGCAGATTGAGTGAAAAGAAGTATTTCAATAGCTTCATTTTCTGTTAATTCTAAGGAGGACTAACTAAATAATTCAGGGCTAGTGATACTAGATTATTTCATTTATAGTTTAAAAAACAGATGTACTTTTTAGATACAAATAAGATGTAAGGAAATGAAGTGTTTTCTTTTTCTCTTCTAAACTTAATGGCTGGTTTCAGATTTTGTCTAATAATCTTGGTTTAAGACTTCACTGTTTTAAATTTTCTTTTCTAATTTTTATTTCTTGTGATGTGTAAATAGCTAAGAAATATTAAATATTGTAATGTTCTTTAATTAAGACAATAATATTTCAAAGGCTAATGTAAAATCAAGCTGCTAAAGTTTACAATTTCTCTGTCCAGCAGTTCATTTATACAACTGCCCTGAGTAGATGCTATTATGCTGCTTAGCAAATGGCCTTTAAGAGTTTAAAAATAGCTGAGTAAAGCTACTCAAAGGTAATACAACACTTCTCAGGCATCTTTAATTGGAGTTAAGAAGAAAACAGAATTTTCTGATTAGTTAATTATTCACTCAGTGATTTATACACAACTAAAACACAATTGAAATATTCAGGAGAACTAATTGTGCTTCTTCCTATGTGTGGGACCGTGAGCTTATTTTTCAGAAAGGCAAGATTTTAAATTGTAAAACTAGTCCTATTTTTATGGACTGTTTTAGCTGCTTATATTAAACTCTGTTGTTCCCATGTGAACCAGTGAAAACAGTTATTTGCTAACATACATTGTTGTGAGGTTTCTTTGCGAAACCTCACTGATCCCCTTTAACAAAAAGATAGTTTTATTTTAAAATTCCTGATATAATCAATTTGCAGTGTTTCTCAAACTGGTATAAACATGTAAAATCTGTGCTTTTAAAAGCTTCTGCTTTGAGTAGCCTTACACTCCATAATTGTGCCCTAGCAATTGTCAAGCTCTATTGCATGCCCCATTCATGAAAATTATATTTTTTTTGGGATGACATAGCTTAAAGAATTTGAATCTAAAAGTTCCTTACCTAGAGCTCCCATTAAATTATATTAATTTAAAACATCTATGGAATGATATTTTCACAAAAAAAAAAAAAAAAAAAAAAAAAAAAAAAGAAAATAAAAAGAAAAAAAAGCAGTAAAACAAAACCAAAACCAAACCAATGGGTTGGGGGGGTGGGTAATCTATGAAAAATGACTCTTTACAGTAAGTAAAAGAGGTTTATCACAGTTTTGGTAGCTTGCATGAGTTCATACTGAAAAAAAAAAACCTTTCACATGTTTTCAATGACTTTTAAAACCAAACTTTGACGCTCTAGGTATACTCAGTTGTAGGCCCTGAAGCAGTAGACGCCGTAGAGCTTGTGCTTCTTGTCGGGGAAGCCGACGAAGCGCACGGCGGCCTCGCTGGGGCTGCAGCGCTTCCGCGGCCGCGAGATCGGGTAGCGCACGCTGCCGTCCGCCAGCCAGCCCGCGTCACAGCGGTCGTAGCCCAGCAGCTTCCAGGCGGCGAAGATCTGCCCCACCTTGGCGATCTGCGAGCCGTCCTTCAGGCACGCCTGCACCGCCTCGTCGTACGTCAGCTTCGTCGGGTGGATCAGGTAGTAGAAGCGGCCTGGAGGAGGTGGAGGAGGAAGGAGGAGGCGTTAGCGGTGCAAAAGTTGGAGTCAACCATTCTGGAGGTCTTTTCAGACCTTAAATCCAGAGATTTTACAACTACAATGGTGCTGTCTAAAGATTTTTTTTTACATTTTATGCACTTTACCTGTATTCATAGCTTAGCGATGCAAAGGTTGGACTCAACCATTCTGGAGGTCTTTTCCGACCTTAAAACTGGAATTTTACAGCTACCATGGTACTTTTTATGTACTTTATTCATAGCTTAGTGGTTCAAAGGTTGGACTCAACCGTCCTGGAGATCTTTTCTGACCTTAAACCCAGTGATTTTATGACCACAACAGAGTTGCCTAAAGATTTTTGCTTTTTATGTACTTTACGTATATTCACAGCTTAACGATGCAAAGGTTGGACTCAACCTTCCTGTAGGTCTTTTCCGACCTTAAATGGGGTGATTTCATTACCACAATGGAGTTGTCTAAAGATTTTTACTTTTTATGTACTTTATTCATAGCTTAGCAGTTTAAAGGTTGGATTCAACCATTCTGGAGGTCTTTTCCAGCCTTAAATCTGGTGATTTTATGACTACAATGTTGCTGCCTAAAGATTTTTACTTTTCATGGACTTTGCATATATTCATAGCTTGGCAGTGCAAAGGTTGGACTCAACCATACTGGACACCTTTTCCGACCTTAAATCTGATGATTTTACAACTACAATGGAGTTGCCTAAAGATTTTTACTTTTTATGTGCTTTTCATATATACTTAGCTCTGTATACCTGTTATGTAGCTCCTGGTATTTTTCCTACCCTTTCTCTTACATTTCAGAGCAATAAGCTGACCTTCTAACACATGGCTGAAATACTGGTTAACCTTATTTTCAGGTAGAGGGCCTACAAGAAGACATAACAAGAATTGGGGCATAGAAGCCCTTGGACCAACTCCAAGGGGTTGACCCAGGGGTGGGTTACTGGGGCAACTGAATTTCCTATTGGATGTACCTGTTAGATATCCTAATTATTTATTAACCTTATAAAAATCATAGAAATTAGATACTGGGTGTGCCCATAGCTCATAACTATGAATGCACCTGGGAGCTTCCAATAAAGAACTGTTTTTTTATCTTACCATTTTAATACTGTTTCAAGGGTATTTTCTGTTTTGATTTCAGGCAACAAAGCCATAACACTGACTTGGAGGAGAAATGGAGGTATTCCAGTGAAGGATCATGTCAAACAGTGGTTAATTTAGGTCTGTGCCAGCTGGAGGTTGTGTTGTTAAAAATATCATAAATTTTTCATATGGAGAGTTGATACATACCAGGAGAGAAAAAAAGCCAGACCCAAAAAACAACAACTCAGGTTCAGAAAACAGACTATTTGAACAAAAAAATAGAAAGGTACTGCTGTATTTATTTCTGCTAATATCAAAGCAGGGCTTCCTCACCTGAATTTATACTCAGCAATAGTATAAGTTATTAACAGGGATTTAGGGGAGGGCAGCTGGAGGCAACACATGCTCTTTTGCTCTCTCACAAGGTGGTGATCTTGTTTCTGATCAAATACAAGCAAATTTTTTTTTATTTTTTTGGTGAGAAAGCCAAGGTATCGAACACTTCTCAGGAGGAGAATTTGAGACTGTGGTAGAGCAAAATTATGTCTGTTGTAAGTCTTCAGCAGCAGTTCCGCAGCTCTGTTTCTCTTTAGGCATCAAAGGGTAAATCCTCACCACAACATGGCACTGAACTGATAGTGCTGCTAAGAAAAATGTGCCCTGTCTCAAGGTAATGAAAATATATGCCAGAAAATAAAGCCCAAAAAGCAAAGTCTCCCTCACTAATCCATAAGCAGTAATAATATTAATATTGATTCCATTTATCAAGGCAATAAACATTCATTGTAAGCATTTCATTCATTGCACTCGGCGTTATTTATCATCACTGATTTGACAGCCAAGTGGACTGCAGAGGGATCATGTTTCTTTGAAGGCGTAATAATTTCCAAATAAATTCACAACTTTTCTGTACGCCTGTCCCTGAAGAGGAAAGTTAGCTCAAAAAAAGAAAGGACTTTATTTTGTGGGTATCTTCTAATTCCTCTTTGCTGCTTAATTAAGAACATACTCCAGGATGTACAATACTGATTTTCTGCCTCAAAAAACCCAGACAAATACACAGAATTTTGCTCAGTTTTAGATTACTTTGTTGGTGAAGAAAAAGTGGTGAGCAAGCTAAGAGTTATGTCAGCTTCAGATTCCTGCAAAAATCAAACAGGGATTTTTTTCTAAGTGAATGAAGGTTGGGTTAGATGACAATATAAAGATAATTGAATTAACCCTGTCTAAAGGTTGGAAATTGTATATCAAGACAAGAACAGTTTAAAAAAAGCATTTACATTGCAGCTGTGGTGGTGAAGAAACTTTTTAAAAATTTCATTGCTGTCAGAGACATTATCTACAGAATTTCCACAGAAAGCTGTTGAGAACAGATAATCCCTTTGTGAAACCCTCTCTTTAACTCCATTTCAGCACACTGAAAGCATTTACAATGTGCTGCTAAAGAGAATGTTTTTTAAATGGAAACCTGTTACTGATACACTGTTAAGAAGTGTCCCCGAAGCAACAGGATTTCTGATTTAGGGGAGCAGGGGTTTGGACTGATAGTGTGTAAACTTCACCCAGTTTATGAGTTCCCCTTCAAACCATGTGTCAATGGAATATAATTTCCTAGGGATTTGCAGTAGGGTCAGGCTTTTGACATATGACATCAATAAAAAAACTCCTATACTGTGCTCCCTCCTCAGATAAGAGAAATTTAAGAGTAAGCCCCACAGGGGTGCAGTGTATATCCAGAATGTCTGGTTACACAAAATTCCATTAATGAACTCCATACAGATTTGCAGTTTCCCCCCTGATAATAGGTGGGAAGTGTTCCTAACTCTTCAATCTCAGTATTTATTAATTGATGTGGAAGGAAAAGGAGGCATTTACTGTCTGTCTCATTCATTTCTGGCAGTTGGGTCACTCTACAGAGGATGAAACTTCTTGATTTGACTCCTCACATCCAAATCATGGGGCAGATAGTTTGTGCAAACACCTTCAAACTCCATCTGTAACAGCTATTTTAGGATTTTGCATGCAACAGAACATCTTAAAGAGCAAAACCATTGACCTAAATACCCCACACCCCTCTGGCTGTGGGACTTTGGGGATGAATCACACTTGGAGATTTCCAACTCACTGCTAAATTGAGAGGTTTACTAGTCCGTTTTTCTTAATTAAAAAAAAAAAAAGATGTTTAAGGTGTTTTGACATCCAGTGATCATCTCAAATAGCTGATTTTGAATTAAATATGTGGGAAAATTTTTTTTTAAACATACCATAACCAGTATCAACTCTGGTGAGTCAGAAGCAACCACTCCTAATAAAGGGTGTGTAATTTTATTGTGGGTTTGTTACTCTTTTTGGAGCAGTGGCTACATGTTCCCAGAGATAAAATACTCTGGAATGGTCAAATGAACAGTCAACACTATTGAGACAGGACTTTCCACAGATTTCTCCCATTTAAATGGCAGAAGTTTTTGGCTTGTCACATGCACTGCTGTAATAAACAGGTGGCTCACAGCTGTGCTTTCAACATGCTCTCTAAAATTTATTCTTTGTGTTCTTAACTTTGTTAACATGAGATTTTTACTTGACTCTCCAAGAGCTGATGAAAGATCAGTTATGCACTATGGTTCTGTGGAAGAGGTATATAACAAGATGCATGTTATGAGCAGAAAGTGTGATGCAAGCTGTACTTGTATCTTTTATTTCCTTTGAAAATGCGTAATTATAGAGGGGCTGATAAATATATGTACATTTAGCTCTTTTAGCACTTTTCAGTGTGAAGGATTCTCATGGATTTTCCTTGAAATAAAAGTACTGTTCTCCTTCAGACAACTTTTCAAACTAAAAGAATAACCACTAAGCCCTTCTGTTACGTATTCCTTGGTCTATGCCAATTAGGCTCTGTGGGGAAGACTGTAACAAAAGCATTCATCTGCATTTATTTCCCCAAATTGACCTTCTGGAGGGATTGCATGGAAGAGGAGCATCCCCATTCCTCAGGACAAGGCAAGGAGAGAAATTGGGGTGATATGCAGCCCCAGAAAAACTTTGGATTATGTCCGGTTGTGCCACCACACAGGGCAGGAACCCTCAGCTTTTCTCATTTGGACTTTGCCTCTAAAGTGGGTCCCACTGGGCAGGACAAGTAAAGGAGAAATTGTCTGTGAGAGAGCAGAGCTGAGCCCTCAGACTCCAGGAAATTCCAATATGGAATTTCCAAATTTGAGTTAGATACTCTCCACTTGTGTGTATTCATTTTTGATAGGCTTTACCAGCATGAGGAACGTGAAAACAGATTGGGAAACATATTGCCATCCAGTGCAGGCAGAAAATATTTTGTTATCTCGCAATATTTTGATGGAATTCATAGATTGCATTAGGCTGGTGTTATCCTTTGAATTGTTTTATGAAGCACATCACTTTGTATTCTTATAAACTGGAAGCTTGCTGGTACTACCAGATATAAAGGGTATGAAATTATTTCATGGTTTTGGACACAAAACATGAACAAAGCTTGTATGAACCAACAGAGGGATTTGAGTATAAATCAGCTACACAGGCAGAACAAAATGTGTAAGTATTGCATTTGCCTCAGTCTAAGAAAAGACATCATAGAGGGTAATTTCATAAAAATAACAAGATTATTTGATATTGCAGTTTTGCACAATTTCCCTGTGCAGGTAACAGAAATGCATGTAAAATTTTTTACTAATGGTATAATCCCTCCGTTTCTAATATTTTTTTTTGGTGTCTCCAGGCCATCATAGATAGGATCCAATGATTCCAGAGAGAAAACACTGAACCAGGATTTGAATTCACTGCACTGATGATGACAGTTTCATTTTTTACCTTAAAGGCTGAATGCCATGGAATTTACCTTGCTTCTTCAGGAAAAAAACAAGCTTTGCATGTGTTTTGGACCGATATTTTTTGGTTTGACTGCTGAATTATTTGAAATTTAACTTTTTTTTTTTTTTTTTTTTTTTTTTTAATGTTCCCTGAGATCATAATGTGTTTGGGGAATTTGGGAATTTCTTTCTCTATAGAGAACCCAGTTAGCAGGTATCTAAACATCCCTCAACCTCTTTTTTTTAATAGAAGCTCCCACAACTGCCTTTTCTTTCTGAGCTCTCCTTATCCTCCCCTGATCCTGTGGCCCCTGGCATTTTCCCATCTACGTTACATAAATTTGAAGGCTCTTCTGTTTCATACTCAGGAGACTCCAGCAGCCCCTGGGATTGCACGGTGTCCTAACCACCTCTCATTTTCCTTGGCTGTTCCCGAGCTGAGAGAATCAACATTGGGTGTTGATATAAATATCTTTTTTTGCCTGCAGCCACTATCTTTGGCAAGTGGCAATCCCAGCCTGGGGGCAAAACAGGTCATTATAACCTCTTCCCTCTGCAGTGAGAGAGCTAACATGTGCCATTAAACATGCCTATCCAAAATGCTGTGATAGAAACAGGGTGAGTCAGAGGGGCTGGGTTAACTGTGGATATTAAGGTGAGCTTGGGACAGGAATAGTGGAGAATGCAGCAGAATATGTGAGCATAATGTAATCTGGGGAGTTGAGGAAATGGGAGCTGGGGGAGAAGAAATCTGGATTTTCAGCTGATGTCTTGAGAGACTTCTGACACTGAGTTGTGGGGAACATATATCTATATATAACTCTGTCTGTCCCCCTATTGCTGTGCAATAGTCTCTCTGGAGGTCATTTTCCAGATTCCTTGAGGCTGACACTCTTGTCAGTGTCTTGTCTTTGATTGCTCTCCTACCTTTGCACCTTATCCTCACCTTACCTTTCTCCTTCTCCATCTTTCTTTCTCCTTGGACCAGTGTACAGACAATATTTATCTGTCACTGCTTATTATTCTTTTCTTCCCAGAAATTATGCTTCTCATGCCTTAAGAGATATTGTTCAGCTTCTGGTGTGTAAAAGGGTGGTGATTACTGAACAGTAGTCACAAGGTTTTACTCTGCAAGCTCTGTAAATAGTGTAGCTATCACATTTTAATTCTTTTTCTTTGATTATTTAATTCCTTGCTGATATATCTACAGCAGAGTTAAATCTGTATAGAAGAGATGAGTTCATGCAGGATTCCACCTTGGATAATTGAAGTAAGAAAAAATTGAGCCAGAATTTAATGGAATGATGCAGCGTGATAAAAAAATCAGCCAAACTTTTGTTTCAGATCACTTTGAACCTCATATATTATTATTGGCTTGAGGATTTGTTTGGAGTTTTTTGTCATGGGATTTTTTTGTGTATTTTTTTCCCCCTTTTTTGTGTATTTTTTGTTTTGTTTGGTTTTGCGGGGGCTTTTGGTTTTTTGGGGTTTTTTTGTTTGATTTGGGTTTTTTTTGGTTTTGGGTGTTTTTGGTTTTTTTTTTTTTTTTTTTTGAAAGGGTGGTGCAGATTTAACACTGGAGCACATCTTCTGAAAGTAAGGCTTATTCTTATTTTTTGCTGTGCTGTAGGACGGCACTGCTTCACTGTGGATAAGCAATCTGTACATAAATAAAGAAAGGCCATCCTCCATGGTCTGAGTGGGCTGCAAACCAAACATGTGCAAAGTTGTGCAGGAATTAGCCACAACTAGGATGCTCTAGAGGAGTGGACATTGCCAGAAATGCTTTCTAAATCCATTTCAGCCACTAGATAAACCCTGAAATGATAGCAAGCTGAGATCGGGTCATTTAATTTCATTTCAGAACCTAAAGTAACATCAACTAATAGCAAAAAAGCTTCTGGCTGCTAAAATAAGGTTTAGAGCAGTTCAGCCTCAGAACAAAAGTGATCAGGGGCTTGGCAGAGTACTAAGATTAGAAACCTAAATTATTAAGGAATAAAGCTAGAAATAGGTTTGCTGATAAGGAAGCATTAGCCATATTAGTCCTGGTACATGAGCAGGAGCTGCTTGACACTGCAGAAAAGGTGCAGTGATGATCAGAATTGTGTTTTGGTGATATGTTTATGCAATATCAACAGAATTTGAATTTAATTGAACAGGAAAGCTCAATTAATGAACCACAAGTTCCTTCATCACTCTAACCAAATTAAACTCGTTATACACCAGCATTAAAAGGATATGTATAAATTTTAATGGGGTGAAAGTGGAGATATTAGAAACTCCTGCCAGTACAAGCCCTGAGTTGTAAAAACTCCCTACATGAGCATATGGCAAAGACGACTTTACCCTGCTTGTGTGCCCTTGCAAATTCCAGAATGATTCAAATTCTTTTCCTTTGATTATTTAATTCCTAGCACTTTCCATGCCTAACACCAGCTTTGACACGTCAAACACCACCTTCTGCCCTTGGAGTTCCTCTCCTGAGCACCATCATTCACGAGGGAGGAGTGAAGAAAATGCTCTCACCGTTGAAGTTGGAAGTGAAGCAGAAGACATCGTATCGGCTCTTGTTCTTGTCCCAGAATCCGTAGTTCCTGACGCCAGGCACGGTGTTCTTGCCCCCGCAGGGCTCCCTGGGCTTGGTGATGGGGTACTGCACGGAGCCGTCGCTCAGCCAGCCGGCATTGCACCAGTCCAGCCCTGACCTCCAGGCGTCGTAGAGCTGGTCGAAGGAGGCCATCACCGAGTCCTGCTCCGCGCACGCCCGCTGAGCGTCGTGGAAGTTCAGGTTGTAGCGCCCCAGCCGCGGGGAGTAGGGGAACACCACACCTGGAGCGGGGAAACGGGGAGAGTTATTGGGCACTGAGAGAGTGGAGCAGAGGGAAATGGCTTTTACAGCCACCAGAAGGAGAAATGAAGGGGAAGTAAAGGTTGGCTCTGTTGCAGAGCCTGTTGACATAGGGTTAAAATGTTATTTAAAAATAGGCTTTGGGAACGGGGATAGGTAAGAACTGCATGTACGGGCTCAGGGTGACATGATCACGAAGATTGTTTAGAAAAGATCAGGGATGGTTTCAGTTAAATCAGGCGGATTCACACCTGCGAAATAAATCAGAAATATTGTGGAAGGAGGGGGGCCTAAAGTCATGCTTGGGGGAAAATAATGGAACAATATCAAGCTGATGATTAACATATGATCATACCACTGTTATGTAAGAGAAGAGTATAAAATGTATTCGCTTCAGATCAATGTCGAAGTCAGAACTGGGTAAATCTCACCCCCGTCTTCCCGAGCTCAAATAAAAGGCACCTGCACATAACCTTCGTGATTATGTGTTATCCACGCTAACAAGCCAACAAAACCTTACAAAACCTGACAAAACCTTACAAAAAACCTTACAAAATGAGGGTCTTGTCATGCTTGTAAAATCCTTGCTCATTCCTGTTACTTTGGCTAACCGGAAAAGATCTCTGGGAATGACTCAGCTAAACTAGAGGTGAAAAGTAATACAACCCTAGAAAACATATATGTAACCAGCATGTGTTCACCTTGTGGCTTGTGGTGGTTGGTTGAAATATGTTTGTTGTGCTTGACAAGAATGTAGCAGATAAGGGCCTAATTACTTAAAAACCCCTGGGTTTTTTGCAATAAAATGATTTCTCTTTACACCTGCTAAGGGAGAATTTACTTGTTTGCTTTTTTTTAATTTGTTTTTTGGATTTGTTTGTTTGTTGTTATTTTTGTTTCTCTATTTTAGTTTTGTTTGTTTGGATTTTTTTGTTTGTTTGTTTTTTTGGGGGGTGGTTTTGTGTGTGTGTGTTGGGTTTTTTTGGTTGTTTTTTTTGTTTGTTTGTTTGGGGTTTTTTCCATGTTTTTGTTTGTTGGTTGGTTGGTTGGTTGGTCTTTTTGTTTGTGTGGAATGGGAGTAGGGGATTTCCTGACAGTTATTACGAAAGGAGAAATCATTGAATGAAACGTTGAATTTCTATGAATTTTTCTTTTTACTCATAGACATTATGATGAAAAGTTTAGATAGACATAAAAGAACATTGTGTTCTTTGCATGAACCCTTGCCAAGATTTCCTGAGAGGTTCAAGACTGTTGCTTTTTGTTTGCTTCTTTGTTGTTTTTTTTTAATTTCACATCATCCCAGGAATGGGAATGTCTGCCTTAACAACATTTCAGTGCTAATCTGGAAGGAACCACAATTTTATCATTCTGAGGTCTTAAAACAGGAATGCTATGGGGGAATGAAATCAGTAAAGTCGTGTGGAAGACTTTTCTGGTGCTTTCCATCTGGTTTTGGGCAGTTTGCCACCACTCGGGGAGGGAGAGCTCCTGACAAGAGGGCAGGTTTCCCCCTGTGCAGATGGTGAGCCCCTGGCACAGCCCTGGTGGGAAACCATGTGTGTCACCACCTTCCCTCTCTGCCTCTACAGCCTCTAAAGGCATTGTTGGCTTGCTCTAGGAGAGAGACACTGTGCAAGGAGCGTGGACCTGCCAAATGCTGCCTTCCCCCTGGGGATGAGACACAGCCTGTCCCCAAGCCCTGTCTGCTGCTCATCGGTGCTGAGCTGTTCCACACAGGTACAGCAGAGAGACCTCATGACAGAGGACATCCAGGTAGGGCAGGGAAACACGGGGACACCTCCAGAGTTGTTTCAAAAGCAGCATCTAATCACAGTCACTGCCCTGACAGTTTTTTGTTTTTTAAAATTTTACTCTTGTTTTATGAAAAAGATCTGAAGTTAGACATTGCTTCCTGGAGCATGAAAGACATTTCAGAAAGCACTGAAGAACCACCTCCCCCCACTATCCCTCTTTGATAAAAGAGAGAGAGAGACTTGAAACAAAAATTTGGATCAGACCACCCTAATCTTTGGCAGGGCTTAGAAACTTAACCCAGACCTAAATTTTACAGCTGGCTTTAGCCCAGTCTCACAATAACCTGAAATAAAATGGTATTAGAGAAGATCCAGCTCAGAATGTTTATGCTCAGACATCTCTGTAGAACTAAGTGCTGCAGGACACAGGGGGACTGAAGACAAGATAACATATGAGATGAGCCAAAAGCTTTGCACTGTTATAAATATCCCTCTTTCTTTTTATTTTTTTCCTGCTGATGAATCCTGTTGCCTATAACAATTTCATTTTTTTCAGGGTGATGCAGAGTAGGACAGAGAAATTACCCTGTGGCCAAGAAAGTCTGTCACCATGTGATGAAGCCACTCTTCTTTCAGAACATTCTAACCCATTTCTGTACCTATTCTACCAGTTTCTTAAAGTCCCCTTGCTTCCTCTTCTCTCCCTCACCCTTCTGTCATCCAAGTGTTATTTTTGTTAAACAAAATCTTTGCTATTACTAAATCTCAGTGACTTGGTCCAAGAAAATAAAGCATGGAAATGTAAACTTGGCAGGGTAATGATAAACAGTGTTTTGTTCTCCTTCATCAATTAACTAGAGAGTTTGCTTCAGTTCTTTCCTTTTGTATATCCTTTGTTAAAGGGCTTTTCTGTTCTGTGATGTTCTGAACTGCAGAGTACAAATGTAATGTAACACAATGTGTATTAAATTTAACTTAATAAACAAGACACTGATGATGTTTCATATTTTTCTGGATCTCTGTTTTTCCTTCATCATCTCTTTATAAAAAAAGATGTCCATTCTTCCTCAGTGCGAATTGACAGAAATATCACTGAGTATAATAAAAATTTAGCAAACATCATAGGAGTCCTAGCTTTATTACTTGATTAGAAATCTAATACTTATTATTTTTTCAGAACTACATTTCCTCAAACAGCAGAATCCTTGTCCGGTACACGTGTCTGATTTGCATATACATTTAAAAAACCCCTACAATTAGGAAAGTTCAAGATATAAACTTACATACTTCTAAAAACTGAGCAACAATTAATTGAGAACTATTTAAACAGATTTGATTCCTTAAGGTTTCCAAAATCCCTTTTTAAAAGGGGCTAACTGTGTGTGTAAATGTGTTACAAATCTGAGTTTGACAGTTTGGGACATAATGTTTTTATAACACAAATATGCACTAAACTGTAATATTAGCTTTGGGCTATATTCGAGCAGACTGCATAGAAGCTGATTTTTTTGTTGGAGGTCATCTGCAGTACAAGCCTGCAACTGATTAGCATTAATTTCACCCTGCAGTTGGGGGTGGCAGGGGTGATTTTGCTGAGGAAAATTGACCGGGTATGTGTTTTGTGTGGCTTTGCATTACCTTACAATTCTGTTTTTTTCTTCATTTCCCTATCAAACCTCGCTGAAATTCATAGAAAGATCTTGCTCTTCCTCTCCCCTTTCTTACGCTTTGGCAGCGCTGAGCTTTAGTTAATTACAGGGCGTCTTCCTCAGTCGTGGATCTTACAAACCCGTCAAAGTATAATCCATCCCATCTGTTCCTGAATGCACAAAAGCTGTCCTGAGGCTCACTGCCATTCCCAAAGTACAGACTGAGCCTAAACTTCTGACTCCAGCCCCGTGTTCTGCCACTAGACAAAACACCCGCTCCCAAACGTTAACAAATTCGGCTTAAAAAATGGAGGGAGATAAAAACTTCCAGCCTCAGAAGGTTAAAATCTGGTTACTTTGTGGGAAAATGGGGCTGAGGAGCCTTATCTTGACCTCAGTGTTTCCATTCCCTACCCTGAGGAAGCAGCTGAGCCCTGTGTGGAGCCTGAGTGGGGATATTAATTTCCAATATGAGGGTCCACGGTGTGGCTCCTCTCTGAAATTCTCTGGAATAGGTTCTACCCCCAGGGAAGGACCCCCTTGCCTCCAAAAGAGACAGGAAGAACCTGAGACACATCAGCTCAGCAGAGTAAATCTGTCAGGGAAACTGCAGGGATGTATGCACCTGTGACTAAGCAACTGCAGCCCAGAAAATGAATCTTGTAATGGAAATTGGGATTCCTACCAAATCAGAACATGAGAACTGCATGTGTTATATATCCTCCCCAAGGGAACACCTGTATTTCCATGGATTTCTCATTCAAGTGGGCAAATGTACAACTCTTCCTCAGTTGCTGTGTTTTTTGGGAAATGTATTTGTATAATTTCTATTTCAGAGCCTTATATGCAGGTAGCCCCTAAAATTCAGTGCCATTAGTCAGTCACTTCACACACTTTGTCAGTGCAAGGAGCTGTATCATTTACCCAAGACAACAAGGTGAGGAAATAACCTCAGAAAGCTCAATTCCTCTAGCGATTTATGGGTGTTAATTAAGCCAGCACCACACGCAATTAGCAGTTTCAAAACTATTGACATGCAGAACAAAATTACACAAATTTCTGTTGATCCATATGGAAAAAAAAAAATAACAAGGTCTTTTCACAGCCAGAGTAAAGAAATAGGCTTTCTTGAGTTTTAGCCAAAACTGAAAAGTAAGTTTTCTTGCAGCCAGTGTAAACATGGGGCAACAGTAGGGTTTGCTATTTAATGCACTGTAGGGTACAGTTTTATGTTGGCAGGTTCATACACTCCATGGCAAAATTTTCTGTGCTGGATTCCTAAAATTCCATTAAAACTGGTAAGCCTCTCATTTTGACAGAGACTCCATTTCCCTGCCCATCAGGACTGTCAGAGGTCTGATCATTCAGCTGTCAGCAGGTATCAATCTCCCTCAAAATGAAGCTGAAGCTTGAAGTGGTGTCCCTCCAGCCCACAGCATCCCATTGTCCACGTTGTCAGTGGGGTTGCTTACTTCCAACAAATAAAAACATACAAACTAGACTGATCTGGCCCAGGGCAGATTATTCCCTTGTATTTCTACAGCCTTTATCAAAAACTGAAAACTGTTGTCTTTCCTTGCTCTTCTTAGCCTAACTACCCCTAAATATTGAGCACTTTCCATTTGGGTTGTCAATTTCAGATAATTTTTTAAACTTTTAATTTCACCTGCATCGTTCAAGGACCATTTGTCAGAGCACCTGTAAACACAGCTGGGTCTGCAAAGACCAGTCACAGAAGAAATTACATTGGTCTGTCATGACTTACTCTTGTCAACCCCTGTTGACTTTTACCAGGGTTCTTGTTCTGTCCTAGGGACCCAAAAAGACTATAAAATCAGTGTCCTATAAAATCAGTTTTTCAGTAGAGAGTAGAACCGATTATCACACAGAGGATATTTGTAATAGTTTTGGTTTTTGGTGTGTGTATGAATGTAACAGCAACACACAGAGGAAACAAAAATTACATTATTAAACTAAGTCTGTTTTCTCCTGCTTTTGAGAGCATGGAGTTGGTTTCCTGTTGGTTTCAGCTATGAATTCCCAATTCCTTACATCCAGCTGAAGACCAAATGAACAGATTAAAAAATTATTGTTTTGACAATTTGGAAAAATTTGTTTATATGAAGCTTATGGATTTGTTTGAGCTATTTTGAACTAAAGCATCTGGTTTTGAAAGGGATGCCTGTTTTGGTTTTTTTTCTGCCTTGGACTGAAAAGCCAACATACCTCGAAGCAAGAACTCAAATCCTGGTGTTTTTTTGGTTCCTGGGGAGCCACACAAAGAATTAGTTTCTATCTAGGAGCTGCTTTCTCAGAGGTTTTTAATGATTTTATCTAGATCTTCAAATTCCCAGTAGTGTTGGATGTAAAAAGTAATTATTTTAGAGCCTGTATTGCAAACTTAGTGTATTCAGCTTTCACCTCTCTCTGAAGAGACAAATTATTAAAACAGAATTCTAATGTAATAAAAATCTGCCTTTGGCTGCTGTCCTGCTTTCTCTGTCACCTCTCCCATGGTTCTGGTGAAGGGAGGGCACACAAAACCTGTGCCTGAGCACTACCTGAGGGCTGGAGGCTCCATATGCCCGGGAGGCCAAACTCACAAACCTGGTGCAGTGAGATTCATTGCAGCACCAGGTATTCCTGAGAAAATGAACTAGTAAAGCATGAACATAAAGAAAATTCAGTGTAGAACAGTAAAAAACTCCATAAAGGATATTTAACGTGAGCTGAGAATTCTTTCTTTGCTTGCGGCTCGGACAGTATCTGCCTGCTGTCAGAGACCTTTTAGTACGTCAGGCTTTTGACTTTCAGAACATTGAACAAGGAATGTAAAACTCATGATCCTCCTCCATATGTGCAGGAGGAAAGTAAGGCCAGTTCAGAGAGAAAATGGCTTTGGTGAAGAGGTTGAAGAATGTCCTGCTTTCCTCAGCTCCTAACACTTCTTGCAGCTGCTGTGCCCAGCCCAGCCCTCAGGAGCCCTTAGACCAGACCTAGCGCTTCAGGCTACAAACAGGATGAGAATCGTGACTTGACTGAGCAGATCTTAAAGCTGGAGGCTGTGGAAAACTGCAGTGAATTCCAGTTCTGACCTTTAGCTGGTGCTCAGCACAATCTCCCTAGTCTAGGGCAAAAACATTGTGGTTCTGAATTAAAAAAAATAAATATTGTGGTTCTGAACTAAACAAAATGAAGAAAACACATTGCGAAAATGTAAGATATGTGACAAATTAAGACTGAATCTAATTTCAGTGGCTTTTTTCAAAGCTAAAAGTACCCAGTTATTATAAATGGTTTCTTTAATGACAATCCCAGGAGGCCTCTAAGTTGAGTGAGAGCAAACCACTATCACAGTGGGAGAAGGAAAAAGGTCCACTGAGGTGGAGGTCAGAAATTTTGGTTTTGATTTATGGTTTTTGTACAGGGAGCTCACACACGGTTTTGTACAGGGAGCCATCAGCTGTTTTGCACTGCTCATGGGCATTCCTGGGTGTAAATGGCTTTATCCTGCTGCCAATTAACCTCCTTAAGGCCACTACCTCAGGATATCAGTCTACTGATGCAAGTCCTTCCCACTGAGACATTAACCTGATTATTTATAACAGATGTAGAATGTTAGAATGGGCTGATATATTTTAATTTTTGTCCAAATTTTATTGGTTTTTTTCCCCTTGATCTGTTCTGCTGTGCTCAAATACATTAAATGGCAATTGATGCCAGAACTACATAAAGCTGCAGGTGAGTTGAAAAAATAAGCACAATGCCGAGCAAACAGAGCATATAGGTATATATGAATATATAGAATATGTTCTATCAACTATATATACCTTTATACCTATTCTATCAGCTGTATATACATATATATATGTAAATTGTAGTAGTACATCTTAATGCTTTTTATTGGGAAACCTCAGTGTGCCATAAACCCAAAATCACTGGATTTAGTTGACATGAGCATGACTGACAGTGACACTCTCACCAGTCTTATCTCACTTGAAAATTTACATTTTACCATGAGGTTTTGCAAAGGAAATGTTTCTGCCAATTTAAGAAAAATCATTCCATAATGTCAGACATGAACAGTCTTACACCTGTCCTGTGTATGACAAAAATCATTGAAAGGACATTGTTCCTTATGTAAGCCAGAGAGTGGTTAAAATATATAAATCTTCCTTTGAGCACAGATTGGAACATACTTGGCTGAAGAAATATGATTCTTCCTCTACTTATGAATTTCTTCATTTTGGAGGAGGGGACCTGACTTTGAATTCGAAGCTGGTGCTGTATTACAATACAGTAACAGTAAAAAAGGTAGAAAATCTCCCTTTTTTTCCAGTTGCATTGCTGAATGCAGCAAAGAAAGGATTCCTCATTGCTTTCTCACTGTAGTATTAATCAAATAACACCTTTCAGGTATGGATTTCTGCGTGTGCACCAGCATTTGTACCAAGCTTCAGGCAAACCTCCTCTGCCTCCACATCCATCAGCATCTCCCCTTCCCTGGCACAGCAGGAAGCATTCACAGCAGAGCCTCCTTGCTTTTAACAGCAGAAAAATAATGAACCTTTGCTGCAGAGGAAGCAAGAGCCAGGGCAGGTGAGGAGAGCTTTGTTTCACTCAGGTTAAGGTGAGCCTGCCAAGAGGAACTGTCCTCCCTGCAGTGCCTGCCCTGGTGGAGGGGAGGCTGAAAACACTAGAGCTTTTGGCCAGCAGAGGAGAATAAAGAATTTTTTCCTCCAGCTCATTTCTGTCTTCACTCATAACTGCTTTAGGGAACTTAAACTAAACATGCAAAGTTTTCTTTGTCTCCTAAATTTGAAAAGAACAGTGAGCATTCTTGTTAAAGATTAATTATGTGGGGTGGAACTACTAAATGCACCATCCTGCTGGCATGGAAGCTGTGCAGGGTCTTTCTGCACTCAGAAATGGGAAGTTTCTGTGGCCTCCAGCCAGGAATGCAAGAATAGATGTAAAGAAATAAACTAAGCTCATGACATTTATGCGGTTCCAAGAACCACTCAGACAGTCTTATTGTGCAGGGTAACTGTATAAACATCATAATGTACAGGAACTCTCAATGAAAGAGTCATCCTATCCCCTTTCTCTTTCCCATTCCTATCCACTCCCTTTCCCTTTCCCTTTCCCTTTCCCTTTCCCTTTCCCTTTCCCTTTCCCTTTCCCTTTCCCTTTCCCTCTCCCTCCATCATGATCCCTCAGATGTAAGAGTATGTCAAGTGTCTTCATGAAACTTTTAGTTTACCTACGTGTTCAGTGCAGTGCTTTGGGGAAATAAAATGAAAAAAAAGGCCAAACACTCTTTTGCATGCATTGGAACTCAGAAAATTTATCTGAATTTCATAAGAAGAAAAGAAATCTGAAACTTTGATCCTCTTTAAACCTGTTTCATTACTTTTTCAAATGCTTTGTACTCTACTGTCTTAAAGAATAATGCTGAAGAAAATGAGTAGACACTACACGTAGGAGTTGTCTTGGCAGGCAATATAAAGATTTAATTTATGTAATTATAAGGCTGGAAAAACCCAAACCTACTGTCTCTGGATGACTACTGTTAACATTTTTCATCTTTACAAGAACATTTGTATTTGCTTGATAATCTAAACTGTCCTGAAGTTCTGTAAAATTACTGTTAGAGGGAAATGTAATATAATTTCACCTAGGTAAAAAGATGCAGTGGCTTCTGCAAAATGACAGGAACAAATCAAAACCATATGGAGCTCTCGACACTGTGTTTGCTCATCCTTTCTTGGCTCCTCTCACACCAGGTCTGGCTGGAAGCTGAATAAGCCTTGGGCTAGCACAAGTTATAGTAGTCCTAATGTTCTTCTAATTTATGATTGTTGTCATGGGCTGTCAGGCCAAGATTCCCCAGAGCACAATGAATTCTGCTCGCTGTTATCCCTGATAACACAACATCAGTGATAATAAAACATCAGCAGCTCTAGGAGGAAAAGAAAAGCAGATATTCCTCAACACCACGCAAATCTGACTTAAAACATAACTCAGGTGTCACCCACCTTCCAAATTGAGAGTCACCACTGCTGTGTCATCCTCCAGCCCCTCGATCACCTCGCACTTGTACCTGCCGTAGTCCTCCAGCATGATGTTGGTGATGACGAGCGAGGCGTCGTTCTCACTGCTCTCCCGCAGGGACACCCTGCCCTGGTAGCTCCCGTAGCTCTTCCTGTGGTGCCCCATGGCCACAAACACGTCCACTTCCTTGAGGTAATCGTAGGTGAGTTTGGTCCACTTGACGCGGATTTTGTGGGTTCCTGAGCCGGCGGTGGATGTGTGCTCGTGGTAGAATTTGCATGGCAGTGTGACGTTGCCACCGCGGTGGGAGAAGATTTTGGCTTGTTCTGCTACCACAAGGAGACGGGGCCCGTTTTCTGCAGGATTTAAGGAGAAAAACATAAAGAAACACCCCAAAAATTAATTTGCAAAATTAGTTTCCTTTGACAAAATTGATGTGGTCGATGCCATAACAACAGCTACATCTGCAGGATCACTTCCCTGCAACCATAATAAGGTTTATAAACCTGTTATAAATAATTATTTGCTGAGCTGAAAGTATGTCTGTGCCCCCCACACAAGCAGAGGCCATTCTGTATACTCTGTAGTCATGAAGAGAGAGTTGTGTAAATCGATTTACAGAGTTGTATAGCTGATGAATGAATGCCATCATCCATAAAAGGCTCAAAAAAAAATCTCATGTTTTCCTGTGGGTTGTTCAAGGGTTGCCTATAAATGTTTTATATTTTGTTTTCAGCATTCAGTTTTTCTGGAGGGATTTAGCTTATTCAGGCAGCAGCATACAAAACTCCTCACAGTCTGGGATGCAGAGAATCCCACTCACACAGCAGAAAAACCATTATTGTATCAAACAGCATTATTTATACTGACATGAAAAGTGTCAGCAAAATTCTAAAAGGGATGCTTCAGGCATTTTCTATTTGTATTTTATTCTAACTTTTGACTATGGGTTTCTCTTCTGACCACAGTAAGGAAGTCCAGTTTATCCTCAAATGGTAAATCTGATCCTCTGCTGCCCACTTTCTTCATCATCCCAGTGTGGTTTTTCTTCTTCTCTTCTTCTGATCTCCTTGAAACTTGTCACTATTTCATCCTGTATATTTTGAACTCACTTTTCAAGCAAACCTGTATGTGACTGTCTGGCTCCTCTCCTCCTCACCCTAGGCACCCTGCTTTCCTTCCTCTAGAAGGTCACCACCGCAGATGTTGCTCTGTGAAATCATTTTGCTTAGGACAGTCAAGTGGAGCAGGTGCTCTCTTCCAACCCTGAGTCTCTGGGGCTTTTACAGCCTGTGCTGCCTTGGGAAAACCCTGGCAAAGGCAGATTTCACGTGGTAGTCAGCAGACGTCTCCAAAAGTGAGAATTTTCTCTCCTTTCAGTATTTCTTGTCTTGCATCTCGTGTGAAGTTTGCAAAACCGATTGGGCAAGCTCAGCACTCCTGTTGGGTTTGCCGTCCTTGGCCACTGAGACACCTACCAAAACCCCCAAAAAATCACTGGGAAAGCACCACCACCCTCACTCTGCATCACAGGCAGTCAACAAAGACTTTGCAATTCCCCGTGTGTGTTCAGCAAGTCGATGTAACTGCCTAGAAATGATTATGCTCTCTGAGGCTCAGTCTGGCTCTCTCTAAATCCAGCAAAAGCTGTGGATAAGCTCCCAAAAACAGAGGATGCTGAGAGGATGACCATGTGAAGGCTAGCAGCACTTTTCTGTGGGGATGAATTTGGATTGGTTCAGACAAAATTGATGCAGAAATTTTTATCAGCCAGGCAGATGTAGATGGCTGAAGGAGGGAAGGACTGGGGTGGATGTGGGCTGACAGAAAAGGTTTAGGTTGATCCCTTAATAATTTCTGGGTTTTTTTATTTCCTCTTCATGTGTCTGTAACTTGGTGTAGTTCTGTGCTCTTACAGAATGCTGAAAACCTCTGTTCCCAACACATGGAACCAAAACAAAGCCCTCTGGATAGAGACTCAAGGACATATTTGTTATCCTAGGGCTTGAAATATATAAACAACAATGGAAAGGGGAAGCAGAGCCTGGGGTGATCAATATCATCACCTGAAGGTGTGATTGGAGAATTAGGGACCAATGTGCTAATAAGAGAGAACTTATAAAAGGTGAAGAGCTCATGACCCACAGACCATTTTGGGTGTTTTCCCTGAGGGGAACTTTGCTTGGCCAAATGTACCTTGAAGGCCTTGAATAAATTTGTCCACTTCTTATACACCTAATTGTTTTGGCCTGTGTTTTCAGGCAGCCTGTTTCAGGCATCAAGGCGATGAGCTCTCCACGGAATGTCTCTCCCACCCATCAAGCTCTCTGTGCACAGCACTGAAGGAATCTGTGGTGTTTCCATGATGTGCTTGGGCCTCAGCCAGAGCTGACCGACCAGATGGATCCTGGGCATACTGAGCTAAAAAGAGATGACAAAGATGCTTCTGCCAGCCGTTGGTAACCTTGTGTAGTCACCTGCAAGAAATGGGACTTTCCCAACGGGCATGAATGAAGAGAGGCTGCTTTGTAGAGCATTGAGGGAAAGCCCTGCCAGCCAGGCAGGCCTGTGCTCTGGCCTAGCCCCGGCCCTGCTGACAGGGAAGCGTGCAATCAGATCCGGGATTTTCTGCGCTAAAAGCACCATCAAGTCACTTGGACTGGCTGATTTGGGCCCACAGAAGCTGCACCCCCTTTTGGGGTGAATTTGGAGACCTCCCCTACAAGTGGACAAAATCCTGGTGGGATTTTTGCCATTGCTGGGAGGATTTCTCCAGGTGCTCACTGTGAAATTGAGCTCCCCAGCAACTATGGGCTCTGAATGATGGCAAAGTGTTTAGGCAATTGGTGATGTGTCTTTCTCAATCCTTTCTCTCATACAGTAATGATTATTGCTTTTCTTATTTTTCTTGTTGTTAAAGCCAAGAGTGTAGTTTTATAGAATGTATCACTTCACTTTGTGTTGCCTTAATGGTCACAGTAAAATAAGATTATTCTTAAGGCTGATTGGTGTCTGTGTCCTTTAAATCACTCTGTCAGTTGGCAGAGCAGTCCACAGCCATGAGAGGTGTGCAGGGAGACATTTGGATCATGAGTGTCTCCAGACAGTCCCAGGCTTCTGAGTCCTGTTTACAGATCTGTGATTAAATGATATATCTGCCTAAACTGCAGCCTCAGCTGGATTCCCCTCTCTGTCCACTGCTGCATGAAGCTGCACCCTGGGGAATGCAGTATTTTGTGGTTATGCTAATATGTTTGGGGGTGTTAATTGCAAAGACAAGCTTGCTGAGTGCAAATGTGCATCTGCTTGAGAGAAATAGGAATCCCAAAGGTACAGTTCTTTGTCAGGAGGTGCTGTGTCCAGAGCATTGCTGTTCTCTGTACAAGGCAGGGCTACATTTTCCTCAGGAATGAATGAGTTTGAGTGCTGCAAGATGTTTTGCCAGGGTGAGAGACCTTCCTGCCTAGTGGAAAACCAGTGCTGCAGAGCAGGTCACCTGCAGCCCCTTTTTACTGCTGCTCATTTTCACTGCCCTCCTTTCCAGAGGCTCAGGGATGCTCCAATAATCCCTCCTCCCCTGTTAAGAGGAGAGCATCCAAGGAGAGAGGTGATCTGAGGCAAGGCACCATGGAAAGCGTTGCCAGCAGTTTCCACAGGAGGAGGAGAAGGAAGAGAGTGGAGACAGCCAGCACAGTTTGTCTGCAAATTTTCCTGTTTCCTTCATGGACAAAGATGTTCCACAGTCTTCTGTCCACCTTGGGAGGAGAAATGTTATGCTTTGGGGTGGTAATTACCAAGAAATCTGATTCAGAGCTCAGCTATGTTGGGTCTTTAGTCCTGAAATAGTCAAGTTAATAAATATTAGCAGAAAGGACTGGGGCAGGAGGGAGACTCTGACTCAGGCTGCTAATGCTCACTCTTTCTAACAACTGTGCCTGTGCCAGCACAGCCTGGAGGCTTGCCCAGAGCACTGTCACCTCTGACTCCAGCTCAGCATCCTAATTCGAGGATGTTCCTCCCTGCTGGCTGCTTCCCACCTGCTCTGGCCCTTTGCAGCAGCCATGACCTGAGTTTGTGTCTCAGTAGCTGTGAAGAGCAGATGGGATGGTAACCTGGGAGAGAAAAGGAAAACATGGCTTTTTCCATTCCAGAGCATCTCCTGTGTCTGTCCCTAGAGATGACAAGGGAGATGTGATGCTTCAAACGTGCCTCCACCCTCAGGTTTTATAAAAGCCAGTTCTTTTTTTACAGAAAATGGGATGATGTGCCCTTCTCTCTGGAAGGATAGTGAGGCAGAAAATTGCATTGCTGCTGCTTATCCTGAATCTGAGAGAGGAGGAAGGATGTCTGGCTTTCGAGGAAAAGCAGATGTTAGACTGGGGAATGAGGCACAGTTTGGGCTAGAAGACATGAAGGCAGCAGGCACTCAGGATTAAAAATGAGATGACTGGTGTTTGGCAAGAGACCAAGAGGTCTTTATTATCCAGTAGTCAGTGAGAGCCAGGGCCAAATCAACCTAAACTGCACCTTTTTGGGAGCATGGCAAAATGAATGCTCTGTGTCTTCCTGGAGCCGACAAATTTTAAAAAATCCCAGCCCCACAAGAAATCAAACACAGAGCAAACCGGAATCTCTTAATTTACAATACATAATTGTCTCTGGCTTACTGTTGGGGAAACTCAGCTCAAATGAGCCATGAATTCTGCTTCCTGGGTTATCTTAATGAAACAAGGCATGATCTGTGGTGAAACAGTGATCTGCTCATGGGAGATGGAGGAAAGGCTGGTTTGAAGGGTGGTCAGAGCAGCTGCCTGGCTGTTTCCTTCATGGAGATTCTTACAAGGCTAATCCTTCTGAATAAAATTATTTTTGCCTTCAAATGGCAGGAATGTCTAATAGATGGCTACAAGAAGGAAAAGCCCTGTGTGCCACTTGAGGAAGACAGCACTTCTTCCCCAGAACAACTTCCTTCACAAATACCATCAGAGAATTTGTGAGGTGAATGGCCAAACAACTGTAAACTCTGAAAACCCCGGATTAAAGAGGGTTTAACTCTCATTAAGGAGTTGTCCTAACAAACAGGGCAGTCTGGATCCTTGCTGGGGACAAAGCAGGTGACATGTGTCACTCCTGAGCCTCAGATGGTGGATGGACAATGCTGGGCAACTTCCAGTTGCTCCTTCTTTTGGGGACAGAGGTGGCAACACCCTGGGAATAGCTCTGGTCTCAGCTCCATGGGCAGAATTGAGATGAGGGAGGTTTCCCAGGTGGGGCTTTTCACCCTCCCTGGCATATTTTGCATTGTCAGACAGGCAGCAGCTAAGCTGTTAGTACAGAACCAGGTCCCAATGGTGAATAATTTGCCATATTTTTTCCACTCCTGCTCCCCTGCTATCGACTCTGACAGACTGTGGCCTTTTGTTAATCCTCTTGGTGCAATTAGATGGATGACAAAGGCAGCACAGTGCAGGAACAGCCAAGCTAGCTGAAGCAGAGTTTGTGCAGGATGGAGAAGATGTCCAGCTGTGCAGGATTACACACGACTCTGGGAGCTGCTGCCCCAAGCTGTGGGGAAAAGGCTGCCTGACAAAAATGAACACTCACTTAGAAACTTGCTTTTTGGTCTGGCTTTGCTGTATCTCAGTGGTGCCAAAACTGGTATTAACTGCAGGGGAAGGATGTCTTGCTACCTTAAATAATAAGGCACAGGCAGCAGCAGGCTGGGCATCTGTTCTGTCCTCTACCTCTCTGCCTCCCCAGCCTGAAAGCTGCACCATGAGCACTCCTGCTCTGGTGGTCACTGCTTTGTCCATCTCTAACCATTCTGTCACTCAGTGTGATGCCCATTTCAAGGACAGTAAGGTGGACTTGCTCTATTAGAGCTCTCAGCTCAGTCTCACCTGCTGCTTCATTGGTTTAGCTCCCAATTTTACTGAGGAGGTGTTTTATTTGTCTTTTTAGTTGTGGGTTGGTTTTTGGGTTGTGGGTTGTTTTTTTCTAAATTATATTTTTGCTTTGGGGTTTTCTCCTGGTTTCATTTTTTAAATTTTTCTCCCTTAACTGGTTCCTGCACTCCAGAATGATGGCAAGCCAGGTTTGGAGGGTCAAGAACACAGTGTGGGGCAGAGGGGATGAGTCACACCACAACCCTTGGCAAACAGCTTTATCTGCTTTATCCACCAGCAGAATCCACAATCTTATGCTGAGCTGGCTACAAAACTTGATTATTCCAGCATTTTCATGGACTGCCTTACAAAGTGACAATGGAGGAAAAGATGTGCATTTTTACAGGCAGAAAAAGCAATCATAAGCCAGGGATAACATCACAGAAGTGTTTTGTCAGATAAATTCACTTATTGCCTAAATGTTCCTGTTGGCAAACTCTTAGCTTACTAACACCCTGTGCCATCTTGCTTTAAATAAACACAGAGTTGTTTCTTGTTTTCCTGTAGTGTGACCAGGGACTTGAGCTCACACTAAAATATCTTCCTTCTTCCTACAGCAGTGGCCAGTTTTTTTATCCTCAAATTTTTTTTTATCTTAAAATCTTTGCTTACAATTCATAATTAATTGTTGTGACAACCATAATTCCCATTTGCTGTAATATGTAGAGAAGTGAATTACTTATATACTAATATATAGGTCTATTTATCAAAGAATCCTGAGGGAAAAACATGAGGAAGGATTACACACACTTTTTGCATATACTGCACATTTTTTTCTGTCTGAGTTTTAACTAACTAGTTTTCTAATTCTGCTTCTAGAAAAAAGAATTTAAAATATTTTATATATCCTCTGTAAGGCTGTTAAAGGATATTCTTTTTTGGTTCAAGCACTAATACAATTTTGCCATGTCATGAGAAAGAGAAGGCAAGGATCCAACTCCCATGTTGCCACCTCTAAACAGACAGGAAAGAACCTCCCAACACATTCCTTTTAAGTTTTAATGTATGATTGCTAAGAGAAAGGCTAGATAAATCTTAGTTAAAAGCTTCAGTTTCCATATAATAGTACAGCTAAAAATACCTGATTTATATATGGCAGAGAAGAAATCTGTCTTTGTAACCAAGACATTACAAGGCTGAGATAAAATATTTTTCAGCTGATTCCATCTCTTCAACTTGAGTAACATGTTGGGGGGAATCGTTAAAAAGACCATTTTAACTCAGGTTTAAGTTTCTAGGAGACCTAAGAGCACATAAAACCATCAGGGAAATAACAAACTTCAGCTCTTCTAAATTATTGCCTCAAATAACTTTTAAGTGTGTTTTGCTTGGGTATAGATAAATTTCATGGAGATCAGGCATCACAGAGAGCAGAGCAGAACAGAAATCACAGCAAGGTCTCTGCACTTCTTCCTCACAGAAGTAAATCTTCATGGGTGGCATTAGGACTGTTTGGAAAAACCAAAATATTGCACAGAAACTGCAAGGAGCTCTTTCCAGTTCCTTAATCACCCTCTAATGTTATATATAAATATGAAATTTGAATGATGTAACCAGCAAAGGCAGATCAATGATTTAAATTTATGTTTCGTGTGAATGCTTGTGTTATCCTCTGCAATATAAAGGCAAGAAAAAAACCCCAGACATAAAGCAGAATGCACAAAGGCAGGAAAATGGAAAGAAATGACAGGTAGGTAAAATGGAAAAATGCAGAAAGGAAGGAAGAAGGAAGGAAGTCAAAAGTACAGTGGAAAAACATGGAGATAATCAAGATAAGGTTATCTTGAGAAGATAAGAATTAGTGCAAGAGGGCAGATGAGCAGTGCATTTAATCTCTTATCATGTTTTGGGCTGGTCCAGGAGCTCTGCAGATTCTTGCTCTCTGTTGGTGCTGGCTTTTTTTGAAGGAAAAGAAGTAGACTCTAAATAAAACTCGTACTGAAGAACAAGTTGGTCAAGACTTCCTCTGTTTTTTTATCGATTAATTAATTTAACTTATTTGTGTGTGCTTAGGGGTTTTTTTATTGTTGTTGTTGTTTGTTAGTTTGTTTGTTTCAATTGGGCAGCATTAAAAACTTTTCTGTTCATTCCATGTTGAAATATTTTTTCGTGGGTATAAATAAATCTGTACAGAGACCTTGAAAGGCAAAGGGTGCATACTTGTACCTCAAACATATGGAAATGCTAAGTAATATAAATTTCTTACGTTCAGAGGAAAGCTAAAATGTTAAAGTTGATCCTCCACAAACCAAACTTTGTGTTCTCATTGCTGCCTCTTCTTGTATTTCTACAACCTGAAAAAACTGGAGTCATGTTAAAGTCTCCCTTTGGATAATTAATATTTAATTTGTGATAGTGGCTTTTTGTGAAGAGTGAAACTGGTACCCCCTAAGGCACACGGGGTTTTTCTGGGGTGGGGACAACACCTCCTACTGAAATACAGTTCTCTCTCCTTTTTAACTGCCAAAAGTGAAACTGGAATGACTTTTTTATGCAGAAAAACTACCAGGGGAAGGGGACACGCTCACAAAGCAGCCTCACCAAAATAATGAAATCCACCAGGCTTCAGGAAAGAAAATAAAGCCACAGAGGAGATAATACACAGCTTCAGATATTGTATACATTTTGTGCATCGATATCGGAATAAAACCAAAGGAGAAAAAAAGTATATAAATGAAACAATTGGGCCAGAGGAAATAAGTTGGAAACACTGTGAGAAGTGGGGAGGTAAAACTGTTCTTGCAGATTAGAAATTTTACTCAAGTCCAAGTTGACTGTATTAACCAACAAGGAGAAGACCAGGAGCTAGAACTGACACTGTCAGCAGGAACAGAGCTGTTGATGAAACCAGCAAATGATTTCTGAGGAAAAATGAAATATTTAAAAGAGCGTATAGATATGCCTATTGCAGTATTAGAGGCCGGCAAAGTGTTCAGTAAAAATAAAAAAAACCTGTTGCCCAGAGATATACAAATATTTAGAATATTTGAGGAAAGAAGGGTAGAAAAACCAGGATAACCTTTCATACAAAATACACAACCCAGCTTTTTAAGGTCTAGTATGAAGAATTATTGATATAAAGCTTGTAGTTGTTAATTTCAAGTGGCAGTGAGGGAGACTGGCTGCTAAATACTGTCAATCACCACAGATTAATGATCAGCACTGCAGCACAGCTGGGAACAGCAAGTTTCATCCAAGGTCTGAAGAACAAAGCATTGTTAACTGGAAAACAGAAATACTAAGGCCAAATGAGGATTTTATCTGGAAAAAAGTCCTGGCTGGGTGCACTCAAGGAGTAAGAATTTGAATGAGAACCAGTGTAAAGATGAATTCCTGACATTATCAGGTTACAATATCCAATCAGTACAGTAATCAGGAGGTTATACACTTAGAGAAGAATTTGAAAAAGTACACCCAAATGACAGCTGTGGGGATATGGTGTTATCTTATTAATGTTTCAAAGTGAACTTCAAAGAAGAAAAAATGTTATTTGAAGCCAAAGAACAACAGTAGGAGAAGAATAAGACCACAAAATAAACATGGAGAATTAGGAGAGTGTTTCCCATATGAAAAGCAGGGTGGCAGAAATCTTTTGCAGTAAGGAGATCTGAAACCCAGCTTTTTAAAAAATTAAACTCAGCCTAAAGGAGATTACATGATGTAAAGAACAGGGAATATCACACAGTTTCCTTCACTGCCTCAGGAAATCCCTTTCACCTCTGTGTAAATACTTAAATACACAACATTCACACACCTTTTATAATTCCAAGGCATTCCCAGGCATGTGACCCAGGACGAGTTTAGCTACACATCTCTTGTATTTCAGCTGTGGAGAAGGATGCTGTATTTGTTAATGTGATAAAAAACATCCTTCATATGAAGGTGCAGCACATGAGTTCCACAGTGTTCCCTGATCTCCATCCCATTTCCAGGTGTGTTTATAGCATTAGGGAGAGAGGGATCCCAGCCCCGATGGGATTTCACAGTGCAGAGGGGAATGACAGAAATCAGAAGCAAGAATGCCAAGTCTCAGGCAGTTTTGGTCCCTTTGATTTGTGGTCTGCCTGTGCATTTCAGAGCCTGGACCAGCTGATGTACAGAGCTCGTGTCAGAACTCAAATTTAAATCTTTATCCAGCTTTCCTTGAAGGAATAAACTCTGGAGGTACAGGTGAGTTTTCATGGGGAGGGAGAATGGTTCGCCTTGAAATTCCGATCAGCTTTGAATTATTTGGGTTAATAATAGTGACATGTATGACTTGTGAATTGCACTAAAGTGCTGACTATTCCACTGATTTAATATTCCAAAACAGTAAAGCTCAGAGATAAAAACCTGCATTATACAATGAAAGGAAAAATATATGTTTGTTAGACAGTGATGTCTGATCTGAAATTTGCCCTGGGAAATAAATGCTCATCATCTCAGAGCAGTGATAGTTCTTAATTTTGATATAACACTTTCATTTGACCTTCATCCTGTGAGTCTCCTCAGAGGGAGAGCAGCTCCTGTTACTCCTTGTCTGACCTTGACAATCCATGTTTTAATAGGTGCAGGGTGCCTTTAACTTATGTGACTTTCCTGTGAACTCCCAAACGTTCAGCCTTCCCTGGAAACCTGCTCTAGCTTGGTTGTTCATATTTACACAAACACTCAAATAACACAATTTGCCAGCTGTTGAGAGAAAGACATCAAACTTTAAAAAGAGAGAAAGTGGGGGGGGGACGGACAGTAATTCCACATTTCTTAATTTTTCAAAATTAATTTTAGCCAGGCTGAAGGAAGGTGGGAGTGAAAGCAGGAAAACCCCTGCTCATTCTGCCTGTCCTCACTGCAAAAACCCCCTGATTCCTCTTATGCAGGATAACCCCCAACGACTGAAGCTGGGACTGAAAAAACAGCTGCATTGTGCTGCAGACTCAAATCCTGCCACAGCTATAATCTCTGGGACTCAAACATGAACCAAGCAGGATTATGCAGAAGGCCAGGATAATATTTACTGTGAATTAAAGGAAAGGCGCATTTCTTTTGGGGTAAGTTACTTCATTTTCCTTTTCTTTTCTGGTTTAAATTGCCCAATTATGATCTCTAATGTGCTGAGGGTTTTAAAATAATACACAGGAATAAATTTCTGTACTGTGGAGAACTATGTGTAGCAGACCTCTTCAAATCAAATCTATTCTACAATAAACTGAAATATTTCAACCCACTGCAGTTGTTTATTACTTTAGGATGCATGCTTTTTCTCTTTGTCTTAAATCATGCTGTACTTTACTCACTAACCTTTGCAAGGCTGTGACTAAGAGCTATTAAACAGTACAACTTCCATTTTTTTTTACTCTCTTTAGTACCAATAATAATGCAACAGAACCAGAAAAGAAAAGGTTTGGTTACCAGTAATACAAGTATTAGAAAAACAGTGTGACAGTGTTTAAAAAAAAAAAAAAAAGGAAGGATCATTAAGAATATTATTTTGTTTCCCTAAGCAGCATGAAAATACTGGTATTTTGTCACTTATTTCCTTACCTTGAATATGGACAATTCTTTCATGCTCCAGACTTGAGTTGCCAGGGTGAGGTTCAGCCCAACAGACAGAGATCAGCACCAGAAAAAGTAGACTCTTCATCTTGTTAGCCAAAAGAATCTTCTTCACTGTAAGGGCATCACATACGAAGAGGATTGTGAATTTTTGGAAACCTTTACAGTGTTGCACTGCACAACTTGTTACAGCAGTGATCTTATGAGGGTTTTTTTAAAATGTATTGAACCCACTCAGCTGAAAAAAGTTACAACAGCTGCTAATTTTTTAGGCATGAATATGGGAAGCATTTTATTGTGGACTTCAACTAAATGAAACTGGCAACCCATATTTAACTCTGCCTGTGCATAAATGCAACAAGACAAAAATTTTAAAAGGGCACAGACAAATATTCCTAAGCCAAACTCCTTGCAAGACCACACATAAGCAGTACCTGTGTTTCAAAAGAGGTTCTGGTGTACTCTTGATTTTCCAGACCTACTCTAGATCTGGCCTGCAAATACAATTAAAACAATCAAAGCTCTATCACTGTATCTGTATCCACTGCATGATGCAATCTGCTGGTGATAGGTTTTCAAGATTAAAACAATCTTCTTGTAGGTTTTGGCATTCCAATTAAGTCTGCAGTTTAACTTAGCAGTCAGGGCGGCAAACTTGCTCGAGCTAAGCAGTAAGGATGACAAAACATTTATTAGGCTGAGTAGGAAGATCAATTTTACTTCAGATCCACTTACGATTTTAAAGGATGCCTAAACACACAATGAAATGTTTGAAACCACGCACAAAGTAGGTTAGAGTTGAATATGCTACCACTGCAGTTGCCCTGATTGATTTTTCATTCATTTCCACCTAGAATGCTGACGCACTAACTGAGTGTGCCAGGTAGGGTCTCTGCAGTCAGCAGAGCTCAGCGCTGCAGGGAAAATCTCTGCCAGCCTCTGAGAAGTAATTAGGCAAATGAGGACCTGAAATAGAAAAGGAGGCATAAAATACAAGAGGTTTTACGTGGAGGGTTCCGGCTGCTGTTGTGTTTTATAGCTATAATTTTATGAAACTGATTCCTTGAAATAAAAGGTAGCTATTTCCCAACTTTGCCTTTCAAGAGAGTAGGATTTTCCCCCCCACCATCATCATATAGTGGTGGCATTATTAATATGCTTTTTCTCAAATGCAGCAATAAATTTTTTCCCCTTTTTTTTCTCTATCAGAGCTAGAAACACACAACATTTGCAGAGTACTCAGTCAAAACCTGGGTCAAGGTGCGAGCTTTGAAAGCAGTCCCCTACCCCCAAACAGACACAAACACTGACATGCTTCAAGTCCAGATCTAAACCCTGTAACCTGAACCAACCTCTGCTACAGACAGACATGCAGAAATGCCATTGCCATTTTCTCACATCAGAACATGCACGCTACTTGCCTGCCCTTCCATTTCTTCAAAGCCAGTTTGGGTGGGAGCTCAAAGCCAATTCAGCATCCCTTAATCCTTCCTGTGGAGTGCCTAGAGGTAGGACAAGTGCTGGCTGCTCTCTCTTTCCCAGGTGGTCCTCGCTCCGTAACTCAAGCCTCTCCGGCCACTCCCTCTTTCCTGGAAAGCTTGGGAAGCTGATGACCTCCACTGGGAGAGCAAGGACAGATGTGGCTCCCTCTAGAGCACATCAGCCCGAGCCTGGGCGGGCAAGAGGGGTCACCCCAGGGCAGCTGGGTGCTCCTCCTGCATGGTGGCACTCGTGTGACACCACACTGCTCTGTGCCTCACAAACCCCAGACCAGGCACACCATCCGTGTCCTCACAGAGTAGAAAACTCTGTGATCTGGGGTGATTTTTTTTAACTGTTGGCTAACACCTGACAATTCTTTATTGTTAATGGTTTTTGTTGATTTAGAGACAGTCTGTGTAACTAAGAAGGTTTGGTTTTGAGGGGAAAGGTCTGTGGGAGTATTCCCACCTCCATCTGCAGCTTGGATGCAAACATCCTGGGCTCTGTGGGTAAAGGAAAAGCGCTCAGGGGCTCTGCAGACCTGCCCTGGGAGTGCCTTAACAGCTCATCAGCATTTTGCCTTTACTTTTTTCCACAAATCTGCCCTTTTCTGGGGTACTGGTGAAAAGGAACAGTCACACAGCCTTTCCTGGGGACAGCACTCCATCCTGACTGTGTGCACAGGGAGTGAGGCTCTGCTGAGGAGTGTGAGAGAGTCACCTTCTGGTTACATGGATGGAGAGCTCCACACATGCCTCCCCTCCTTGTCTGAGTCTCCCTAAACTGGGGGAAATTCCTCTGTGGAGCACCATGGGGTGATGACTTTCAGAACAAATAATTTCAGGATGAAGGATACACCTTTCAGGGATATTTACCTGTACCTTCAGGCAAATGTGATCTTACTCTGGGGAGTTTATGTGTGATGATAGTATCACACAAGCAGGATGACAGGCAAGCCAGTGATGACTTGGAGATCTGCTTTTCCTTTTCCTCAACACCCACCTGAACAATCTCAATTAACATTAGGCAGTTTCTTACAAACTGTTCTTTCCATGTGTCACATGCCACAGACATGGCAACAGACAATCACATTTTTTGGGGTAGTTTGCCCAAGGTGGTGGCATTTTAGATTTGCTTTGTTGAGATTATGCCATGTGTAGCAGCAGCTGAGGAAATGTGTGTTTGAAGTGAGGAATGACCTGGTACCACTCTCCTCCTGGGATTCCCCAGGATGGGAGCAGAGGCTCTGAGCCAAAGCTGTGTTACCAGGCCAACAATCTGACCCCTGGTGCTTTGTAGGTTATCCAAAAAGCAATTAGCCAGAGGAATTCACATCCTCAGCCTCTAGCCAAAGCAATAGAAGTCAGGCTCCATTTCTGCAGCAGCCTGGGGAGACCTCAGGGGAGACATGATAGGTGTGGATGTTTTCATATTAAAATTAATAAAATCTTGGCTGGGAGAGAGGGAATTTTTTTTTTTAAGAAATGGTAAAGATTAGTCATACTCAAGAAATTCACACTGGTTTCAATTACTGCAGCTTGTGAATCTGCTGTCTCCCTGGACAGGGACAAAAAGAAGCTGGGAAGCAGTTTTAAAGGCAGAACCTCAAGTCTCAGGGAAGTGTTCAAGGTGACTCTACAGTCAGTGTTTAAATTCTCAAGAACTGTTCATTCTCAGATAAAGTTTGAAGTTCTGACAATTATCACCATTTTTTTAGCCTTAATTCACCTACTGCTGATGTATCTAAAAGACTGTAAAGCACTAGTATTTGTATTTTAACATAATCTGATAATTTACAGAATGCTTTGAAGCAATTTGACTGCACAAGTGACCAGCATTTCTCTGAAGGGCAGAGCACTGGCAAATAACATTACCTACCAATGTCTGTTTTGAATAGAATAACATATTTTTTGTTTTCTTCTGGATCTGCTGTCTAGTTACAGAACATGCTAATTTCCACTGGGTGAGGCCAAGGTCCACCTCTGTGCCAAGTCTACAAAATATTGTATTTTATCTAAATGTGTAAACACCTGGGCTTTGGCAACTGAGACAAACCACAAGACTAGAATTTAGCTCCAGATTGTGGACACCTGAGCCACTATGTCTGTGTGCAAAATGTTTACATTTCTCTCAGAAACCCAGACTATTATCACAGTCACTTTGTACCTGATCAACGTGGTCAGTGGAAGGGAGGTGTGTGTTTGACTGACCTAGGATGCCTTTTGTCCATTCATTTTTGGTTTTGAAAAACATCCATCTCCTCCAAAGATCCTCCATTCTCCAAAGACAAAAGTAAAACATTCATTTCCAGCCACAGACTTGAGACCTCAGTTCACCAAATCTAATAAAAATCCACTCCCTGCCATGTTTATCCTTACACCACCTGCTCTGGATTCTGCTGTTCACTTATTTCACTGAGAAGCCAAGCTTTTCTCCTTGAAAAAGTCCCCCAGGATGATGGAATTAAGGCAAGACAGATTCAGCAGACTGGTCCCCAAGCTAAATTGCTCATGGAAAATAAAACTTGCTGGTGCTGTGATAAAAAGAAAAGAACAATTGGTGGCTTAAGAGCGGTAATGTTTACATTATCTGTTAGAATGACTTAGAGGCAGCTTTCCAAAGCCTCCTTCTTCCATGATACTTCATGGAAGTAAACACAAATTTAGAGGAATTTGTGAGGCTGTGTGGTATCTGGGGCCATCCAAGGTGGCAGACGGTCGCTGTCTGGAGAACAGGTTGTCATCGTGGTTCTCCAGCCATGGGCAGAACAGCTCAGTGCAAAAGCAGCATGACAACCCAAAGACATCTGGAATCTCCTGCAGCCCATTAATTCCCGGGAGGAATGCTGATAAATTGCTTGCAGAGAGAAAGAAAATGTCTTTACTGTCTTTGAAGTGCCTCCAGTTGCATTAGAGATGGAATTTATTCCAGAAACACGGGGTAACAGCACTTTTGTCATTATTTGCAGGGTACAGTCAAGGTCATGGTGCTCTAGGTTTAATACAATCAGGGATAAAGCAAATGTGCTTTAAGATCTGCCCTGGAAGGAATGCTGATCACTCAGTGCCTCCAAAAGTTTTATTCCTTGGGGTTTTTTCCAAGATTATCTGCTGAATTATTAATTTTATTTCAAATAATGGTCTGTATAAATATGTTTTTAACTCGTGGATGTGGACGTTTTTGCTGGAAGTATTGCAATGAGGTGTTTTTTGACAACACAAAAAGGTAAATCTGCTTTTTGCTTTATAAACTGGACATACTTTTTGCAGTCCCTTCCTGTAGAGAAAGCTTTCATTGCAATTTCCACCTACCAGTGGTCTTCAAAAAAGTGAGAGCTGTCTCTCCAGACAGCTTGTGCTTGTATTCTGACATCATCTTCATCAAAAGAAGTCTTGAGCATGCAAGCATGGACGTCACTGGGAGTCAGCAAGAAAACTTGATCTCTCTCTCTCACTTTCCTTGCCTTTTGGTCACATTTACAAAAGTGGCTTTTCACCAGGGCTTTTCTGCTCCCCACGTCCTGCACAATTACCCACAGCTCTTCAAGGGGATTTCTGGGTGGCAGGAATATTTCCCTCTGCCCTACAAGCTTCTGCAAGGCCACTTGCCTTGGGAAGTTCTGCCAGGGTTTTTTCAGCTTCTCTGCCCTTCAATCATATTGGTGCTTCTGGCTCTGCCTGTTCTTTCCTGGGTGGTTGGATTTCTACAGGGACATAAATATCTTAAATTTCTGGCGCTCTGCCCCCTGCCAAAGGCGAATGAAAGCTGGGTGCCTGTCTTCTTCAGACAAAAAACCAAAAAAAACCCAAAAACCCTGCCCCAAAAATCCCAAACCAAAACAAACCAACACAAAACAAAAAACCCAAAAAAACACCCCCCCCCAAAAAAAAAACCCAAAAAGCAAGCCAAACCAAACCAAACCAAACCAAACCAAACCAAACCACCAAAAAATCCCCCAAAAAACAACAAAACACAAACCAAAAAACCCCCAAGCTCACGTATCAATTAACATTAGGCAGTTTCTTACAAACTGCTCTTTTCACTTCTTTACGATGTGATTATATTATTAGCTATTATCATTATAATTGCTGTCTTTGGGAGCTTGAACTGCCTTTCTGTACCCAAACTAGCTGTGCCAGATTTCATGCTTTAAATTGGATGGTTAGTCCAGTCCACCCTCCTTTTCTAATCAGACAGAATTTTTGAGGTTTTTGTGTTCAGTGAAAAACCAAAGAATTAACTCAAAGCCCATTCAGGCCAGTTGACATTTCTGAAATTTAATTAATTAGGATGAGATTGGGACATTTGAGTAGGGAGGCTCTAGGATTGTTGGTCCCCACTACCAATTTTCAGGTTATTGATCACCAAAGCAGCACCACTCTCTAAACTCTTCCACCTAGGATGACAAGAAATAGGGTTTTTTCTAACTTGTAGTCTCATTTCATAGTTTTCTCATCCCTCCTGCAACTGATGTTCATGGGGTTTTGAAGCAGACCTAGAAGGTGAATCCACACAAAGTAAATATTCTCCAGTTTCCACCAAGTACATGCATATTCCTGGTGGAAAAACTGTTGTTGCACATGGAAAACAAAATGAGCCTCAAACACCAACGAGCCTTAATGCCTCTACAAGGACAGAGAAAAGTTTATTTTCTGGAAATATGGCAAAAAAGGAAGGAATTCAAGAGAAACCAGGAAAACCACCTTCTGGTACTCTGTGTATAAATTCCATATCACTGCAGGCGGCTGGTTTTCAAACTCATTCAGACTTTTCAATCACTCAAACCAAATTATCTGATCACCACTTCAAATTCAGCCTTAGACTTTTTGCTCAGGAAATGTGGTCAAAGTCAAGGGAATTTTAGGAAACAGGCCATGTAGTGATGACACTTGGAGATCTGGAGCTAGGCCAGATGCCCTCTGTTTTACTCCAGGGGTGGTGCAGCATCTCCATTCTGGCTGCCCCACAATTAATTTAATTAATTAATCCTCATTCCTTTGCCCCAGCCGAGCCGACGGTACCGGCAATATAAAAATTAGAATTAAAAACATTAACAGTGCCTCCACATCCTTCAAGGATACCACTCTGTGAGAGAGCAGATGCACTGCCAGACTTCCTGAGCGGGGCTGGTGCCAGCCTGCTGTAAGGAATTACTAGCACTATAACATTTTTGTCATGGATCCTGGTGCAAAGCATAAAACAGGACTCCTTGTCCAGCCAGCCATGACAACTTAGTCCTGTCCTCCCTCTTTCTTTTTTTTTTTCTTGTGGTGTGAGAATTGCACTGTCTGCAATCCCAATGTCATTGAGAATGACTTTAAGAAGCCACTCGGTTTCCTAAAGAAGTAGTAACAGTGATTTAATGCTCTGCATATTTTCAAATTGCTGCTCCACGTTGCCAATGCAAGTCCCTGTTGAATCATTGCTTCCAAGAAGGTAAACACTTTAATTTTACAACAGCACTGTTTTCATCAAACATCTGCTTCTTACTGCAAATATACGTGAGTTTTCTTTGGATATTTGGTGGTGAAGAATTAGCTGCGGGTGCAGCCAGATCAAAGCCATATGGGGATCACTTGTGAAAGCACAACCCTCTCAGCAATTTTTTAATTGAATTAATCTGCAATCAATGGGAAAACATACCTTCTACTGAGATCAGTTGCTCCAAGGAGGGGGAGGTCCAGGGGTTAGGCCATGGGTTCAGGGTTTTTGGGACACGAGTTCAACCCTGCCCTCTCCACCCTTCATGTGACACCTCGGGGGAAAGGTGGAAGTGACGGGGAGGATTAATTTTCTGTTCCTAATTTTCTGTCCCTGTTGGTGACACCATGACGACATTTTTGGTTGTTTAAAGGGTTTCATGGACATGAGTATTTTTGCAGTCAGAAGGACCTGCCACACTGCTACAATGAGACTTTTTTAGTGCCTAGAACAGAAAGGGATTCCTTCATGACCTCACCACTGAGAAACACCACACCTTTCCGTGTGCTGAAGCCCCTGGTGACATCTGACCCTATCTTTACACTCAGGAAAACATTCAGATGTCCACTTGTACCATTTTCCTGCTCCCTGCTTTTCTCAAATATCTTTTCATTGCAGTATATCTCAAGCCTGAGAACACTGGAAAAACACATGAGTCATATGATTGTTTAGTTAAAGTCTTGTTAGCTAAATTCTACTGAAAACAAATAATAAACATTTGTAAGACTGTGGATGTTTGTAAGAAAATCTATCCAGGTAAAGGCAACCCTTTCAAACATTAATAAAAATAAACAGTGAAATAAACAGTGTCACCTTGGTGTTATGCATACACCCATTTTTTTTTTTTTTTTTTTTTTTGGCTTGGTTTACAAAAGAATCAACAATAGTAAGGATACAACAAATTGAAATTATGGTCCGAAAACCACTATTTGTTTTGAGTCCAAAAATGTATGACTCATTTTTTAAAAACAAAAAAAAAGTTCTGTGCTGGTTTGCAGCAATGATAACAGAGGGTTACACATTATCCTTGGTCAGTCAGATGTGAGAAAGACGACAAAAATTACTATTTTTTTAAAGGTCCAGACTCTGTATATCAGCTGCAGACACTGACACACAGAGACTGCAGTTCTGCACTTTTTGAACTAAATAAGTTAACAGCAACCCTGGAAAGAAATAGGAAGAGGATTTATTGGACTCAAGAGGAAAGGACAATAATTTGAAAGCTGAAGCTGCAAACTGACAGTCCTGAAGAAATCCATCTGGGAGAGAACGGTTCCTCATGGCACGTGAACAGTAAATGTGCCAGCAGTGGAGAAAAGCTTCACTAGAGGTGGATCTCACCAGAGCAGCTCTGTGTCTGGATAAGGACTTGAAAAGAAAGCATCAGAACATTGTCTGTGACTCAGCATGGGAGACTGAGGAAGAGACTAGGTTTAAGGAGGCAAAGAGTTGAAAACAGAGGTGATACAGTTGTGCTGAACCTCAGAATTTTGTCTCAAAGCATCGCCAGAGGAGCCCAAAGAAGGGAATCAGCAGGGGCAACCAGAGGGAAGGAAAACTCATTTATAAAACGAGGCCAAAAGAGCTTGTCTTGGTTAGTGGGGTAAAACACATCTCAGCAAGGATATAATTGCTCTCTATAAATATATCAGAGAAAAGGCCAGAGAAGTGAAAGAATATTTCAGCTAAGGCTTGGGAACTGAACTAGTGGGGCATAAATAAGTATAAACTGGAAATTATATAATTTTAAGCTGTAGGAAAACTTCACAGCCTTCATAAAGACATTTTAGCGTGGAGGAGAGAAACACAGCTACTATCAAATCAGAACTTGCTTGCTCTATGGAAAACTGTCTGGAATCAAGGGGAATGTGGGTAGGAGAGGACCAGGTTATGACACATGGGATCCCTTTTCTTTGTTCTGGCGTACCTGATTTTTGGCAAAAACCTCAATATAAGAAAGTCAATCAATTCCTATTTCAAGCAGAATTCTTTTTCTTCCCCCTCATGACAGGTCACAACTCTCCTGGTTCCTGCTGTTAATGACACAATCCAACACATCCAGATGGAGCTTCCTACTGATCCACACCGAGCCACAAACCTGTTCCAGGAGCACTCAGCACTGCCAGCAAAGCACCTTTCTCATCACTGGGACTCCTCACAGGAGACACCTCTGAGCAGCTTTTAATGCTCTCACGGTGTCTGACTACAGTAATTTCCTAAGTGGACTCTTTGCTTTAATCTGCTCCCCTGATAAGGATCATTAAATATCTGCAAATGAAGTGGGGGCACTTGTGGCTGGCTTTAATGGCTTGGAATGGCTTTAATGCTGCAGTGCTTGGTCATGCAGGAGGTTTCTCCCTGCCTGCTGCAGTGGTTGTGTGCAAGATGTGAGGAGGGCAGCCCTGGCATCCCAGAGGTGAGGCAGAAAGACAGGAAAATGGCACTTCCATTTCCACTCTGGACTGCTAAGAGTGGCTCAGTTGTGAAAATAAAGATAATTTCAGCGCCTGCTTGTAAATCAAAGGCGTAACACGAAAAAGAATGCAGGAGCTCCCCTGACCACACCACCCTGGTTTGACATCCTCATAATGGAAAACCACAATGGTTTGAGCAAATTACAAAAAATGCAAAACAGAGAATTCAGATTAACTGTATACTTTGCAACTGCTTGATAAAATCATGATGCAGAACATATCATGGCAAATAAAAACCTCTTAGCTGTGTAAGCATAAGGACTTGCAGAGCAGGCAGTTTAGTGCACCTAGAACTACTAAAAAAGTGCATTGTATTTTAGGTTCAGATCTATCCAGGTGTGGGAAGACATGACTGAAGAGCCCATACTAGGAAACACATTCTGCAGTAGAAAAGCGATATATATGAAGAAACAGAATGTGTGGAAAACCACAAAGAGGAGAATATTGAGTTTAGTACACAGATATTGAGAGAACCAAAGTCTAAGGATGGGTTTTAATTTGTAGAGTTGTGACATGAAACAGAAGACATTAAAAAAAACATCAATGTAATTGCTAAATGAACTATCTTGAGACTTATTTTTGGCTGCCAGCAATATCAGCTGGCTTATGGTCAAAACTTAAGATAAAGTAATCCTGTGCAGATTTCAGAAAAAACCCAAGCAAACCAAACCAAAACATTAACCCAACAGCAGGTTTTCTCAACAATCTCTGAACTGGGAAACTCAATTAACAAGGAAATTGTATTGATTTAGTCTAAGCCAGGCAAGGCCATATTCTTACTTAGTCAACAAGAATACCCACATTAGCAGGCTGAAAATGAGTTGAGTTTCCAAGATGCAACTTTAAATAAATGGCAAATGGGTAGGATTCACTTCTTTTTTTTGCAACGTCCCCTGAACTTAGTTAATTACAGGGATCAGCAATTTTGCAGCCACCCAGAATAAACTCCAGGCTCTTGTTTGTGCTTTCATGTCCTCAGGACTATGCAGGATGCCTTTCAGCTTCACAGATGTTATTCCTGGCAATTACAGGTGACCACTGGGCATAGGGCAAGGTTGACTTTTGCCTTGACACATTATAGACATTCTCTATTCTTTTTTTTTTTCAGTTACCAAAGGTTCACTGAGCTTTTATACCAAACACCTGCCCAAGAGACAATGGAAAAATTTCCATAATAAGCTCCACTCACCAAAACCAGGGGTGTTAAAACTGTGGCCTGGGGTGAAGAACTGAAAAGCAGTAGAAACAATTAATCTCCAAAACTTCCTGAATGGAGAATCCCTGCCCCAAAGTGCTGCTTTTGGAAAGAGGATTGGTTTTCCCTTTGGTGTGCTAATGGAAGGGGTTGTTGCCACCAGTCCTCTTTGAACCCACAGGGAAGAGAGGAGAACAGGAGGATCTGCTGAGGATTTTCCCAAAAAGATGGTATTTCTGCTCATTTCTCCTCAGATGCTCCACAGTCAGTGCTGTGGAATAATTGCAGTTTTTCTCCACACCACATGTAACTTCACCCACCTCAGGCATTTGTCAGACCATGATCTGTGCATCATCAAGGCTTACTGCTCCCTCATTGCTTTTAGAACTTAAGGTTTTGATTTCCTACCAGGACCATAAATTATCAGATAAATTAACTGAGATACTAACTCCTACTGAGGCCAGCTTTTATGTCAGTGACATGTCAGAATTTTCCAAGCATCAAAAACTGCACAGGACCCTGTTCTAGGATCTCCCACTTACCAGCTGTTTAAATCTTGTGGGTTCAGCCCAGTTTCATTTCTTTCTCAAAGGCCAAAGGCACAGATTCCTTTCCATCCAAATGTTTGCAGCCTAAATGCTGTTCTCCAGGTTATTTTGCCAGGACAGGGTTTTTAAAGAGTCACATAACAGGGGTTAAAAAAAAAGAGCCCCAAATTCCCGAACCCATCCCCGTGAAGGACTCCATAAACCAACCCCAGCACAGCTCCACCTCCCAGCCCCAGGGCTGCCAAACAGAGCTGGGAGCTCTGCTAATCCCTAATTAGATTTAATCTACACTGGAGAGGCTCTGTTGATTTAACTAGATAGGTAGAGAGATGCTGACAGGTCAGTCCTGGTGCAGGCATAGCTGTAAGAGAGGAAAAAAGCCTCTTGGAGCATAATTGGTAGCAGTTGGTGAGCAAAGTGAGCTCTCAGTGTAGAAAGCATTTGTTTATCTGTATATTACATATGTTTGGATGGCCATACCAAGCTGGGATGTTGATAACACTCTGATAAAGCCAGAAATGTTTTTGACTGACATGACTGCACCAGGAAAAGCTGGAAAGACTGACCAGTGCACAGGAATTTTGCCTTCCTCTCTCTGGAGATGCCTGCCTGGGTCAAGGAGAGAAATTATGGAACATAAAATCTGCAATAAAGTGATTTCCCTCTGTTTTGCACTCTCGATGCACTAAGACATGTTATTATCTGCTCTGAAGAAAGAATGACTACTCATGCAGTTACTGTGGGTCCCAGGCAGAGAGTGAATACTTATTTATAAAATATAAACTTTCTGTTCTCTGGGACTGGGATCTCACAGGATGGGCTTGAGCAGATCCCAGATGCACCATCCCCTCCCACCCTTGTGTGATGGTTAATCTGTTCCTAAAACGGATTATCCACATAGAACAGCTATTTTAACATTCTCATGGGAACTGCACATCCAAGGGGAGAAGAGCTTCTCATTTTAGGGGCCATAGCTGCTAATACAGCAAAAAGTAGTAAAGAAAATGTCACTGACAGCAGAAAATTAGAAAATGTGCTTCCATTGGGTGGTACATGATATCAATCTTAGAAAATATTCTTGTCTTTTGGTCAATTTGAGGAATAGATACTATTTAAAAAGCAGTTTCAGACCATCAAAATGAAATAATCTGAGAAGCATAAATAAAATTGATGACCTTTCCAATAATCCAGTCTCACTGCAAAGGCTGTAGACAGTAGAAATCTCTTCCCCCCCAAAAATCAGGTCATTGCTCTAATTAGATCTGACACAGACATAAGAGCATGCATATAAACCCTGCATTTAATGAAGATGAATTTCTCACCTCCAACGTGCCACTAAAAGATTACACTGCACAGAATTAATGCCTTTGAACCCTGCTGTTTTAATCTCAAATTTGTATACACATCTTTTGAGGTGCAGTGGTGGCTCTGCTTTGTATAAATGTAGAGTAAGGACTTTTTTCCTCTCACTTCCAGACTAACTTGAGGCATTTGGCTTTGATCTTTGCTGGTGTCAGGATGGAACAATTCCTGCCTGTAGATACCAGAGGCATCTCAGTCTGGGGAGTCACAGAGTCTCTGATGTGCTGCAGGGAAAATCAATTAAAGAAATGCAATACCTTCTGTTCCATGGGAAGGGGACAGCAATTGTGGCAACAAAACAAGTTTGTTTTTTGGTTTTTTTTTTACTCCAAGAATGTGGGAGAGGAGCTGAGGGGAGGGAGAAGAACAATTTTTGGCTGAGCATCTGGCTGAGATCTCAGTGCTCACTGAGGTCTACATGGATTATCCAAGGGAAGACAGTTCTTCCTCAGCTGTAACCCAGCTCTAAATTCCCCTCATTGTGACTATAAAAGGACTGGCACACGTATTTTATGAAGGATTTCAAATTGGTCATAATAAAAGACAAAAAAAACCCCTTTCGACGCTACTCTTCCACTCCGAACACCTCTGTTTAAATGTCTCAAATTAGATTTTGCTGGAAAAAAGGCACTGGCACACTCATAACCTGACATACTTTCCATTATAAACTCATTTCTACTATAAACTCAGAACATAAAAGCTATAAATAGCACCTTGACTACAACTCAGATTTTCCTTAAGCGCTCTGAATTCAGAAACATTTGGACTTCAGCTGATTTCTTCCCTTACAATTCCTTACACATTCTAACATTCATTTATTATTTATCTACCTTTCAATAAAATTTTGTAAGAAACTATTTTCTGTCTTGTTATTCAGTCTGGGGGTAAAAGACGTGTTTGTACACATCTGTTAAGCATGCTTAATAACATGCTTAATAAATGCTAAAAACATGCTAAACATGCTAATAACACAGCTGTTAAGCACCTTCACTTTCTCAGTCAGAGGTGATTTTTAGCCAAAGTGGTATTATTTCACCTTTCCTCAGAAGATTTCATCTCCTTCATGAAAAGTTGTAAATATTTTGCACTGTTCTCCCACCTGTGTGTTCCCCTCCTGCTGCAAAATTCTCCTTTCTTGTGCTTGTATGTTAAGAATATAAGAGGATAAAATCTAAGAACCTAGCATTCATTAGGACATCTAGAAATGGTTCCTCTAGATGTCCCAAAACACCTGGGACAATGCTACTAACTGAAAAAATACTCAAAAAAAAAGCTCTGTGAAAAACAAATCAACCCAAACCCCAAAACAAAACAAAAATAACAACAAAAAACCCCAACCACACAAAAACCCACCCAAAACAAAAGCCAAAACCAAAACAATCAAACCCCAAAACAAGCAAACAAACAACTAAAAAACCCCGCAAAAAACAAACCAAACAAAAACAAACCAAAAAATTCTAAGAACCTAGCATTCAGTAGGATATCTAGAAATGGTTCTTCTAGATGTCCCAAAACACCTGGGACAATGCTACTAACTGAAAAAATACTCAAAAAAAAACTCTGTGAAAAACAAATGAACCATAACCCCAAACCCCAAAACAAAACAACAAAATAACCAACAAAAAAAAGCAACAACAACAAAAAAAACACAAGAAAACCAAAACAAAAAAAAACCCAGACCAACCAACCAACCAAACAAAAACCCCAAAACAAACAAAAAAACCCAACCCTGCACAAAAACAAACAAAAAACCCCCAAAACCAAACCAACCAACCAACCAACCCAAGCAGCAACAACAAAAAAACCCACAAAAACCAAAACCCAAAAACCAAACCAAAGCAAACCATAACAAACAAACAAACAAACAAACAAACAAACAAAAAAACCCCAAGCTCATGAGAAAACCTAAACTAATTTCTGAAGCACAAATAGACATTTGAGACTTCTGGGCTGAATGTTTTACAATGATAAAGCTGTGAAGGCTCAGCTTTCCTTTTTCTGGCCATCACAAAAGAAGGAAAAGTGATTTAATGTTCCAGCAGTGGCAGAGCAGTCCAGTGGGTGCAGTCAGAGATAAATACTGTTTGGTTTTCTGCAGGCAAAAGGAGTGGTTAAACAACACTGTCTGCACTTCCAGGTCACTGAAGCAAAGTTATTAGTTTCACAAGGGACATCCACAGCTATAGATTCAAGAAACATTTCCAGCAGTTGCAAGGTATCTGAGGGAATATCCTGTCCTGAAAATGTTTTCTGGGCAAGTGTTCCTTGCTGCTCTCTTGAGTCTCATGGGAGATCTGTGCAACAGGAAAATCACAGCACAGGCACTGCAAATAAAACCTCTATATGTATATTTAGGATTCCCTGCACCATGGATGCCCACAAGAAAAATTTGTAAGATTTCTCTTTGATTTGAAACTGCTAAATGTGTTCCAGAATATAACTTTTTATTTGGAAAAAAAAAAAGTATGTATATATGTATATATGTATATAATGTATATATGTATATGTGTATATGTGTATATATAATGTATATATGTATATATGTATAATGTATATATGTACATGCATATATGTATATATGTGTATATACATATATATGTGTGTGTGTATATATATATGTATGTGTGCATAATTTCAACTTCATATCCACTTAAATGACTATTGGCCATGTTCCTATTTGTGCCAAAGAAGTGAAAATATAACATCAGAACTGCAGCAATTGCTGTTTAAACACAACAAAATTAATGCCTTTATGGGTAATATCTTTTCCAGCTGTATGTCCAAATTCATGCTGGCTTCCCTGAAACCCCAAGAAATGTCCTCTCCCACGAGCTAAAATCTCAAGTTCCCCAAATTATCTAAAATCTGTGGTATCTCATGCAATAAATAAAGGTGAACTTTACTTTGTGAGGTCTTTATCAAGCACATACCCCCAGAAAAATCAGCAGAGCAAGGGTGGGCAATGCTGAGAGGCAGCCCAGGGTGCTCTCAGAACTCAGCCCTTCCTTCAGCACAGGGAGGAACAAAACCTTCATAACACCTGCAATTCACACAATTCATCTAACCCAAGGAGATGGGACAGATTATGAGATGTATTGACAGGATGGATGATGCTGTTGGCCAGCATGAGAAAGAATTTTACCCGCTTTGAGCAAAAGTACCTAAAATCTTTCCCATCATGTCTACGGATCTATGAATCAGTAATTTCAGAATCTATACATACTTTGGAAGGAAAATGAAGCCAGAAAATCAAAAGGAATATTATTGGCCTCAGAACCAATGAGTCAGAAGATATTAGCATACACAGCCCTCACTGTAATTATTCAAGACTTTTCAGGCTGCTGTATTAACCTTTAGAAAAGTAAATAGAGGAGAACTGCATTACTATTTTCAACAAATCATGAGCCAGAACTGCCTTTTTTGTCTTCTGCAAAAAGAACAATAACCTCATTGCTCACGGCATTTTGACCAGATTTTATTTGCCTTTAAATATTGGTAAAGACATTTAAATCTTGGTAAAGTAAATGCACTGTGTTCACATACAACATATCTTAAACAGAGTGAATAATGGGGGCTCTCTTGCATTCAAAATAGTGCATAACTTTCCATATGTAATTGCTACATAACCTATTGTTTTAGTTTTAATTTTGATCACTAAAATGTGTCATTTATAAGTGACAAACTGTACAAAATTTATGTAGCTTTTGCTGTTGTTTTTGCATCTTCCCTGTGTAATTTATTGTATTTTTTCCTAGAAGCAAGCTGGAAAGTTTCTGGGGCAGATGTTTACCTTTTTTTTTTTTTAAACCTAAATGGTTCCCAGTGCTCTCAGGCAGTCTAGATTCTTTTATTTCAGTCCCATTCACTTTCCTGTAGTCTGTAACACACAGACATCTCTTCTGTATTTGGAATAATGACTATTTGAAGCACAACAGAAGATGGTAGCCCAAATCAATACTAATGCTGAGAATTATTCCATCTTCTAAAGGAGGTGTTGTTTGTTCAGTGGCTGTGGTTCAGTGTCTCACCAAAGCTCACCAACCCTGCTGGAACCACCAGTTTGAATAAAAAACAGTGATCTGGTACCAACTGAGCAGTGATTGATGACAGGCATGTACTTTTCATGCAGTTCCACTGGAATTCCCACATTACAATCCCTCCCAAAGCCATTGGAGATTTGCATAAAGGCAAATACTTCCTAGGGTGGTGTCAGAAGGAGAAATAAATTTGGCCTGAGTTGGAAAGCAATAACTGGGCTTGCCTGGCTGAGCTGCACAGCCACACTTTATAGGTGACTCTGTACCACCACCAGATAAACAGCAGAGCTGCCTGCATGAATATTTGCCTCTTCATCCCATCCCTGTGAGCAGGGGAAGTTTGTCCATCCCACCGTGGTAGGTGGAGGAATGAAGGACTAAGAACCTCCAACTTATTCAAAGTCACTCAGGGATTTAGGTCTGAGCAGGGGACTGACACAATGCTTCACCAGCAGCAGTAAAATATCCTCACAGCAGAACACCCTGACTACTCAGCAGTACTCTCTTTCCTAATAAAAGCAATACATAATTAAAAGATAACAATTAATACTCGCTTTCAGGTGCCTGAATCTCAAATTGATACTGTGCTGTGCTCTCTGCCAGCACAGCAAGTTGTCTCCTCGGAGCAGAGAGGAGTTAGGATGGCAATAAGATCCCCTGGAAGTCCTCTGTGGGATCTCACCGTGCACTGAGGAGTTACTGCCCTGAGTGACACAGACACAGATAATAAGCACTGGACTTCAGCTTCTCAATAAAGTCGCCTGACTTGCAATCACCCCAGAACTCCTGCAGCAGTGGAATGATAAACTGTTTAGGAAGGACTCAGCAAACACTTATCCATAATGTGCTGCTGTGCCTGTGGAGCTCTGGCCATCCTCTGCTGGGATTGGGTTTGGGAAGGAGGGAAGCAAAGGTCAGCATCACAGGCAAACCTGTTGGCTCATCCCTCACTGTCCGAGCAGTGGAATATATCCAAGGGCATTTCCAGATGAAGGATTGCACTTCCAAAGGCTCCTCCAGCACGGAGCACCCACAGCTTCCTGAGCCAGTCTGGAAATGCTGATCAGTTCAGAGATGGGGAATTGCATTAAAGGTCAGAGCCAGGGGCAATTAAGGTTGGGTGATGGGAAATGGGAGACTCAATCAGGAAACTGTAAATGAGACTTGAGTTTTCTGTTCACTGTCCTGCTTTTCTGCCTTCTCTACATTCAGTTAAACTCAGTTCTAAGAAGACTTTTCTACATTTTACAACCAACCATGCACGGGAGAGCTGAGCTTCCTCCTCACACCTCTCCATCCTTGAAAAGCACCACTGCAATTTTGATATATTTCATTCCTTCCCACTCTTTTTGCCCTTCCTTTTTCCTTGAAAGGCAGTAGAAAATGCAGCTAAACTGGAGCTTAAACATAATTTTATAATATCTTCCCCTTTTTTACTCTTTATTCTCTCTAATATGCTTCTGCAGTTCATATATTTAAGCTTTCCATTGTAAGCACAAAGGCCAAAAGACTTTTCCTACTGGGACTCAAGACCTTTATCTGATATTATGGCTTCAAAACTGATGACCTAATAAAACAAACCCACAAAATGTTATGAGAATTTTTTTTTTATGCTTTCTAGGCCACCTGCCATATTTAAGCTTCCATGACAGAGGACTATGAACCAAATTTTCCTTGAGGTAAGCACACATGTATTTCCTGTGTGCTCTGTTGTCCTTTTTAAAGTCTGGGAAGAGCTTATATACCTTCAGAGAATCAGAACTGCCTTTTTCAGGATTTCCTAAAATGACAATATGCATCCTAAAAACATGGGAATAAAAAGTTATGGCTGTAGAAGAGTATTTAATCTGTCCTTTTGCTCATAGTTATTTGCACATTGTAACTGAACTTACAAACATTTAATTGCAAAAGGAGTATTCTTGCTTCTGGTTTTCCTCCAGGTAACAAAGACCATCTACAAACTTCCCTGATAATGGGATTGGGACTGCACAACCAAGAGAGTTATTCCTCATAGGTGGCACAAACAGAAATCCAAAATTTATTGACCCAAGGTCCTGGATTTCTAATGACTTTGGGTCACAATTTGGAGAATATTCAAGTCTGACACAGGAAATGTGCCAAACTGGTGTCAAAGTAGCTCAAAGATGTTGTGGTTCCACTCTAGAGACCTTCACCTCCTCCCTCCTCTTTAGATATTTTTCAGGGTGAGCTCTTGCCCTCCACCATGTGGTCACCATTTTTACACTTACATTTGTAAGATTTTGGTTTATTTTTGTGTGATAAACTCAATATAAACTGGGCAGTTGGTACTAATATATAATTTTTTTAAAGCATAAACCTTGTCAATCACTGTTTCATGGCAGTTTCTGAAGTTATAATATTGAAAAAGCAGAACTGATGGATATCACTGTGTGTGGAAGGAGGGCTGTTTTCTGACATTATTATTTTGCACACTGCAAATCACAGAAATAAATTCAAATTTGCTGAAACCTGTATTCACGTGGAAGTAAAGCCACATTTCCCCAGTACAATGTCAGGAAAAGGCCAAAGTCAAAACCAACAAATTGCAATAATTCAGTAATGATGCAGAAGTCAACCAACATTTCTCAGCTAAATTAACAGAATTTCTATCAACCATCAGACACAGCAAATATAAGTCTACAATATGACTTGACAGGATCTGTGTCTCCTGGTCTGGAAATAAATGTCTGTGATTTCTCTTGGCACTTACAGACTTTTCCCTCAGTGTGGTAGTTTAACCTTCTGTAGACAACTATTATTCTTTGGCAAAGTCCTATTTAAGGGACATTATATCGTAATCCTCTGCATAATATTTGCTGCTTTAAATGCCTTGAAAAATGGTAAACCTGAAGTTTCTATCAACTTGGTATGTAGAATGGATCACTCAGCATGGTGATGTTCACAAGTGAGGATGCCTCTGCTGTCTCAGATTTGCAGTACACTATTGAAAATAAATAATTTTCAAGTTTTGTGCACACAAATGAGTTTTGAAATCAGATTGGGCTGACTTGATCTGCTAAGGTCTTTTGTCTGAATTTCTTTGTTCAAGAAAGTTTGATTTGGGTCACAAAGGGTGAGCACTCATTTACTTCTTTAAATTTAGTAAATATTTTTCTCCTTGTTTAGGTGCCAAAGTGTCTTTGCAGGTTTTTCTATTGGTGTCTCAGTTTACCACACTCTGATTTTTGGGGTTTTTTTTGAAAACGCTATTTTCCTTTTTTTTCTTTTCTCCAGTCAGGCAAAACCATTTCAACTTCAAAGCACACCTTCCAAAATCACTCAGTCTCTTCCTACTTTGCATTTTATAAAAACTTAGGCATATTTTCTATTCCCTCACCCAAGTCACTAATGAAAACCTTGAAGAGTAAATGCTGAGCATTGGTAAAACCTGGCAAAACCCCATTTGAAATGTTCTTCTGTTGTCACAGGGAGCTATTTATTTCCTAACCAATTTTGAAAACATGTCACACCAGTTTCATCAAGAAAATATCTTCCCAGCCTGATTATGAAGATGCTAAACTTGCCACTGCTATTCTGCCATCCTGCTGGGGAAATGGCCTGCTGGACCAGAAAGCTTTTCTCGTTGTCTGATTTGATCAGAGCAGAACTCGCATGAAAATGCAGGTGGAACCAGCCATGGAGGCTGCTTGGGGAAAAATGGAATAGCTGCATGCTTCCCTCAGCCTGCTCGTGGGGGAAAACATGAAATGCCTGGAAACTGCAGCAAAATCCTATTTATTGGCTGCATTTGTTGCATCAACAACAACAGCTGGATTGCTGCTCCCTCTCTCCTCTTTCTCAGCTGGGCAAAATCTAGAAAACACTTGGGAGGTCAACATCTTTGCTGTTTTCGCTTGGCTCTTGGCTCACAGAGATGTCCATGGAGTCCCCACAGCACACAAAAACAACATGGCATGATGAATGTGACCAGGCTCACCACCAGACACACAGTCACTGCATTTACACAGCTTTGCAATGGTTTGGGTTGGAGAAGAGTTTAAGGTCATCGAGTTTATTTACAGTGCACCAGTGTAGATGGGTTCTAATTAAACCAATCAAAGAATAAACACAGCAACAACTGAAAAAAACCCAAACCAAACAAAAAAAATCTGCCTGCCTGCTTGATTTGCTAATGGAAGCTGAATCATGTTTTGTGCACACATTTTAGATCTACATAATCAAAACTGTCAGAGAAATAAGTTGCAAAGACTCAGCAAAACCTGATGTTTTGCTTCAGACATTTGAAAACCCAGAAACATGGATTTTCTGAAAATACCAATGTGCCCATAAATCTTTCAGGCTAAGCATGAAATTAAAATCCCAGACCTTCTTCAGAAGAAGAACTACCAAACCTCCTGTGACATTATTTTTCTCTGATATGGTTCTTATAAATCTCCTGGTTGGGCCCAACACTCCAATGTTTTCACATTTTTCGGTGTCCTTTTCCCATTTCTAGCCAGTATTATTTTTATGTGGCTCAGGAGTGGTTTTCTTTTTGCCTGAAAATATGTTTATGGAGAAAACACCCAAGCAACAACCACATAAACATACTGGGGTGTAGCATGTAAATGAATAGATGGGTAGTTACTCAGTTTCAATTGGAGAGTTTGGGAAGTTATTTTAGCAATGAAGATGTTTTTTTCCATAATTAATCAGTTACTTCTTCCATAGGTGCAGGCCTTGATTCCTCTACTCTTTGCAAGCATGCACAGTTTTAATATTTTATTGACATCACCGAGGTATTTATATCAATAAAGCTAAACAGATTTGCAGTTCAGGAGCTTTATGAGATCAGCCATGTGTGGCACTATGTATGCAAACAGATGAATAGTTTTATTCAGTGGGGTTTTCTGTTTGATTTTCTGTTGATTTCACTGAGCTCTTGGTGAGAGCAAGGTTCCTCATCTATGAATTTTCTGGATCAGAATCTCACATCTGTCAGTGGTGCAGACAGAGATGCACAGAAACTGCACACAGACTTCTCTGTGTGTGTAGGAAACTGCAGGAAAGGAATTCTGGACATTAAAAAGGATTAATCACAATAAATATAAGTGTTCCTCACAGTACAGCTCACTAAGACTTGCTGATAAAATTCAGGTCCCAGCTGAGTTATCAGATACCACAATACAAGCAGTGCAAATTAACATACAACATTCAAAAAAACCCTTAATATATCCACTTGCAAAAGAACAGCAAGAAATTGATCAAACCCCAATCTGGGCTATCTCTAAGTGACCCCATGGCAGAGGAGTTGGAACTAGATCACCTTTAAGGTCTCTCCCTAACCAAATAATTCTATATTTCTTCATTTTCCTTCTTTTTGAAACTTTGAAAAGTTTAAAAAAAAATCCTTAATATATCCACTTGCAAAAACACAGCGAGAAATTGATCAAACCCCAATCTGAGCTATCTCTGAGTGACCCCATGGCAGAGGGGCTGGAACTAGATCACATTTAAGGCCTCTTCCAACCCCAATCATTCTACATTTCTACGTTTTCCTTCTTTTTACATTGAAACTTTTGTTTCCTACCACTTCAGACTTCTGTCAAACACATTTCCAGCCTAACCTGTCTCTATGTCCCATATGGTCCTGCAAGTGTTTAAGGTAATTAGAAGATATTATTAATGGAAAGATGTCTCAGGATGGTGATCTCCTTCAATGAGACAAATGCCAAGATGACATTTTTTGGAGCAAGACACATAAATCCAGGGACATTCCTCTGATCTCCTGACTTTTTTTCCTGCTCTGCCAGGCCATGAATGATGCAGATTTAGCCCCGACGTGCCCTGCTGCAGGAAGTGGCAGTGACTCTGAGTGCCAGAGGAAAGCTTGGTCCCAGCAGAGGCTTGGTGGCATTGCAAAGACTCTCATTGATGGGGTTTGTGTTTCTTTCCTTTCACAGCCCCAGTGATTCACAGCACCAGGCAGGGCTGCAGGGAAAGGTGAGACACCCAACAGGAACAGGACTGAGTCAATCAGCCCCCTTGCTGCTGTGGTATTTTATATTCCTGGTCCTTAATTCATACACTTTTCCTAATTAGTGGAACAGCAGAATTTAGCCATTAACTAATGGATTGAGTTAACAACCTCCTGTGGTAATGTTTCGTGTGAGTCTTGGGAAAATATTCCAGGGGGGTCAGAGCAGGCTGCTGCTGTGTGGATTCCTCCTGCAAGCTTTAAATGTTTGTTTTCAGGGCTGCTGGTCAGGTTTGAGACACCCATCCTGCTGTCCTAATCTAAAGAAAATAAAAACTGTGTTTCCAAAGCTGAGAGGACGAGAAAGACTCAGGAATTGTCTGTTGTGCTGAGCGTGATGTTGCCATTTGATTTACTGCTCAGCAGTGAAAATCAGGAGAAAGAGAAGCACAGGGAGCCTGACTTTGCTATGCATTTTAATAATTCTTTGCTCCAATAGCCACGGTGGCACTTACTTTAAAAATGTAGGATCAGAACCATGGATTTTAAAAAAGCTTAGGAAGTACAAGCCTTTAAACTGGCCACAGACCATAAATTCTATCACAAAGTACACCCAGATGCATTTTTCCCTGCTTAAAACATTGTCCCTGGATGGGATTCTGTGTAGAGCTGTGAGAACTGAAAGCTCCTGAATACCTGCCACTGAATAAACAATCCAGTGGAATAAAATGAAATTTTTCTTTCCCCAGTAAAAAACACAATTTAAGCCATGAGTGTGTCTGATGTCTGAGGGAGGTGGAGATAAACGGCAGGTGAAAAAATAGAAAAGGCTATGATCTTTTTCCAGCTATCAGAAATAATAAATTTTCTTCTTCTATGCTTATTACTGACACAAAATTCAGGGACAAAACAAAGAATGGAGTTTATAAAAGCACATCCCATGTCATAAAAGACTTTTGGAAGGAGCTTTGAAATCTTGACTGCTGTACACAACTTCTCCTGATGCAATATTTGTACAGAGATGTCTTCACTTTCACACTGACAGGTCAGTGCACCAAACTGAGGGTTGAGTTGTGGCTGAGTGGTTTGAAAAGTCTCTGCAAATAGCTGTTAGTGGCAAATTATAAATAAAAGCTCAACTGATTTTTATCAGCTCTAATAAAGACTTGAAACACACAGATAACCTCCCTAAAAAAATCCAATTAAAAAACCAAACAAACAACTAGCTGATTTTGTTTTTTGATGGTAGAAGCGACTAAAACTCACCACTGACAGTTAAATTGCACCTGGATTAGTTACAGATGCTGCGAGGAAAGGAGAATTCTGCCAGAAGGCTCGGCAGGATCCACTAGGTGGCATCCAGCGACCGCGTTTGGGGCTCCTTATCGCCACAAAACCTCATTCATACGGCAGATAAAGAGCTGCATTATTAATTTATACCACTGCATCCACTCTACACCTAATATTTGTTTAGCCAGCTGCTTCCTCTAATCCTCCTTAAACACCATTGATTGAAATCCTGAGTATATTCAGGCCTTTTTTTTTTTTAATTTTTTTAAATTTTTTTTTTTTTTTTACCCCAAAGAACATTTTGTTACCTACAAGTTACAAGCTGCCTTTTCAAGTGCAGGACTGTGAGCTACAGTTCCTAGCAGCGGAGACAGAATGTCTAATACTTCCTCACAAGCAACAGAAGCAGCTTGTCACATGAAAAATAACTTTTTCTCCCCCACAAAATTTTTCATTTTCGTAGAGTTTACGCAACGGAATACACTGTCAGGTTTACAACGAAACAGAAATGCAAAATATTTCAACTTCCAGGAATAGTTTAAGTGCTGCTTCAGTGAAAAAGCAAATGAAAGGCAGAAAACATTAATTCCATTTTTCGCACTTTAATCCTCGCAGTGAATTGGAAAAGTTTTAATATATTTAAATGTAAGCAATTGCAAAGTCTCTCTTCACTTGAGGATCTCAAAGCACTTTTTAAAGGGTGGTCCATATTGCTTCCAGATTTTTTACCAAGGGGCAAGGAGGTTAAGCAACTTCATTAAGCATTGATAACAGTTCTTTTGGCTCCAAGCTGTGACCAATAGTGGACAAAAACATTCCTTTGAGTCACATATCAGCATAAAATCAGAAATTTTGGGGACCTACCATAGGAAATAGCCCTCTTATCAATTTTACAAACTGATAAAATAAAGTAAAAAACTGAAAAAATAAAGGTGTGCTCCAGTATGCAACACAAACCCTCCATCCTTCCCTGAAACCTCTTCCCCTTCCCCAAGCCTTTGTGCTTCTTTAGGGTTTTGTTTGGGGTTTTTGGTTGTTTTCTTAGTCTCTGCTGGTTGTTTTACCTCCCGGGCTCACTGTCCCAGGGAGGAAACTGAGTTTGCAGTGAGAGGATGCTCTGCTGGGGGCTGCGCTGAGTCTCTGAGGAGGACAAGACTGTGGACAATACTTTTCTCCAAAACGGGCTTTTTCCCTCTTTTTTATTGGAATCTGCCTGTACATTCAGGGATCTTGCTAGGAAGACAGAGCTTTTTGGCAGAATTTCTGTGAAGACCAGCAGTGTCTTGATAACTACATTGACTTTCTTTGGGTTTAACTCGGAAAAACTTCTCTCCACGTCTTTCCCCCTGCTTTACTTTAACTGTAGCACTGAAGAGCATCCCAAACCGGTATTTTTTACCCCCTTTTCTGTTTGTTCCTTCCTGCACTCTTCCTTCCTCCCTTTCCCCTCGGCACAGGTGGGTGTGGGAGGCTTGAAGCCTCAGGTACAACTCAGAACAAACTTTGCTCAGCTGCTCTTCACAGAAGTCCTCATCAGACAAAACCCCGAGGAAGCAAGAGCTGTCTGAGTGTGGCACAAGGATTTTTCCTGCTGCCTGGCACACCTTGGCACAGCACTGCAGACCCCTGGCTCCTGATGACTTTGCTCTTTGCGATGTATTTCTCCAGAATTTATCTGAAAACAGCCTGTCTCTAGGAGCTGTGTTTATTGAGAGGGTCTGCATTCATAGCTACATCTCTGATTTCCACTCTCACACCACACATAATCCTAACAGAGCAACAGGGCTCTTCCCAGGTTGCTTCTTTCCCCATTCAGGCGCTGAGGCATTAATACAAACTCATTAATACAAACTCCTTGCTGTTAATCACCTTCATGATTCTCCTGAACACACTGCCAGGCCCCCAGAGCCTCCAAAGGTGTTGTGTCACTTCCATGACATCCAGCAGCAACATATATGGCATCACTTTCTGCCCCGAAAGACCCCAGCAGCAATTAAACCCTCACTAATTATATACAAACAGCAATAAACCTCCTTAATTCAAACGCACAAAAGCTTCCCAGCCCCTGCTATCTAAACCTGCCCCACAAGGAGTTTTGCCATGAAAAACGTTTTGAATGGCACCTTTATATGGGTTCGACCCCCAACCCCAAATAAACAGGCAGTAAAAGGATATCCCAGCCCTGGACCAGCTACACTTGTAAAATGCTGAGGCATCCCAACTTTCTCTGAGTGGAGATGGCACAGAAACCTGTGCCAAACATTATCCAGGCTTTCCCTGGCAATAAATAGCTAAATATGACATCAGTATGTAACATATCACATCTTATCAAAATCTTCTGGCTCCTGGCTGGACGGGCAGTGCTTTGTGCAGATTCTGCTTCCAGCCCTTGAGACGTTTGTTCAGCCTGCCATGCTCTTTTCCCTGCGCCCTAAAAACTTCTAAAAGCATCAGAACGGATGGAGAAAAAGGAAAAAAGGATGAGTGATCCCACAGGAGGAAGCCGCAGAGCAGAAGCACACGGGATTTTGTCTTTCGGAGGGAATCTGCAGTTGCAACATGATCCCTCCTTCGGTAACACAGAGCGCTTAAAAGTCAAAGACACTGAAGTTAGCCAGTTTCAATCAGTCTCTCACCCTCTCCCCCCGCCTCAGCTGCCAAATTAGAGCTCCCAAAAATCCCTCCAGCTCAGGCAGCCCTGCAGCTGATGCCACAGGCGCTGCTCGCGGCGTCCCCATCCGGCTCGCTGCAGCAAAAAAACTTCCCCAAAAGTTTGGTTATTTCCTTTTTTTACCTTGCGCGGAGCTCCCTGCGGGTTGAGATGCTCTCAGAACTCCCCGGCAGCTTGAGAAGGAGGGCGGCGAAGTGCGGAGGAAGTTTTATGAGCTCACCTTAAGTCAGAGCCTCTGTCCCGGGTGTCTCTTTGTGGCTCCGGGGTGGCAGAGGACCTGATGCAGAGGAGAGAGAGCCACTTTCTCACCGAGAGGAAAAGAAAAGCAACACGTCATGAGTTAAGTACGCCTCCAAGATGTCTTAATTACAGCCCGACGTGCTTCCATTCAGACCCCAGGAATGGGGAGGAAAAAATAAACCCACACAGGCGGTTTGCCTCTCTCACACACCCAGCCCGTCCCAGGTCCCTGTCCTCGCCCTGCAGGTCCAGCCCGCCCAGATCCGCACCCAAAAAAGCCTCTCTCAGCTCTCAAAGTCCCAGGCTAAAAACCACACGGGACTAAAAAAAAAAAAAAGAAAGAAAAGGGGGAGAAAAAAAAAGTTGGTGGTGCTCCTCATGAAGAGACCATTGAATTTAGGGATTTAGGGTGTGTGACACCCTGAGAAATGTGATATTTCTGACAGCTTGCCTGTGCCCTCTCCCAGCCCCCACTCCTCATTTGCCCCCCATTAACATTTCCATTAACTCCGAGGGTGGAACTCGAGTTTCAGGGGCAAGAAAGTGATCAGGGAAAGGTCTGGGGGTTGCAGAGGGGTGGAAACAGCTGAACCCAACAGGATCCCCCTCTGGTTTTCTTTCACCCCCAACTTCCAACGGGATTATTAATGCAGGAAACAAACCCAGCTTCTCTCATTGCACCCCAAACACAGAGCACACCTTGCCCAGAGTGCTCTAAATCTAAATCATCGCTAAATTCCAACATCGGGCAGCTGCTGGTCCTGAGACTTTGTGCAACTCTAAACATCGCCCCGGGCCAAAATGTTCTTCCAGCACCAAAATTTTCTGGTTTGTTGTCCACTTCACATCATGAGACACACGACCCCAAAGGAGTCTGATAAAATCCACGCAGAATGTGGCTTTAACCCCCTAAATGCCATGGCATGAAAAGCAGACACATTAAACGTAATGAAGGTGTTGACGTTGTTGTATCTCTAAAAGTGTCTTATTTGAAAAAAACAACCAAGCAAAAACAAAACCCCAAGTGAAACAACACAGAGTAAAGGAAAAAGGGTGGCAAAAGGCCAAGTCTTGGTGATGTACTATAGGCTGGCAAATTTGGGATCTGATAATGTTGTTTTTGTAAAGCAGGTGTTACTTTCCTCCACTTGAGAAAAACGGGGTCCTTGATGTCTAATCACCCAACAGCAACAGGAATTATACGTGGAACTCTTAACCTCTAAAATCTGCTGGATTAAAAAGCGCAGGTGGCCCGGCCAGCTTGGTCCTGTGGATTAATTTTCTCCTTTCCCCTTCCCCCTGCCTCCCACCCGCTCTTTCTCCAGTGCCAAAGAGAGGAATGTGGCTGTGCCACTCCCACTGCAAATCTCCAGCATCATTTTCCAGCCTGGGCCCTGCTAGGCTTGCTTTTATCATTGTGGGTGTCAAACTCTCAGCCCGCACCATCAAAAGAGGCTGCAGCCCATCAATCCTCCCGGACCAGGAAATGCCACAGCCTCACACATCCCGGCGCAGAGGCACATCCGAGGGGACACGGGCTTGGCCAGCGTCACCGAGCAGGGGTCACTGCTGCTGCGCCGCAGCGGCGACTTCACAGCACATCCCCCCTGGAAGGGGAAATAAAACAAAAACAAAACAAACCCTGGGCAAACAAACAGGGCTCTGTTCCAGAGCCGGGGAACATCCTGAGCTGGAAGGGACCCACAAGGGTCACCGAAGCCCAGCTTCCCGGGACACCCCAACAATGCCACTCTGTGCCTGAGAGAGAGAAATATCAGGGTATTGGTTTATGACTGTAATAAAAATGTGGGGGGACAAAAAATGGTCCAGTGCAGGTCTCGAGTCCAATAGCGAGGTGCAGGTGGCCGCAGGGAGGTGTTTAGGGACCAGGGATGCTCGGACACGGCGGGGGCTGTGTCCCCACCCCCGGGGCACCGCGGCTCGCTCCGTGCTGGGCAGCCGGGGGTCGGGCGGGGCTCAGGGGGTGCTCGGAGCCCCGGGTGGGGTACACCAGCCCCTCCCGACCCGACAAAGGGACGTTCATTCGGGCCCGTCCATCTGTCCATCCCGCCTCCGCCGCGCAGGAAGCGCCTCGGATTTCAATAACAGAAGGGGCTTTGATGGGGCGCGGCGAGGAAACACCTCCGGCGGGGCGGCGGGGCCACAAGGAGGGGCGGCGGGAGAGCCGCGGGGCGCCAGGACGGGGAGGGTGCGGGATGAGGGATGATGCGGGATGATGCGGGATGCGGGATGATGCGGGATGATGCGGGATGCGGGATGATGCGGGATGATGGGGGATGATGCAGGATGCGGGATGATGGGGGATGATGCAGGATGCGGGATGATGCGGGATGATGCGGGATGATGCGGGATGATGCGGGATGATGCGGGATGAGCGATGATGAGGGATGATGTGGGATGTGGGATGATGTGGGATGGGGGAGCGGGATGTGGGATGATGCGGGAGCGAGACGCGGGATGATGCGGGACGGGGGATGCAGCATCCTGACGGGATGCGGGATGATGCGGGATGATGCGGGATGACCCAGGATGGTGCGGGATGCGGGAGCAGGATGCGGGATGATGAGGGAGGCAGGATGATGAGGAATGATGAGGGACGGAGATGCGGGGCAGGATCCGGGCAGGATGAGGGATGGGATGCGGGGCAAGATGCGGGATGTGGGGTGGGATTCGGGCGGGATGCGGGATTCGGGCAGGGTGCGGGACAGGGATGCGATATGGGATGAGGGGTGGCATGCAGGGCAAGACGTGGGATACAGGGCAGGATAGAGCTGGGACATGAGTGAGATGTAGGGTAGGATGTGGGGCAGGATGAGGGATGTGGGATGCAGGATGCAGATGGGATGCAGGGCAGGAAATGTCTGGGACACGTGTGGGATGTAGGGTAGGATGCCGGGCAGGAGGCCCTGGCACAGTGCAGGGGGACATCAGGGACACTGGGATTGGAACCTCATCCTTCTCCTGTTCCCATCCTCAGGGCTCTTCTCGCCCCACTGTCCCCACCCTGTCCCTCCCTGCAGAGGGGAGATGTCCATGGATGCTGCAGGGAGAGCTGGAGCTCCCCAGAGTGCTATGAAAATGACCCAAAATGGGCATTCCTCTGAGTGCTTTCACCACGGTCGTATTTCAAGATGTTTGTTTCCTCGTCACTTTTCTTTGGGTTGTTTATATGTTTTATTTGTGCATGTTTGAGCTGAGAGTCTTCAGCTCATCTACACCCTATGGGGTTTGGGTCAGCAAGTCTTTTAGGAGCTATGTTTTTGGTTTGGAGACCCTTTTTTTGGTTTATTAGACAGAGTAGACAAAAAGAAACACCAAAAGTGACCCACAAAGTGAACCTGTGTGGTTTTCCACTGTATTTTTCCTGTTATAAGTCAGGTGCAGGTAACTAAGAGGATGAAGCATCACAGAGCCTCAACATAAAGCCTTCTTAAAATTAACTCTGGCACTTTATGGTGGTTTCAAGACTAGCTTAATGGAGTGGTCTTGAGGTGCTGGACACCAAGAGGATATATCTATGGAAAGTTCATTTTTTCCTAGCTTTTTCATAGAGTCATCCTTCTGAATATTGCTGAGCCAGATGCCGGGCTAGAGGAATGTCGTTTTGGGGCAAGATGTGTGTTTCCATGTATTAAGTACTAGGAAGATGTTATTGTTTTGTTGAGCAAAGGCATGGGTTCAGAATAAACAGAAATGTTAATGATAAGCTTTGTTTCATGCTGCAGATGTAATTCTGCAGGAGTTTTTGGTTAAACCCAAAAGCTCTGCTCAGCATGGCATGAGCTAGTGCACTTCTCAAAGTATCCTGACTGATTAGCACTCAACAAAGGTTTAAAAAAACCCCTGATTTCACACAGTTCTGACACTTTTGGAGGCCTAATCTGCATATCTTGATAACAATGTTTCTGCATCAGCCCTGTGGAGGGTTTTTGAGAGATGTGGAGTTGACTCCACACCTGGAGCACCATTCCATGCACATCCCTCATTTTCGGGAAGCATTAAGCAACTCTATCTATAATAATGATCAAGGATGTTTATTGCCTTTCTTCCAAGCATAGATTAGACTCCTTTATTTTCCCCCCTCCCAGTATCTGACCATGAAAGGGTGCAGAGTGAAAGCTGTTTGCTTAAACCCAGCTCAGATAAGATGAACGGATATTAGGTTTGCTTTTACCTGGGAGCACTGTCACAACTGGCAACTTCACAGGCCTGCTGATTATTATTCCTGGCACCTCAGACCACAGCAACAACTTGAAAAATGAACATTCAGTATCATCGTGTGAAAGATTTTGAATTTTCCCTTTTAATATGGATGCAAAGATGGCATTTTCTGCAAAAGTGAGTATTGTCATTCAAGTTGCATTGGACTATGAGGAAAAAAAGATGTTGGAAACTCCCACTGGTGCCACTTAAATTTGGCTGTTTTTCAGGCTTTGAGGAGAAGGATACTGGGAAACAGCAGCTAAAGTGTAATCTGCCAGATGAACCTAAAGAGCAGGAGAGGAAGTGTTTTAGGGTTTTGTTTTTAACAGGCTTATCACTTGTTTGATTTTGGTTGCTCAGTTCTGGAATGACTTGCTTTTAAAGCTCATAGAAATCCTGCTACCCTGAAATGCTCAGAAATTTTCAAATTACAGTAGTTGGTGCCTGTCTAGGGTTGGGGTTTTTTTTGGTTTTTTGGGTTTTTTTTGTTTTTGTTTTTTGCTTTGTTTTGTTTTGTTTTTTTGGGAGGAGGAAATGGAGATAAATCCATAAACATACAAAACTGACGCAAAAATTAGACCTCCTCAGTGCCACAGTGAGGTCCATTTGGGATTTGCCAGAAAAATCAGCAAACAGTGCAGGACACATCTTCCTTCAGGAGATTTTTGTCCTGTGAGAAATGCACAGCCCATTCTCCCTATGCAACTGATCTTAGGTTCCCAACACTCCTTTATTCCCTGTTGTCTTCGAATTTCACCATCATTTTGATTTTGTGTTGCTCAGTTCTGGGGTGACTTGCTTCTAAAGCTCGTAGAAGTCCTGCCACCCTGAAATTCTCAGAAATTTTCAAATTACAGTAGTTGGTGCCTGTCAGGGGGCTTTTTGGGGGGAGGAGAAAAAGGAGATAAAACCATAAACATACCAAACTGACACAAAAATTAGACCTCCTCAGTGCCTCAGAGAGGTACATCTGGGATTTGCCAGAAAAATCAGCAAACAGTGCAGGACACATCTTCCTGCAGGGAGACTTTTGTCCTGTGAGAAATTCACAGCCCATTCTCCCTATGCAACTGATCTTAGGTTCCCAACACTCCTTTATTCCCAGTTGTCTTTGAATTTCACCATCATTTTCGTGCACACATCTTGCAGATCAGTGATGGATTTGCTGTGTGATGCTGATCCCCAGGGCAGCCCAGACATCACCTCCTTCCCTCTGCCTGTGGCCACTCACCAGGAATTCTGTTTGCAGGGAGATGCTCACTCTGAATGCAGGAAAAGGGAATTCATGCAGCAGAAGTGAAGCACACTTGATCCCACTGAGGAAGGTGTAAGGTAAAATCTAATAACATGGTGAAAAATGGGAGTTATGAACACCCTCTCTTTGGAAAATTCAGCAGGGTGGATGCTATGACTCACTGGTGTAAAGCTGCTGAAATCTACAGGAAAAAAGAAAAAAAAAGCAGCAGACCATACTCTATTTCTTTCCCTGAAAACAATTTTGCACATTCATGCAATTTTTTTACTGAAAAACAATGAAGAACTCTGAAGAGAAATACAAATATGATGACAAATCAAGCAACACCCATTAAAAAGTTAGTTAATCAAAAGAAAATATATTAAAACACTGGTTTTCCAAACTGAAAAGAAAGGAAATTATTTTATGCCAGCTGAACGGTCAGCTTTCCATTTGAGATTATTTATAGATTCTCAGCCTACAGTGTTTTCTTTTTTACAAGTTGGGCTTTTTACATTATGAGGTTGTTTTCTTCAGACTAGTTGTCAGGTTTCAGTGAGACATTCATACTTCTTTAATACTCCTGGCTGCATAATCTTTTCCTTTTTTACAATATTCTCATTTCTGCTGCTTAAGAAATGGAACAGCAAAAAAGTTCATGAAAAAAATGCAATTATCTCACTTGTAACATCACTTTCTCTGGAGATAGATGCATAGGCTCTGCAAAAGGAATTTGCATGGTCTTCATTTTGCCTGATTGTATCAGGAGGATCATTTTCATATAAACACACTTTTGACTTAGCACTTCATCACACAATCTTTACACAGCTCTCTCCAGAATATTCATTGATTTTTGTCTTCTGATCTACGTTATCTCTGCCTTGCCTTGGAATTTGATTTGACTTATTAGCAAGTTGGGCTGTGTCCAGGCTCTTCTGAGAATTCTCTTGCTGTTAATTCTGCATCTCACAAGTTGTTGGGACTTTTCCACACATACCAGCACAAATGTGTTTCCTCATCCTCTGTAAGCCTGAAATGTTTTGCTCTTAATTTTGTTTCTCTTTTCCTGACAGACCCTGGGGGTGCCTTGGTGGGGCAGAATTGGAATGGGATCAAGGAGCAAAGAAGGAAAAAGGGAAGGAAGATGAGGAGCAAGACTTTGTAAGGAATTGTGTTTTGTTTCAGCAGAAGCAGGAAAGTCTCTGCCACCAGCATTCAAGTTAGCAAAATGCTTTGCATTTTCACTGTACCTTCTGCAGATCTCACAGGTGTCACAATTGCTCCTGCACTGCAGAAATAAGTGAGTTTTATTCCATTAGATAGCAGGAATCTGGATTAGGAAGTGATAAAAGGAAAATATTGAAGGTAATCTTTGAACTGAGCAAGTTCAGCAGTGGATAAGATGTTTTTAAGGGCAAACGACCAACTTCTGTTTTCTTAAACAAACAATAGAAAATCTTAAACACTGATTTTTCAGATAGCCATTAAGTTGAAAGGAAATCATCAGCTCCTACAAATTACTTGATTAGCTTTTACCTCTCTCATTTTTCAAAGTCACCCATATGACTGCAGTGCCAGCTGAGTCTCAGAAATGGTCAGTGAATGTCCACTGTGGCTGTTGGGAAGTTGGGGATTTCTGTGTGTTTGGTGACTCTGCCATCCCACAAAGATCCCACACACATCAGGGGACATTTTCCAATCCCTATGAGTGTGACTGATCCCTGGTATTTAATATCATGATTTAAGTTATGTGATTTCAGACAACTGTGGCGCTCTCAAAGCTAGAAGTGAGTCCAAGGAGTCACATTTTCACGTGGAAGGCTGAGTCAGTTTTTACTCAGAATTGGACAATCATCAACAAAATATTGCTAAACTCACTGTGCCACCATCAGAGCCATTCAGACAGAAAAAAGACACTTTTTATTACTGAACAACAGGCAGCACAAGCCACTAGAAATAGGTTTCTTTGCTTGCTGCTGCAGGTCCTCTGGAGCAGCACTGAAACTCTGAAGATTTTAGCCATTCTTCAAAACATCCACTGAGCAATCTGAGCGCAGCTCCTGCCCAGATGCTTGTCCCAAAATGAAAGGAGGCAGCTCAGCTTTCCAGAGGCACATTCCCAAGGCAGAGCCTGTGCCAGTGATGCCTTAAAAGCTGATAAAAATATGAGGCAGCCTCAGCAGTATAGGGAAAAAGGGTATTTCCTTGGTTTAATAGGATCCTTGGTGCTCAACTCGTCAAAGGTGGGAACATGCTGAGCACACCCTGTACAGGTATGCAAATTTATGGATCTTGCAAATTAGCATATCTACCTAAAATCCCCCGATAAGAAAGTTAACAAATGAATAATTGTCCCTCTGTTCTAATTATGCCCCCCAAGTGAGACTACAGCCTAGTTTACACAAACAAGTTCCAGAGAGGAGGCTCATCCAAGGTTGGAGCTTCTAGTTTTGAGATAATTACAAATTTTTCATATTCTCCCCCAGAGAACCCCAAACTAAGCTAAATATCAGACTAGAAGAGTTATAAACATGTAGGGCTAAGGTACAAGGAGTGTTTGTGAAGGGTACGAGGAGAGGGAAAGGGTATAAAAATGTATAAAAACATATAAAAAGAAAAAACAAAAAATCATTAGGCATCATTAACAATGTACAAACCCCTTTCCTTCTGCATCTGACTGAAACAAGAGACAGGCTGGGTGTTCCCCCCACTCTGGGGAAATTATTAACACTTGCTCAGACCCATTGAAGTGGGATTTCCAGTGTGAGTAAAGGAGAACACCATCTAGTCCCAATTATCACTGCTCTTTCAGCCGAATATCTCGTGTAGGTGGATGAGGTAACATGAACTGTAACGCTGTCAGTGTGTGACTGGAACACCTCTTACATCTCTGAGCAAGGCACTTCATTATTTTTGCTTCCCAGGGGCTGTGAACAAAATTAAAATTTCTGTAAGAACAGATTCCCTGAAGGTCTAGGGTGACCTCTTTTCTCGTTTTGCATGATAGGGCCTTAAATCAAATGCAACAGTTTTCAGTTAATACATTTCATTTGCTGACAGCGTGACATTGTTGGTATTTAGTCTTAAATTCATATTCTGTCAAATCTCATTAGTTTATTTTAATAAGGATCATCTTGATTGTAGCTTGCTGACTTCAATTATAGTGAGGATATCTTTTAATAACCATGGGAAGCTCAGATATCAGTTCCTTATTTGAGTACTGCTTCGTGGTTTCTTGTGGGACGTGCCTGAAATGAGAGGGGCTAATATTTGAAAAAATATTTAATGAGAGACACCTTCTGAAAAGTATCTTAGAGGTTTTGCCATTTTGCATGGTTTAAAAGGCACTTCTGACAGTTGTCTTGAAGTCTATTTAGGTTTTTGTGTTCTGGACATCAAGGAATATTTTTTCCAAGGAGTCTGGTGGGTTGTCATGAGCTGGTGGAAGAGAAAGACGTGACAGCCACCCATATTTGTGGGTTAAAGGATTGTCTTGGGGCAGAGTTTGTAGGGGCAGCAGCTCTGGAGTGATGGGGGGACAATGCCTGAGCTTTCCTGGAAATTCCATATCTGCTGGGGGAACTTTTTGTGCTGCTGGGGAGTTATGAATGGTGTGATTCCCTACAAAAGAAGCAGCCACTTGGCCTTTTGGGTCTGTTAACACATTCTCTGTAGGAAGGTTTTTGTTGGAATGGAATATTACTTTTTTTTGACAGCAATATTCTTACCTGTAAGGTTTGGTTTTCAGTTTTTTTGGGTTTTTTTGGAATTTGCTGGAATTAATACTCATTATTACAGTATATTTTTATAGGTCAACACAAATAATGTTGCTCATCCTCTGTGCATCAGAGGTTTCATCAGTGTAGCTGGGGGAAAGCTGGACCTAGTTATTCTCATTTCCTGTTTACTTGTTCTTGGAAAAATTGTGGAAAGGGATGAAAACCTTTCCTACCTTGTGACAAGATCCAGTGAATCATTTTTGATATCATCTCGTGATCCCTATCTGGGAGAGCATTTTGAAGTGGAGTCTCTGTCAGCACAAATACATTAAACATATGCACACATGAGATGGGGCTGCCAAGAACTTAATGAATTTAAATGTTTAGGAGTGAACTATTTGTACATTGGAGTGCATTCACACCGTGATTTTAAATGCTATAGACTGTTGATTTTAATTTCTGGAATGATTCAGTGTGGAAAATATTCATCAGGTTATAAAAATATGTTGACTTTGATCCTTCTTTATTTTCTTTTTAGGAAGACTGAAAATCTCTGCTGTCACAGTAAGTGGAAAATCAATATAATAAGAAAATGATGATTTACCTTTTCATATGGAAATATGTCTTCTGAGCACAGCTAGAAAAAGAGGCTTAAAGAGACCAGATTCACAGAATTTTTCCTTTTGAAATGAGGATGGTTATTTAAGAAAAACAATTTAAACGGGAGAAAAATCTCATTTGCCAGTGCTGAAATTAACTTCACCTGCATAAATTCTGAGTTATAATCTATGAAACCATTCATATGAGGAGAACCAAATGCTGCTGGAATGCTGAAGTTTTACAGTTGTGAGCTGTGCCACAGCACTAAAAACCAAGCCCTACATAGTAAAAGCCTTTCAGCTCAGCACAGCTTCCCTCACACTTTTGCAATAAATGCAGAATATACACCCCTAGCAACACGAGAATTTATCTGCTTTAAAAGGCACATTACTGCTCTGCAGAGAATCTGGAAGAAGGGAAGCAGAGTTAAACACATGAGAAATGGTAAAATAATTTTTAAAAGAAGTGAAGAAGCCTTGATGGCCAAAAGACAGAATGAATAGAGGATTTCTGTCACTTGCAGGGGATATAAACTAAAATAGCAGTTCAGGTTATAACCCTCCAGCCCCAGGGGACCCTCACCCTGATCTATAAAGAGGATTGGAGTATTTAAAAAAGGGTTTCCTATCTTCAGAGCCCCTGCTCCTTTCAAGCTGCACCACGAACCATTCACCACAAGCAGCAGGCAAATAACTGCCTGAGCTGAACTGTAAAAAACTACTTAGATTTAAAAAAAAAAAACAAACCAAGCCAAACAAACAAACAAAAAATGTTGTTCTTATACTATTTTGTGTCAGTGAATAATCACAGTGATGTTTTCATGGCATCACAAATAAATACCTAAATACCTTCCTAAAATACCTAAAAAGACATATTTTTTAATTTCTGTTTCATTTGTACTTTTAAAAATACTTGCTGTGCATGTGTGTGTGAATGGCTGTTTTTGGACCGGACGGTATTTCTGTCCCCACCAAGGAATCATTCTGTGAAAGATGCCACAGTCAAAAAAACAACCCTCCCTTAGTTCTTTCCTGGGTCATACACTAATTTTCAGCTGGATCCAATATTAACTTTTTTGTGCAACTCTCTGTGAAGGATATTCCTGGATAATACCAACTGGGGTTAAAAAATTTGTTTTTCAGTCTTCATTTTCTATAGAGGGCATTGTGACAGGAGAGCCCCACCAAAGCAATTGTGAACAGAATTATCCTTCTGTCCAGCAGTGAAAAAATTTTATGGTCACAGTGAACTCTTTGAGCAAGGATGAACAATGAGACAATATATTTTTAAGTATTTTGTGAATAATTTAAATATTATGTTATTTTCTTCATGCAAGCAGATTGAGCCTGGCAGATTAAGAGTTCTGTGCAATACACTGGACAAAAAATAACTTTGAAAGAAGTAGGTTTCTGGATATTATATTTTATATTCTCCACATTCCTTTAATATAACAAAACGCAAAATTTTCCTGCCTCTCATGGTTAGAATACTTGCTGATTTTGGTTGCAGCTTTCCAATATTAGGGACTACAAAGGAAGAGCCTTCATTAAAAAAAAAAATTCTAGGTTACTAAGGAAGTTCTTTATTAATTTCCGTTTTAGGGAACCAGAAAATTATGTTGTTTAAACAAGAGGTGTTTATGAGGTATTGGGTGCAGCAGGATTATTGAGTTTTATAGGTAGATCCTATCCCAAGTGGTGAAAGAATTCAGGTTTTTTTTCACTCATAATCTAAAATTTCCCTCTTTTCTGTAGATTTATCTAATTATTTCTTCATTAAAAACAGATTTATCCTTCTGGAGCCACGTAACTCCTTGTAGAGTGTGCTGAAAGAGTTATAACATCAAATATACAGGAATGTACACCTTTCTGTGCCCAGTCTGATGCTGATTCACAGTAAAGTGAGAGGCAGCTGCTTCTGCTGCCAGGTGGAAAACTGAGAATGCACAGAGAAATGCACCCTGAATAGATTTAATGGTGAGTTCTGCGATGAGATCAGAGAGGGATAATTAAAATGCTCAAATTAGGCAACAGGAAGTCAGAATGAGCACTGGCTTGAGCTGGGTGGTGTGAGAAGGTGGAATTAGCCATCTAATGAGCATCTGATTTTGAATTCAGCTACCTACATTTTACCTGTGTTTTGTTTTTGGACCTACAGCACTGGCTTGGAACTTGCTTTGTCACACAATCCTGAATCAAATATCCCTTGCTCATACTGTGTTTTTTTCTTTCAAGGCGATGGGCAAACTGCTGTTGTCATTTTTCAGTGTGCAATAAAGCAAAATGCTGTGATTTTTGTGCCACACTTTCAAGGTAAAAAGAACAATTATTACAGGCTGGCTAAGATTAGGTTGGTGTTCATTTTTTTTTGTGAGACCTGCCTTTTTTCCTGGCAGTATAGGTTCACTCTCTGTAAAGGGTATTCATGCTATTTCACAAGAAAATGAATGTAGTGCTTTCACAGAACAAGACAAATTCAGTCTGAATAAAATTTCCAAAGCACAGCCTTAGATGCAATTTCAAAAAAATCTAACAAATTCACACCATAGTTAAAAAACCCCATGATATCTAACATCTCTGTGTGTGAGAAAATATTCATCCTACCAGAATCAGTTAGTCTTGACTATGTGCAATGAGAAATTTATGGTCTATAGGGGAAAAATTAGTAGTTTGCAGGTGAGAAATTTATGTTCTATAGGTGAGAAAATTTTGGTCTACAGGTGAGAAATTCAGAGCGAGCTGGTTTGAAAAAGGAAAGGTGGAAGAGATGTGGATGCTGCAGCTGAAAACCAGCACAGACTTCCCAAGGGGAGTGCTGTTTTCTCAGTGGATGAAGGATGAATTTCTCAGTCAGAAGGTAACTTTTCTCGGGGAATGGTGAGAGACACTTGCTGCTGAGCAGAATTTCCTGTTCCCTTTTGAGGGATGTCCCTGGAGTGAGCTCTCATGGAATATTCTTCACATTGTGAAGAACTCCAGGGGAAGCAGGAAGCAAAATGCTCCTCCAAATGTGGATCCCTGGCTGGGAGCTGGAGGTCTGAGCTTGCCCTGGGTTGGATCAGGAGCTGCCCTGGGGATTTTTGAGCGTGGCAAGGTGTGGAGGTGCACCCACCCTACAGCACCATGGGCAGGTCAAGGAGCCAAATCCTCCCAAATAATTCATTTTTTGCTGAGCTGGTGATGTTAACCAGCAAAAAGCAAAAAGTGCAGCTGTGGGGGCAATTCTGCTGTGGAGAGGACTCTGAAATTAAACTTCTGCCAGCACCTGGAGCTCCTCCTGCCTCTGGATGGTGTGGGGGGACATCATTCCCCTGGAACAAGGGTGCAGTGCAAGTGCCTGGAGCTCTCCTGCTGGAATTCCCAGCTGCAGGCAAAGCTCCTGCTTCGTGTCAAGCAGCAAACTTTAGACAGTGATGTCTGAAGCTGTGCCAGGTTTGGGTGCTGAGCTGGGTTCACCCAGGAGGGAGTGCTGGAAACTAATAACGAGCAGCTTGATGGGTTTCAGTATCAGTCAGAGTGATTTTCCTACCCTTTCCTCTCCTCTGCTTTGTTCCCTGAGCAGTTACTCCCTCTCAGGTCATATGTTCACTTCAAATGTATGTGGGTCTTTCTGGATCACCAGTCTTAATCTTCCCCAGTCACTTTCCTGGCTCCTTTCTCTTCTGTGCTGATTTCCCCTGAAAATAAAAAGTCTTGTTTGGTTACAGTGCTGCAGTTGCCCCTTTTCCTCCCTACCTCCCTCTCCTCCAGCCACTTCACCAGCATTTTGTGTCCCAACTGAACAGAAGGAACACTTCTCTGCAATTTCTTGTATATTGCAGTTAAAAATGGTGTTTAATGTTTGCATACATTGAGGCTTTCCACAGGCATCACCCATGATCTTTTCTGCAGTTCCTGGGAATCTGCTGTGCAATTATTCTGAATATTTTTCTCACCAGGTCCACTTTTTCTCCCCATGCTTTCACAGCTGAACTTACAACACTGACTGATTGCCCTGTGTTGTTCATCTGCTTCATGGAGATAACATGGAGTTTACAAAGAGTCCTTTTTGGCTACCCTCTATCAGCTTAAAATTATTTTTACTGTAAATTTTATAGCAGATATGTCAGCAGATCTTAATTTTGATTAATAAACCTGCAGCTAGTTTTGTTGGTTTAACAGGAGAGGGTGGAAAAGGAATGAGCAGTGTCAGGGTTAAATTTGACTTCTGAGTTGGGTATTTGAGCAAAAAATAAGTCAAGGTGGATGAAGCCATAACTTGTTACATTTTTCCTGGAGGAAAAGGCTCTACTTTCCCCAAACTACTTTATACAGTGCAAGCATTGCTTACAAGAACAAGAAAGAAATGTGGGTTAAAGTCAACAGGTGGAGATGTCAAATGCTGCTGGGGTAGAGCAACGTCTCAGATGGAATACTCTTATTTCCTGGAGGATGTGAAGCTGAATTTCCCTGATGAATGTCTGCACCTTGCTCTGGGAAGCGAGGGAAGAGGAGGGAGAAGAGCCTGCTCAGGTCTCCCATTGAAGCCCTGCTGCTTTGAATAAATAATTAAGCTTTCACACCTCTCAGGCGAGTGTTCTCACCGCAGCTGACACAATCCCATGTCTGTTCTCACCAACTGCTTAAGTATTTTTTGGGAAGGAGAAGCATTACAGTGTTGGAAGCATCTCAGATAAAAGCAGTTGCACCCAATCTCATGGCACGTGCAGATGTGAATCTGCCTCCATTTCCCAGTTTTATTGCTTTTTGCTGAAAGGGAGAAAACTCTCCTGACTCACCCAGTGTTTGGGAGAAACATCTGAGTGCTGGTGTTTGTCCTGCTGGGTGTTTGGTTATTTGTCCATTTGATTATTTAGGGAGTGGTTGTGGCAAGAAGGGCAGAGCTGCAGCTGGGGCACTGTGGTTTGTCCCCACAGTCACAGGAGGAAGGGGAATTGGTTTAACCTGAAAATTTCTTTAACCTGGGCAGTGAAAACCCCATAATTGGGGCCATATTTCTCGGCAGGACACTATGGGCTGGCTCAGCTTTCACTGAGCACCAATATGAGCCACGAGATATGATAAATCTGTCAGCCAAGACATCTTTCCCCAAACCATTCCCAGGAATCCTCCTTCCACAATTCAGTGAACATTGTCTGGTTTTATTACAAAAATAGCAACATTACTCGTGTCTTTTTTGAAAATGAAAGGCTTCCAGGCAGCTGTCCATTTTCATGGAGATGACTGTGTGTTTTATAAATACCTTTTTTTTCCTTCATTAATCTGGAAGAACCCTACACGACAACATATGGCCCATGCTATAATTTCCAATATTTTTCTTGGTAGCTGGACTTCAATATAGCTTTGATTTACCAGAAACTAAGTACTTTGGTTTCTTTCCTTGAAATGACTTGAAAGTTAGCTACAACATGCTAAATGGCTCAGTTTTAGTTCTCCTCTGCAGTCAGGAACTGAAGTGACATCAGTTTAGTAATAGACTGAACAGATCCTATGGGAGAATGGCTGACCTTGAAATATTAAAAAATCAAAATATAAGCCCATGTAATTAGACCAGAAAAGTGGAAGCCTAATGCTCTGGTGAGAGCAAATGGCATACATGAAAATATTAAACAGCTGCTGGCAACGTGGCACTGAAATACCAGATAATGCCAGCTCTGTTCTCAGATGAATTCCAAAGGCATTTCTTCTTGGAAGCTCTCTTAACACTGGTAGGAACCATCTGAATTTTTCATATGGCTTGATGGGTTATAAATTAGCTGTGATGACTCTGGAGGAAGACCTGTGGCTCACAGGAGAAAAGCTCAGTGAGAACATCTGCTCAGCTGTGCCACTGTGGTCAGAGGAGCAAAGGAGGCACTGGGTTATGTCAGGAAAAATGTGCAGAACAAAACTGAATTTTCACTATTGCTTGTTACATGTGTAGTTAAATGATATATAGATAAATATATAAACATGTGTATATATATATATATATGTATATGTATAAACACATATATCTAAACATATATATATATATGCACTTATATAATATAGACACATGTATAAATAAAGATGCATTATCTGTGTTTCTGTCCTCAGTGCTTCAGGAATTCCAGAATGTCAGGGAAAATGCTACAAATACACAATCTTGGTGTCTGACTATCCTTTGTTTGGTTTTAAGGTGAGAAATGACAGCTAGTTTTATTTTTATTTATAGCCTTGTTTTCATTACATAAAAATAGTGCTTACAGCTTGAACAAGTATTAACTCTCGTGGCCCTGTCATAAATAAAAGTGAGAGAAAATCTTTATATTAAGGTCATCCTGTCTTAAATAAAGATTCAAGTGCAAAGCACATCATTTGAGGTGCCAGAGGATTTCTCACATGAAGAGAGCTCCAAACAATGGAAAAACTTTGCATTATTGAATGTGTAGAGGAACTGTGGCCATAGCAGAAAAAAAAAACCCCAGAAAATTGAGCAACAGAGAAAGCTGAGAGCTTTTCTCCTCTCACAGGAGAACTGAGGGATGCTCAGTGGAGTGAAAAGATGGAAAACACTGCAATTATATAGGAAACCCTTTTACACACCTTCTCCATTACGCTGAGCTTTGGGAATCACCTGCCACAGTGCAGGTGGGCAGTGGTGAAATGGCACTCAAGGCAACCAAGTGGTTGCCTGCAAAGAGTTTTAGGGAGGCTGAAGGTGTCAATGCCACTGCTCTGCAATTCCTCCCTGAGTTTCTGGTGTTCTTGGTGTTCTCAGGAGATCTCAGTGTGTGCTGGAGGGTCCTCCAAAATGGCACCTGCTCATGAGTCCCTTCCCTTCCCTTCCCTTCCCTTCCCTTCCCTTCCCTTCCCTTCCCTTCCCTTCCCTTCCCTTCCCTTCCCTTCCCTTCCTTCCCTTCCCTTCCTTTCCTTTCCCTTCCCTTCCTTCCCTTCCCTTCCCTTCCCTTCCTTCCCTTCCCTTCCCTTCCCTTCCCTTCCCTTCCCTTCCTTCCCTTCCCTTCCCTTCCTTCCTTCCCTTCCCTTCCTTCCTTCCCTTCCTTCCCTTCCCTTCCTTCCTTCCCTTCCCTTCCTTCCCTTCCCTTCCTTCCTTCCCTTCCCTTCCTTCCCTTCCCTTCCCTTCCTTCCTTCCCTTCCTTCCCTTCCCTTCCTTCCCTTCCTTCCCTTCCCTTCCCTTCCTTCCCTTCCCTTCCCTTCCTTCCCTTCCCTTCCCTTCCTTCCCTTCCTTCCCTTCCCTTCCCTTCCTTCCCTTCCCTTCCTTCCCTTCCCTTCCTTCCCTTCCCTTCCCTTCCCTTCCCTTCCCTTCCCTTCCCTTCCCTTCCCTGAAACTTCCCTGAAACTTCCCTGAAACTTCCCTTCCCTTCCCTGAAACTTCCTTCCCTGAAACTTCCCTTCCCTGAAACTTCCCTTCCTTCCCTTCCCTTCCCTGAAACTTCCCTTCCTGAAACTTCCTTCCCTTCCCTTCCCTTCCTTCCTTCCCTTCCCTTCCCTTCCCTTCCCTTCCTTCCCTTCCCTTCCTTCCCTTCCCTTCCCTTCCCTTCCCTTCCTTCCCTTCCTTCCCTTCCCTTCCCTTCCCTTCCTTCCCTTCCCTTCCTTCCTTCCCTTCCCTTCCTTCCCTTCCCTTCCCTTCCCTTCCCTTCCCTTCCCTTCCCTTCCCTTCCCTTCCCTTCCCTTCCCTTCCCTTCCCTGAAACTTCCCTGAAACTTCCCTGAAACTTCCCTGAAACTTCCCTGAAACTTCCCTGAAACTTCCCTGAAACTTCCCTGAAACTTCCCTGAAACTTCCCTGAAACTTCCCTGAAACTTCCCTGAAACTTCCCTTCCCTGAAACTTCCCTTCCCTGAAACTTCCCTTCCCTGAAACTTCCCTTCCCTGAAACTTCCCTGAAACTTCCCTTCCCTTCCCTGAAACTTCCCTTCCCTTCCCTGAAACTTCCCTTCCCTGAAACTTCCCTTCCCTGAAACTTCCCTTCCCTGAAACTTCCCTTCCCTGAAACTTCCCTTCCCTTCCCTTCCCTGAAACTTCCCTTCCCTGAAACTTCCCTTCCCTGAAACTTCCCTTCCCTGAAACTTCCCTTCCCTTCCCTGAAACTTCCCTTCCCTGAAACTTCCCTTCCCTGAAACTTCCCTTCCCTGAAACTTCCCTTCCCTTCCCTGAAACTTCCCTTCCCTTCCCTGAAACTTCCCTGAAACTTCCCTTCCCTTCCCTGAAACTTCCCTGAAACTTCCCTGAAACTTCCCTGAAACTTCCCTGAAACTTCCCTGAAACTTCCCTTCCCTGAAACTTCCCTGAAACTTCCCTGAAACTTCCCTTCCCTGAAACTTCCCTTCCCTGAAACTTCCCTGAAACTTCCCTGAAACTTCCCTTCCCTTCCCTGAAACTTCCCTGAAACTTCCCTGAAACTTCCCTGAAACTTCCCTGAAACGTCCCTGAAACTTCCCTGAAACTTCCCTGAAACTTCCCTGAAACTTCCCTTTCAATTTTTTTTTTAATTTATAGAAAGAAAAAAAATTCGAAACACACAGAAAAATGGATTAATGCAAACCGAGACAGCTGGTGTTTGAGTAAAATCAAAGCAGATCTTTTGGTAAAGGGAAAATGTCTTGGTAAATGTCTTAATTTCCTGTGGAGCAGGGAAATCAGGATGATCTGACGTTTGACTGATGACATTGTGGTCCACATGAAAAGGAGAGAGTCACCTCCCTTCACGCTGATCTCTCTGCTGTCTCCCATTTCCTGTTCACTCTCCACACACTGTTTGGACTTCCACGAATTACATTTCCCCTCCTGCTGATTTTCTACTGTGGTGCCTCAGAAAAAACAGGGGAGATTCAGCTCAACAAGGCTCTTGCTGCTATTAAAAAGTGATGTCAGACCTAGAGACAATGAGGAACATTTATGCTGCTTTTCAGAGTGCTTGAGAGGATTATCCATCCTCAGCCGTTGCAAAGATGAGTTTTACAGTATTTTGGTGTGTGGTGCATGATGTTTTCCATCCATAAACCATCATTTTGGGGCTATTAGTACATGCTTGAGTCTATAACTTAATATTTGTTTTATTGTTAGCATTTTACCTGGAATATTGGAAAGGTCCTGAAGGGATTGATTTGAGCAAAGACTCTTCTGTTGCTCAAACCTTCTGCATCACACTTAAAAATATATTTCTACACACTGTTAATTCCTTGAAAAATTCATGGGGTAAAATCTTGTAGGCTGGAAAAGACCTTGAAGCTCATCCAGTCCCACCCATGTTGTCAAGAATTGAAAGGCAGTAAATATTTCAGTCTGTGGCTTGTGTCATCAAGGTGGGCAGAAAAATTTTGCAGAGAGCAGGGGTGGCAGGATCTCTTCCTTATGTTTCGAGGCCAAAAGCTAAATTTGTACATCATTATTCAACTCAGAGAGACAGAGTGTGAATTTTTCCCTTCTGTATCATTCAGGAGCATCCCATTGTGGTGGGAATGGAAACTGGGAAGTTTCCCTAGTGAAACCAAACCAGAAGCTGACTGAGGACTCCCCAGTTTTCCTTTGTGCCATGACAATGTACTTGACACTCTCTGGAATCCTCACAGAGTGCATCTTTTCCTGCCAGGGCTGTCAGAAACCGGCGAGATCCTGATGGAGATAACAGATAAAGACCTGGGGGCAGAGAGGAGGTCAGCAGGGGACAAGAGCACTCCAGTTTACACAAACAAATGGCAAAGGCTGCAGGCAAAATGTCCCTTTGATGTCTCAAAATGACTAAAGAAATCAGCGCTGAGTGATCAACCTCCAGAGACGAGTTTCTGATGCCTTTTTGTGTTTCGAGCAAGCAGTTTTGCTCCCTCAACAAAGGAAGGGTGGAATTAGTATTTATAAGTGTTTATCAGATTTTCCACCGTGGGTTGCATGGGAGGCAATTGTATCCAGATTGAGGAGGGATTGTTGTAATCTGAATATCAGAAGCTCTCTTAGGCAGATAAGGTAGTGCTGACAAGTGTGGTATTATGCTAACTGTTGCTATTTGTTGCCACAAATTCAATTATCTTGAATTGGTCACGCCAGGATGACATTAAAAGCACTGCCAGACCCTAAGTCTGAATGTATTTACAGCATTGGAAATCTTATATTCAGTCAAGTGACATAAAATGAAGTAATTCAGCTCCTATATATATGAAAGCTGATTTTCTCTGGGGGAAAAAAAAAGTGTTTTTTTTCTCACTTTATAAAAGGGACACTGCAAATTAGCAGGGTATAAGTCTTCCAGTAGAGAAAACTTAATCAGAATTGGGACAAATAGAAGACAAAAATGTATGTTTTAAAATTTAATCAATGAGAAAAGCCACATGTGAAGTAGATGAGATGTGCCAAACTGCCATGGACTAGAAAAAGTATGATATTAATATCACCTCACCTGGGGTGAAAATCAAAGCTTGCTCTTGACCCAGAAATAAGGAAAAGAATGTGAAATATTGTAAATAGGATGTCTGGACTTTTACAGGAAAAAAAAATGTGTAGGAAATCTAAGTAACAATTGATAAATGCTGTTGGTTGGTAGCAGTCCTGGTTCAGCTGCTCTGAACAGAGACATTAATATAATTATTCCAGGGGTACCTGGAGCAGTGCTCAGCAATAGTTCAGGAATAACTCCCCAAATGGTGCAAAATAAGGTAAATTAAAATAAAATTTGTCCAGCATATATTCAGATCTGTATCTTTGCTGTGTTATTCTTTAGTTGAGTGTGTTTACACTATTGCTGCACATATATTTCCAATAACAAGACTAACACTCTTCCATCTCCAAACCACTGTCTCCTTAATCAAGAAATATTTTAATTATTATTAATCTCTGTTTCTGAGGGTGAAATAAACATGCTGAGGCCTCATTTGTTCTGCAGCTGAGTTATTGATGGCGTGATTAAGATGTTAATTGATTTGGTGTGACAGCAGGCACAGGAGGCAGAGGCACTAAATCATGGAATCACAGAACCAGGGGACATCCAGGGCTTGGAAGGACCTGGAGGAACATCCAGTCCAACTGCTCAAGGCCTGGGTGGGAATCAAGCTGGGGTGGCTGGAGACAACGTCAGGCTGGGGACACCCTCACCCTGGGACGGTGGGACAGGATGGACATGGTGGAAAAGATGGATTTCATCCCAGGGTTCTGGGAGCTGGGCAGTGCCTGTGCAGGGTGAGACATCTGTCAGCTCTGGGAGCTCCAGGGATGACCCTCATCACCAAAGCAAGGTGAATGCTGCAACCTTCTGCCAAAAAGGAGTGGAAAACCTTCCAAAAGGTTGGCTGGAGGAGAAGCTGCAGGCTGGTCAGCCTGGCTTGGTGCTGGGAAAACCATGGAGCTCATTCCTGGTGTGGGATGGACAGGGTGACCTGGAGCTGTCAGGATGGGTTTAAATCTCAGCATGGGAGGCTAGATGTGGCTGGGGGAGAGCAGAGGGTGTCCTGTGCCTGGGACTGAGCAGCCTTGGCACTGCCACTGTTCCACATCCAGGGTGGACCAGGATCTCTGTGGGGTGGACAGTGAGGCAGATAAAAATCCTGGTTTGGATGGTGGGACCCAGAGGGCTTTGGTGTGATGAGGTGATACTGATTCCCTGAAATAAAAACCAAGTTCACAACTGAGAAGTCTTTTTCTCCTGTTTTTCAGTATGAGTGAGATATTTAATACACTGGACTTGATGTGATTTTTTCCTGGGAGAAGATACTTCAGTTTATTTACAGGTCATCTACCAATAATTACAAATGAAAGCAGAGATGAAAAAAAAAGCCCTCACCGGGTTGTTCTTCAGAGAAAGCTTAGGAAGGAAGCATAATCCTTATCTGCACTTTGAAATTCTTAATTAAAAAGAAAATCAAAGCAAAGCTGTCTTTTGTAGTTGATAATTTGTTCTTTCAGCAAGAGCTCAATGCCCCAACTTGATGGCAAATGACCCTGTGTCATTACAAGCACCATAATTTTCTTATTACCATGCCAGATCCTACGAGAATAGAGGGAAATCTTCATTTCATGCATATATTGCACCATCCATGTGCACTTTCAAGTACTTCATTGTGGGTTTCCACCAAGTGTTGAATTATATTTTCTGATCCAAATGGTGCTTTGTGTTTTCCAAAGATTTCCACCTTGTGTTCAGGGTGTCACAATTCAGAGACAGGTGACAGAGGCATAACCTGATTGTCCTGAGTGGAATAGACTCTGTGAACTTGGGTGCACCAGGACCAAATTTTACATCTTTATCTACACTGAAGACACAAAATTTTAATAAATTTGTTGGTCTTTGCAGGACCTCATTACCTTTTCATTCTGCCTTTTTCTCTGGGATAGTTTCACTGTGCATAACTTAATCTCTGGGAAATTTGTGGGGCTCTGCACTTTCTCTTTTCCTTCCTCCTGTTTTTGAAGATGTGAGCAGATCTCAGTATCTGAGATACCGAAGGCAAACTCAGTTTGTTAAAATGCCAGTAGAGCTGATTAAAACGCCTGTAGGTTGCAGAAAGCACCATAAATGGGGCAATCTCCTGGATGCCCTAGCCCTGAAAAATCTTGGATGGGCTATTTATCTGCCAAAACCGAAACCTTGCAAATAGATCCTCATTTGGCAAATCATCCAGAGCTGGTACCAGCTCCTGAGAGGGAGCACGGATGTCGTATTTCACCCTGACCTAAACACCTGTCAGACTGCACCGAGCCATCCTCCAGGCACCAACAAATCATGGCCCTGCTGGGACATTTTAATGTACTTTTTTATAGCTGTAAAATAGATAATGACTTCAGTGTATAACAGATAAGGGTTGGGTTTGGATTTTTTTTTGTTTTTTTTTTTAATCTGGTTGGCAGATTGCCATCTTACCCTTTCCCCTTTGGCTCTGTGGTTCTGCATTTGAGAAATGCTGCTTTCCAAACAGATACCTTGTCAAAAAGTGAGTGGGCTGAGCACAGCACGAGGGGTCATTCTCTGTGGTGAGAAAAATGCAACTCATCTCACATCTTTGTTTGTAAAAATTTAATTTGACAGTCGCAGCGCCTGACGAGGAAACTGAGAGGAGCATTTTGAGGCTCTCATCAAGACAAGCTTTTATTTAAAAATCAGGGAATCCACTGGCTGCATCAGGGGGTTGGGATCTGGGGGGTTAATTTCCAGTTCTCACTCTGAAATTGGCTGCACACCTGAGCTTGGGCAGTTCATGTAGGTCAGGCTTTTCCAAGGGCACAACATGCCTGAAAACACTGGGATTTCAGCATAACTCTGGGGGCTTGGTTCCAATGGCCCCAAAATCACAAGTGAGCTGAGTGGAAGATGCTGCACCTGGGTCAGGGCAATCCCCCGAGCCAGCTCAGACAGAGGAAAGGATGAACTGAGTCCTGCTAAGAAGGACAACTGGACACTGGTGAGTGAAAACCTAGGTTTGAGCCATTTTCCCTGCTGCAGTGGACACAGAATTTCTGCCAGTCTGAAGCTGTGCCACTCACAGAGTGCTTCCTCTGCACGAGCAGATTCCTTCACAACAGGATTGCATTAATAGCTGGGGTACCTCCGCAGTGAGTCAGAGATATTACAGTTGAAAAAGACCTGCTTGAACGTTTTTATCCCCCTTTTCTAAAAATGAAGGGTTAAACCCTTTGTTCAGCCACTCCACCTTTGTCTCTCCAGCTCCATTTTTCTCAGCCCATAGGTTTTGCATTATACCCCAGGGAATGCTCCTTGGCACAATACATTCCACTTCCAGGAGTTTATCCAGACACTTGGCTTGGATTATTCCTTGCTTAATTTTCGTCTCATTAGTTTTGGTTGTTCTCCTTTGTGGTACCTGAGATATATGTTTTCTGTGCTTAGTTTTCATATCCTTCAGCTATTTGTTAATGGTTATCTTGATGCCTTTAAAGCATTCCACAGCCAGACCATGTTTATTTAGATCTTTTCTTCTTCCTTCATAAGTCAGTGCCTCCAGCCCACTTTAATCATATCAGTGGCTTTGCACTGACCTCTCTCAAATTTACAACTCTTCTCAATAATGAGAGTCTCAGGGCTAAACACAATTTTCTGAGAGCAGCCAAACACTGCAGGGAAATTATTTTACCTGTGATTTCAAGTGTGATGTATTTGCAGCTGCAAACTATATTTTCCCCCTGCAGTTTTGCATTGAAAGGTCTGTTTGCTGTCAAGATTACCTAATTTTCTATAAGATGTCCACTTTTTTTCTTTTTTTTTCTGCCCTCAGATCCATACAAATCATGAGAAAAATGTCTCAGAGGAATGTGGAGATCAAGGGCACGAGGAGCTCTCACCCAAATGGTGTGGAAATATGGGGAGGATATTTTGTATTTTTACTCAAGAAGTCAGGAAAATGGGCACAGTTGCTGTGTGCATCACTCAGTGAATTGTCACTGCACAGGACAGCTGAGGAAGTAATAGCTGTATTCCTGGGAGTTTTGGGGTTTTAACATTTTCAACAAAACAGGTGATCTGGATCAAAATTCCTCCCCATGCCAGTGGAGATGGAAGAATTTAGTGAACTTTATAAGTCACCCTCATGGAAGTCTTCCACTGTGAAAATCAGCAGCTTCTCTTCAATGTGACAAAGGAAAAAAGCCAGCAGAGGGTAGCAAACAATAAAATTATCAAGGGGAGAGCTACAGAAAGTTCATTTTAAGACTGCTTGTGTTAGGGGCATATCCTGAGCATGAACTCAGAGGAGTTTTGTCATATAGGAAAATGTTTGCTGCTGCTGAGAGCATCAGTGATGCACATTTTTGATTTAGAAAGACACCCACCCTTGCAGAGGGGTGAATGGGGATCTGGTTTGTCACTTAATGAGTGATTTGTGGTTATTGTGAGCTCAGCTTTTCTATTATTTCTGCCTTTCCTCGTGGTGCAGATTTGCTGTCAAGGTTCCCCCAAGTTGCTGGATAAACTATGTGGGATTTGTAATATGGAAAAAATAAAAACCTGACTATGGCAAAAGTGGTAAGTGGAGAACAAATCATGCTCTGCAAACTCCAGGCAGGATTATGAGGAAGAAATACTGTACTTCTTTAAGATTCAAGTTAAAACCCACATTCATTGCTAACATGGCTTAGCAAGCAGGCCTGTTATTTTTAACTCATTTTTTCTACAGATTAACTACTGCAATGATCACACTGTATAACTTGTCATAAGAAGTACATGTTTCCCTTGAATATGAAATAATCTCATAAAATGTAGATGACAGAACATATAAATTATGGGTGCTCTCATGATGTGATAAAATGTAGACCTCCTTTTTTCTTTTGTGAAATATTAGATATTCAGTACTTTATCCAGATTTTCTGAATATTCATCTCGCATTTGTCTTCACTTTTCCACATCCTCCGGTGGAATTCGTGTGATGAAGTAAATGGCAAAAACACAGGAGTCACCCCAGATTTATTTAGTGTAAAAAAGGATATGACTGAAAGGAAAAGGGGACTGGAAGTTTACTAGGTGAGTACTAGCAGCACAGACCATCCTTTGATCTAGTTCTCATCTCTATTTCTAACAACATGGAACAACTGGGTGTGACAAAAAAGGCCTTTAGAAATGCCACGTAAACTTGAACATTATAAATAGAAATAGTAACTCATATTTTTTTGGTTCTCACCCCTGTTTGACTAATGATTCATATGAATAATCAGCATTCAGTGGAGTGGTTTTTCTGTGGCTCAGTTTTTGGGCTCAAAGAGTGTATCCTTTCTCTGTTTAAACATATGCATGTTTATCCACGATGATTTAGCCATGGCTAGAACTATAATGTGGAAAACAGTATCCTAAAACATTAAGTTCTTCTTTGAATGAGCCTGGTTTTCTTTGAGGAAGTCTTCATTTTGTATGTGATTCCACTGCAATTAATAAAGCTTCAGATTCTAACCAGGATATAAATGGATGTCTGATTACTTATGTATTCAGAGCAGTTATTTCTAATTTAAAATACAGAACCTAATCATGCCACTTCCTTCATTTTGGGAGCCTTTGCTCTTATGTTTTGCCATTCATCATTTTCTTATCAACTTCCTGCAGATGCAGAGAGATAAAGAGATGGTGAATTTTTCTTTTATGTTTCCTTAATGCATTTTGTTAGGTAGGGAGTAAAAACTTGTTAGCCACATCAGTGTATATAATATTAGAATGATATTTCCAACCTCTGCTATTTGAAAGAGGAAATAAAAGAATCCCTGAAAATCATAAATCAGTAAAACTTACGAGAATTGATTTATAATTGAGACAAAGCCTAAGTACCCAGAGCTCTGATAGACAAAAAATGGAAGTCTCTTTGCAGAGTCAAAGTGTCAAGGAGTAACCACAAACAGTTCAGGTAGATAAGTTTGTTGGTCACTTAGCTACAGCCTTTGATGTCCTGTGATCCTCACCTGCCTCTCCCGGGGAGGTGCAGCCCCAGCATTGCTCCAAGGCTGTGACCTCTCCCAAAAAAGGTCTCCAGGTTTCTCAAGTTTTATCTCACTGCCCACTGGAAGCCCTTTAAAGGCAGCTGAGCAGCATTGCAGCTTTTGTAGACACTCTTACGTGCTGCTTGTTGATGTTTTTGGGGATACCAATAATCACGGATAATCGGCCTCCAGAAATTGCTGAAGTCAGAGGAAGATCCTGAGGGTTTTTAATAAAAGGTTTATTGTGTTAATAGAACTCTACAGATCTTATGCCAGACAGAAAGTTTACCTGCATTTAACAAATGCTGTGAAAAACACCCTTATGTGGTGTTTTTTGGTGGTTTTTTTCCCGCTTTTGCCTCTTTTGGTCTAATTCTTCACCAGCCAAGCGCCAGCCCTGGCTGCAGGTGTAGAACATTTCCTTGGTGGCCACAAGGCCACTGCTCCATCCTGCCAGCTGTGGATAGCCTCAGCTCAGCCTTGCAGGGTCCAGGAGCAGCATCCCAGCTTTCTGCTGTCATTCCATCTCAGCTCAGGCTGGCAGGGAGTGACACCAAAGCCCACAGGACTTGCACCACCAGAATTACCACCCCAGACAGCCACATGCAGCTCTCCTTCCAGAAAATCCCAAACCAGAGGTGGTTATGACTATCTGGGGGTAAGTCCTACCAGCTTTTCGCGCACAGGACTTGTCTGTGCAGAAAGAACAGCAAGATGTGGCTGTGATGCTCACAGAACTCTGCCTAAACTGGAGCTGTCATCGTCAGGCACTAAATGGGATCACAGGGAAGTGAATCTGAGCCTGCTGCCAGGCACTGTCTGATTGTTTCAGAGAGCACAAGCTCAGCTGACAGAATTACTTTGCGCTCAGATAGTAAAGCTGATGTCAGTCCGTGGAGTTTCTCTGGATTTATAGGAGCTCTGTGGGCAACTTAATAAAGTTCAACCTGTTGTTTTTAGACAACATACAAACTGAGGCTTGGGACAAGTCTGCATTGCTCGTGTTAAGCAATCACTTTTTCTCTGAATGAAGCACCTTAATTCAAATATCTTTTCAGCATCTGCTGCAGCTTTTCTGAAGCAAAGACATTTTACTTTAAAGACTTTCTACTGACACTAAAAGAGCTATTCGTGCATTTAATTGTAACACTGAAGAATGACATTTCATGAGTGCTTTCCATGCAGTATTCAATGCACTTGTTTTGCCTTCTTTCTGTTTTTCCACTTTTCTGATTTAGTCTTTCTCAGTGTCACTTTATATATTCATAAAAGTGTGGAAAGTGTGAATTGTCACTGTCATTGTTTTGTTCTCCTCTCTTTCAAGAACTGCCACCTGTGATCTTAGTTTTGCAGCTTATTAATCACAACAATAATTATCTTAGCAGAGTTCACAATATGAAAAATTACCGGTAAAGATATGTATGTTTGCTGAAATACTTGTATTATCCATTTCCCATCAGCAGATAAGTAATGACACATAAATCCATGGTTTATGGATTTATAAATTGGCCAAATTAGATAATTTTTGGGGCCAATATACTGTCAAGCTTAGAGAAAACAAAACTGAGGTGCTAAAGGGAATGTTGCCATGAGATATTGGGGAGGCAAAGAATAATTACATGGTGAATTCAAGTGACATTTCACTGCTGTTACGAACAGAAGTGCAAATGCATTAAGAACCCTTGGATGTGCTCCTTCTTTGCCTCCTCATCTCATCACTTTTCCCTGTACATGTGTACTCTCACACACGCTGTTTTCATAGAAAATCTTCTGAAAGTCCAAACACGAAACTTGAGTCATCCCTCAGTTTTGGGCTGAATTTGAACTTTTTACCTAGCAGTAAAAAAAAAAAAAAAAAAAAAACAACCCTGCCTGAACATACTGTGGCCTTGTTTGAGCCTGCGGGGTTCCACAAAGGCACCATTTTTGTTCCGGCAGCATGAGCTGCGGTGGGATTAATCATAAACCTGGGCCTGCGAGTGTCTGTGCGTGTGAATGATGCTCTCTGTGAGCTGGGCTGCCACCAAGAACAAAGTCAAGGCCCCGGGCTCAGAAAGCAGGCTCTGTGCTCTGTGTTAAATGCCCCAATTCATCGCGGGGCGAAGGGGACGCGCGCATACCTGGGCGGTCCGTGGGGACGCCGTGCTGTGACCAAAGCACAAGGCCAGGGCTTGTGGAAGATGTTCTGTGCACCCCATTGACAGCCCAGAAAGCTGGGACACCCTTCCAACATTTCCTGCTTCCCGTGGGGGTGAAAAATATTTCGCCTCGGGAAAATATTTCCTCGTTAAGGCGTCAAGGAGAGGAAGAGCCCAGCAAGCTGTCCTTTCGCCTCTGCTCAAAGCTGAGTGTGAAGTGATGTTTTAGGAGGAAATGTGGAAAAAACGTCGTGTGTTGGTGGTGTTCCTGAGTTCCCAGCCTGTGGGGAAAGGGCTGTGTGGTGCTGTGGAGTGAAGCTTCCTGCGCTGTGATTCAGGAGCTGGCAGCCCTGCCTGCTGCGAGGAGCCACTGAGCCACCGAGTCACCTGAAAGCCACCTGTGGGGAGGTGGGCCTGGCTAGGGCTGAAATATTGTGCTGCACTTCTTGGAAAAAGGGGAAAAAAGAAACAACAAAACCAAAAGGGAAAAGAAATCAAAAGGAAAACAAAAGTGAAAACAAAATTAAAAACAAGAAAAGGGCAGAGGGAAAAGAAGAGGGAAGTGAAGTTTCAGGGAAGGGAAGTTTCAGGGAAGTTTCAGGAAAAGGAAAGGGAAAGAGAAAGGGAAAGGGAAAGGGAAGGGAAGTTTCAGGGAAGGGAAGTTTCAGGGAAGTTTCAGGGAAGTTTCAGGGAAGGGAAGTTTCAGGGAAGGGAAGTTTCAGGGAAGTTTCAGGGAAGTTTCAGGGAAGTTTCAGGGAAGTTTCAGGGAAGGAAAGGAAAGGAAAGGAAAGGAAAGGAAAGGAAAGGAAAGGAAAGGAAAGGAAAGGAAAGGAAAGGAAAGGAAAGGAAAGGAAAGGAAAGGAAAGGAAAGGAAAGGAAAGGAAAGGAAAGGAAAGGAAAGGAAAGGAAAGGAAAGGAAAGGGAATTTCTGGCTATACCCAGAAAATTAGTGTGACACCAGCCTCTTGCATCCAGTGAAATAGTACTAATTTTTGGCTTCCTGGAACAACTCAGCAAGCTGCTTGAGCATTTTTTTGAATAATAAAATTTAGAAAACTTAAGAAGGCAGCGCAGCCCCAGGGATGTCTTTTGACACGTTACTTCTGGAAGGTTCCCCAGTGTGTCACCACTTGTTCCTGTTCCTACAACTAAGCCAGAAGATTTAAATCACCTTATAGTTCAGACCAAGTCACAAAAACCTAAAAGTTTCATATCACCTCTTGTATTAGGGAGCTCTTGGTGCCTTTCCTGGCCTGGGTTTTACCTGCTTGTGCTGAACTATGTGAGGACAAAGCATCCTCCTCCACCATCCCCAGCTGCCAAATCTGAGTGTTTGCTCTTGACAGCTCAGGTGTGTTACCTGCTCTGGGAAGGGAAATGCAAAGCTGCTGCCCTGGCCCACCCTGCAGGCTGTGAGGAACATGAGGCAGCCTCTGGCACTCCTTTTCAAGTCAAAATCTTGCTCCAGGTAAAAGAGAAGAGATTTGTGAGTTTGTGATAGTCTCTTTAGTGCAGAAAGTATCAACTTCTATCACCTTATAGCCATGGATTTTTTCCCAGCACCTCAGGTTTCATTATGCTCCAGAAAGTAATGATTATGTGACACTGTTCAGTGAACTCGGCCTCCAGGAGCTCAGTAATACTATCCCAAACATTATGAATTAATTTGATAGTTGATTAAAGCTGATGAGAATAAATTCATTTGAACTGCATATAGAGGTCATCTACTTCCCCAGATAAAGTGTGATGTGATTTTTGCAGCAGTTAATGGACATTTGTCATTGTGATTGAGCCTTCTGCATCAAGATGAGAATAATGGCCTAGAATAACACTCATTCTTGTTGATACTTGAATAGCCAGTCTCTTATTTCAGTTAAAGTCACAAGGAAATTAATTGGTAACAATCACATTTCTGGATTAACTTTTTGAGTTAGAGTTTGGCTTTTTTTTTTTTTTTAAGATGAGGTTACTTTTCCCTCCACCTCTTGAGCTCTCTCTCTTTTTGAACAACCTGTATCACCTTCATTATCAAAGCTCTTAAAGGGTGATGAATTAATTCTCATACTCTACTCCAAGGCTGACCAAACCTCCTTCATTTGGCTCGGGAGCCTTGAAGAACATGCTGCAAAATTTGATTAATGCAGAACACCAGCCTTCTTTTAACGTGTGTTTATTCAGATTTTATATGACAAACTGTGCTCCTCAGGAGCTCAGCTATACATTCCTAGTGAACAAAATTCCCCCAGCAGCCAATAAATACATTCAGCCATCATAGTTATAAAAGACCTCTTCATCACAGACAGAAAACTCACACAGTCCCCACTGAGGGCAAGAAAAGTCAATTCACTCCAGGCTTGCACCTACCCCACGCCAGGGAGAGGCAGAAGAGAGGAAAGTGGCATTCCACCTAAAGGATTAAGGCATCAGAGCTCTCTGGCTGTAGCAGGAGACAGTCTGGAGATATTTTTAATTTCCTCTGAACCATCTCCACTGATATGAATTACAGCTGTGCATGGTAAGACAAGAGGCAGCCCCTGGGCTTGCCACCCCTGAAACCATGTTTTAGAGGTTAGAATTCAACACCACAAGGCATGGCTGCCAGGGCTTATCCTGAAACAGTGGAGCCATGGCTGAAACACTGGACATTCTGCTCTGCTTTTGGGTTTTCTGGATTTAGAGTGTGTAATTTCAAGTCTATAAAGGGCTGAAAAGGAGTTCAAGGAGACATACAGTCCATTTCCACGCACTGAGATTAGCTAAAGTTATTTAAGCCTCCCAAGGCAGGTATTTCCCTGCCACAGTGCAGTGGTTCCCTCTCTGAGATGTGTCTGACTCTCTTTTAATGTACTATACAACAGCCAGCAGCCCATCTGAGGGTTTATTAATCACTGCAGAGCACAGTAATTGGGTTTTATATCCTCTGCAAAACAATGCAGTGTGAATACAAACATAATTTCAAAGCATGATTTTAAATTTGTGGTCTGCATATAACCCTTGGGAGCTTTTCTGCCACTTGCTCTATGGTAGCTGTTTTACCCTCGTTTGTATTTGTGAGTTTGGGGTCCTCTGCCCAGTTGAATTCTTCCCTGGATTTAAAAAAAAAAACTTCACTGTTGATACAATTTTGAATTCTGAGGCCTTTGGAAGGCCTTTCATCTGTTAATGTAAGATGGTGTAGCTTTAGATATATCATTAAAACAAATAATAAATATAAAGTAGGGAGAGAGGGGAAAATTCCCCACGATAATCAGGCTGATGAAGAAACCACATTCACACACCAGAGGAAAGTTTTGAGCAGGTCAGCCTGGTGATTATATTATTCCTTGGTGATTGATAAAGCAGGAATCAGAGTCAGAACACAAGTGGAGGAATGAGCACTTGTGTGAGGAGAGATGAGACTTCCACATGGATACAGCAGGAAAAAAAGTTAAAAACCCAAGTGGTAAAGTCAATGTGATATCCCCAAGAAAAAGAAGGTCCCTGCCAAGGGTTTTATGTGATCTGAACTGTATTTTTGCCCTGAAAACATTGCAAGATATTTAGTTTTCCTTACATCACAGTTCATTTTTACTGCTACTGGTGTTGTGACAGTTATTGTCACCTGCTGCAAACAGCAGAGCATTTTAGTCATTAATATTTGATTCCACACGGTGTCAGAATGAGGGAAAATGGGAAACTTCCTCACAGCAAGAATAAAACACCAACTCCAAACTGCAGGGAATTAGGCACATCCTTTTTCAGGAGCTCAGGCTTTCAGACTGATCCAGCCCTGCCTCCTTGCAAGAGCCTTTGGGGTTACATCACCCTACAAGTCTGTGTGATGACAGAATCATGTGGGAGCAGTAAGATCTCCAGATGTTTGGCAAGTTATCTCTGAATCTCACCCTGGAAGGTTTTGTTGCCTCTTTATTCTCAGGCCTTTGTCATCACTGGTGGATTATCCCTTAAAATTCTGTGGCTTCCATGGAGGGCTCAGCTGTAGGGAGTGCCAGTCTTTGCCTTTCTGGATTTTCTGTCGTAAGGCTGTGACAAAAATAGGAGTGTGTTGGTGATTCTAAAGCAACAGAGACCATTTTCAGTCCTACATTTCTGTCTCCCTGGCTCCACAGCCTCACCTGCCTTGTGAGAGTGGCTGCCAACAGCCCCAGGGCTCTCAGAAACTCTCAGCTCCCAACCCAAATCTTCCTGCTGCTTTTATTAAAGGTGGTGGTGCACTCAGTCTCCAGCTGTTTCCTCCGCCCTGGAATGAAATTACAAAGGTATTTGTTCCCTGCTAATAAGAGTTAATCTTCCTCATTCCTTAATCTCTGGTTTGCAGCAATAATATCTGAATGAATTTAAGCAGTTTATTCTTTTTTTTTTTTTTTGGTCTTTAATTTCTGCACCTCTCTGACTCCTTGGTTCACTATGTGGCAAGCTGGACCAGTGAATCAGTCAGCAAAATGTATTTTGGGATGAATAGGAGGAAGGGCTATTTTCAGATCAGGAAATCCCATGTGCCAGGCTTGCTCAGGTGCAGGAGCAGATGTCCAGGTACAGCAGAGGTGACTCAAAAGGTGCAGATGGGAGACAAAGGGGCAGACAAAAAGCCTAATGCAGAATTACTGCCATGGCCTTATGGCCACTCAATTAGGTCCTTTCCTTCTGCCCTCCTGCTTTAGAGTTTCCAATTAACATTTCTACTGCACACCTTAATTGCTGCATTCCTGGCTTCAGGCTGTTTCCTCCTGCTTGCAGCTTCCTTAAAATACGAAATTGTAATTTTACAAACATGCAGTTCAGATGTTCAGTTTGCTGCCCCTTCTTAAGGTGTAGAAGATGTAAACTTGTGAGCTTTCCTTGGAGTCCATTTATGTAACTTGCAAGCACATAAAAATCGCTGATCTGAGTACGAAATGACCCTTTGTACCTTATAACATTAAGGATCCTCAAATTATGGGCGTTGAGCTAGGCACTAGCCCAGGTAATTAGTAGTATTTAAATAACTGATTAGACAGAGGAGGGTTTAACCTATTATCACGTAAAGCTTCCTTTGAAGTGCAGAATTGTTCCCTTGTGCCTCTCCCGGCTTCTTGCCAAAGCTGGATGCAGTCACACTCCTCTGTGGCCTCCTCTAAATTACTGTGCAGTTTTCTGTTTTGAGAGTGGGAGAGCATGGCACAAATTCTGATTATCTCTATTTTCCTCACACCCGTGGTGCGACTAATCTTACTGCATCTTCATTTGGTGAATAAGTGAAAAGTTATCTTAATTTTCTGGAGAAATTTATAAGGTTCTCTTCTTTTTCTATGCCATTTTAAAGGGAAGTAAACTAAACTTAGCACAACAGAATTATTGCACTCTGTTGATTCCTCTATAATTTGGGTTCCTTTGTCTTTATCTAGCTCTGTAATTCTGGCTTTGAAAAATTGTACAATGATCCAGGAAATCTATTTCCCTTTTCTTCCTGACACGTTGATCTTCGTGCTTTAGGAAGGCATTAACAATGCATGAAAAAGGAGTCATTACTCATAAGTAAGAGAAATGGTTGCTGCAATTGGATTGTCTCAGTTTTAAATCAGTGTTTTGTATTATTGTTTATCAGCTCCCTTCTTAATCCCCTGCCATCAACAAAGCAACCTAAAGAACAGTTTTAGCATTTTGCAAAAACCGCTTCACGCCCAGAAATAGGAAAAATAATCTATGGAGTTTCTGTTTACTGATAAGGCTGGAATATGGGTCTGAACCATGAGGAACAGATTGCTGAATATATTAAGCAGTGAAAGAGAACTTGCAGCTGACCAGGTTTGCTAATGGATACTTCTGCAGCCTGTGGGAATAACTGCAGGTCCAAACAGGCATAAACATTAACAGGGAAAAAAAGAACACCTTCCAGAAAGACAAAGAAGGTTAATGAGTTAGCTTTCCATTTTCTGGCTGCAAAGCAAAGTAATTAAAAGGTATGTAAGTGAATGTTATGAGCTGGTGTTCGTTTCAGAGGCACAGAGATGATGTCAGCTGCTGAATGGTGCATTAGGAGAGATGTGACCTGCTATTCTAATCAATTATCTCTTCCCCACAAACATGGGGGAAACATATTGATTTAATCTTGTGATTTTGTTTCTATAGCCAGGCTAAATTGCTTTTGGCATCTTGAGCACGAGAGTAATTTACTCTGCTAATACTGTGTTTCGTGGTCTTGGGTGGATTTGAATACTGCAATTTCCTCTTATTAAGCTTATGCTTCCACAAAAAAAAAAGAAAAAAGAAAAAAGAAAAATAAAAGGTAAACAAAAAGAAATTATTGCTTTTGCAGGTCACACTTTTGGTCTCTGAATAATCAGCTTGTAGCTTTTCTGTGTTAGAAAGTGATTAAGATGGAGAAAGAATATTTATTCCACCTCTCCACTCTGTATACTGTAATTTGTGAAGTTTATGCCATAAATCTAGCCAGCAATCAGCATAACAGCACGACATTTTACATATCTGCTTCTTGAGTTATCACACAGCTTTTGTCTTACAGTTTGCTCCTGAAGGCAGACCTGGACCATTAGGATTCCTTGCTGGAAAAATATTTCCTGAAGCCTCCATTAACTTTGGTTTTAATTTTCATGTGTGTGTTTCCTTGTCTTTTTCTAAGAGTCACAGTGAAACAAATGGCTTTATTCTGACATTCTCTACTACAGCTACCTCACAGTACTCCTTTTTATTTCTCCCCTTTTCCTTCCAAGCATCATAACTTTATGCTATTTTAACCTACCTTTATCCATTATACATTTATTTAGGGATCACAGCAGTACTCTTCTCTATCTGCCCATCTCATCCACATTCATATATTGTTGCCAGAATATGTTGTATAACATATATTGTATTTTTATTGAAAAATAAAAAAAAATTACTGATATCAGAATACTTTTTAAAGTTTGCAAATGATTTAAGCAGATCTAAATCTGTTTCATTTCGGAAATGTTCTCTCTCTTATTGACACTCCACATTTCACAGTCCTCGGCCAGCAAACCAAATGAAATGTCTGTGATCATTTATCATCCACGGATGGGAAAGAATTCAGCATGCAAGGTGAGAACACTGGGATGGATCCTTCTCCTCTGCTCTCTTTGAGAGGCTGCCAGAGCCTCAAACTGGGAAAAAAAAATCACGTTCCTAAGGTGGGGTCTCCTGCAGAACTTGGGTGGGCTGCACACACTTCCAGGTTTATGGAAATGGGCAGCATTTCCCTTCCCTTCCCTTCCCTTCCCTTCCCTTCCCTTCCCTTCCCTTCCCTTCCCTTCCCTTCCCTTCCCTTCCCTTCCCTTCCCTTCCCTTCCCTTCCCTTCCCTTCCCTTCCCTTCCCTTCCCTTCCCTTCCCTTCCCTTCCCTTCCCTTCCTTCCCTTCCCTTCCCTTCCCTTCCCTTCCCTTCCCTTCCTTCCCTTCCCTTCCCTTCCCTTCCCTTCCCTTCCCTTCCCTTCCCTTCCCTTCCCTTCCCTGAAACTTCCCTGAAACTTCCCTGAAACTTCCCTGAAACTTCCCTGAAACTTCCCTGAAACTTCCCTTCCCTTCCCTTCCCTGAAACTTCCCTTCCCTGAAACTTCCCTTCCCTTCCCTTCCCTTCCCTGAAACTTCCCTGAAACTTCCCTGAAACTTCCCTGAAACTTCCCTGAAACTTCCCTTCCCTTCCCTTCCCTTCCCTTCCCTTCCCTTCCCTTCCCTTCCTTCCCTTCCCTTCCCTGAAACTTCCCTTCCCTGAAACTTCCCTTCCCTGAAACTTCCCTTCCCTTCCCTTCCCTGAAACTTCCCTTCCCTTCCCTTCCCTTCCCTTCCCTTCCCTTCCCTTCCTTCCCTTCCCTTCCCTTCCCTTCCTTCCCTTCCCTTCCCTTCCCTTCCTTCCCTTCCCTTCCCTTCCCTTCCTTCCCTTCCCTTCCTTCCCTTCCCTGAAACTTCCCTTCCCTGAAACTTCCCTTCCCTGAAACTTCCCTTCCCTGAAACTTCCCTTCCCTTCCCTTCCCTTCCCTTCCCTTCCCTTCCCTGAAACTTCCCTTCCCTGAAACTTCCCTTCCCTTCCCTTCCTTCCCTTCCCTTCCCTTCCCTTCCCTTCCCTTCCCTTCCCTTCCCTTCCCTTCCCTTCCCTTCCTTCCCTTCCCTTCCCTTCCCTTCCCTTCCCTTCCCTTCCCTTCCCTTCCCTGAAACTTCCCTGAAACTTCCCTGAAACTTCCCTGAAACTTCCCTTCCCTGAAACTTCCCTTCCCTGAAACTTCCCTTCCCTGAAACTTCCCTTCCCTGAAACTTCCCTTCCCTTCCCTGAAACTTCCCTTCCCTTCCCTTCCCTGAAACTTCCCTTCCCTGAAACTTCCCTTCCCTTCCCTTCCCTGAAACTTCCCTGAAACTTCCCTGAAACTTCCCTGAAACTTCCCTGAAACTTCCCTGAAACTTCCCTGAAACTTCCCTTCCCTGAAACTTCCCTGAAACTTCCCTCAAACTTCCCTTCCCTGAAACTTCTCTTCCCTTCCCTGAAACTTCCCTTCCCTGAAACTTCTCTTCCCTTCCCTGAAACTTCCCTTCCCTGAAACTTCCCTGAAACTTCCCTGAAACTTCCCTTCCCTGAAACTTCCCTGAAACTTCCCTGAAACTTCCCTTCCCTGAAACTTCTCTTCCCTTCCCTGAAACTTCTCTTCCCTGAAACTTCTCTTCCCTTCCCTGAAACTTCCCTTCCCTGAAACTTCCCTGAAACTTCCCTGAAACTTCCCTTCCCTGAAACTTCCCTGAAACTTCCCTGAATCTTCCCTGAAACTTCCCTGAAACTTCCCTGAAACTTCCCTTCCCTGAAACTTCCCTGAAACTTCCCTAACTTCCCTGAAACTTCCCTGAAACTTCCCTTCCCTTCCTTTCCCTTCCCTTCCCTGAAACTTCCCTGAAACTTCCCTGAAACTTCCCTTCCCTGAAACTTCCCTGAAACTTCCCTGAAACTTCCCTGAATGTCCCTGAACTTCCCTTCCCTCCAAATCTACTTCGCACGTTTGATTCAAATCACCAGTTTTTATGCACTTTGCAAGTGGTGCCACGGCCCATCTAAGTGTATTTCTTTGCTGAATTTCCACGTTTGTATCAAAGCAATGTTTTGGTAAGCTTGAACAATAATGGGAACTCTTGGTTCAAAATGCCCTTTTTGAACATCTGAGAGTTTCATGGAGAAAATTTATCTACATATATGTAATAGGAATGCTATTTGGAAAGCCACTGTATGCTTATTTCTGTCTGCACAGTTAGATTTGTTAACATATATTTACATTATCAAAACTTTTCTTTACTCTCATATAAAAAAAATACTAATCAGCATTAGAACAAAGGTTTGTCTATGATATATCCCTTCTCTTGGTCTGTAGCAGCTGCTCAAGTCAGAGAATCCAATAAGAATACGAGATGATGAAGATTCCCCTTTTTGCTGGATGTAATCCGAGCTTTAGAAACTCTCCTGGAGCATTTTTTATTCATATTTTTTATCACTACAGTTATATTACATTTCACATTTCAGGAAGTCATTTCGCTCATTTATTTGTTTCATTGCTTTGGGAAATCTACAAAGTGACCCTCCTTGATGGAAAGTTTTTTTCTGGGATTTCCTTGCTGCTCTGGGACCTCATCTAAGAGAACTTTAGAGCTCCTTATCGTTTTTCATTGTCCAGACACAGTTTCATTTCACTCACCCACACGCATAGGGACACACATCAATACATTTATGAAGCCTAGGTATTTCTGTGCGTTTCCAAGAAAAATGATGTTCAAAAACCTCCCATTGATTTTTTGATAAATGGCTCATGCAGAAACTTGCTTGACAGGCAACAGGAATGAATAAGCTTATTCCAATAAAATCACCACCATGTCTGATTACAATATTTTTCAATGGCCAGTTTTGTGCAGAGAAAGAGATCCCTACAGGGAGGTCATTTGTCAGCCTAAGTCAGAGCTTTAATGTTACTCTGAAATAGCTTAGCTGAAGTTGTGTGAGAGTTTCTCTTTCCTGCTTTCAGAGAGAAGGAAAAAAAAAAGGGTATAAAGAAAGTGGGAAAAAAAATATGGAGAATCACAGCACTTATATAAATCAGGGCACAGGAGCCAAACTGATTTCATGTTAAGATCCTGGTTCCAATGCATTCATTTTGTGTTGTAATGGGGCACTTATTTGAGAAAAGCCTCTTTTGCCTTTACATGTTCCTATATCTACGTTTTCTTTAAATCTATTGCAGCTTATTTTACCAGGGTCTGCTTCAGCACATTTTAATCATAAGATTATCAGATTCATATTCGTCAGTGCAGTGGCTACAATAATATATACTCTGTCTCTAGGAATTAGTTTTGCGCTCAGCTCTTCCCATAATTATTTTTAACTAGACTATAATAATCCTGATGTCTGAAGCAGTTTCTTCACTAAATAGTTGTTTCAGTGGGATATGAAATTTAAATAGCAATAGTTCTACTCGCTTTGCTCCATGGTTGTCAGCCAAATCAGATTTTTTATTTTTCTGTGTAAAGTGTGCATTTTTCTGGCCACATTAACCATTTCAACACCAGCTTGAACCTGCTATCCTCAGTTAACAAGACCTGAAGTTGGTGGTGACTGGATGAAGAGTGAAGGAAAGCTTTTGCTTCAGTGTGTTTATCAAATTCCAACTGGGACTATGAAAAGTGCAAAGAAGAACTATTGCTGTAGGTCCAGAGTAATGCTTGAAGAGAGAAGGATTCCTCTCAGCCTTCCCTTGCAGCTATATAGTCTGATACACAACCGGAACTAAAATGTTTCATTTTTCTTTGAGAAAAAGATCAAACCATGCTGGATGTGCAATGTGAGTTCTGCTACCCTTCCAGTTCCGCCAGGGCAAGGATGTTTGGTGTCCTTTTGCTTCCAAAAGACAATGAAAATTTAATTCCCAGCAGTGCCACCCTTCACCTCGCTGAGAGTATGTAGATACTGCATATTAAATTGTAGGAAAAAAATGTTCCAAAAAACTATTCTGTCGCTGAGTGTTGCCATTTTTAGTGTGTAATTTTTAGGTGGCTTCTTCCTGCAGCAGAGGGGCTGGAATTGGGTGGTCTTTAAGGGCTGGTGGTCCTCTCCTTCTGTGTTGAGCAGAGATGCTGCCAATTAGAGTTTTAAGGTGGCTGAAAGAATCAAAAGTGCTGGAAAAAGCAGGTTTAGTATAAAAGCAAAAGCGTGGTGAAGTTTACTGGTGAGGCTCACCCTGCTGCTGACTAGATGGTTGAAGAACACCGAGGAAAAGCAAGCAAAAATCTGAAATCAGTCAATCTAAACCCAAAATCGCCCTAAAAAATGTCTGTGTGGAGGCTGGGTGGTAGGCAGAGGGGAGAGAAGGGAAAGGGCAGGAAAGGGCAAGGATAAAAGGAATAAGGAAAACCTTCCTGTTGAGTCACAAGGGTCAGAGTGGAACCCCTGGCTAAACTGGGGTTTGTATTTGAACAAAACTCAGTCCTGAAGGTTTAACAGCACTTAACAGTACTTAATTGATAAGTTATGTTAAGCTTAAGTTAAAAGATATATGTAGTATAGCACAACAGTAGCTAATTTTCAGGCCTAACTTAACTAAAAACCTAAATTCCCAAAGACCTAGGAGAGGGACATTTCTAGTACATTTGCTGTGGCATCTTCACACTCACACACATACAGACCTAAAGAGCCTATACAAGGTTTACACTTGTGAAGAATTACCCAAATTACCCTTGAATTCAGTGATTGACTCATGTGCATCTTCTCTTTGTGCATTGACTCTTTGCATCTTCTCAGCGGATGAGGTTTGGGGAGTTGGGGGGATCAGCTTAGGATCCACAGTGCTTGCCAGTTCTCCAAGCATATCCAGGGTGAGAGTTTGCTGGCTCTGAGGAGTGCCCCACTCCCAGGAAGATGCTGCTGCTGTCCAAGAGAGTTCAAAAGTCTCTTGACTGCTGTTTATAGAGTTGCAAGAGTGTGGCTTTAATCATGATAATTTTTCACCCTGGCCATAATTCAGGTCAGTAACTTTCTTTGCAAGTCCAACAACAAAAGCATTATTTCACTTGGATCCAGCCAAGAAAAACAAATATCCAAGGCTGTTGGTTAAAAGGCAGGAGCTCGTTAGACAGCACAAGTTCCTGGGAGCAGAAGTTGTTTTTAATGAGCTCGAGAGGGGCTCAGCCCAGGTGCTGCTCATCAAAGCCGAGGCCTAACGAGCAGTTCTGAGATCATAGTGCAGCTCAAGAGCCTGGGGTGGGAGGTAAATGCACCACCACATACTCTTCTTAACCAGATGTGCTCGAGAAGAAACATCCCTGCCCATGGCTCTGTCGTGGTTTGATCTCAGAAGGCATCCAAGCACCTCACAGCCACTCTCTCACTCCCTGAAGTGGGGTGGGGCAGAGATTTGGAAGGGTAAAAGTGATAAAACTCGTGGGCTGAGGCAGAGATTGAGTTTAACAGGCAAGTCAAAAGCTGTGTGCACAAGGAAGCAAAAGAAGGAATCCATTCTCCACTTCCCATGGGCAGTCAAGGGTTCAGACCTCTCCAGGAAAGGCAGGCACTGTCACGGTGACTTGGGAAGACAAACACCATAGCTCCATACACCCTCCTTCCCTTTCTCCTCCTTCCCCAGCTCGCTAGGCTGAGCAGGGCACCTCACCGGATATCCCTGTGGTCAGCTGGGGTCATCTGTCCTGGCTGTGTCCCCTGCCAGACCACTGTTACCCCCAGCTGATGACCCTGTGTGAGCACTGCCCAGCAGAACCAAGAAACATCCCTGTGCTATCAACACCATTTCCAGCACAAATCCAAACCACAGCCCCCAAACAGCTTTTGTGATGGAAATCAGTTCCATTCCAGTCTAAACGAGCACTACCTCGAGATGGTCCTTGGGTTCTTCCCAATCCTTTGGATTGAGTTCTTCCAATCCAAACAGTTCTGTGGCTCTGTGGAACGGGTGACTCTCAGAACAGAGGAGACTGGGCGAGTGCTGCAGGCTGATTTTGAACATGAAAACTCATCTTTTTCTGCTGCCGTGCTGCAGGGCACAGCATTTCATAAAGATGGTCTGCCCTGTGCTGTTGGAGACTCGTGGGCAGCACCTTGTACCAGGTAGAGGTGGGAGATGTCCTGCCCTGGGCACCAGAGCCTGCCAGAGGCACTCTGCCCATGGGGCTGAGCTTGGCCATCAGCCCTGCCACTCTGAGCACAGCACCAGACTTCTGATGTGAAACACAGCGAATTCTGAGCCACTAAAGGGCAAAGCCAACGACGTGTTTGCTAGATTTGGATAGCGAATGCAAAGAAACAAGGCAATTAGGATACCTTGTTAGCCAGCTGCGCTTGGCTGGGGCTCCTGCCTCCACTCTGTTTGTTTGTTGGAGGGCTGACGGGGTGGACTCGAGCTTGTTAGAGCTGGGATCAAGCTCCTGTAACGAGCCACATCCATCTGGCATCATCTGTGCCTTGCTGGAGCCTCCCATCTAGGACAGTCTGCCTTTAATGAACTGCTTTCCTCACCTCTTGCTCCGCTAAGAGTAAACACACCACGAGGGGATTGTCAATAACCTCTGATCTTGATAGTTAATTTGATTACTGTTTGAATTTATGAGCTGTCTGCTGGAGTAAATCTGTGTGATGTAGGATCAGCTGCTGGTACATGGACATATTTCCAAAATAATGCTTCATGCAGGGTTGCCCAGGTAGTGTTGTCAGCCTCTTCATCAGTAGATGATGCATTAATACCATTTAAATGCCACATAAATGCTGCTCTCAATGCATGGCTGGTGAATATACATGGAATCAACTGAGCTTGTAAGGCTTTGAGTAATTAACTTTGCTAGCACATCTGATTTATTTACAATCAGATCACTTCAGGGACAGGAAAAATTGTCGGCAAAAGGGAAACAGCACGTATGATATGGGAACCAGCAAGTACAACATAGTTTTTTACCTGAGAAAATCTCAAAAAATAAATAATAAGTTGTTCAGATTTTGTGAATGGATTGAAAACTTTGTACAACTTCCATGGTGGCAAAGTAAAACAGGTGTTTTTCAGCTTTTTGTGAACTAAATAACAAAAAACACCAAAACCAACCAAACAAAAAACCCAAAACCAAAACAAAAAAACAAAACCAAACCAAACAAACAAAACCCCCAAAATAAAATCAAACAAACAAAAAAACCCCAAACTAAAACCAAAACAAACAAAAACCCCAAACAAAAAACCAAAAAATACCAAGAACCCAAAACCAAAAAAACCCTAAAAAAAATAAAAATCACATGAAACACTTTCGTGAATAGAAAAATGCATGCAATATTCTTTTTTTAGTTATATAACATTTTAGGAAGCCCAGATTTTGTTCATCTTGCAGTAAAAATAGTGGTTTCAAAGTGAAAAGCCATGAATGGTGAAATTTATAAAAATGGTGACTGCAAAATTTTGGGAAGTTCGAAATCATTGTTTTATTTCATTGTTATGCTGACCTCTCCCAGGTAACTTTGTTAGTAAAATTAATCTTGCACTGGGAAAGTCCTCTTTTTTGGGAGGGTTTTCTCCTGTGTCACACCTGGGAGGACACAGTGCCCTGAGTGACAGGTGAGACTGAACAATGTGCTCAGCATCTGCAACCTAATTAAAGGTAATTGTCTGCTGCATCTTAATGATGTCCAGCATGACCAACATTAGACTTCTTCAGGATAATTAAAACTGAGCTGTGTTTTCAGGATTTGGGCCTTAGAGCTCAGATTTTGAACAAATTTCATTTTGTCTCATTTGTGTCGATCTTGCCCAGGGCAACAGGGAATCTCTCACTACCATGTTTTCATTTTTTCAGACTTGGAATAAGTGGGAGTTTTCTTGTGCCTTTACTTCTGTAGGAGTACCTGGTCACATGTCAAGTTTTTATAAAACAAAGAGCAAGAGTAAGACCAGGCTTAGTGAAAGATTCTTACTCTGCTAAGGAACCCCAAATTCACCAAGACTCCTGCTTGCAGCACATTTATCTCTCGTGGAATTAGGGAATATCCTGAGCTGGAAGGGACCTACAAAGACCAAAGAGTTCACCTCCTAGCCCTGCACAGGACAATCCCCAGGATGCCACCATGTGCCTGAGTGTGCTGTCCAGACACTTTTTGAGCTCTGGCAAGGGTAATTAATTTATTCATGTCTTACCCCTTGGTCCACACTCCCAGTCGAAATGCAGAGGTGTTTCTTTGCAGTGCAGTAAACTAACAACTTTTTCACAATAAATGTTGGTTCATTCAGTATATTTTTCCCATAGAAGTAGCAAAATTCAGGAGACAAGCTGTCCTTATTCACACATTCACCAGCTCCACAGCGGTGTGCTGGTTTTGCAGAGGAACTTGTGCAGCACTCGAGGCAGTGCAGGACTGGCAGCCTTGACAAATTCAGAGCTTCAACCACTGCAAGGCCTCCAGACTGAGGTTTCTTGGGCTAATTTTGCCTGAACCTCTCTTGGACTGCCTGGAGCTCTGTTTTTTCGTGGTGTAGCCACTTCAGTAATTTTTCTAAAGACCAGATGGTGATACCCAATTTATTTCACTTTTGCTTGTCTTTGTGTGATGCAAGCAGAGTTTTTGTGTAGATAACTGTAACAGGCCATTATTCTTCTGTAGAGTGAAATATTTTTGGGTGAGGTGGTGGTGTGGTGCAGAGGAATTGGGTCCTGGTGTGATGAAATGGGCGTGTGGGATGTGAAGAAGAGGAGCAGCCATGGGGTGACAAGGCACTGGCAGAGTTTATGGCTATCTATAATTAATCACTGATCACTTAAACGAGTGAAAACTGGGTAAAGTTACCTTTTTAGGGGCAAAAAAAGAGAACAAAGAACAAGTGTATAATGTGAGAAAGTCCCTGTGTACATTGTGAATTTGGATGGAATGTGACTTACATGCATTGCATGTGGCTGATGAAGAAAGACCAAAGTGTAAAAGCACATTAACAAACATGAAATAACCCACAAGCAGATCCTAGAGTAAAGAAGGAGAAACTCCCCATGGACTTGGGATGCTGACAACTTGCTGTGCTCCTTGCCAAACTGAAGGCTTCACCTTCAAGACCCAAGAAGGGGTGAAAATATGAGCAAAGGGCTAGGAAAATTATAGGAACCTAGAAGTGTGTTTACAGTTTTAACTCTATTGTGATTATTGTGGGGTTTGGGGGGCTTTTTTTTGGTAACATTTTTTATTCTTTTCCTTTAAATAACGGCTCTTTGATTGGGCTGTTATGATTTTACTTATCCTGATGCTAAATCTTTGATTTTGCACATAACTGAATTCCTGGCCGTTACAAAATTTTGAGTGTAATTCAGCTGGATCTGTAATCAGGGATATAGTCTCGATTAGATTCTCACATAACAACTGGGCTGTTTTCACAGGAAGGGGTAACAAAATCCTGCCCCATGTGAGGGACTTTCAATTTCTATGCATTTCTAGCTGCCACTGAGTTTATAGTAGCTGAAACATGAATGGAAATAGGATGAAAGTGGTCAATTTATATGTCATGGAGGTTTTCTTTCTCTTATTTACATGTGTCTAGTTTTACAGAGCTGTAACAGCCAAGGCTGGCACACCTGAAAGCACCATCGTGGAGGGAAGGAGGGACATTGTCCTTCTCTGGGATTGCTCTTGGAGAAAAACAGGAAACTTGGGAATTCTGGGAATAACCTAAATGATGTAATTTTGTATTTATCACCTCCATTTTACTCAAATGAACGGATCATGTACTGCATTCTCTGTTTTCTTACCCCTCCCAGTTAATCAGCAGCACAAAAAGGGATAATTTCACTTCAAGCCTGGTCATGGTGGGTGGGAGATAGGAAATGCAGAGTTATGGGAAGGTGTAAAACAAGGGTGTGGCTCATCCTGGGACAAGGGCAGGGCCATGCACATGCAAATTGCTTTAGGGAAAGAAGTTAAAAGAGTCAACAGAAACCCGTTTTTCTTGGATTTCCCTGTGGCAAAGACATTAAAATGTAATCTGATGCTCATATCTTTGAAATTTGGGACACAAGCTCAATGGAAAGAAAAGCTGAGGACAAGCAAGGTGACGACTGGAAAACCATGGGAAATTTAGAGGAATACATCCTGAAAGCATATCAGAAAAAAACAAACAAAAAATAATGGACAAAGGAAATGTGGTTGTATTTCATGGTGTGGAGTCTTGTTATCTGTAAGGATTTGAAATTGTTGCTCAGTAGAATAAGGGAAAGGGGGAAAAAAGAAGAAATCTTTTGGAGGTGGTGAAGAAAGGAAAATGGAGGTGGAGGAAGTTGAAAAGCTCAACAGAAGTTAAAAAATTGTGAAATTCAGCTGTTTTTTGTTTTTCAGCAGTTTGCTTTTCGCTTGTAATTTATTTAACTTCTTTGTTCGTAAATTTTCCCTCTATTAATTAATTAGGGACTCAGTAAACACCATCAGCTTTGGGTTTGTGGGAGACAGATTATTGTTCCTTCTGCATAAAGAATTCTCTTTACCAAAGGTATGGGGTGTCTGAGAATGACCTGACAACTCACCAAAGAGACATGATCTGGAATTTGGCATTTTTATCTGTGGAATTTTCATTTTCTGTTTTTTTTTTTTTTGAAAGCACTACATGCCAAACTGGAATGCAGTTGTGTTTTGAAGGTGAATTTCCCGTGAGGAATTTATTGTAAAGGCACCAAGGCACTGTACTTCATTACTGCAGGATATAATTCACTGGTAATAAAGTCAGAAATAAAATTTCTGTGCTTCTGAAGAACATCTTTTTTTGCCACAAACATCCTCACACCTCTTCATAAATTGCTTAATAAAGTCAGATATATAAAGTCTGATGGGCTCAAAAATTTCAAGGCGACACTAGGAGAGGGACAGAGAGGAAGTAAATTGCAGAACAAGGGGAAAAAAGCTCAAAATGGTGTATTCTAATATCAAGAAATTGTTCCCCATCCCAAAAGTTGCTGAACAGCATAATCCTGAGTGCAAAAAATGAGGCACAGGTGTGAAGGGTGAAAAAGTTTTTCAAGTTGTTGATTTTCAGCAGCTCAACAAAAGATATACCCAAAGCCTAGGTAAGGTCTTGGAAAAATATTGAAAAATACCTAAAATTTGTCAGTGGAAAGGGAAAATCGTTCCATAATCCTAAAATCATTTGTCAGAAACTTGAAAAGATTAATATTTCATGGTGAATACCTTATGAGTAATATGAGTATATTTAAATGTGCAGAATGTCTTTACCAATGTCACTTCAGCAAATGAATGTATTAAACAATTTTGTTAAAGTATAGGTTTCCTGCTCCCAAATGCCCTTTTTAAGTTCTTTAAATGTATCCAATTTTTTTGTATTTCTTTTCTTTTGTATTTCTTTTCTTTCTTTGTTGTGGTTTAACCCTGGAAGGTAACTCAGCCCCACAAAACCACTTGCTACGGAGAGACCTGGAAGGGCAAAAGTGAGAAAAAATTAGGGTTGATATGAAAACCAGTTCAATAGAGAAAACCCAAATCAACAAGATTTTGGTTAGGATATTTGTTCTCAGTTTATATATACTTTCTGCATGTATTCAGTGAGTAGCCATATTCCCTTTCATTTTTATTTTCAAGGCTTCAAATGCACTTTTGTTATCCCCACAAGGATGGTTACACACTCCTGTTACCCTCCTGGTAGTCCTCTCTACAGGCCCAACTAAATTCACCTTATTTTTGACTAGAACTGCCTAGAATTTTATTTCGAAAGACCCATATGAATGGCTTGTAAAATGATGAAGAACCTGCTGCATAAGTTTCCAGAAAAAACAATCTTTATGTGGGCCAGGCATGAAAATACACATTGGACAGCAGCATCCCCAGCATTTAATGGAGTATTTGGTCTTTGTGAGAGCAGTATCACATTTGAGCAGAGATTATTATATGGCAAATATTAATTTATGAGGACTTTCTCCAGGTGGGTTCAAACCTCGCTGCTGTCATCTGCCTGGATTTATCTGAGCAGCTTCCAGAAAGTTCTGTATTGCTCTGCTTTGTGACAAAAGCCAGGTCTTTGTAGTTGTATTTACAGAGAAATAGAGAGATGTGTTGAGTTAGGTGTTATAGAAATGAGTACTTTTAAGAAGTGCCTCTAATTCAGTGCATTTTGTAACACTTTTAAGCACAAAATCCTCTGTTTTGCAGCTTCAAACTGTTGCCCATCCTTGTGACACGTTTAAAAATCTTGTTTGTGTATTTCTCGCAGCCTTAAGTACTTCTTGTATTGGTTTAAACACTGCTTGCCAAGAAAAAGTAGATAAAAAGTGAACTACGACATTCAACGGCATTTTTTATCACATAAGGCACCAAAAAGTTATTACATTCAATATGTATTAGCGCTAAAAGGAAGGCAAGAGCACTATCACTCAGGAAAATTCTCTTCTCTGGGAATTATTCTCTTTATAAAAAGAAGTTGTAATGCTGTGGTGAGACGATTTTGCGCCTTTTCAGCACACACACTCATTTCAGGATGATCGCATCCTAAATCAAGACAGTCACATCCCCAGGCAGACTCAGGAGGTTTCCCATCTCCCTGAAACCTTTTTTTCCTCCTTACTCACCTGTCTCTGAGTCTTACTCACTCACTCTTAAGTCTCTGAGTCTTACTCACCTGACTTTGTTGTGTTGAAAAGAAAATTTGTGTTGAAAATATCTCATCTGACTCTGACAAAATCATCCTGTCTTTCAGAGAGAACACATTTCCTGGCGAGGAGCTGCAACCTTTTCCCCTGGAGGTGCAATCTGCATCCTTGCTTTTAATTTTTTGATGGAGCAAGGGATCCAGCAGGCCTTGTGAAGCTTTTAAAACAGCTCTAGGAAAGACAGAAAAACACTTTTAAACACTCTGAGGGTTCATTTAGGGGTCTGGCTGGTACCTGAGCTGAACACACCGTGACCCCGAGTGCATAAAGCAGTTAATCTGATTTACACACGTGCAAACATAATGCAAAAGTACTGAGTGAATGCTCTCTGGTGGCCATTTAGGAAGGCAGAGTGTTAAAAGTTAATGTGATCGATAAAAAGGGAGCAGGACTCAATCTGAGCTGCCGAAGCTTCACAGAACATTGCCACTGAAATAAATATTTAGTAACTCTGCACTAAAGGTGCTATTCTTTTGACAGGATGAGTTTCATGCCTCACAGCACAAAAGTTATGAGATTTCAGTCAGTAATCAAATAACTGTATTTTTTTCATGGGAAAAAGACATTGCTTCTTTTCCCCTGACATACCAGTCATTAAAAGAAACAGTCAACCCCCTCTGCCCCTCCATGCTTTCCAATTTTCAGCAAAAAAAAATGACAAGTAGGGAAAAAAGAAAAAAATAAGAGTACAAAGAGGAAGAGGTGAAACAATTGGAGAAAATGTGTGTTAACCACACTGTGGCAAACTTGAAATTGGTGTAGGTGTGCCAGAGATGCCACTATTGCATGGTTTGAGTCTGAGGCTGAACTGTGCCTGCCTGAGCTTAAAAATGCTCCAGAGATCCTGGTTAAGATCACAGAGAAACCACTGAGGCTTAGACAGGAAAGGTGTTTGGGTATAATATCAATTTCTGTAGGAAAATTGACAGCTTTTTTTTCCACAGCTGCAATATCACTTCATCACGTATGACGTAACATTTCTCTGCAGATATTTTTTGTTATTAACTCATTTTACAAATTTATTTTTAGACTAAATTCAGACCGCTTTACACAGAGCTCCCAGTTATGGCAGTGGGGTGGTGCAGCACTGTGTGTCAATAACACATAAATAATAAAATTGCTGTATGTTAAAATACCTTTATAATGCTGCCTCTGAAAATGCCTCCTGGCTGCTGGAGTCCTCCAGGTGAGTCGTGCTGCACATGGACCTTGAAATTAGATTTCCACGAGTGTTTCCAGCTCATCAGGGACCACACTACACCCACAAAAGGGTATTTTTCTATAAATCACAGAATTTTCTTAATTGTGAATGGCAAAATGGCAAGGACATGTTTACCTGATAAGAAGTTACCTGTGTCAGGTGAATGGTTGGGATAATGGTGCTGGAAACCTGCAGGAGAGAGGGGCAGGAATGGGGAAACCTGTGCTGGTGTGAAATAAATTATTTGACACCAAGTGGCTCAGAGCTGGGACCTGCTCTGGGAGAGAGGAGGAGTGATAAATTGGCATCCGAGTGTCCTTGAATTCCCACAGGGGGACAGGTCATCTTCCTGGAGATGGTGAGGGAATGCCTCAAAGCACAGCAAGGAAAAGTCTCCTGGAGAAACAGCAGAAATAACTGTGTTTTTAATAACACATGGGCTGCAAGCATTTGCTAATTAGTATGTTGCTCATCTCAACTCAGCGTATTTCAGACATTTAATGTTCTGAAATAGCTTTAAATGCCTTGAATTATGTTTGGTGCCAAGAAAATGCACGGAGGATGACTAAATGCAGGTAGCATTTTGATAGCAAGGTGATTTTTTGGTTTTAAATCAAAAAGGTATTATTGGAAAGACAACAAAAAACTAATTTTTAAAGTAATTTATGAAAACACTTCCATCAGTGTGACTCTGAAGTCAAAATTTGGCAGCCAAAATTGTGTTCTAACACCACGTTCAGCCTTTTTGCTGTTTTTCACAAGCACTTTTGACTCTCCAATCAGAGTAATTAGATGGAGGCCAACCTCAGGTGTGCTGGGCTGTTATCTTTTCCTGCAAGCAAACATGGCTAAGGAAATGAAAACAGTGACATGTTCTCAGATGAGGTCCCACGTGTACTCTGAGATGCAATGAAGCATTTGTCTTGATGAATTCAGCTCATCTCCTGCCCAACAAATCTTCACTGATTTTATGGTTTGTGGCTTATCTCCAAAAAAACTTCAAGGGAAAATCACAGCTCCAAGAAATTCTTGGTGAGGTTTCGTGGATGCTCAACAACAAATGGGGATTTTTGTCTGTGTGGTTTTTTCTCATTCACCAAGAGAGACCTCAATATTATTTCAATATTTGTTTGCTGAAGGTATTGCCTTAGTCCCCAGGAGAAGAATTTCTAGTGAAATATCCCAGTAGTGAAAATTGCTGTCTCGGTACTTAATAAAAGTGTTGTCATTTTCACTTTTTAGCTTCTTAAATACTCACATGAGTCCTGCTTTTAAATGCACAGGATATACTGCAGTGAGGAGTGGAATCCACACAGTCTGTTACCCTCTGCAGTCTGTTAGTTCAATTAATTAATATTATTTTAGCTGCTTGGTTTGTGTGTTGGGATTTTTGTGTGGGTGTGTGTATTTTTTGGTTTTGTTTTTTTTTGGGGCAAGTTGGGTATGGTAAGAAGTAAACCCCCCTGTAATAAAAGAGCATATTATTGCATTCATGCCATTCAAAAAATTGCCTGGAATTTTTTTCGTATTGCTTACATCATGCATCGTGAGCATGATGTTTAATTGCAAATATAGGGAAATACCCCAATATATTCTATTTACATAAAATCCGTCAAAACATCTCAGCGAAATGAATGGTATATTGTAGGATAAATTATACATTAAGGTTGTTTTCTAGTGCCTTAAATTATTTTTTGTAGAGTTTATTTATTCCATGCAATTGATAGTTGCAAGGAAAAGGAATTCTGCTTTCTTGCCTTGCCTTTTTTTGGCTCAGTTTAAAAAACCCCAGCTGTCATACTGAGGTAAACACCACCAAATATATTTTAGAATACAGTGCAATTTTCTCTGTACCTCTACTGTATTGACTTTTGTAGAGGAAAGGAAAAAAAAAGGGCTACCCAGGACATGGCTAAATAGCTGGTAATTTAAAAACAAACAAACAAAAAAAGGGAAAAGACATATAGTCAAGAAGAAAGCTTTTGAAAGCACAAAGTACTGGCTTCAGATTGCTCACTGAAAGTGCAATTATTGACTTCAGTGGATGCTGAGTGATGTCAGCTCTCATACAGCTCATATATTTTTATTTTTCAAGTCTATTTTTCTTTTTCCTTTTTCTTTTTTTTTTTTTTGGTTAACAACTATACTTACCTGCTGTAATAAAGAAACATAAAATTACATTTGAAAATCAAGTAGGTGAGGTGAACTGTGAGATGCTGCAGCTAAAACCCGACAAGTACCTCAGGTACTGTGTGCTCCAAATTCTGCTGCACGTGATGGGGAGACAACCTGGCCATGTCACCCTACAGTTCATAAAAAGTAGTTATTTACAAGCCAAGAATATGTCTCGTGGTTGGCTGCACTAAAACCTTTCTGTAAGGATCTCCTCAGCTTCATCACAGGAGTCACAAGGGGCAAAATCTGTCTGAGACAAATAAATTTTGTATTTTGCAACTGCAAGGCAGAGCTCAAGTAGAGCACTTTGGAATAATTCATGAGCAAGCAGAAGCCCCATGTCCTGGTTTTAAAATGATGTATATTTCAAAGATGAAATCTCACAAAGGTCAGAGGAGCTTCTAACCCATTCATGGCTACGGAAAATTTTCATTCATGGCTACAAAGGACTTTAAACCACAGCTCTCCAAGGGTTTAAAATGATGGTTTGTTTTCCGAAAGTGATGCAGCAAACTCCACATTTAGAACCCTTTTCAAGTTTATATTGAATTATTGCCTTGCCAAATGGCCATCCTTAATGGCTCATGTGTTTCTTTGCGGAGCTAAGAGCAGGTTGGACATCTCAATTACACACATTTATTATTTACACTACAGTTGGCATTTCAGAAGCCCACAGATATATCCTGAATATATGTATTTGTAAAAGAGTGATTGCATTTCTATATTTTCTAGTAGCTAAATGCTATAAATTCATCACTATCCCTTTCTCCTACTTATATTTGTATATTGTCCCCTTTCACAAATAAAATATTCTTCTAGAGTAGGCTTATGGGTTCTTCACTTTCAAACCAATTCTTTTCATATTTTTTGTATATAAGCCATCATCACACTTTTTTCAAGCCTTCACTTAAGCTTCATTTTGCAGCAAACCCATTCAAACTACACCTTCCAGACTTTGTATTTCATGCTGTAATTACCTGAATCTTCTCCAAACTATTCAACCATTTTTCCCCAAGCATATATTTTTTTTTTTTTTTTCTTTTTTTGCAGTGAGGCTGGTCTCAACACACAGTTACACGCAGAGCTAAATTTTTTTTTCCCTCCTCATAGAATTTTTTGTCCTTGCTTTTTCCTCAGCCTGGGCACAGTTTGCCCCTCTGGGCTCGGAGGATAATGGCTGTAGCTGTGCTCTGCAGGTAGCACAATCCACGGGGTCATTTTGCTGCTGGAGACATTTTCCTGCCTTGGGATGAGACCTAACACATTGTGTAAAACACCAGGTGATCCAAATTCGTCGGGATATTATTTGCTGCTTCACAGCTGCTCCTGCTTGTTTTGATATCGGCGTTGCTATCTTTTTTTTTCTTCTTTTTTTCTTCTTTTTTTCTTCTCTTGCTCCTTTCCTAGCTGTTGCTGAAGATGCTGAGTGCATTTTGCAGTGTCAGGTGCTTCTCTCCATGGTCCTTATTGATCAGGCAGCTGGAGGCCCTGCTCCACCACATGGTTATTTATCAAAAATTTTATATTACAAGTGATTGCTGAGCTCTGTCATTAACCCATTAAACTACCTTAATGCTGGGCTGGGTTTTTATCCTACTGCTGCCCATTACTATACAACAAATTCCTTGGTGGTGTTGAAGGATGTTTTGATTTTCCATGTGGGAAACTAGATTTTACAAAATCTACTTGTTAGGAAAAGAATGTTAGTTCTTATTACCTACACTACTATTCTTTCACTTCCCACCCATTTCTGCTCTATGAGATGTCAGCCTTCCCTGTTTTTTTCACTTGGAATGGTCAGTTATGAACTCCTCAGAGCATAATCATGCTTTTCAGCAAATGTGTGGGTTTTTTGTCTGAAGACACACAGACCTTCATGAAGAAACAAAGAACAGGTCATATTCTTAAGTTTCATATTTTCTGATTTTTAAAATCTGAAATTAATGCAATATTAATGCCTGCTTAATGCACTATTCATTAATACAAATGAATTTTCATTATGCATTAATTTAATTATTGCCTCAGGAAGTCGTGGCTGATACTTCTATGCCTAGAGGGGCACAATTATATTTAATTCAAACTTTAGCCCCCCAGTTGGACTCACAGAGTTTTCTGCACAACTTCTCTAAGATGCAGCTCTGAGTTGGTGAACATCCTGTGAAGGTTCTGAACACCCAGAATGGAGCTCAAAAATCACACTTGCTTCCACCCAGCACTAACAGCGTGATTCTTAATCTTGGAGAAAATGCCCCATAATGGAAGATTATCTTTTATTTCTGTAGAAGAGTGGAATTAGCTTATAAAAACCCTAGCAGCAATATTTCTTATGGAATCATGGAATTATAGAGTGGTTTGGGTTGGAAGTGGCATCAAAGAACATCTCATTCCATCTCCTCTGCTGTTCTTTCTTTTTTCTTTATTGAAAAAAAAATATATATAAAAAACAAAAAAAAAAGTTTTTCCCCATGATTGGCTGCAAAATGGAAAATACTTGCATCTTCAAGAAATTTTTATGGTCATGCTGCCCACTTTGTTATCAGCTCCTAATAATCTTTCTTAGCAACTCGAAATCGCTGCTGCGAATTTTGATTATTGCAATTTGTATAACACAAGTCATGTATGTTTTTATTCAATGACCCCACATAAATGAAAGGGATCTCTTCCTCCATGTTCTTCCTTGAGGAAAAAAGTTAAATATATTTTATATTTTATAAAAATATTTTATATTTGTATTTAAATATTAATAAAGGAGGAGCTTTTCTTCCTAAGAATTTTGGGTACTCCAAAGGGCATGTGGGAATGAAGGATATTCTGTGCACACGAGTTGAGTGGAATTCAATTCCTGTGCCTCTGACCACCAAAAAACTGAGGCATTTGTCAGCCCTGAAATTAGTTTTCAGAGGATGGATGTTGTGAATATAGCATTAGCTATTCCAAGTGTTTATGAAGAATTGCATCTTGTGTTTCTTATTGTGTTTCTGTGGAAAATAGACTGAAATCTCTATCCACTGGTTTGGCTTAGGCACTTAAAATTATATCTCTTCACCTTAAAATCTTTATATTTTCAGCCAAAGAGAAGGAGATAGCATGGAAGGTCAGGGCAGGAGAAAGTAGCAGCAGAAACTATCTATTAATATTTAAAATTCCTTGTCACCAAAGACAGGCTTTTTTCCCTAGTGTTTTATCAGAACCCAAAACCAGCAAGACAAATGTTTATTCCTAAGTGAAATATTAAAATTGAAATATTCCACTATACATTTTCTATTTTACACATGCACACATTCACACACACACATTTTATAGTCTCTAAAGTTTCACTAGCAGCCTCTGTTGACTTTTTGGGGTTTTTTTTTTGCCACAGTTGATGCTAGCAGTTCAGCAGGATTTAACATTGTGTAGCACAATTGCCAGCTGTGTAGGAGGCAGAATTTTGTGTACAAAAATGGTGAAACCTGGAACAAACAAGGGGTGTTTGACATGGATTGTATGCCAGGCAACTTTCTGCGGCAGACAGATTTGTAGAGGACAGAATACCTGGGAAAAGCATGATTTCAAAAGAGCAGCATTGTTAATCACATTTCCGTGTGCCAAGTCAATCATTGTGTTGTGCTAATTGCACAATGACCAATAATAATACCAAATTTCCAGTCTTTTTACTGCTGGCTGTCATGAGAATAAATAGTGAACACCTTGGTTTTGGAGGAGAGTGCAAACAAGGGAAATCATGTTTAAAATGAGATACTACAATTACACTTCTTTTTCTCCTCCAATTTTCTTTGCACAGGCATTAGGAGATATTTTTAAAATAATCTTTTAACTACTATTATTTTGGTCCATTTCATAATGCATTTTGAAGCTTAAATCTCATCATTTTATGCCCTCTATTCTGTCATCCCTTTGAAGCTATGTAGTATAAATCACAGACTAATGTGAAATGAGCTAATAAATTGGTACATAATAGGCAATTTCTTTGTATCTGCTGAAGTATTTCACATGGGCTAATAAATACATTATACTGAATATTTGTAAGTGGCTTTTGAAGAATGCAAATTCAGAAATCTCTACTTCTGGAGAAGTTAAAACTCTTGACATTCAGAGCTCTGAGAAGACACAGAAGTTCGGGCCTGGATCATTTTGTTTGTTTTGCATTTGTTTTCCTGGTGATAAAAACACAGTTACCTGTAGCATTGGAAGTCATTTGGGGAAAGAAACTCCAGCTAAGCACCACAGAAAATAATCTCTTTATGATGACCTTGTGTCACTGCAAATACAAAACTGTCTTCACAGCTGAATGCTCTAGCCCTGGGGATTACTAATGATGGAAAGTAATAGCTTTTAAACTTCTAGTCACCTGAGCTGCGTGTCACATACATTTATTCCCGTCGGGATTTTAAAAATGCATTTATGCCGTGTCTTTGGGGATGTTTTCAGAGCAGCAGTATCACCTTGGTGATAAATTCACATGAATTTCGGGCAGCTTGCAGTGAGACAGTGTTGGTGATGGATCACCTCCAGGGAGCCCAGGAGCTCAGAGCTGCACGTGGCAATCCAGGGGACATTGGTCACTCTCTGCTGTGTGGATGTTCAGTGCATCCAGTGGAAACAAATCAGCAAAATAATGATAAGAGAGATGAGGATAAAAACAATCACTTGGATACTGAGAAACAAAGCCCAAAGACTTATAGGCTTAAAATATAACACATATTTCTTGTGACCTTCAGCTCATCCCTCTCTTTCTGCACATCTGTTCCCTGCTGAGCTCTGCCCTGTGCCCTGCCCAGCCCAGGTTTGGGACATCAACCCCTGAAGGTGCCAGGTGTCATTTCCTTGGAAAAGTTCTGCGTCACCTTATTCTGCATGCAGGAAGTCAGTAATAATGTTATAGACATCTCTGATTTGTTTTGAGATGTAATACTCATTTATTAATGTCAGACCAGTGAAAACCTGCAGTGGAGAAGCAGCCCTTTGCCAGAGGTGCTTGTATGGCCACAGAAAAATTTGGGTTGGAAGGGACCTTAAAAATCATCTTATTCCACCCCTGCCCTGGCAGGGACACCTCCCACTGTCCCAGGCTGCTCCAAGCCCCAGTGTCCAACCTGGCCTTGGACACTGCCAGGGATCCAGGGGCAGCCACAGCTTCTCTGTCACCCTGTGCCAGGGCCTCAAACCCTCACAGCAACAATTCTTTCCCAATATCCATCTAAATCTACCTTCTGTCACCTTATGATGTAACCACATCTGCAGCTGCAGCAGGGGTGAGCCTGAGGTGGAGTCTGCATCTAAGTCTCTGCACTGCAAGATAACTGTGTGATATTAAGTGAGAGTTACTTCATGTATTCAGTCTCTAAGAAAAGGAAATTATCTACTTTTGCTTGACTTATTTTGTTCTTTGTAGCTATTTTTTAAATGCTTCGAGACAGTGGGTTTTTTTTTAATCTCTAGCTGGAAGTGGATGATTAGTCACAGGTGAACAATTGGCATGAAAAAAACCCCAGAAAACGTGCATTAGCAAGTACAGAATTCAGTAATGCAAAGAGGTGTATAATATGATTGTATGTAAAGATCTTAGTGAAGCATTTCATATAATGGCTCATAAAATTTGCCCTGGAATATATAATTCAGGTCAATTGGGAAGAGCATGAAGAGCAAATTACCAGAAGATCATTAAAGAGTGCCATGATAAACAGCAATGTGCCAGGGTGTTGGGAGGTTGCTGTTGGGACATCAAAAGGATTAACACCTCCTGTCAAACACACAGCAGCATGAGCTGTGCTCTCTTACAACCTCCTAGGCAAATTTTCCTCCCCTATCTTCAAACAGCAAATATTTCAGTGATAAAGAGCATTGGAAGCCCTCCCAGGGGCTGGAGGGTGCTGTCCAAACAAGGTAAACCTTTGGGTTTATCAGCAATGTATCAACAGACCCAGCTCCATGCTTATTTTCCTTCTCAAGCTACTTCTGTCTGTCAAGAGCCTGATTTTGACAGCAATTAGCACAGTGCCTTCATTGAAGAGTACCCTCTCCTCTGTAATATTGAAATCTTGTCTTTGGCTCTGACAATAAAGCTAAAAATAATCATCTGCTTCTAACAAAACCCATCCCCTGGGACTGCATGTGAAAACAGAGCAGGTACACTCTGCTGGTTCCTCCCTGAGTGAAACAAGGAGACACCATGGTTGGTAAGTGACAATTTTTTGAAAGTTTTAAAATGTCCCCACTGCTGCTTCTGTTTGAAAGTACTGATTACCCACCGCTGCAGATTTAATAATTTTTTCTCAGGCTGAGACAGTTTAATTTTATCTGTTGTGAGAAGTGATGAAAAGAAAAACAACCCACCCACTGGAACCAGCAGAGGCACTGGGAGGATGATGGAACATAAAACAGCACAGTATATATGGTCAGGTGGTTTAATGATACAGTTTCCTTATTTCATGATAATTAGTGTCACTTGCATGAAAGCTCATCCCTAAAATATATTGATTTACTCAGTGATGATCTGCTCCAGTGGTACCCTTAGGGAGAGCTGTGAGTAATAACAGAGGGAGGAGAGGCTGGAGCTGGATGGATGTTCAGACAGATGGACAGACAGGTGATTTATATGAATGTAGGTACAGTCCTACTAATTAAAGAAGGAATCACAAAAAAACCTGGGGAGTGAATCATTTCCAATGTTGTGTGACTGGCATTGAAACTCTCTCCCTTCTGCGCTCTTTGTGCTGCTTGTGAGATCATTACCTTTATGATTCGATGTTCACTTCTCTTTCCATCTCAGATTTCTTACGTAACCAGTTTTGTTAATCTCAGTCTCTATTCTGCCCTCATCTCCAGGAATTGGAGAGGTATCTGCTCACCCAAGAGTAATTTTACTGAAATAGGGTTATTTCTCACCATCTGAGGAGCTCTCAGCCCTTCTCCTGGGTTTGCTGCACCCAGATATTCAAGTTGAAGAAAGTAATCATAGACAATTTTTGCTAAATAAAAATTTTAGTGCTGCAACAGGGTGACAGAGAAGCTTTACACCACATTCTGTGCTGACCTGCTGCTGAAACTGCTAGCAAAGTCTGCAGTGGAAAATAGTTTTAATTTTAAGCAGCTGGGCAAGGGGCAGGAGGGTTGGTTCACTGTCATCAAGAGCAGGGACAATGCTCTGTTTGCAGGAGAGGAGTGCTGTTAAAAAGCCCAGGTTTTTAGCTCATCCTTCATCATCATGAGGTGGAAAGGGCTTTACAGAATAGCACACACGTTTTACAGCATTTTTATTGGCACAGTTAAACACTGCAGGAGTTTTGCAGGCAATTAAAAGCAAGGTGCAGCCACAAGGTTTCACCAGGGAAGCAGACCTGTGGGCAAACACCCACAAGGGCTTTCACCTCCTCCAGTCCTCCTCTGCACCTGGGAAAAAAGTGATTCCACCTTTCATGATGAGCCCCAGAAGGAAGCAGAAGCCATCCTGCTCATCCTTCCCAGCCTTAAAAGACATCAAATCAAAGTAAATTCAGTTTGTAACTGCAATTGCCTTGTGCATGCAGGACCATCTCTCTTTTTATTGTTCTGGTTAAATACACACTGGCATTTTTGTACCTCATCCAGAATGCAGGGAAAAGAAAATTTCTGGGAGAAAGAGACTGCCTTTGATAATGGAAAATGAGAAGCATGTGAAAGAGGATCCGAAGATGTAAATGATATGTAAACTAAGGACATGAATGAACTGGAGAGCCAAATCTTTCACTCCTCCTGGACTTCCTGATCATCTCTATATAATAACTTAGTGGTAAAACCCTATACTGAGTCAATCCATATAATTGCTGTCATATCCAAATTATTACTACTGTTCAAAACCCCATTTTATTGTAATTCCAGCAATCCCTTCATGCCCTTTATTTTTCTCTGCCTCTACTTGCCTGTAGTTCTAAATTACATGCTTATCTCCCAAAAAGGTTTTAAAAGCATAATATATTCATGTAAAAGGAGATCATAGTGGCAATTGAAAGGATCTCTCAAACTGCATCTCTTCTTGTGGTCTTCAAGCTGTGCTACATTATTTCTTTGTCAAAGAATTAAGTATTTCTCTGTCAAAGAGTAAGAAATGCTCAGCGTGTCCTCTGAGCTCCTTGTCTTTAGGGACTGTGGGGCTATAAAGCAAAGTGAACTCTGATACCATAAAGATTTCAAGATAAACATATTTAGCAATTATCCTCAGCGTTATGTGGGAAAGATCAAGCAAAACTAATCAATTTTCCAAATCAGAGATTCAGTCTCACTGAAACAAAGAGCAAACAAGCAGAAGCCTGCCTTTGCTCTTCCCAGTGCCATCCACAGGGCCATTTTCCATCCAGATGTTCCTGACAAGAGAAGGTGCTGCGGTGCTGCTGTGGTTTGGAGGGGGTTTTCACCAGGTCCAGGGTTACAGCTTTGTCAGCAGCCTGAAAATTTGCCTCCCAAACTTGTCCTCCTGAAGGCTCTGTGCTAACCCAAGGTGTGTGGGAAGGCAAAAGTGGTGAATTTAGATGTTGATATGGATATTTTTGAAGGAAGGTCTCGTAAAAGAGCAAACAGAGTTGTTCTGCAGGACTAACCTTGAGCCACTCAGTTTTTTTATCCAGCCTGTTTGAACAAGATTTATAGTCTCAGTGTTTATGGGTGGTTATATTTGGGCAATACTATGTGTGTAAACTGCATTTAAGCTGTGTATTTCAAAAACTGCCATCACTTGGGAAGAATCTGAAGGTGGGAATACATTGTCTGGAGCAGGTAAGTTGGCCAGAGCCATTAATTAAACATTTGCCTGCTTGATATTATTTAACAAAAGGATTTTATGGTTGTGCATGGAATGTGACAAGTATCTAACAGTCCAAACTGTTTGCAAATTTAAAATGCACAGGTTTCTCAAACAAGTGTGATGTTCAGTGAGTTGGTATCTGTTTTGATTGGCCTTTCAACTTCACACCCCATTCACTCCCTTTCCTTGACGAAATTTGATTTTTTGCAAAACCTTTTTTTTTAAACACTCACTTCTGTGCTGGATTGCACATGTTTGAAATGGCCTCAAGTCTCTATTATATTAGCTAAGCCAGATTATGAACCCCACTGAATTAAACATCTCCTACACGTTTATTTGATGACTCGAGGTTTTGGGGAAGCAGCTGAGCATCCTGAACCAGCGCTGCTCCTCAGGAGTCACTAAGTTAATTTCTGCTTTTAATCCCACAGTGCTTGTTCAGCCTGGCAGCTGTGGAGAAGGTCAGTGGAGGTGCAGCTGAGTTCCTCAGGCTGCAGAGTTCTGAGAAATCCTGGGTCACTCTAATTGCTGCCAGCCCAGGCTCAGCTCAATGGCATCCTGCCTGGTGCTGCAGAGCACAGCCCTGCTCTCCTGGGGAAAATAAACACAATTTCTGCACTGTGCACTCGAGGGGATGGAGGGGCAATCACCTGGGATGGAGATGGATTTGCCTTTGGATGAGATCCTCTGAAGGGAAGCAGCTTAGCTGCTTTTCTTCAATAATTACAGTTGCTGCATGGATCAATCACTGAATGGCTCTGCCCAAGCAAGGCTCATTTATGGCATTTTCCTCACCAAACAGAGCCCTCAGCAGGACAAAGGAGCTCTGTGCCCTGTGTGGGTCACATTTCTGCCTTCCTCTTGTACTGTCACCTGTGTTCTGCCCAAACCTCAGCCAACAGGTGGATACCACAGCTGATAAAATCCCCAATTTTGGGTAAGTGCATTGAGATCTGTGCCTGGAACTTGTTGTGCCCATGTCGTCCAACCAGCCTGGGTGCTGAGAACACTTTCCTAGTGATCAGCCAACAGTTAATTTGCTCAGTAGATCCCTATTTTCTATTTCTGTGCCCCACAGCCTCCTCAAATTGCCCATTTTATAACAGCTGAGTTTCTGGCCCTGCCTCCCCTTGAGCTCATGGCTGGATTTGTGAAAATGCAACTGTGCATGAAAATGCCAAGCAAATGGTGCTAGACATTTTCTACACTTTGGGGGAAATGTTTCCATCCAGGCATGTGGGAATTCTTCAATATTTATTTTTTTTTTTTTTTAAGAAAGTGTGTAGTATTTGAAATAATGAAGATTAACACATGCTGACAGTTTTTGGGTTAAGTTTCTACTCTGAGGAGGTTTGCTCCTTCAGAACAACAAATTGTGTAAAGATGGTAAATAGTCAGAAATAAAGTATACACTACATTATTATTTAGGCAGAGCTTGAATTTACTGAAACAGAATAGCACTTGGTTATCTTAAAAACATATCTGAAACAAGGGGAAAATTTTCACATTGAACATACACTTTCTTCAAAGGAATCTTTAATATTTTTAGGTGAAATATCCAGAAGCAGACACTTATGAAAATGTACATGATTATGATTAGAGGCAAAAAATAATAATCTAAATTACTCTTCTCCCCTAGTTTCTATTATTAATGATGTAGAACTTCACCTGTAGAAATAAACCTTGAGAGGACCCTAGCTTTTAAGTGCTTTTTATCATGCAAAGTCTATTTCTTTCTTTCTTTTTTTCAAGTAATGAGCATAATTCTATGAGACGCATTTCACATATCTAATAAAGAACAAAATACTGCCTCAATTAGAGAGGGACTGAGCTGCAAAAAGACTTAAGTGCTCAGCATTCATTGTCTTCCTTCAGGCTGCAAGGATAAGGCATAACCTCTCTCCTGATGGTAATTGTTTGCTGCATTTATCACATTCATTTTCCCTCACTCTCAAAATATCACTGCAGAAGGATGGAGGAACAGGAATGTCTTCAGTAAGAGGGACTGAGTAAGCCTTATCCTCCTCAAATATTACACAACATTCCACAAAGCTGTAAGAGTCATCCTCTGCATTAATGGCATTGCCTGTCTGCATAATATTTGACTAGAAAATGCTACACCTCATGAATTTAAAACTGCATCACTGAAAGCAAAAGGAAGACCTGAATGAGACCCACATTTAATTTTTTATTAGTACATTTGCATGATGCATCAGTTCTGGGCAATATTCTCAGGAAAACACGGCTGTAGGATCACAGAATGGTTTGGGTTGGAATGAATCTCCAAGTTTATCTCATTGCATCACCTCCCACTGTCCCAGGCTGCTCCAAGCCCCAGTGTCCAACCTGGCCTTGGACACTGCCAGGGATCCAGGGGCAGCCACAGCTTCTCTGTCACCCTGTGCCAGGGCCTGCCCACCCTCACAGGGAACAATTTGTAAATCTAAATCTACTCACCTTCAGCTTAAGGCAAATTACCCCTTGTCCAATCCCTGCAAGTCCTTGTGAAAAATCCCTCTCCAGAACCCCTTTAGGAAGGCTCTTAAAAGGTGATATCCAATGGTTTCATTTCCTCACTTTTCTTAATTTGGATTAAGATCAACAAACATTTTCATGGACCACAATCTATTAAAAGCCTCCAGTACATGCTTAGTTTGAGATGCAAGCTGGTGGAATCAGAACAGAAAACAAAGGGGCAAAAGAAAAGCCCCTGTATCCAGAGGTGAACACAAAGCTCATGGTACTGCAGGGGCTAGAGGGAAAAATCTGGGTGTCTTTGGGGGACCCCTAGGTCTGGAGAATATCTTGATGTAAATAATGTACAAATACAGAAAGGTTGAATATTGTTGTGTTTGAGTTTGATGGTGAAGTCCAGGCGTAAGGGACACATACAGGTGGGCAAAACACAGATTTGTCTATATTTCAGAGTGGAAAAGGCACCATTAAAGCTGCAGGGACATGGGAGAAAAACCCCTACAAAGTCAGTGCTCAGTTACCACCTTCCCTGAGAGCAGCTTGTGGCACATCCTCTCTGGCTTGCAAATAAATCTGATGTTTTTCTTTGTGTCTCATGTTCTCACCTTTTATCTAGCGCCTGTTTTTCAAGCGTTCACATTGCAAAACCAAACAGTGTTTTCTAGGTAAATAAGCAGAAGGTATTAGCAAGCCCTGATTTTTCATTGTGCTGAGAATTAACTCTTTGGTCTTTGCTCCATTGTCAGCTGCGAGGAATAATTAACATCGGACAAAGGACGAGTGCCACTGCAAGGAGCAGTACAGCTGAGATCTCTTGTCTCATTTGCAATTATGCCTGGAGCTAACAGGATCACACAGCAGCCTGAGATCCTGCATAATTAGTTAAGAGACTCCAATGTAATAGGAATAGAAAAAAGGTCACGGCGAGGAGGTGGGCAGAAGTGCAGCTGTGCCTGCTTCTGCATTTTGCAGCCTGTGCAGCATTCCCAGCAGGCAGACCTTGTCCCTGCCCAGGACTGAACCCACCACACCTGCACACACCTGTGTGGGGCTGTGCTGCCCGAGGAGAGCACAGAAAAAGTGCCTCTTACAGCCTTGCTCCTCCTGCTTCTCCAAATATATATAAAATTCTGGCTCTTTTTTCCTTCCTCCTTCTCTCACCTACTCCCCCAACTTCAGTTTAATAAAGGCTATGGATTAGTATTCATGGGAATGATCTTTCCTATTCTCGAAGTAACTAGTTTTCCTGCATGCAATCAGATTGTCTCCAGATGAAAACAGATAAGGAAGAAGCCCCTGTGAAATAGTTAAGATGTGCATTAAGGCAACGTTGACATTTGAAATAACTTTGGACAGAATTGTATCATGTGAATGAGTCTTTCAAGAAGGTTGGCTATAAAATTAATTTAAGTTAATTTAGGTAAGGGTAACTCAACTGCTCACTTATTAGACTTCCAGAGCATACTTCTTAGGGACTGGAAGACCTGGAAAGTGTTGGGGGATTAAGATCAGATCAAGATCTACCCTTTTCCCCCTCCTGTCCCTCCGTAATGAATATTCAGCCCAAATAAATTGGATAGAAAGTGATAACACCAAATTCTGTGCTGCACAGGGTTGGCACAGCACTTTTGAGCGGGCGGTGCTGGCTCTGCCCATGCTGGTTTTGGCAGGGATGCTCACAGTTCACAGAGCCTTGTGGCTGGAATAGCTGCACGAAGGGACAGCCCAGTCCTTCCCCTCATCCCCTTCCACATTTGCTTCAGTTCCTGCGTGCTCTGAGTCACAGAGAGAATGTCAAACCAACACCACAGGAAGGATCAGAGATTCTGAGGAAAAGTGAGAGCTGGAGTCACCCTCAGCGTGGCTCTACCAGCATTATCTGTTCCTAAAAACTGCTGGAACCTCACCTTCCCCCACTGCTGAAGTGCAAGCACAAGGATCTGTGAGACATCCCCTGGGACCAGGGCTGGTACAATCAATATTTTTACTGTAGAGCTAAAGGAAAGGCCCCTGGGGAGGCTGATAAATAGGAGAAGGGGAGGTTATCAAAGTGCCTCTCCCCAGCACAGCCTGATGCACACATTCCCTGGTTTGAAGTCTGTTCCTCTGGCCAGGGAGAATCAGTCCAGACTGTCTTGAGGCAGTGAGGGAATGCTAATAAGCCTTTGCCTGCTCAATCAAAACACTCCTTTGCTGCAGTTAAGGAGATGATCTGGGCTGCAAAAGTGCCAATACATCCAGTTAATTCACTGTGACATGGGAATACAACCAAAGGGATCATCAGTATGAGCAGAGGGCTCAAAATAAAGGGAAAAAAGGCAGCCCTGAGAGACTCCTCTGTAATTTACCAACAAACTGAAAATTAAAAGTTTTCATTTTAATTTTTAACTTAAAATTAAAGTTAAGTTAATCATCTTAATCAACTTAAATCAATCTTAATCATCTTAATCATCTTAACTTAAAATTAAAGTTAAGAAATCATCTTGCACTGTCTTGTGAAAATCCCCACTGATTTTCACAAGACAGTGCAAGATGATTTCAGCATCTCTTGTGAAAGGTATAAGGTGAGAACCAGGGAGTATTCATTCCAGCCATGGGAATAGGGAGCTGTTGGGTGAGTGCCTGAAAGGAGCACAGCACCCATCAGAAATCACATCACCACTCACATCGGAGCATTATTGACACATTTCACTCTCCTTCAACCTAAACAAGGTCCTTAGACCTGTGAAGAGGTTGTTTGAAGTCAAGGTGCTTACTCATCCGGGCTGGTGGCAATGAGGATGTCCCAGGCATCCCTTCCCTTTGGGGTGACAAGGGTGACAGACCAGTAACCTACATGTCATTCTGGAATTTTAGCACGCATTTTTATCTGATTTCAGGAGCGTGCCAGTCAGTTCAGGCAGCTTAAATGGAGGGCAGACACGAATCTGAATAAAAAGTAACCCTTTGGAGAAGAAATCAACCACAAACGCATTTCTCCTGCAGGCTGGAGGAATGCTCGCAGCAGAGGCGAGGGGAAAAGATTGCTAAACGTTTAAAAATACCCAAAACCGTTTCAGCTGAAGTGCAGCCTTTTATGCCACGGAGGGATTAACTGGGACATGTTTGCTGAGCTGTTCCTGCTGCCCACCCCGTGTTTGCAGATGTGGACTGTGTGTGCCATTCAGCCAGCCCAGCCGGGACCAGGGGCGAGGTTTCCTCCACCACATCACACCCAACCCCTGGGCTGCTCTGGTTTGGACGCCTGGCTTTGGACTCCCAGAAATATTTGGGGAATGTGACGGTTGGAGTCAGAGCTGGGAGTGAAAAGCCACTTGTGAATAGATGGTCTCATGGCCACGGCTGAACAACACTTTCTGTCACGGAAAGGAATGGGGAGGTGGAGCAGCCAGTGCAGGTGGTGAGTGGTGCTGGCTATATATGTATGTTATATAAATATTGGGTCAGATTCTTCTGGAAGACACTCTGACTCCCATCTTTGTGAACAAGAAAACCTTCTCACTTACTCCGGTCACCAGCCAGCGATGGCTTTTGAAAATGAAATACTTGCAAATCCCTCAGTAAAGGGAAAAATGGCTTTAAAATAAAGAAGCACTTCTGGCTTTCAAGTAATGCTGCCTGTTTCTCTGTGAAGAAAAAAACAGCATTTCCATGACAGTTTCTGAGGAAAGGTAACTGGGGACAAACTTTTTAGGAGGGTCTGCTGTGACTGGATGAAGGGGAAATGGTTTTAAACTAAAACAGGGTCAATTTAGATTAGACACAGGGAAGAAGTTTTTCTGCAGGGAGGGTGGTGAAACACTGAGAGAGGTTTCCCAGAGAGGTGGTGGCTGCCCCATCCCTGGAAACACTCAAGGTCAGGTTGGATGGGGCTCTGAGTGACATGATCTGGTTCAGAGTGTCCCTGCCCATGGCAGGGGTTGGACTGTGTGGCCTTTAAATGTCCCCTCCCACCCAAAACCTTCTGTGATTCCATGGAGAGAAAGCTGGGGACATAAATAAAATACCTACAGAGAAGCACTGTTATCCCCACACCCACGGTTGTTTGTTTAAATGGAAGAAAATTACATCAGCACAAATATGAAGAACAGCTAGGTTATATCAATGAGCTTAATTAACATCCTTGTAATACTAGTTCCACTTTTCTCTTTCTATTCCCAGATGAACTGTGACATACATGACACTGACCTGTCGAAAATGCACATATATATACATATATATAAATATGTATGTAAATTTACACTCCATATTTACACAAGCAACGTGTGCTTTAATTGCTTAGTCAAAAATTCTCTGTTAGTGCCTTTTCACTTTCAGAAAGAAGCTGTGGGCACACACTTTACAGAAGCTGTGATCCTGTTATAGTAGCATGAGTCACATGTAATAAAGGAATTCCTCCAAGTCAAAAATAGTAAAGAGAAAAACTTCCAAGAGAAAACCAGGACAGATGTAAAAAGTGAGGAAGGAAAATTCAGACAGTCTATTTTTCAGTGTGCATAATGCCCTGTAGTTCCTTGGGTCTCCCTTAATTCCCTTATTAAAAATGTGGGTTTTGATTCCCCTTTTTGCAGTCAGTGAAACCTCTGCCAGACTGCCATGACTTCTCAAGTATGACAAAGAGTGGCTTAGCCACTGTTTTTGATCATTCCCTCACGACCCACAGGTGGTCTCACCAGGTCCCATGGCATCTTCAGGTTCCTTGGATGGCCTCCAGCCTGATCTTCTCCCACATTCTTCTGCCCCTCCCTTCACCTTCTGCAGCTTGGGCAGTTTACCTGGAGCACTTTTTGGTGAAACCAAGGTTCTCTTTTGGTGAGAACCTCAGCATTCTCCATGTCCTGGGTCTCTGTTTTCCTTCCACAGTGGGCTCACATTTCCCTGACTTCTCCCTTTGTCACCAACATACCTATAGAAACTTTTCTTGTTGCCCTAGGTGTCCCTGGGAAGATTTAACTCTGTCAGGGCTTTACCTTTCCTAACCTGATCCTGGCTGCTTGGACAATTCCCTGTATTCCTCCCAGGCTACCTGCCATTGCTTCCATGCTCTGCAGATTTCCTTTTTCTGTTTTGTGTTCATCCAGGAGGTCCTGGTTCACCCACACAGGACTCCTGACATCTTTGCCTGATTTTCTCTTTGTTGGGATGTTTTGCTCCTGAGTTAGGAAGAGGTGGTCATTAAACATCAACCAGGACTTAAACCCATCATACTTGACCAAGCAGATCCTTGAAGAGGCCAAATTCTTCTCTCTTGATGCTCAGGGCAGTGAGCTTGCTGTGTGCCTTCCTCACCAACCTAAGAGTCTTGAATTCCACCATTTCACAGCCCCTCCTGGTAGATTTGGTTATTGGGAAGTCAGGAAGAAAAGGTAAGTGGGTTTAATTATTAGTCATTAGGAGGAAAAAATTCCCTGTGAGGGTGGGCAGGCCCTGGCACAGGGTGACAGAGAAGCTGTGGCTGCCCCTGGATCCCTGGCAGTGTTCCAGGCCAGGTTGGACATTGGGGCTTGGAGCAGCCTGGGACAGTGGGAGGTGTCCCTGCCAGGGCAGGGGTGGCACTGGATATTCTTTAAGTTTTGTCCCAACCCATCCCATCCCATCCCATCCCATCCCATCCCATCCCATCCCATCCCATCCCATCCCATCCCATCCCATCCCATCCCATCCCATCCCATCCCATCCCATCCCATCCCATCCCATCCCATCCCATCCCATCCCATCCCATCCCATCCCATCCCATCCCATCCCATCCCATCCCATCCCATCCCATCCCATTCCATCCCAACCCATCCCATCCCATCCCATCCCATCCCATCCCATCCCATCCCATCCCATCCCATCCCATCCCATCCCATCCCATCCCATCCCATCCCATCCCATCCCATCCCATCCCATCCCATCCCATCCCATCCCAAAACAACACAATCCAACCCAACAAACCCAACCCAACCCAACCCAACCCAACCCAGCCCAACCTTTGATTCACATTTGGGGTGACTGAAGTCCTCCATGAGTACCAGAGCTTGTGCACACCAGGCTGCTCCTGTCTGTCCATAGAAGAGCTCATCAACTGTTCCTGCAGCCTGTGGCACATCCCTGCCACAATGCCACCTGTCCCTGCCCTCCCTTGATTCTTGACCCATGAGCTCCCTGTTGGCTCCTCATCCATCCCAGCAGAGCTCCATGCTGGTCTTTCCACAGAGGGTGACACCCTCTCCTTGCCCCTCTGCTTGTCCTTCCTGAAGAGCCTGTGGTTGGTGCTCCCTTTCCCCAGAAGCTTTAGCAGGGTGAATCCATCCCAGCCAGACCGCGTACGAGTCCGTGGTGCATCAGTCTACGTCACCTACACCATACTGTCTGACATTTTCACGAGCAAACAGCATGTATCACTCTTTAGGGGCCCTTTGATCTTGCTTCAGTGCGTCACATGTATATTTCATGCAGTCTGTGTGCTTGGTTGCATTTTTTGTGGCCAAGGGGACACAGTGCTTTTCTGCACAGCTCCTGCTGACCTCTCGCAGCATCTCAGAAAACAAACACATTTGTTTAGTCTGCTCTGGATTTTCCAGTCTGATGCAAATGATGGTGACCTTTCCTGCTGTGCTTGGAGGGCTGATTGCCTCCATCTCGTGAGAAGTGTGACCCGTGGTCTGATGGGTGACCTCAGATAACCCTGACCATCTGCCAAGCCAGGGAAAGCATCAGGAGAAATGTTACTGTCACATCCAGGCTGTGCTTGGGCCACACTCCCCATCTCCTGGGCGTTTCACCAGGTGAAATTCTTCCTGTACACTCCCATACTCGTGGAACCTACTTCTAAGTTGATATAAACTACGTAAAAAGCTAAATATTCTCGACTGACATAAACTGGTGAAATACATTTTGCTGCATTCTTAGCAAGGTAAGTAGTCAGGTCATGTTTCCATGTTGTCACATTCAGAGGAATTTAAATATATGTATTTACACTGGTATATGTATCATTGGAAGAAAATTTGGAATAAATGCAATCATAAAGCTACACAACAACGGTTTATACAAGTCTGCCTTTTATATTTTAGATTCTTAATCTAAAGTAGTCTTTTGCATTCTGAAGTACATCTATCTATTATCAAAACTATGCAAATTATATATAGAAAAAACTTTTGGATCAGTAAAATTATCTTTATTTAGTCCTATTTTAAAATTATCTTCTAATTGGTCCTATTTGTTTTTTAAGACTACTTGATCACAGGTCACTTAGTAATCACGAGGTGAGCAGACTGACCTCCTGCTGCTAAATCTCGGGTACAAATAAGTGTCATTGTGTTTACCACAGAAATATCAGAGACTACTTATGTCATGATGATGTGGAGTGTTGATACTCATGTTCATCCCTTGATCTCATTAGCCACAAATATGGGAGTGTGGACATTGATAAATAATTGCTATTCTGAGGAGATTTACTCACTGTTTTCTCTCATTGTTTTCACTAGAATTCCTGGGGATATATGCTGTGAAAAGTGTGAGGAAAACCCACTTTTCAGTTCTTCAGGAAATGTCTCCATGTTTCATGAAATAGTTGCAATTTATAACTACAAGTAAGGAAAGTTCAAGATGCAGAAATTTGTGACTGAAGTGCTGATATTCAGCCATTATTCTCCAAAAGCACTCCTCTTGTGTGCAGTGTTATATTCTCATTTTTTATGACTGGTAGACATATATAATAAGGGAAAATTGCAATTTTGTGACTTTTCTGCTGAAAGACAACATGCTGTATTGAGTGTTGAGACTGCATGTTGGGCAGTGTCACCAGTACATGCTTGTGGATGTTTTTTATCTCTAAAAGATGATTTTTGGTGAAAGGACACAGGCTGAAACCACTATGAAACAAAATATTTTATGTATTTATGGGCTCATGTGTATTTATGGGCTCATTCAAGGTGTAAACCACTGAAGCATCATCTCTCCTCAGTAAACAAATTTTTTAAATATAATTTAATCGTTTAAATCTGGGGGGCGAATGGCATTTCCATGTGCTACTTTAACCTCTAAGGTGCCTCAGAAATTGAAATTGTAGGGTTAACTAATATAGAAATTCTGGGGGGCACAGAAAATAAAAGATAAAAGGGGCAAGGCTATGAGCAAACACCAGCCCTGCTGTGGCTTCTCATAGCAGGTTTGGGCAGAAGGCACTCCTTATCTTCTCAGAAATTAATTTGCCTATGCAGGAGTGGAGAAGAGAAGGGCTGATAAACACCCCAAGAAATCTGACTTGCAGTAAATGAAATTGCCATTTTACATTTCTGGTGCTCATTCAGAGAGCAGCAGGATAGGGGAAAAAAAAATATATTTTCAGACTTGTTCAGAACCTTCACATTTTTTTATCTGGAAGAACAAAGGGAACACATTGAGGGGAGCACAGCACCACTGCTGATTTTGCCAGAAGTAAACTTACCTACCACAAAGACCCCGTGGATGAATCCAGGAAAATGCCAAGCCATATCTCAGCTCCACATTTGCTGCCAGCGAGGCTGAGATAAGTTGTGTCTCCTCCGAGGTGTTGCAATATAACCTCTCCAGGAAAACCACCTCATTTTTCAAAAGTTTTATTGTTAAGTTTGAAGACTAGACAAGGTCGTACTGGTTTTACATCGCTCTACATGATTTAAGTATATACAAAACCATTTGAATATCACACAGCTTGAAAGGTTGCAAAGGTCATTTGTGTCCAAGATACTTCTGTACTTACTGACACATCAGAAGCCAGCACTGAATATTATAGTTCACATTGGTTGTATAGCAAAGATACACTCATTTAGTATCCTTAGTCTTCAAAACTGACACTTAATTTGTATTCAGCCATTCCAAAAGAGAAAGTCAACCTCGGATCCAGAGCCAGTCGAGGCGAGGGGCTCTTAATGCAGATTAGAAGGAGCCTCGTGCTGGGGCTTTATTTCCCAGGCTATAAATGTAGCACATTACCCAGCTGCATAAAGGTGAAGCCTGCCTACAAACACTTAACGGGTTCAGGGTGAAATTTAATTAGGAGAACACTTTAGGTCTTGTTCAATGTCACTGTTAACAGTTAATGCACAAGTCAGGGATCATTTCTGAGCTTTTCTCCATCCCCTGTTAAAGGGATGGCCCCTGTTCTGCACTTCTGGTTTGGTTGCTTTCACTGGGAGAGAGCAGTTGTGTTAATTTATAATTATGGTATTCACCCAAAAAACGAAACAAAATTGAAGAGAAAAAGTTTAATTCCATACCTTGATCTGATTCTCATCTGTTTTGCTAAATCTGAAGGATTCCATATAAGCCAAGAGCTATTTCAGACCGATACTGCTGACACTGGGAGCAGAATTTGGTGCTGGAAATGCCACTCCAAGAAAGCTTTCTGGCAGCTGAGGAATCATGCCATTGGAAAACCCCTCAGTATGTAGGTTGAAATTGTAAGGGCGTCACATATATGAATTTTTAATAAATTATCACGTAGTGTAATCACAAGGCATGGAGCTATCCTTGCAGCTTGTGAAGACTGCTGGCAGCTGAAAAAACTGACACAGGACATGAGGATGAAAATGCTCGACACTAAATTAATACCAAATTAAAATTACTGCATTACATTACATGAAATCTCTATGTGCAGATGAAGAGATAACAATCAAATTACTGATCCAAGAAAGATCAATTCAAAACCAAAACTGAAGTTGAAAAACATAACTAATATGAAAGAAACCAAAAAAAGGTTAAGAACACAAAACAAACATTTCTAAAGAACGTTAATACGAATTGTTAAACTATGAAGTCTAATTTTCTGAAATGGCCTCCTGTTTTTTGGATACACTCAGTGAAATAGCTACATGCTATTCTTCATATCTGTAATTAAATTCAGGGTCAACTGCTCCCCCAAATTAGGAAAATGTACTTAAACCTTTTAAAGTATTGTGTGCACGTCCTAAAGAGATAAATATTACCAGATTTTTTCCTTTTATTGGTTTATTTTTTAACCTAAAGCCTAAATTGCAAACTATAGGCAGTGGATAATGTGAGGACAGACTTGTCCTTCATTATTCAGATTTTTTTGCTCGTTGTAAGTGCCACCAAAGGGATTGACTTTCTCTTTAACATCACTCCTTTTGCTTGAAGACCACTCCATATATACATCGTTAAGGAATGCTGTTAACACAGTTACAGACAAGACAGTAACAGTCTAGTGGCTTTTGTTAGGCAGCACAAAGTAAAAAATAAAGAACAAACTTAGCAGTGTTGCACAGGACCTCAACATTTCTTACACATACTTTTACCTTTACAGAACTCTTCTTTAGAAGTCTTTAAATGTCTAAGCCTTATAAAATAAATACTTGTATAAATACAGTTTAAGGATTAAGTCATTTTGTAGAGGCAGGGTGTTCTGTTTGCTAAAATGTGACAGTTTAAGTGACACTATCAGAAAACCGCCACCATTATATCCCCAATTCTTGTATGTAAAATTCCTGGCTGCTATTCTAGAGTCTTTCACAGTTCAATGGATAATATATATTTAGTCTGTGGTGGAGAATGTGTGATTAAATGCAGGTTTTTTGGAAATCCAAACCGTTTTGTTTCCAAGGTAAACTTTGCCCTTTGCAGACTGTGGGCCAGCCAGCTGCTGCCCTGGGTAGCAGTGCCCAAGTTCATACTTCAGAGTTTTGGTGAGAATGTAACGGTGACAGAAAATATAAATTCAGTGATATTTGCTAAAACATGCAGCTGCATCTCTCTCTTCCTTTCTCTCTCTCTCTCTCTCTCATTCTCTCTTTCTCGCCACATCAGCATGTTATGAAATTAAAATGTTGGCAGTAATCCCAAGTGCTGTTATTTCAGGTAACAGATAAAACCTCCCCTTGCTCCCTGTCCCAGGATCCTTTTTAGGCTGAGGTGCTACTCTAACGTAGTCACAGAGCAATTTACTCCAAGGAAACTTGGACTGCTTCTCAAAGGTTGGCATTGTTCTCTCAATCAGCAGGGGAAACTGAGGCACGGGGGAGAATGTCCCCCCTCCTGCTCCACTTTTCCTCCTAAAAACTACTTTTTAAACTGGGGGTGCTGTCATGCTGTGTGTGAAGCATTTCTGCAGATGGGGAATGGTAGGAAATGACCTCCTCACGGCTCCTTGGTGTGTCTGGAAAGACATTTTAGGAGCAGAGGGTGACACGAGCCAGGCTTTGGTGCACTCTGATGTCACCTCTTGCCTTCTGGGAGGAAAGCTGTGACTTCAGGAAGTGCCTGAAGGGAGGTTTTCCTGGCAGTGAGGGAGTCATTCCTCCTGGGTGTCTTTTAGCACCTGGTTCCTTCACGCCCCATTTTCCTCCTCACAGAAATTTGGGGTGCTTCTGAAAGCAGTAATTGGGTGGGCAGCCCTGTCGAGGGTTGTGTGCTCACCCCTGGACAAATCAGCATGGAATGGCATTTCTGATGCACTGTGTGCTTTGACTCGTGTGGAACCCAAGGTGAGACACCACAGTGCCCTGGTGCCTCACCTCAGCCTCCTCGAAAAAGCACAGAACTGACAAACTTTGGCAAATCCCTCAACTTCACAATACACTGATTTGGTTATCTAAGCAAACAGGTGACATCTTCCAAGGAAAACAACACCAGAAAAGAAACACCTAAACAGAAAAGGTGGAGGTCGTGTCTACAGCATGCAAAATAGAGAAGGAAAATGGGGCAGTTAGGAAAACCCTCCAGGTGCACAGACTCTGCTCTCTGCATGGAAGTGGTGAAAGGTAGCTTGTAATGTCACAGGCGCTGCGTTGCACAGCATGTTCCAAAATATATATGTGTCATAAGTACTGACAGTGTTTGATAGGCACAATTACTATAATGCAGTCATCCCCAAGTAAACTTATTGCTAAAAGCTGCAGTATCACTTTTTGCAAGTAAGATGGTGGCATGGTTTGTGGAGAATTCATCAGCCCAATGTTCCTAAAGCTGCAAATGAGCTTCCTCTCTCTATTTCACTTCCCTTGTAAAAAGGATGCTGCCGTTCTTTTTTCCCCTTTCCTTTCCCTCAAAGCATTTCAACTGGTGGTGAGCAACTCAAAGGAAAACCGGGAGGACAATTCCACAGCAGAAGGGACAACACCAACAGATCTCAAGGGCAAAAATCGGATTGGATCATTTAAAGGGCAGGCTTAGACCTCCTGGCAAAAGACAGCTAGCGGCCTACCATAAAATGAGCGAGCACTGGTTCATGGAAAAACCCCACTCAGCATCCTACAGGCTTTGCACAGCTTCTTCTACAGCGGGGGGCGCGTGGGGCGGGCGGTCAGTCCTCGGCCGCGCAGCCCAGCAGCTCCGAGCGCAGCGTGATGCGGCCGTACCAGGACCAGGGCAGGATGCGCACGTGCCGCGCCAGGATCGGCGGGTCGATGACGTTCTTGCGGTGCGTGTCGTTGTCGAAGTTGCCCTGGAACACCTGCGGGGAGGAAACGGGGAGGGGGTGAGAGTGCCTGGGTGGTGGGACTCGGATGTTCCCCGGATCTGTGATGGGTTTGTACCGTCGGGACGTCCGGACTGAGGTTTGCAGTGGAGAAGGGAGGGGTTGGATTGGGTGGGATTAGGAGGAATTCTTGGCTGTGATGGTGGGGAGGCTCTGGGATGGAATTCCCAGAGAAGCTGTGGCTGCCCCCGGATCACTGGAAGTGTCCAAGGCCAGGTTGGACAGTGGGGCTTGGAGCAACCTGTGTTGTGGAGCAGAAAGGCCTTGCAAAGTGCCCTTGTGAAATCCCTGCTCATTGCTGTTAGTTTAGCTAGCTAGAAAAGCATTCTGGGAACGACTCAGCTAAACTAGAGGTGGAAAACAAGTTCCATAATTGTAAACCAGTGATTAGAACCAATCAGTGCTCACACTGTGGGGCTGTGGTTGGTCACACCTGATGCTGTTCCTATCCTGATCTATAGTAATTAGTTAAGCACATTTGTTGTGTCTCACAAGTATGGAAACTCACAACAAACTAACAGTTTAAGAACCCTGGATTTTTGCAATAAAGTGTCTTCGCCACACCGTCGTGGAAATCATGTGTTTAACACCACAAACCTGGGATAGGGGAAGGTGTCCCTGCCACTGGATGATCCTGAAGGTCTGTTCCAACCCAAACCTGGGACTCCACAAGCCCCTGCCTTTGCTAAGACATCATCATTCCATGACCCACTCAGCCCTGGTGCAGCCAGAGCCTTCTATTCAAAGCTTAGCCTGCTGTTCTGCCAGGGCCACACTCTGAATGTTACACAAAAATCATTAACATTTAAAAAATTAAATGTCTTTTTACTTGGCATTTGTGCTGCCTCAAATTAATCCCAGGAGATCCTGTTACTGTTTCTGAGAAAATAACATTAATAATTAAATTAAGAATTTTTATTGCATCACTCATGGACATAGCTGGGATGCAACCCCATAAACCCTTGTAAAGTTGGTGATTATCAAGGATATTATCTTTTCATGTCAAACAAAATTCAGCAGATGAATTAAGGGCATCAGGTGATAAACGTAAAACATCCTAGCACAGTGCAGTGCATGTTATGATCTTATTTCGACTTGTATCTGTTAACCAACATTAAAGTCAGTTATCAAACTTCTACCTGTGATAAATCAGTGCCAGATCTCTCCCCTGCCAGCCACTATTTAAATTCAAAGGCCACAGCACCAATTTTTGGCAAAATGATCAGATTATCCCCTTGGGTTATTTTCAATTTTTATGGGAAATGTTCATTCTCTTAAAATGTCAGCCAATTCACTTCTCATTTGTGAAAACTGAACCTGATGGCTTTTTGACTTGAAATGAATGAGTGTCGTTTGCACCATGCAGAGAGGAATATGGACCTCCTGGAGGTGTGCTTACAGGGCTGAGTTAATGCAGAATTACAAATTCCTGGAAGTTCTTGGGAGAATATCAGAGTTTGAAGCCCGAGGTGGCTGATCAAATATTTTAGCCCTGAATCTCTTTCTTTTCTGATACATTTGCAAAAGTTTTTGGTCCCCATACTGCACCTCTTTGTCTAAATTCAGCACAAAAAAAAGGTATATTTGGCTGATTTCTCATTCTATGTATTTCTGAGCACGTGCAAGTTATGTGCAACAAGCAAACAATTTTGCACCTCTTTGAATTTTGGAATTTTCTCCCCAGTGCTGTCCCTTTGGGGCCTCAGACAAAATCTGTGCCTTCCCTCTTTCACAAGTGATGAATTCCCCATCACACCAACACAGAGGTGGGAGCATTAAGGGATGTGGGAGCTCTGATGGATGGATAAAGTGCCAGAGAGAATGACCACAGAAACATCAGTTTTGTGAGTATAAGGAAAAAAAACCAAATTATTTACCACAGGGAAAATTGTTTGCTGCCTGAGGAGAGTGTTGATACATAAATCAACAGGAGCTTGGGCTAACAAGGTTTGCACCTCAAGTTCAGTTTAATTTGCAGAAAAAATAACAGGCAGTAAGTTCATTACTGAAATTACAGTGGCACCTCCCAACACTGAAAATGGAGCTAGGAAAGCTTAAATGTATTTTCTTTTATTTGATACGTTGTGCATGCATGCAAAATATGTGTTGATATTTTTTATCAGGCTAGATGTGGAGTAAAGCATAACTGCAGACAAGTAAAGCTCTTGCTGCAGAACTACTGGAAAATTATTTTATTCGCTGTTTCACTCTTCCTATGGAAGAAGCTTTTCAAAGGTAACATTTAAATGAAGGCTTAGAACAAAGAATGTTGTTTACCAGAACCTTTCTACAGCCCCAGTGTTCATATCTGCATATAGATATGCAAAATAAATAAAATTATGTGATTCAAAACCAGCAACAAATACAGCTGAAGGGGGGAGGATTGTGTCATTTACTTACAGCAGGAAAACAAGAATTGAATTTCATTTTTAACTCATACATGATCTCATTACCACTTGAAGTCAAACTCATCTGTTTCAGGGGTTATTTTATGCAAATATAAAATACACCTTCCCTCAAAACTCAGGGTCTAGTTTTAAGAAATTAACTAAACTAGCTAGATCAGAAAAAAATATTTTAGGGAAATAAATTTATCAGGAAGTGAGGGAAGCTTTTTGTCAGCATCCACAAATGTGAGTGAAATATAACATTCTAAAAGAAATTCAGTGTTCTTTTTCTGTGGCCCCATGGCAAATTTCTTATGGGATAAAACATATCCTTTTTCACTCTTCATTTTGCTTTAGCCTCAATTCCCTAATGGAGTCAAAGAATTTGCAAAGAGCAGGGAGGACAAAGGACAAAACGTGACTTATCAGTAAAAAAAAAAAAAAAAGCTGTTTCTGTAGCTAAAAGTAATTTTTATTCACCTACCTGTTGCTTTTTGACCAGAAAGTCAACACTAAGTATATCACCTAAGAAATTAAAAACTCTTGAAAAGCTGGTGCCTCTCAATGATCACTCCTCACATTTGTCTCTGAGCAGTTTTTTTCAGGATACCTCTGAAGACTGTAATGATTTTTTTTTTTACAATTTGAGAGGCTGATATTGGAATTACAACATAATGCTCTATGTTAAAAAAAAAAAAAAAAAAAAAAAAAATTTCAATGACAAACTAACCCCAGGATGATCTATGATCAAGGAATAGAGACCAGCATGTGAGTTTCCAGTGTGTCACAAAGGCAGTGACACCTCCACTGTGAGCCCTGGTGGGTGCAGACCTCATCCCAGACAGCAAACAGAGAAAGAACAGCAAGAAGAAGGTTTTGTTGTGAGTTATGAAACAGATAATTCTCCTCGGGCTGAGAGGAGATGCTGTAGAGGTCTATAAAGCCGTAAGTGGCGTGGGGAAAATCGATAGCAGGCAATATTGCAGTGTCCCCTTGGCAGGGCCAGGAGGGGACAGCAGTGATAGCAGGGTCACCCTGAGCCATCTAAAGGTCACAGCTCCCCTCTCAACACATAATTAAACTGTGGCACAGCTTCCACAGCCTTTAACCACTGCTAAAGAGCAGATAAATTGTGAGGGGGGAAAAGCCAGCTGGGGCTATTAAGGACATGGAGAGAAAAAAAGACAAAAAAGACAGAGCTGGGAAAGGACACCAGGGAAAAATAACAACCCTGCTTTTTCCAGTTTTCTGGTCATCTGCTGCAGGATGCTGCTGCCTTCAGACAGGGCTTCACCCTCCCCAAAACCAGTGCCTGCCACATTACAAGCTGGCGGGTTTTTTTGGTACAAGTGGACCAAAAAGCTCCTGCTTTTTTTGACCACCCTGTTGTATAACATTACAGATTTTACAGAGGCTGTATCCTATTTCCATCAGTCTGCACACCCAAAAGGTGTAACTTGCTGGACTATTGACTCAGCAGCTCTGGCAGTTTTACACATACAAGCCCTCCAAACCTACGTGTTGATCCTCTGTACCTCACTCTCTTGCAGCTGCTGTTAAAAGGAAAAGGCAGAAAAATACATGCTTTCAAAATGTGATACCTTAATTCAAGATTATTTTATGAGAAAAAAGAGTGAAAGCCTGGAAAATAGGTACTGATATTCTCTGCTGAAAAGATTTCTGATATATAAATGGTTTTTGTTTATACTTGTGTCCAGCAAGCAATTTGAATGTCTTGACTTCACACATTCAGTGAGATTTTTCAGCAGAAAGAGTGTTTTATGGTATTAGCAGAAAAATGCAAATAACAACAATGTAAGTTGATAGAATTTTAAAAAGAAAAGTGTCCTATGTTTTAAGACAGAGTAATTTAGGAGAAATCCCTGAAGATTGGCAGTTTGGGGAAAGGAATGTTTTCTGCTGTACCTTAACAACATTTTTCACACCGAGCAGAATATTTTAAAAGTGTTATTTCATAGAGAAGTTAATCCTGCTTATATTAGAGGGAGAATATTTTATAAAGACTATTCAGACATGTCTCCTGTTAGGACTTTGCCTCAGTGCAGAACATCTCAATGTTCAGAAAAGAAAGGGTGGCACATGCATGTGCTTGAGGGTAAATGCATTTTTGGAGTGAATAAGAGAAGAAAAAGACATCCCCTCTCTCAGTTATTATACATAAAGTGCATAAATATATCCATGACTATGTGTTACATGGCTTTTATTATCTCTTCAGCTTCAGAATAGACAGAGAGGGATAAAACTTTTAAACTTAACGAAAAAACTCTCATTCTTACTATGTTTCCCATCTGATCTACATGCTGGTGCTACTAAAATGGGAATTTAGTCCTCTGTGCATGGTTTATAGCAGGTTCCAAGTTAAAAAGAAATATTTTGAAGAGCAAGCTCCCTCCAGAAATGCTTACAGAAGTTCAAGGTAGATTGTTAATACGAGCCTTTTGTCTTTTGTCTATTTTGTCCAAACCCCCAGATTTTGGTGAGGTAAGAGGGAGAGAGGTGTGTGTGCTGAGAGAACACCTGAAATGAGCATAATTAGGTCTTCATCTGACACAAATCATGATAATTCAGCTGAAAGCCATGGAAGGTACTCATAATTTAAACCAGTGCAGATAAAAAGGAAAAAGTCCTTAGATTAGAAATTACAACTATGATTACAGATACTAGTATTCACTGGTAATAATTTAAATAATGTTGCTCAAAAAAGGTTCATTTCCTGTGCCAAGTACGTAGCTTATATGTAGGAATTGAATCTCTCAGTGTGAACCAGATATTATAACGATTAAACACCCTCAGGAAAACCATTAACCAATCTGACAGAAAGATTTTTAACCTGAAATAACTTTTCTTTAATAAGTAGGTTCCTGCCTCCTCTCACACTGGCAACAGGCTGTACGTTCAGAAGCAAACAAATTACAAGTATTTCATCATTTTGTGCACAAACCCAGTGGCCATTTGCATACTGGATATTGTCTACCTGCAGTTAATTGCACTGCTGATGGCTGATGGTGACTGCCAGTGCTGCAGACTGCCAGACTCCTCTAGGCTACTTTCAAATGTTCTCATCTTCCTGCAAAAAGCAGACTCTGAAATGCCATTTGACACTGCAGCTGGCCTTGAGTTACCTACAGCCGGCTGTGCAATTTATAAATCACATGTGGAATGTGATTAAAAAAAAAAAAAAAAAAAAAAATGGAAAAGGTCAGATTTGGTTTGGACGTCCTCAGCTTTGGAGGCACAGTGAGCTACTGACCTCTAGTTGAGGAAAACAAGATAGCTATTAGCTCTGGTCCTGTCTCTAAAATATATTTTCTTCCTACATGCTAGCTTGCAATGTAATTTATTTTGCTTCTTGGAGGCAACAGGCAAAACTTTCATATTTTTTCCAGGCAACTCATTCAAACTACTTAAAATGAACGAGAAAGGCTCCATTTTCTAAAGACAAGCTTTTTTTTTTTTTTTTCCCCCAGTAACTTTTTGTCTGCTCTCACAGGAATCCAGCACAGATGTGAAATTAAACGAGGGGCCATTAAAATAGCAGAAGCCAAGCAGGAGCTGCAGAGACACAGCTCTGGGAGCAAGCTTTTCCATTTGAAATGGTGCAAAGAACAAAACTGAACACCCTATTTCCTCCTCCTCTGAACCACTGTTTTGTTAAGGGTCGACCAAATTTGCAGGCTGCACACAGTGTGCAAGATATGATGTTGTATGTTTTCATTAAAAAAAAAAAAAATCAAATAAAATGTGTACAGAATAATGCAAGAGACCAGCGATTTTCTCCTTGGTACATGAACTTCAAAAAATGATGAGGAGGGTAAGTGAATAGCCCCAGGAATTCAGTGAGGTCTGCTGATTTGTTAGGGCTCATACTGTAAACAGACCAACAGTGAGATGCTAATGGGATTAAATTCTCAGCTCTTGCCTAAATGCACTATAAAGTCACAATATGCACCCACAAATCATTATTACCAGCCTGCCAAGAAATCCGTAATTTTTGTGTCTGTGACTAAAATTTTTCTTTTTTTTCCTTTCATCCTGTCTTTCTTTCCCTGAAATATTTTGGAACCACCTTTCTCCTAAACTTCTTGATGATTAAACAAGGATCACAGGATGAGCACAGGGTGATTAAATCACCTGCAGAAGAAATAAGAAATATGTGTGTTCTGTCCTTCACAGAATAAATCAAGATGTTCAGCTAATAAATAGAACTAATGAGGGTAAAATATGAATAATTTATGCTTGCTGCTGTTAGTTATTGGTATCTACCTTTAACCTCCCTTCCATATCTCCTGGATACAGATGTGACATTACACAGAAGTTTCACTTTGCTGTGAAAACTTGTTTTTTTTCCCAGTGTTCTTGCATTTGGGACAAATCTTGTATCTTAAGCTAAGCATTGCTTTTTCTCCATTGATTTTATTTTTATTTCTATTGTATATTTACACAATAATAAATTATATATAAATATAGTAAATTATATTAATTTCTATTGTATTTATTTCTATTTTATTTCTATATTTTACCTCTGTCCCACCGCACACAGGGCAGGGTTTCTATCCCACAGGATCACACTGCATCCACCCAGCTGGATGGTGAGGAGGGGGTTTGGTGCCAAAAAGGGTTTAATGGGTGACACTGCATTCCTCTGGCACAAGGCATTTATGTGCTCTCAGCAATGAAATAGATGATGGAAACTGAAGAGAAATACGTTGAAGTACCCCAGCCAACGCAAAATGGGAAAATGAAGATAAAATCAGTTTTTTGTGTCCTCTGAGGACAGGGTGGGTGTATTGCAGCAAGGGGGAAAAACCACTTTTCCCTCTTAGAGGATATTTAAATGCTTGAGCTGCCTGTCTATATTGTGGAATTTTCATCCCTATCCATTTCTTTGAACATATTAAATAATAATCTGATGGAGGATGGCACAGCCTTGTCTGAGGTGAAGGACAGCTGAATAAATGAAGCTTTAGCTCTGAAATCTTCCAAGGGCTTGGGTGTTCTTGAATCTCATTTTATGCTGAGAAGACCTCAGAGGGCCTGGGAGGAGAGGAAAATAGAGTCTTCATAGGTCAACATGTACATGCCTAAGTGTTGTCTTGAGATCCTTTCCAGTCCTACCTCCTATAAAATTTTGCCAAGTTCACTGACTTCTGGAAAGTCAGACTCTGTCATAAGACTTTTTAGCTTTTCCAGATGTTTGTGGATATGGAAAAAAAAATTACAGATATTTCAGTTTATGTATTAAAGGCTAGACTCATATCAAGTGAACTTGTTTGTTTATTTTGTACAAATGTTGATTCAGAAATCCTAACTTCTAATTTCCAGTGAAGCGCATTTGATCTTATTCTGCTTTTAATTGGTCTTGGCTTGTTAAAGAATCATAACAATATGCATTTATTTTATTCTCAGGGATGTTAATTAATAGAGGGTATGATGTGTTTAAATGAGACAATGATTAAGAGTTTTCCATTGTTCCTAATGGAATATGCACACAGCAATTAACAGTCCAGCTGATGAAGAAAGCAAAATTGATTTAATTGCTTTGGCCAGTGGTGCAAACAAGTGCAGACTGGAACAGTGACTTTAAGCCAGAGTGCATTTTCTTTTAGATTTGCTGTGACTGTGTTATCACCAGGGACTCCAACCCATGTTCTGCTTTACAATAAAATGAATGCAACAGTTCACAGCAGAAGTTTGGCTTGGGGAAGACATTTCATTCACAGCAGAACTTTTCCCCTCTTTTTAAATGCCAGGGATTTAAAACAGGATGTGCACAAAGCACTGAAGCCCCTATCTGTCACTGGAATTGAATGCATTTGTGGTGTGCCTGCTAAGGGTGAGTTGTTTGTTTCCAGTTTTTATCTGACAATGAGTTACACCAAACACATCCATAATCACTGCTGTCAGAACCTTCCCAGTCAGGTGGCTAAACCAACTCATTTTGCTTTCCTTATCTAAAATACTTCAGAAAAAAAAAAAAAAAACCAAAAGAAAACTCAGTGTGGGTTAAAGGCACAGTGAGCTGACATTTGGGTTTCAGGAGTAAAACTTCACAGGGTCATCTCTGGATGGCAGAGCCTGGCAGTGCAGACACAGACAGTCATGGACTTGATCCAGTAATTTAGGACTCGTTCCCCTAATCAGTGACATTTAATCAATCACTTAAAATCAGTGCAATTTAGGAGACACAGTGATCCAACCCCCATCATTAGATGTCCCTGTGCTCATACAACACATGTCAATGCATATAAAATTTTCTTCACTGTTTAAAAGAAATTTAACTTAATTGACCTGTGTGAAGAATATGTTGGTTTTTTTTCCTGAAGGATTTTTATTTATAATAAGAAATACAAGTGGAAGTGAGAACATTTGTCACCCTGAATAACCAGATTTGAGATGTTATCAGATGCATCAGCCATCTGGTATTTCAATAAATTTTTCTTTTGTTTCAATCAGACATAACCCTGCTAAAACATTTAATAAATAATTCACTTTTTGTCATCTTGCTTAACATCTCCCTAAGCAATACATATGCCGTAATATTTTTTTTAACAGATGTTATTATGAAATTCAGGTATTGCAGTATAAAAGTGTTATAGAGTTTAAATGAAAGGTGTAATAAATAACGAGAGAAAAGTTAAATGCTTAAATCAATCAGCAAACCTATACTTTCCCTATGCCTCTCATTAAACATTTGCACAGGAAGTTATGAAACTTTTTTTATGTTTCATATTCATTTTACAGTGTAATAAAAATAGTATTTTCAATGGGTATTTGAAACACCAGCCATTAATTTCCAGAAGAAGAGAATCTGTCCAAAATGGTCGAGAAACAAGGATGTACTTCACAGGAAATCACTGAAAATAGGACATACCTACCAAAAAGTGCACTGAAACCCTGTTTTTCAGTATACAAATACTCTGCTATTTATACACCTTCTGCTCTGGCATTAAATGAAGAAATAATTCCAATTAATGGAGAACTGTAAAGTTTTATGCCCCGTATTTAATAGCATTAAATCAGGTGTGTGGCACTGATAGGTGTGATATTATTGCACTGTTAATGTCATTGTGTTATATGACTCTTTCATCCACCTTGACTCCAACCCGTGGGCATGGAACCCCACAAAATAATCTGCAGACTGTCACCAGTGGTGTTACCACAGCCAAACAACACAGGTTTTCTCTCTGCTTTACCTTGTCCTTCTTCTGCTTCTCATCCTGGTATATTTTCCAGTGCTCCCCATCATTGCTGTAAGCGAGCTTGTAGGAACCCACAAACTGCACGTGGCCAAAATCTTTAGCTCCCTGGGTAATTATCCCAGTGATCTTTGTAGGGATGAGCAGGTCCACCTGGGCAGAAAAGTTTAAAAGAAAAAGAAAAAAGGGGAAAAAAAGGAAAAAGAAGAAAACAAAACAGAGGAGAACATAATTAGAATTTCTGTTTCCAGTTCGGTTTTGCAAAACACCAAAGCAAAGTGGTGCAGCTCCCACTGTGGCTCTCCCGTGGTGTGCTGACACTGTGGGCTGTAATTTTACTTCTCCAAGCTCTAAATCAATCAATTTATTTTTATGTTCCATTTTTCTTCTACCTACTGTTCCTATCACCTAATGGCACAACATGGAATAATCTCACACCATTCTCTGTTGTGCTGATGTCATACACAATCCCAAAAAACCCCCAGAAGTCTACACTGGGAATGATCTGTAGCTAAAAAGTGTTCCTAATAATCAGAATACAAGGCTGATTCCCCAGGTGCCTTTCCAATTCCATCTCAGTTCATGAGCCCATGCTTTAGGAATTCTCTTAAAACATTTGTTCATGCTTCTTTTCCTCCTGAAATTTCTTCTCTCTTTCTTTTTCTACCTCAAAAGCTGGAACTTACCCATTTATAGAATTTTTCTTTTTTTGAGTTCTTTATTTTATAATCTTAGCACAATACTTTTAGAAATGCAAGGCAGAAGTGTTAAAGCCTAATAAACTCTGAGCTTTCAAGTGGTTTCCACGTGAGTCAGCATGTCTGTGATCAGTTTTTTTTGAACCAGAACCCAACACTGAATGTAACAAAGTTGGGCCAGATGCCTTGGATTAAAATGATCAAGAAGGAGAATGCAATAACAAAAGTAAATTGACCTAATAATGTAATTTCAGAGGAAGAATGAAGGAGTTGAACTCCTTATCAAAACTGATATTTTCTTGAAATTTGAGAGTATAACTGAGGTTTCATTCTGTCCTCCAGCAATGTGGCGAGCCAGTAAAAAGAAATAAGAAAAGGTAGATTTATTTCAAACAATAAATGGCTGTGAAGCAGTCGGCATTTTTAATATTGTCCATTAAATCAGGCAAGAGAGACTAAGAGTGAAAATATTGCAGTAAAGTGAGAGGAGTGCTGAACTCCATGAGCAGATGACTAATATGTTGTTAAAGAAAAAAATTAAAAGAAAGCAAAGAAATAAAGAATCTCTGGGAGAGGAGGGGGAGGGGAGGGGAGGGGAGGAGAGGAGAGGAGAGAAGAGAAGATGTCAGCGTCTGCAGAAGTTCAAGAATTTTGGCTGTACCAGAATGAGCTAATTTACAGCCATCACTGACTGCCAGTAGCAATGTTGTGGCACCACAGGATATGAAGGAGGAAGGAAAAACCCTTTCTGTGTTCTCTTTGTGGAGTGGAGAGGGAGAGGGACTCAATCAAGGAGCACTCAGAGCAGGAGCCTGGTTTGGGAGCTTTCATGGTGTCTTGGAGGGACTTTTCTCTTCTGCGAGGAGTGCAGGGGAGCTCTGTTCCACAGCCTAAGTGGGCCTCTGGGAAACGAGCACTGCTAATTAGCAAAAGTCTTTCATGAATTAATAAACACCAGGTCTCCAGACCTTGCTTCCAAATATTTTGGAGTCTAAATGAATAGTCTGTTTTTCTGAAAAAGATTGATCTGGTGAGGAATCACTAATTGGTCCACGCTTCCAGGCAGCTTTTGAACTAAACATTTCAGAGTCAACTTTAGATTCTCTTTATAAATAATTTTGACATTAGCATTTTACAAGTGTAACCTCTTTTTAGCAGAGAATGCTTCTTATACTAAAAGTCAATGTCTCTCCTGTTAACTTGAAAAAATGCCTCCACAAAACCAGTTGTTTATTTTTAAAGTGTTGAAAAGTGAGCTGAGAGTATTTCACAAATATTTAACATGGCCATGACACTCAGAGTGCTCCTCATTGAAATTCAGAACAGGGAGGAAAAAAACCTTCTCATTAAGATTCAGGGGATTCCAAAGGTAGAATCACAATAAATCTTTATTATCACATAGATCCTGTGTTAATAAAAATGTCCTGGTAATAATGGTTTTGTGCTTATAGGACATATCCAGTGGCCTTGCACTCTTGTTCAGAAAATGATGGGGGAATCTGGAAGGTAATTTGACACATGCTCAGGGTTTTTTTTAATAAGATTTATATAGGACTGTGTAGAATATGTGTATGTGTATTTATTTTAGAAAAAAGTGATAAAAAAGAAAAAAATAAACAGACTCTTATCTAGGTCTTGACAAATCAGACAACACATATTGCTGGAGATGAAGGAAAAGAATAAAGGATTTAGCACCAGCATTTCAATCTCATATTTTAGCATCTTATTTACTTATTTATTCATAAGCAGATGAGGAGCCTTCAGGCAATAATGATAATTAATTTTAAATTAAAGAAATACAGCTTTTACTTTGTAGCCTCATTACCTTCTACCTTGCATTTTGTTCTTCACATTGAAACTACTGTAGAGCAGAAAGGTGGGGAGAATTTACACCACTTTCTAGGTAAAACATCTGCACCAAAGCAGCCTAAATGAAAGTCATAACTTCCCATCAGGACACAGAATACTTTTCACTCAGTTAGTGCAGTTTGCAAGTAACAGGCAATCAAACAAATTACCAGGGAGAGAAGTTGAATTAACACACAACCACTATGCACCCTTCAAAGCTGAATGTGATTAACAGGATTAGAATGTGACTCTGGCTCTTTCAGTGCAGCAGAATTTGGAAGGAGGTAGAGGCAATTAGTCTGCAACTGATGGGATCATTAGCTGGTTACAAGGAGAACCATGGTCTGCAGTTAATGTACATTCCTACAAGCAGCTGATCAAAAAGCAGTTTAACATCTTGTGTCTGAAGGAACTCTCTTGGGCTGTAACTATTCCCTTCCCCACCTTGTTTCAGATGCTGCTGACAATCCAGCGTGGTTTGGAGGAGAATTAATTTAGGGGAAGCACAAATACACCTGAGCATGACGGATTTGTGATGAACCACGGCATGGAGCTCTGTGTGCAGTCAGTGGGATGAACACCAGAGGCTCCTGAAAACCACAACCATTCCCTGATTCTCCAGCACACAGCAAAACCAGCCAGGCTGCCCAAAATGCCAGAGATGCTGAGTTTCAGTTTACAAAACAGAAGAACTGCTGAAATGTTAGAAACACACAGATGTTGCACATCTGCAGCAAGCACACACTACCATCACTAATTTAGACATGCCATTTTTCCCCACAGTTTTTCTTTTATTTACCTTTGTGATCCTGTAGGCTCTTTGGGTTTTTTGTTTGGTTTTTTTTTTCCTTTTAAATCCCTCATCAGATAACACTGATGAATGCTGGGAAATCCACAATCTACTTGGCAAATACAAAAGCAGTTTTTATGTCAAAAATGAGAAAAAAAACCTGGATCCAGAGCATATGAAAACATGAGGGAAGCACTGCCAAGGTGGGGACAGTTTTCACCCTCAAGAGACTGAGAAAAGAAGGTCACCATTTACTCCATCTGCTAAATCACCAAAGTGCAAGTCTGTCTGTTAAATATTCTGATATTACAGTGAGGTCTCAGATATTTTGGGATGCTCAGGAAAAGGGCAGCTGGACACCTGAATCCCACCAAGAGAGCCCAATGTAATTTTCAGGTAAATAACCTGTCCTGAGCAGGTTATTTACTCTTTATTTAAGACCTCATGATTCCCTTAATCTTTCCAGGGTGAACTGGGACAGTCAGAGCTGCTAGCTCTACCCAAGCCTAGAAAGAGGAGGGACAGGAATGCAGTTTCTACAGCAAAAAGGCAGAATTGCAGAATTAAGAATCACTTAATAAGTAATTCCTTATCTCATTACATCAGATGAAGAGGCTTTGAGCTCTCTCGATGCCCAAAATCTGGATATAAAGGAAAATTAGTGATGGTAGTGTGTGCTTGCTTCAGATGTGCAACATCTGTGTGTTTCTAGCAACATTTCAGCAGCACTTCTGTTTTGTAAGCTGAAACTCAGCATTTCAGGCTTTTTTGCCTGAAGACTAATATTAAACCCCCAAAAAACCCAAACCACAAGCAAACCAAACTATGATGCCTCATGGCCAATTGCATCTAAAAACTTTTAAGGGAAAAAACAACAAAGAAAATACATGCCCTTTGTAGAGACAATATTTTTCATCACAGTATCTTATATAGGATAGGGGTTTTTTTTCTGTAGTCACTTAAATATATATTATTAGGGTAAATATCTAATCATACCACCTGAAAAAAAAAAGTTATGACAGAAAATGAATTGCTCTAGAAGCAGCCATAATAATCTGACAGAAAGAAACATTTTTTAGTATTTTCATCAATATTCTGCTATAGAGGATTTTCATGCTTCCTAGGTAAAATAAAATAAAATAAAATAATTTAAAAGTGTATTTGCATTTAATTGGGTATGTATCAGCTCTATTAGCAGGCATATGTTTAAAATTAAACTTCTTCTCAAGCCCAGATAGAGACAGGTTGTTTTCAAATGAAATAAGACTGGAGTGTCACTTTATTTAATCTTTAAAAATGTGGAATTTGCTTTGCTGGCTTCTTTTTCATCCAAGCTTAGACCTTCAACAAGATTTTAACACTGTGTCACAATATTTTTAATGCCTGCAGTCCTCTAGGCTAAGATAATAAATACTGGTCTTATTTTCTTATTGCTCTTAATTGCTTTTCCCTCTGAATGGCTTTATGGCTGCAGTAAATGCTCTAAAGAAACAGGTTAGGAAGAATTCCATACACCATCAGCTGTCTCCAGCACAATTTAAAAGTGATAAACTGTAGGGTGAAGCCTGTTGTTTGAAATCTCCATGGGCCATCAGAAACACCTCTCAGGCCATTATTCTGAAAATTTTGTCATGAAACACACAGCCAGGCTGAAAAGTTACTTCATTTCCAAAAGCAACTTAGGTAGCAGCTGCTCCTTAAAAGGTACAGAATGTGTGAATCCTTCCTTAACATGTTTACATACCTAATAATCTCTGTTATATAGATATTACTGGAAAAGGAGAAAAAAGCTCACCTAAATTACTGTCCTGTTTTTTCAGCATTTCCGTAAAATTTCAGATGAAACAGGTGTGTATGATCAACTGCATGTCCATTTTCAGAGCAGTATCTATTCCTTACAGAGCAGCTTTTCATAAACACACTTTACTAAGCTGTGAATAATCTGATTTCACTGACATTTCAAAAATAAAATATTAAAAGGAAAAAAAAAAAAAAAAAGCGCAAATTTTAACCTTAAGATCTGGATTTTCAAGAGCACCAGAGGGAGTTGTTACCCATTTCCTCTGGGACCTTAAGGCAGATGATGTTCTGTGGTTTTATCAGCAGCCTGGTAAATCCTGCCCACAGCACACACATGGTAATTTTAAATCAGTTTTCCTCCTGATCCTGCAAACCAGGATGAATTCCATGGGTCTGGATAACCCTTGCAACTCGTCAGGGAGTTCTGGCAAGGGAAGTGGTAGTACCAGGTAAAGGAAGGAAGAGAAAACTCAAAGTTCCGAAATAATAATAATAATTAAAAAAAAAAAAAAAAAAAAAAAAAAAGGTAGTATCAGTGATGACTAAAACCTACAACCTTTTCTCCAGCCACTGGGTTTTCCACATCTGTGCAGAGGATATTTTGGCTGTAATCACCATCAGAGGATTTTTGCAGAGATGACACAGTTGACTGCATTAGTTACCAGCAGTCAAGAAACCACTAATAAAACCTCTGTCTCTCTGCAGTGGATCATCCAGGGCTCATCAGTCCTTGAGGATGCCAGGAGATTTAAAAATAGCCCATTAAATTACCAGTGATTAGCAGGCTTAGACATCTGGTGGAGCTGCATTAGTGCACTCCAAGAGTTGGGAAAATCTGGGGCACTGCCCTGTGCTAGGTCAGTCAGACAGAGTTCTTGTGGGAAAGCCAAGGGCAGAACAACTCTTAGCTATTAAAATAAAGCAGGGAGAGCAAAAAATATGAGTGTGACCATGAGCAGCTCACGACACAGCATTCTAATTGTGTTATGCTGCTTTTTTGTGAAAAGTTTCAGCTGAACACGACTGCCAGAAGTGACTGTGTAGTGAAATTCACTGATCCCAGCATGTCTTTATGGACAGAAATGGATAAGGAAACGGGAAAAGAAACTTAATTTACATCCAGTTCTTTATGTAATGGCCAAAAGAGGCAAAAATTGCAAAAATTTAATCATCCTGTGCCATAATAAGAAGTAGCTTTATTTCTAGAAGACATAATCTAAAGCAGTTCTTGCAGGACTAACTATAATGATACTGAGAACTTTTGATCAAATGTGTTGGCTGTGACTAAAGGTGAAAATAAAACACAGAAATGAACAATTATCACAGTTTAAAAAAATACTATTTGCATTTCTGCTCATCTTTAATCTATAAGTAAGGAACAAGTCATGCTGAGATCATAGACAGGAATGTTCAACTTCTTCAGATATAGAGAAGAGGAAATAGGAGTTCTGTTGCCTCTTTTTATCTTATTAAAATATATCTCAAGCTGGTAAGGAAATGCATCAGTAAGATTTCCTGCATGCCAGTGCTTGGTGCCAGTGGAGATTCCTTCATTTTCCTGTTTAAGAACATTACTGGAAATCTCAGGTGCTGCAGTGGGTAAAACAGCAGGAAAATGCTGGCCAAAACAGAGAAAAAAAAAATGGAATATAAGCAGGGGAAACAGGATATATTTAACCATAAATTTCAGAATGGCACTTGATAGAAACAGGAAGAGTGGGGAAGTCAACATTTCACACAAACACTTCAAAAGGCAGCCAAGAGAAATATTGGTGTCTTGGGTTTCATTTGTCTTGGGATTTTGGTGCATGGTGAGTTTTAAATGGAAATCAAAGGCCGGTGATGCAGTACCTGGGGAGACAAAAATCCTTCCCTACAAATGAAATATCATAACTTCTGCTTGGCTCTGAGTAGAGAAGATGATACAACACCTTTTATTGGAGCACTGGTAAATACCTTTGTAAAAAGTTTTGGGATCATAAAAGGGCTCATCCACGCATGAGAAGCTCATTTTGAATTTCAAATGAAAAGTTCGTAATATGGTAATATTGTAATATTGCATAATAATAGTAATATTCATGGTACCATGAAAAGTGTTAATTTGGAAGTCCATTATTTACCTGATTGGGTTGGTTTTGTTGTTTTGCTTTTTTTTCCCCTCAGGTGATTAATTCCATGTCAAATATTTTCTGCAGCACATAAAAATGTCTCAATAATCTATGAGTGCGTGGGCTACAGACTGATGAGGAAATTGAAGATAAGCTTGCACAGGAGATACTGCAAAATTACTAATAATTAATATAACTCCTGAACCATTGAATACTAACAAAAACCTGCCTGCAAGCAAAGTTAAGTCTGCCTAGAAGACAAGTGGGGATAAGGGTGGAAGTTTCTCCTGGTGTTTAAAAGCTCTGACTGCACAACTCTTATTTTCACAGGAAATGCAGCATCACTCAGCCATTGTTTTTAGGAATGGCTTTGCCCATCTGTCAGCAGGGATTATTATGCATAACCTGCTCCATACAGCTATGCTGCTGTAGCTATAAACTAAAAATGTCAAAACTGTGATACTAGACTTTGAAAACAACAGCAAGCTGCTTTTTTTTACTGCTATTATTTTATGTTTTTATTTTTCTGTGTGTGTGCTACCCTCTGAAACGTTAGGGCAACCTTTTGTTTCCAGTGATACTCTGGAAACAAATAACCAGCATAACAAATCCAGTGATAATAACCAGCAGAAAAACATAAACAAGGTGCACTACAGTGCAGGAAACAGCTTTGGCTTTTTTAGCCAGAGAAGTATTTTTCCAGGTTTACAGGAGAAATCAGATTTCTTTTCCCTTATAGAGTGAATGCCTTGTCACTTCTGAGGCAATTATCTCAGAATACACTTGCTTGGATGCAATTAAAAGGTCTATTAATCTTCATCCTGCAGGACATAAGAAAGATTATGTGTTATTAGTCAAAAGGACACCCCTGTGGCAGGGCTGGGTAAATAGGGCTCTGGTCAAAACAAGGTTGGGCTCCTGGCAGGACAGAGCCAACCTCGGGACTCAGCTCTGCCTCTGATGTGGCACAGATGAATTTTCCTGGCGTTGAGAACACCCTGCAAGGCTTTATTGGCTCTGCAGCGACCACAGGAGCACCAGGCATGGCTGATGTCAGGGATTAATGCTCTGCTGAAAGCCTTGACCAGACCTGCAGCTGGATGGGAAAATATTTTCCTGTTCCCCAAAGTTAAAGAAGAAATAAACAAGTCACTACTTGCTGTCAGAGGTGGAAAAAAACAAAAAGAAAACAAAACAAACAAACAAACAAAATTTAAAAAAAAAAAAAACAAACCAACCAAACCCACCAACCCCACCCAAACCAAACAAAAACCCCAGACATAGCAAAACCCCTCAATACTGAATAAAAGGTGAAGAAGTTTGCTTTTGAGAGAGATGATCTACATCTTGTCCACTAAAGTCTGTCTGGCTCAGGTTCATTTTTGGTTCCAGGTAGTGAAAAGAAAGGCCATGAGAATGGATTTCCACACTCCAGATAAAAGTAGCAATTGAATAACTTCTACCATTTTTATTTTATATATATATATATATATATATATATTCAATTCTAAAGCCTACATGATGGAAGTTCCACAAAAACTGATTGACTAGGATGTGTCAGAATAATTTTCAACATGAATCTTAGATTACATAGAGTTTCAAACAGTTCAAATTCAAATTTTAAACCAGAACCCACAGGTGCAGCAGCAGTCAATTCAAACTGCACCATATTAAATTAAATATTAAGTAAAGCTGATCTGCAACCAGAGCTCTAATATTCAGAAGTGTTAACAGAATTGATTTGTCTCTGCAATGTGAATGTCACTTTTCACAAAATTAAAAGATTGACCATTTTAATAGTGGAATGAATTCCTATAGGAGGGAGTTCAAAATTATGTATGAAGTTGTCTCATTTTCAGAAGAACAGAAATGAAAGTTAAAATATGAATGCCAAAAATAAAAATATGGCTGCCAAAATATTTTAAACTTAGTAGCAAATTTTAAAATGCTGCATTTTCACGGGAATGTTTTCCATGTCTTTTCATATAAATAAGAACACCTCAATTGTTGCAAAAAAATTTTTTTTAAATAAAAAATGGCAGATATTCCATCCTTTGTATTAATAAATAATTAATCAAAGGATCTCTGATGTTTCACTGTATAAGCGACAAGGTAAATCAATGCAGACAAACTATTTCCTAGACCTATCTGTACTCTCCTAAATTTGAAAAAGAAAGTGACACAGCAGATTCATCTTCCTTAGGAAAATGACTATCTGTGAATGGCTGCTACAACTCATATAAGCCCTGAATGGTAATCTTTTAAAGTATTTTTTCTTCAGTTTTTTAAAATTATTACACTTGGTTTGCACCCTGACCCATGTGGACACATGAAAAGAATGCAGACATAAACACACCTGTCTCACCTTCTCATTCAACACAGAACAGAGTCTTAAAAATGTTTTTGTAAGGCTAAGATAGTTAGGATCTAGCTGAATGAGGCTGAAAACAATGTCAAAAGTGATAGTTCTCCCAAAGGAGCACAGGACTAACCATTTCTTGGGTTATATTTAAAAAAATGTTCTGTTTTTTACAACTTAAACACAACCTTGAGTAGGTTCCTGCACATAAAACCTCCTGGAATACACAGAATGGTCATGTTGTTAAGGGCCATGATAACACTTGGATGTCCTGAAATATTAAAACTATTAAATAAAATCACCACTATTTTTACTATAAATAAGTCTACGTGTGTTTCCAGCATCATGCTTGCTCCTTTCTGCAATTGACTTAATAAAGATTTAGATAGAAACAAATTATAGGCTGTTTTCTCACTTAGTGAAATTGTTTATTATTTAATTAGTGAAAATGTTTATTATTTAATATATATTTTAAAATTCACTAGGAGTACTTTGGCCAAAACTAATTGCAACCAATTTTTTTTTTTTTTGACAAGAAAATAACAGGGTTTTCTCAAAACAAATATGGCAAAAGAGAAATGTACAGCTATAGCTGGAAGAGTATAAAACATCCTCTCAGAAACATACCTGTTTCTTACAGTCAACAAGGCTGGATCCCAAAGAAAGTAATATCTGAAGGAAAATATTTGCAAATTCCATATTTGAATACACCCACAGAACCCCTGCTGGCATCTGGCCCAACAGAGAGCTGAGAGTCTGCTCTGCCATGAAATGGCACAAAGATGGGAGGTGACAAATTATTAAAAAAATCGAAATCTTAAAAGTTTTGAACTCCAACACACAGAGAAGTCTGTGAAATCACAGCATTAAAAAATCTGAAAAGAAGGTATTTTCAGCTCTGGGCAATGTGTTTTCCTTGTAGATCCACCAGATATTTCTTGCTGGTTTTTTGTTTTGTTTTTCCCCCCTTGTGTTCCCAGTGTTCCTTTCACAAACATTAATCTTTTAAGCAGCTCCTGCAGCCCTGGCTCTGTCAGGTGTGTATAAATCTGGTTTACCAAAATACAGTGTTAACCATCAAAAATCTGCACCCTTTCGGAAAACAAATGTTTCAGTCAACCACAATTTTGAAACCCAGAATTTTTCAGTCAACTCTGAGCACGTGGGGGGTGCTGTGACATGTCCATTTCATGCTAAGAGGGTTAAAAAATTGTTTTAGGAGTAAAAATCAGAGAAATAAACTTGAATATTTACCAATTCCATACAGCAGCAAAAATTCTATACAAAACCTTGCGTCAATGTAAATTAACTTCTACCAGAAAGCAAGGTACTACAGTGTCTGGCAGATTGAAATAAAATATCCTTGGCTTTTTGTTGAAGAATTGTCTGCATTTTCCATCAAGAATTCAAATGAGAAGTTATATTTTCCCCACTGCCTGCAAGTAGATGTTTCTCACTCATGCACTGCAGTTCTGTGGAGTGGACTCTTCCCTGAACATTTGCAGAAAATATGCCCCTATTACTATAAATCAGGAGTAACTTGTGACTTGCAGCAGATTATTGTGCTTATATCAGTGAAAGAACATGTTTTTTTAAGTTTGCCATCGTATGCGATAGCGAAAACATTTGCTTTTCTCATAAAAAACTGTATTTTAAAAATTATTTTGAATTAATAGAAAATGGGGATTAATAGAAAATGTATATATTTTGAGCAGCGTCATCTGTAATATTTCTCCTCGCTGACTGATTCCCAACAAGTTTTTGCAGAAATGCCTTGCCACCAGCCTTGCCTTTAACCAAGGTACACCCCGGGGGAATAAAACTGCTGTGTTTGCCCCAAATGTCATGTTAAACTAACCAGACTTAAAGGCTTTGTGGAGCCTTTAGGTGAGAGTATTCTGCTCAGAGCAGGCATTTCAGCTGGGATTGAAGTGCCTTCCTTTCAGCCACAAAACACACATGAAAAGTGTGTTTAAAAGGCTGATTAACCTCCTGCACAAGCAGCAGGGCAGTTATTCCCACAAGCTGCAGCAAAATAAACTCAGATTTAGGCTCTCAGGCCCAGGCATCAGAAATCCTGAATTCTGGAGGAGTTAGGAGCTCAGGGAACTTGACCTTCTCACATCACAGGTCAGGGGTCTCACCCAGGATCACCCCCAGGAGCATGGAGTGAGATATTCCAGTCCCTTTAAACTGCAAAGCTTTTCCTACGGATGCTTTTGATTTTACAACAGGGGAGGTTTAGATTGGATATGAGGAAAAATTAATTTGCTGAAAGGGTTGCCCAGGGCAGTGGTGGAGTCCCCACCCCTGGAGGGATTTAAAAGCCACTGAGATGTGTCTCCTGGGGACATGAGGCAGTGGTGGCAGTGCTGGGGGAACAGCTGGACTCGATGATCTCAGAGCTCTTTTCCAACCTAAGTGATTCCAGGATTCTGTAAACACTTCAGGGTCACCCTGATTTAGAAATACCTAAATAGAAAATGGTCCATATTATGAACAAGAGCAACAGGATAGACTGGGAAGAAAGAAAGAATCTACTACAAAAATAATTGGTTTTCTCAGCAGAAAGTGGGTAGCTTGTCCACAGCAGTGGTTTTAATTGTGGCACTGTGGGTCAAGTAAGCAATTCCTAAATTCACAACAAACAACCATGACAATATTTTACTGGTATTTGCAGAATTATGAATCCAAACAGGTTGCATAAATGTTGATATTATCTTTTATATTCAGTAATTTATTTCAGAGGTAGAGATGATGATCCTGTGACAGCTGCACATTTTGAATTTTCATTTGAAAGAGATATTGGAGGGCAGGAAAGGGACTTTTTGCCAAGATCAGCAGTGGTAGGACACAGGGAATGGCTGCAAACTGCCAGAGGGCAGGGATGGATGGATATTGGGAAGGAATTGTTCCTGGGAGGGTGGGCAGGCCCTGGCACAGGGTGACAGAGAAGCTGTGGCTGCCCCTGGATCCCTGGCAGTGTCCAAGGCCAGGTTGGACACTGGGGCTTGGAGCAGCCTGGGACAGTGGGAGGTGTCCCTGCCAGGGCAGGGGTGGCACTGGATGGGCTGTAAGGTCCTTTCCAGCCCAAATCATTCCATGATTCCAGGATTCTGTGTCTGCAGTCCTGCTGGTGCACCAGAGCATAAAGCTCAGAGGCTGAATCAGAGAGGAGCACTCATGCTGTTAAAAGTTATCTCTGCATTCCTCACTTCCATTTTTGATCACACATTCAACTGCCAAAGAGAACTTTGAAGAAAAAAACAGATGCATTCCACTTGTCCAAACAACACGTATCTGAAATGGACAACGGCTTTTCAGAAATTAAACAAAAAAAACCCAAAACCCCCACATAATCCTTTCCATTTTCCTGGGATGCCCCACAGAAAGCCCCACAGGCTGGGGTGGCAGTGGGATTATCTGCAAGCTGCAGCCCGGCTGAGTTTCCATTGCCTGGGAGCCAACTGGAGTCTCAACACCCGCGGGATTCTGGAAGAGTTTTTATCTCAGAATGCTGTGAGGTGACACCAGCCCTTGACAGCAGCTGGGAGGTGTGGAGACTCTGACTGCAGCTGAGCAGAGCAGGGCAGGACATCACAGCACCAAGGAGCACAATTCATCCCTGGTGCTACTCAAATGACTCAACTGAAAACTCAGATGGAAATTGTTGTACAAAGTTTGGGAAGAAAACCTTGGATTTAAATAAGGGAGCTCTACCCGTGCATTTGGTGCGTTCTCCTTTGTGTTCTGGAAGTCCTTGGTAGTCTTTTATTATAGAAATACTCATGTTTATGTCTAATCTATATAATCTCTATTTATCATTATAGCTATCTGTATCTACATCATCTCTATCTCTACTTCTATCTATATAACCTATATTATCTATCTATCTATCTAATCTATCTATCTATCTATCTATCTATCATCTATCTCTATCTCTACCTCTATCTATCTCTATCTCTATCTCTATCTCTATCTCTATCTCTATCTCTATCATCTATATCTATATCATCTATATCTATATCTATATCTAATCTATATCTATATCTATATCTAATCTATATCTATATCTATATCTATATCTATCTATATCTATATCTATATCTATATCTATATCTATCTATATCTATCTCATCTATCTATAATCTATAGATGTCTGTATCTATTTATATTTATATCTATATTATGTGCATCTATATAATCTATTTTTATACCATTTATAGATGTACACACACAGAGAGAAATATTTAGTTACATATATTAAGACATACATATTTAAAACATAAATAATTTTTGCTTAATAATTTTCCTGATCTGTGAAGTTGCTCTTGAGGTCACAAGATGTGTCATTCTCCCCCAAAATACTACTTAATTTAGTATTCCACCAAAATTCTAAATTATTTGTACCCTGAGACCAACCCTTCCTGTAGCATTGTGTGCCCCATGCCAGGAGGAAATATATAAGGATTTCCATACATCTCTCTCTCTGAGATACAGAGGTATAATTATATACCTCTCTGAGAAAGGTATAAATGCATTTGCAATAAATTCAGCTGTGATTAGGTGGAAAAAGAAGCAAATTTAAAAAAAAGATAACATTGCTGAATGCAAGCAGGAAAAGTGAATTACTTGAAGTAGCGGAAATCAAAGACCAGGACATGAAAATTAGGTGATAAAATGAAAAAATGGAAATAAAATTGTGTGGGATGTTGTGACTGTTGTATCTGAGGCATCTATAATGAAGAGCTGACACCCATAGCTTGAGAACTTTCATTTTGGTGCCAAGGACAGAATGGATGATATTAAGTCCCTAATAGTTTTCACTGAAACCACGTGAAATATTAAAAACTCTTATTTACGTTATTTTTATTCAGTCTGAAGTTGAAGTTTCCCTCTGCAGGCTGTGGGTGCCACAGCTGTGCACTATCAGAAAAAAGTGAATTTTCCTTTAGAAGGTTTAAAATGTCTGCAGGTGTTCAGTCTACACAAAACATGAAATTAAACAGGAGCAAAAAAATTAAACAAAATTACACTTGTGCAAATGCTTTGCACGAGTTCCAATATTTCCCAACACTGGGATCAATAATTGGAAAGCACTTTTTGGAGAACACCCATAAGGACAGTTTTCACCCTGGTGAGCAGACAGACACCACACAGGTTCAAACCACTTTGTGATTTACATTGTTCAATATTATCAGAAAACAACACTCACCTGCCAGCGCACCTCTGTTTTCCCATTTTCTCAGTAATTTTCTTTTTTGACCCTCATCTGAAAGCCCTTCAAAGCAGATCTGAGAGCAGCAGGATGCACTTAGTCCTGCACTACCCCACTGGCAGCCAGGAATGCTTCAGTGTTCCCCAAAAATCGGTGAAACTAAGGATAAAATCTTCCTGTTAATGGCAGCAAGCCTGTCAGCTGGCCACATAAGGAATATCCATTTTCCCTGCAAACCTTGTCTCAGCCACATTCTCACTGATGCATGCAGGTGATATGTTACTTATTATACAAACCAGTGCTCCCTAAATATTTTTTAAAATGTTGTAGGAGCAGCCTCCTTTATCATTGCCTTCTGCACCAGTTTACATGCACTTACCCTGACTAACCAGCATGCTGGCTTTTTTGAAAATCAACACAAATATTTGGGGTCAAAACAAGACAAATAAAGTTTTACTGGGCACTGAAAATGCCTTTAACCTGCCCACAAGTGCTTTGCTACACTTCAGTCACGTTCTGTGCATCCCAAATTTGCCACTGCAATGTTAAGGAGGGTTCTGAGTGTGGAACTCTGTGTTTTATTTGTTTATGGTTTCTCAGGCTGCATATCAGAGGAGCCAGGCTTATTTCAGCACAGCAGATGAAATGTAATGATCCTGGAGAAATATGGGACTAACCTTTCTGAGGAGAAAGTGCTGAATTAAAATAAATGAGATGGGACTTGCCAGTGTTTTTTATGTACCACTTAATGTGGAGCTCTGCAATATATATTTTTATCTGCACAAACTCCTTCAGGAGCCAAGCCTTTTCTAAACAGAATATCAAATCAATATGAAGCAATATGACATACGGTTTTTTCCCTTCCTAAATGCTGATAATTTTATCTGTGCTAAATTATCCCCCTCTTTTTCCAAGGGTATCTCTGCAGGCATGCAAACAATCCACAGCTGATGTGCTGCCAGACCACCCCAAGAAATTGCAATTTCATCCACAACAAACTGGAAATAGCAGCACTAAAAAAACTGCAGGTATATCACCTGTGCTTCAGATTGACTCTTTCCCACAAGCTCATGCAAGGCACCATGAAACACAGACCTTCTTCTGCCTTTTGTGGCTGTGATTTAAATTAGTGTGGCTTTCCTGGGCTCCAGAGGGGAATATTTAGTCTCTTACTCTCTGAGTTCCCACAGGCACAGGGATTAGCCTTTCTTGTCTCTTGTTCCACTGCCTGGGACAGTGCTGGGAGCTGTGGCAGCAGCCACACCACCACTGACAGCAGAAATACAAAGGTTAAGCTTCCCACAGCTGCTCAGGTAGGAGTTTTCTCATCACACTGTCTATTTGTTTTATAATTTGTGTCCAAAGCTGTTTTACTGCTGAAAGGTAACCATGTAGTCACCTAGCCCTCTTCATCCATATTGCAATCTGCTTACTTATCTTAAAAATTAAACTCTGTGGGCTTTTTTTAAAATCCACTGAAGAGTAAAACCACCTGAATACTTCCTAAAGGAAAGTATTTCAAAAGTATTTCAATAATGTTATTCATTCTTTTTGATTTACTGGTTAAAATGTAAATCATGCTATGTACACCACCACAAAACATCCCACAGAGACCTGATTGTTTCATATCCCCACCTGAATTTAAAGACAGGTTGGAAATCTGTTCACACAGCCAGAGATTAAATACACATAGCTGCATTTGATCACGGAAGAAACAAATAAAAAGAGAGATCAGTTATCATGCAACAAGCTGCAATTGGTTTCCCATATTTTCTGATGGTTTTCTGATCTTAAATTTGCCTGCTTTGGAGTAGTTAATGCTGAAGCTTCTTTAGTCTTGTAATTTCACCTTCTTTTGATACATAAATGCTAAATGCATATGGATGAAGGGTATTTAAAGTTTTGACAAAAGCCTGCACCAAATGTGGCATCACTGAGGTGGCTGAAAAACCACGGGAGGCAAGAGGACAGGTGGTGAAGGTGTGAAAATGCAAACCTTTGCTTGTTTTAGGGGAACGAAACATCCACAAGAAAATTAAATAAGGATGTCATCAACACAACCGAGGCTGCTGCTGATTCAAGCCAGAACAGTTATCCTAAGAGGAATTATTTTTCAAGGTGGGTAGTCAGTATTGGATATTTCCGGAGTGTGAGTGACTTAACTTTTGAGTTAACATGAGTCTGGAACTGGTGTTACTTTTAATTGGAGAAACGTTTAAAAGATTCTGCCCTTTTCTGTCTTGGAAGTGACACAGTTATATCATAAAATCAATATGCACCTCAGGATACCCTTATCAGCTCACTAAATCCTACAATTTTGGCACGGTAGGCAGGAGTGCAAAGGTGTGGATTACAGCTATTGAGCGAAATCTCCCCACAAATTTGGGAAGAAATACAGACACCATTAGTGACAACATTACCACCCCTGGGTAATTCTGATTTAATTTTTGTTCTGGCAGTGTGACCAGCGCATGACTGCAATATAACATCCAATCTAACGTGCTGCTCCAGACCAATGGGTTTGAACACCATGTAAGGCTTCAGATGGATTCTGCAAAACCAGAATCACCACCTCACCCCTCGTGATGCAGCTGATCACGAGCAGCTCATTAGGTCTTGCAGCATAATTCGTGTTAAATATGCATAAAACTCAGCAAAAAGGAAAAAAAGCAAATGCACTGATGGTGCCATTATGAAAGGTTAAATATTTTTACAAGAATTTTGGCATTTGTTGAAATACTTGAAGTTGTTTATCTGTGTATATATGTAATTTATAACTGATTTTTTTTTTCTTTTTTTTTTTCTTTTTTTTTTCCCCAGAGAAGCTGTGGCTGCCCCTGGATCCCTGGCAGTGTCCAAGGCCAGGTTGGACATTGGATGGGCTTTAAGGTCCTTCCCAACCCAAACCATTATGTGATTCCGTGAAATCAATAAAAACTCATGTTTGCACAAATACATACTACTTTGGAAACCTGTACAATAATTAGCACAAAATAAATGTGATGAACATTTAGAGTTCTGAAGCACAATATCTAAACAGATCTCTGAGCCTTAACGTGCACCACAATACAATATCCACTGATCTGCTGTACAAATTAAACCTCCACAGAGAAGAAAACAAAAACCACACCTAGAAAAGTAAATATTGCAGGCAACATTCCTCCTCCTTCAGGCAATGACAAGAAGAGACACCAGAGAATCATCTTTTGTTCTTTGCTGGGTGCACAGGTTCTCATTCCCAGGAGTTCCCTGGTGCCTCTCGTGCTCCCTGTGAATTTCCCTCACCATTGCTATGATGCAGTGCCAAGCATCCAGGGTTTCCTTACACTTCTCAGCCTAAATCACTGATTTCTGTTACTTGCTGAAAGCTGCAGCCAAGGCAGAGCTCTGTCACCTCGATGGGAGTGCAGAGTCTTTCACCCTCTGTAGAAGCAAGAGCCTCCTGCGAGTTCTCACCAAAAAACTGAGAATCTCTCTGCATGAAGTCACCCTCAAGTAAAAATTACAGTGCTCACATTTCTGGGTTCACTCAGCTCTGCTTCCTGTGGTGTTTGTAGTCCAGGATTAAATCCTGTGTGCCATCCTGTGTGGTCTGTCTGGCAGCATACATCTCACAACTGTTAAAATGGGTGAGTTTGGTGGGTTTGGTACTTGGAAACTCATGCAGAGCATGAGTTGAGCATTTGGATTTTAAATCTCTTTTTTTCCCCCTTGGTAACATTTATAGTGGACACAGCCAGTGAATGTCCATGCCTTGGTTACTTATCAATGTGTCAAAACCCTATCTGAGTGTTAAAATAAATTAAGATTTTTGTACATAACTTGATATCAACACCTTGTCTATTCTCCAATTATGTATTTACACCAGGCTGGAAAATATTGTTGTTTGTATAAATCACAGCAGCTGCCAGTACTTTTAAAATTTCATTGATCATCACTAACAATTCAACAATCTTCTGTGGAAAACTGTTTTCTGTCCATTTACACAATAATTTTCAATTCTTTCATGAAGTGTAAGCTCCTCCATGCAATTTCACCTGATAACAGGGAAAATATTGTGAGGATCACTTGACACCAAGACACAGGATGGTAATTTAAGGGGTTGGAAATACTGCTAATGAAACAATTATTACTAGGTAATGACAGTTAAATTAAAATTACTTCAGGTAAAAGTACTTAATAGCAAGTTTGGGTAGATTGTTTTTTTGGTTAAAGGTAGGCTCCTAACCAAAGGTAACCATGTCAGCTCAGCAGTCAGTGGAGGGAAAAGGATATTTATTTTTTGTCTCCCAGGGAAGTATCTCGGGTAAGCAGTAATTTCCCTTTGCCTCTCTTTAAGTGAGAATAGAGAGGGGAGTACCAGTGACTTGCTTAGATTTGCCTAAAGAGATGCAGGAAGAATTTAGACACACCTATGCACAGTTAAGAATCATGTAAAAGTTATCTTTTTACAGGAAACATCCCACTGTAAACCAGAGCAGCAGTTGCAGGGTATGATTTTGCAGAAATAAACCTGAAGGCTCTATCAAGCTAGAGCAGCACCATAAATTAGACTTTTTGACATTATTCCTGAGTAAATGGAGTTATGCCACCTAGGTGGAGAAAACTGTTTTGAGTGCCAGGCTGCACATGTGAGCTGAAATCTTAAAAAAAAACCCCAAAAAGTACCAAAAAACCAGACAAAACCCCAAGAAACACCGGAAAATCTGGTTTTTCCTGCACTAAAACCATCCCCTAAAACCTGGCTGTTGACATCCCCTGGTTCCTGTCCCATATAATTCCCTAATCCAGGCACCATGTGCAGTTATTATTCACCTTTGGGCAGTGCAGAGGAGAAAAAGAGGTGCAGAAAGCAAGAAATTCCTAAATCCTGAGTTCATAGGGTCTGTAGGTGTTATGGACTATCACTGCAATAGCAAGCTCAGTGCTAGCTCTTAATATGAATATAATTTATTTCATTTGTACAAACCTGCCACCTGCTACTCCCCTGTGACCCCATTGAATTGTTTTATTGTGAAAAACGCTTTATACTGCATACTAAACCTGATTTTTCTGTACTCTGACTTATTTTTTTATGGTACCTACAGAGAACTGAGAAAATTTGGCTCAAATTGAAAAAAAAACCATATTTGAGCATACATTAGCTGGCTACTTTTACCTCTCCTTCAAGTAGACATTGTTTATCTTGGATATTGACCACTCTGTAAAAAAAAACCCAAAAACCAAAACCAAAAACCAAAACCAAACCAAATCACAACAACAACAAAAAGAGCACAACCAAAAAACAGCCAAAAAACCAAACAAAACCAACAAACAAAACCAAAACCAAACCAACAACCAAACAAAAACAGCCAAAAAACCCACGAAAACAAAGAAAACAACCCCAAAACCCGACCCAAACCAAACAAAAAAACCCAAACAAACAAAAATCAACCAACCAAACAAAAAACCAATAACCAAAACCCGGGAAAAAACCCAAACCCCCAACATTTTGTACAATATTTCCTTTAATAGAAGCTCTTGAGCTGTAAAAATCCTCCTAAATAGCTCCTACAGCTATTGGTCCTAAAGCTGGTGTGATAAACTGGTTAATATAAGGAACAGAAGTGCTGCCTTATTTCAATCCCTGCTACATGACAATTAAATTCAAGTGCAGCTCAGTGAAGAGATCTGTGTTTTAACAGCAATGCCTTTTTAGAGCCACAGCACTGAGTTTCCTTTCATGCTCTTCCCTTTAATCTGTGAAATAATGCAATGATACAACACAAACTGACAGATGATCAAATTGTCCAGAAAGCTCCTCGTGGAGTCTCTATTTCAGTTTTAAAGACCACATTGCCTAAATGGTATAAAGTGCCATGGTAAAATGAGATTTACAGGTCTCTGGGAAACTGAGGAGCAGATTAAATTTGAATAATTAATTTTAATGTTTTCATTTATTTTCTTCTGCATTAAAGTTTAACTTGCTTATATCTTTTATATGCAAGAAATAAAACCTAATTCCCAGAATTCAGTTCTCATTTCAGCCAAAACGAAATGGAAAGGCTCCTGCAGTGTGGGAGGACTGCAATAGTAAATTGATTAACCACAATTTCCACCCTCTGAGTGAGATACCATAATAGATGACAGATTTTTTTTTAAATCACAGAGCTGGATGCTACTGAACATGACAGCATTTATTTCCAATTGCTCCATTTACCCCGGAATGCCATTATTCCACTTGAAATTTAACTTTTCAGAGGGTCAGAAAATTACAACATTGTGGTCCTTCACTACCCATCCTCTCCTGCTCTAATAGAAGGTGTCATTGTTTCATCAGAACTAAAACCAGATAACATTTAATGACATTTTTCCAGTAGAGTGCAATAAAATCAGAATATTGAAAAAATTATAGTGGAAAAGAGGTGCATCTGCAGAGATAAAAAGTAACTCAGACATACTAAATTCTCAAAAGACCCCTCCTTTATTCTCTTGTATTTTTTCTGTGATGTATATTTTAAATGGAAAATTACATTAGAATTACAAAAAAAAAAAAAATCACGTTGCTCATATTTACAGGGTCATATTCCCTTAGCAACACAAAATTACATACAGTAGGGTAGGGAATAAAAAAAAATAATGGGAATAATGTTAAGACTCTCTAATAATAACCCCAAAATAGCTCTTAAATTCTCATAAAACAGAGATTTAATTTTTAATATCAAAAGACTTTCTAGGACTGTGAATTATTGCTGTGAACCTCGGAAAACAAGACTTTTAAGCTCCTCTCAGATGAAAAAACAACCCTTCTGATGTGTTTTGGAAGGCAAAGCAAATCCTACTGTGGTCCTGCAATTTGCATTTGGGGGAAAAGCAAAAAGAATGAATGGTTTGGTGGCAGATGCTGTGAAAAACGGTTAAGCACTAATAACTAAAGAGGCAGGTGCTGCAAGGCAGCTCTGGGGTTTATTCTGAATAAAGTGTTGCTCCCAGCAGAGGCAGATCTGATTGTGAGGCTCAGCCAGGCTTGTCCAAGAGCAGAATGGATCTGTCACTTGCTTTCCTGTCACCACACAGCTCTGCTCTGGCAGCAGGCAGCTCCCTGGGTCTGGCTCACCTTCTCCTGGTGTGTGACCCAAGGTGTGAGCTCTGCTGAGCTCCTCCTGCAGAATTCCTCACCTGGGGCTGGGGCTCACCCCACTAACCATGCAAACAGCTCAGAGACAGAAGGAAATTGTGGTGTTTTCAGAGATCCTGGTGGGGTGGGTGAGGAACCTCAGTCAGAGGCACTGGAAACAGCAAGGCTTTCTTCTTTGAATAATGGAATTCCATGATTTGGGCTGGAAGGCACCTTAAAGGTCTTCAAATTCCATGGAATTCCATGATTTGGGCAGGAAGGCACCTTAAAGGTCTTCAAATTCCATGGAATTCCATGATTTGGGCTGGAAGGCACCTTAAAGGTCTTCAAATTCCATGGAATTCCATGATTTGGGCAGGAAGGCACCTTAAAGAACTTCTAGTTCCATCACTGAATCATGGAATTGCATGATTTGGGCAGGAAGATACCTTAAAGATCTTCCGATTCCATGGAATTCCATGATTTGGGCAGGAAGGCACCTTAAAGATCTCCCAATTCCATCAGTCCCACCCCTAAACTTGAGGATGCCCAGGATCGTGGAGCAAAACACAAATCCACAATGTTTTTCTGTCTTGTGTTACAAGCAGAAGTGTTTGGGGTAGTGCAGCCAAGGCATAAATGAGGCAAACCAAAGAACAAGTCAAAGAAAAGTCAAGAAAAATAAATTCAGGTAAAGGGACATGCAGGGAGGGTCTGTTCCAATATTTATAAATACCATATCAAGCCTTTGAATTTCTGACGCTGCCAAAGGGAGGTCATTAACCATCTGCAGTGAGGTCTTTAAGTGATATTCTGATAGTTCTCTTCTTAATAATTCTTAGCTGAAAATATTATTGGTGTGTTGTAACTCTTAAAAAAGATGACCTGCTAAGATGGGTCTAAATATTTTTACCTTTGTCATTGGAAAAAAGATCTGTGTTTTCTTTATGGAGGTGTTTTCTTTTCACTAGCTATATATAGCATTAATTTCTAATTGTGAAAATACTTTTCTGCTTAATTATACCAGAAAGAAAGGATGGCTTGAAATAGGATTAATATATCTTGTAGTTAATTAAACATGAAGCTTCTAAGGAGATCACTCCAGCAACAAAAGCAATTAAGGCTTGGTTATGTATAGTACATAATTAAGCAGGAAGTTCTTGTAATACCAAGGACTAACTTTCAAAGCATATATTCCTTTAAAATAACCTATTTTCTGGCTTGCTTTAGAAGAAACTAACAAATATAAGTACAAGTACTGTCAACTCAGGTATCTCCTCAGCTCTCATGAGAACATCGTAAATTAAATATAAGATAAAAAACCATCGCTCCATTCTGGAAAAAAAAGTCTTTTTTTATATCTTTAAGCCTGTTGAGTAAGTGAGTAGATGTACACAGAGACACAAGCCCAAAAAAACAACCAGTGAGTAAATTCTGATGAAAGCCTGTTTTGATACTTTACATTACAAGTCTCAAGGTGCTCTTGAACAAGACCCAGATAATTGGGGAAATGTTTAGCTGCAGTACTTTCGTGTCTGCGTTGATTTCCTTCTTAAAGTCTCTTCTCTGCTGAGATTTTTCTTTTATGTCATGTTTTCTGACAGGGAAACTGCTCTTGCGTTGCTTGAGGAGCGAGCAGGATGAATGTTATTAAGCAGAGTGGAAAGAGGGTCTTGCACAGCACATTGCTGTAGAGACACACCTGACTTAACATGGAAATCAAAAACAACAAAAAAAAAAAGCCAAATATTCTGCTGGGATCAACACTTGACTGTGTGCAGGGTGTTATTAGGGAAAAATACATGATGAAACCAATGAATAGGTTAAGATTCAGAAACCGCAAGAGAAATGATTGGATCTACTTTTTGTGATGCTTTAACATGCTGAGATGTGAGTATTTCATTTTCTGCTTACTGCTAGGTTAATGTCAGCCTCGTTTTCAGCACATTTTCCCCTCCTTTGAAGAAAGATGCAAGATAGTTTGCTGCCTTCAGATTTAGATTAATTTGAAGTTCCTTTTCCAGCACTCCTCCTTCATGTTTGTGTCTCAATTTCATTATTTACTTGGCTAAAAAGATACAATCTCTGCTCCTCGTTTGACAAGATAGGAACCAATCTGTTCCTGTGTTCTTCATGCAGGAAACAGAATACAAAAATGAATAGCAGATTTTGAACAAAAGATGTTCTGAAGTCAACTAGAATCTCACAATAAAGCTTCACTGTGTTTGCAAAGTGGCATAAAAAGAATGCAAAATTGAGTCTGATTCAGAGAGGAATAGCTTTCCTTGACCCTTGTATATTTTACCCATGAGATCCTGGCAGATAGATGAAGAAAATCTAAGTACCTTGCTTAGGCAAAAGGTAATATTTGGGAAAATATGCGCAGGGCTAATAAAAATATCACATCCCAGTTATTAAAGCATCAAGTTCTTGGAAAAGATAACTAGTCTCAGGTCCACTCCATTCTTTCACTCTCATGGTGCTCTGGCTTTTGTATCATCCATGTTTACATCAGGTATTTTTTGCTACTTAAAGATAGTTGACCTTGACAAGGTTGCTTTGCTTCTCTCCATCATCTGTATTTTCTTTGTCATCCTTTTTTCTTGTCAAGACTCAAAGAATTGTAGGGCAACAACTGTGACCAACTCTGCTTGAGTCAAAAGCTAATTCAGGGGTAGCTGTGAAAACAACAAACACTTTCATCAGGAAAAAATGGATGCTATTTCCAAACACTGCCATGGAAGGAGAGGGCATGAAAAAGAAATACATTTGGACTTTTCTTTTTGTGTTCCCACCTCAGTTGTGCAGCCATTTTCTCATTTTAAGGGAGGGTAAGGAAAATACGCCTCTGTTTCACAAATAGAGACAGAACTGTATTTCAAGCCAGTGGAAATGATAGCTTGGTAAAACAGGTGTGAATTTGAAACAATGAAAAACTAACATCTTTCCATTAAAATTTCATGTATTGCCTTTTCAGAAGGTGCTGCCACCGGCATCAGGCGACACCAACATTTCCACAGTAAACACACAGCAACAAAAAAAACTGCTTCAGACTCAGATCCTGTGCACATCAAAACTCACAACAACCAGGCAGTTTCTGCTTACACTCCCAGATTTTCTGAAGCAAGATCAAAACCTGTTATTGAAAAGGAAATGGGTCATTACTCAATTTAACTTTCATCTGCAGGGGAGTGATACACACAGAAAAACTATGAGTTGGTGAGGGAGCTGACAGAGCTCTCTTGCAGGGCTTTAGGGCTGTGCAGGATTCCACTGTTTATGGAAAATTCCCAAGTAATTTTTGTCAGTGATGATGAATTCGTTAGGTCAAAGACAGGTTTGGAGCCCTGATTTAACCCCTTAGTTTTCACTGAAGGCCTAACAGAGAGATTGGGGAGTATATTTCAGTGAACAGAGTAGGACTTGGTGAAATACAACATTTTTCTCCCATAAGATCTTCTCCATGTCTAATTTACAGCTGAGGCAGAGTTTTGTTCATGGTTTAATGGTTTAGGGGTTGCAGTGGAGATGCTGGATTGATGGTTGGACTTGTTGATCTTAAAAGTGTCTTCCAACCTTGATGATTCTGACTCTATGAAGGTGACACGTCACAATTTTTTATCACAGAATATAATCAAACTGTGTCTGTCTGATGCCTATTTTCTGGAAAACTTGCAAGAAAGAGCTCCTGTACTCTGCCTGTCTTTCTAATAATCTCTCTGTATTTTGCCAGAGTAAAATCAATGATTCTATGGAGGTTTCAGTCTTTGCCACCTAAATGATAGAATACAGCCTAAATAAAGCATTTAAAAGGCAAAATAAACCAAGATTTTATGCTTCCTTATTTAATTTCTAGGCTTAAATTCAATTACTACTATAAACATTTCCATAAAATGAATAGCAGAAGAAAGCTTAGCAAAGTCAAAAGCAATTTAGGAAGGGCAATGCTGAAATGCGCAATTTGGTAACATTATTAATGTGAATAATGCATTTAATTTGAAATGATTTAGGGAAAAAACTGAGTTAGAGTGTGACCTCTGGAATGGCCATCAAATACTGCTGGAAGTTTACTATGAGTAGGAAATCAAGCCATAGCTACTAATACCATTTCTGTAAGATATGTTTGTTAGCATTGTTAAAAACAGATTTGCAACATATATTGAGTTTAAAAAAAAAAAAAAAAGGAAGAAAAAAAGCTTTTCATTCATCTCGTCATCTTGAGTTGCACACTACCCTAAAAGCAAGTGGTGACCATCTAGCTGCAAAATTAAGTCTATGGTTTATGGGCAGTTGAGGAAGTGAATAAAGTGACCTGTTTAGCATTCTATCCTGGGCAACACAAAGTCAGTAAATTCACCAGTGTGCAATTTAGAAGTGGGCATCAGTCTTTATCTGCTTTTGTCTTTGACCTAAATCACTCAGAGCTCTTTGTCCATTACTCCCTTACTCTACCTCTGGCTGCCTTTTTGCAGGAAAATTTATCTATTGCAAGTGCCTGGCAAAGATCTGTGCTAATAGTTTATTCCCAGCCTGCCCTGAGATGCTGCTGCACCCTGTGAGCCTCCAGGCTGTGTGAACAGAATATCACACTGTGATATACCCAGGTGGGCCCAAAAACCAGGGGATGCCAAACCTCAGGGTCCAAATTAGGTCCTTCAAGTGGGAGGAAAGCTGCCAGAAGAGAGATGATTTTGCACTGAAAAGATAAAGTGATCAATATTGACTGGAAATTATTTTTATATCATGATAAAAGGCACAAAAATAGGCCAATCTCTGCACAGCTTTCATTTTGCTACCTGAAATCAGAGAAATTTGGAATTCTGCGAAGTTCTAGTTAAAAAAAAAACCATCAACTTTGCATCTGGAGAACCAGACACCACTTTGTTTGCTGTTCTTGTAAAGGACACTGATTTCTTTCATGGAGGTGACAGCCATGGTTTATTGAAGCTGCAGAGAAATACAGGTTTGCTCTGTTTATAATGTGATATATTTCAGTTCACAGCTCCCACAGAACACCCTATCTTTCCAAGACCAGCCACAACACACAGCTTAGCAGTCCAACCCTTCCAGAAGTCATTCAATTTCCTCATTATGTTAATTACCAGATTGGTCTTAAATGAACATTTCATCCTATTCCAATTTTGTGTCTTTCAAGTTCTTATTTAATTAAGATGTTGTTAAGCATTTTCTGGTTTTTTTTTTTCTTTTTCACAGAGTGTGGGTGTTGAAACAATTAAACTGCAGGCCACACATAAATCTCTTATTTGGCTACTTTAACCAGTTCTGGTGTTTCTAGATGCTTTGCTAATGACACAAATTGTCAAAAGACAATGGAATAATCTACACAATTTTCTCCTTATGAGTTGTTTTCAACATTCAGGAACTGCTATAGTAGAGCAAGTCCCTATTCAGAAAGACTCTGCAGAATTCATTACAAATAAACAGATTAATACATCAAAAAAAGGAAAAAAGAATCAGGTGCAATAACAGACAAGACAGGAAACAAATACCATGTGAGAGAGTAAAAAATGTTCCTTGTTTTTCAGAGACAGATGAACTCCAGCATTGAAACAAGCTCAGCTAATGAGATGAAAAATAATGGTTTTTTCCTGTATTAAAAGAAGGGAAGGAGTCACCTCATGTGATTTTCCTCATCCAAAAATTCCTCCTAAAATTTAAGGTAATTCTCCATCTTTCTCTGTGGCTGGCAGAGTGAAGACACATTTCCACTTCTGCAAACTACTCTATAAAAACAGATTAGAAGCTGGGTTTGGCTAAGCTTTTTCAACATCAGCTCTTCAATCTGATTGTTTGGAAGCTTGAGCACTGTAAATAAATGCTAGAAAATGAATATAAGTAGATCTTATGATGGCATGATAGAGATGGGTTTTGTATATGTATAACAAAAAGGATAATTGTTTGGAATACAATTTTGCCTTTGCTTTCAAACAAGAGGCATTTTGATGTGAAAAAGATGGTTGTGCGTTAAGCTGAAAGAATAATTTGATCACAGTGCCGAGACAATCGTTTTCTAACAGCGTTGATAAAGAATCTCGGTAATATTGTCTAACACTGCAGATCAGCTTGGCAGGAAAACACCCAATCCAAATGTATTATACTACTGGTAATCATTGCATTTTTGAAAAATGTAGGTAGAAGAGTTGCTCTGCCAATCTCCCAGCAATCTGTTTATCAGCAACTGCTTTTCCTCTAATAGCGCTTAGCTAATTCCACAATCAGCAGGAGAAATGTTATGATATGACATTTCTCTTGCCTTCAGAAAACCCAACACATTGCCACTTTGAAGATAAAATACTGCCAATACCCAGGTATGATTACAAAGTTAGGACTGGGGTAATACACAAAATAATTTATGCAAAGGGGATGGCTGAGAGGGGAGGAGAAAGCTCTTGCTATTTGGAGAAACCAAATGAAGTGAGATGCCAGAATTTAACTAACTGTAAATAAATAAAAAGGGAGTTTAAGCTGCTGCCCTGATTTCACAATCTGTAACAGTCAGAAATTAGTAGCAGAGAGGGCATGGATTTTGAGGAAAATGTTAATTATTTCGAGTGATAGCCTCAGCTAGGAAAATGAGATGGTGAAAATCTATTTACAAGAGCATTCTCCAAGCATCCAAAGGATCAGTAGCAGTTATTTTCAATAATCTACATTTTGGGCATAAGGCAGGAAGCTCTTGGTCACATGCTTTAATGCCAAATAACTAGAGAAATGGGAAGGGGGTGACCAAATGGAATAACAATCTTGGATTGTGTCCAGAAGGAGACTAAACACTCAAAAAACATCCTCTGAAATTAATGACAAGGGTGTCTCTGAGGAAGCATGTGGGGAATTCAGCCCCAGGTTATGACTGAGCTAGAAAAGTACAATTTTGGTCATCTCATCTATTTAACTTCCCCTCCACGTCAAGAAAATGCATTTTTTCATCACTAATGGTGGTGTTTTGTGTAGATAAATGTTATTTATGGAACCTGGAGATTGTAGAGTCTAAATCACAGCAGATTTTCAACAACTGCAGCATGATTGAGGTGAGCACTCTTTTTGTACCCGAAAATGCACGTCTGTGCCTGGAGACACAAAATACTTCATATTCCTTCTTCTGGAGCTAAATTATGGATGCAGCAATCCAAAACACTTTAAAACAAAGAGCTTTAGTGTTAATGGCTGCATTTCAGAGCACACAGAAGATTCAGAGTTATCCTTTTTGAGAGAAAATCGAGCAAAACAGTCTCAGCTTATAGCAGAGAAGAATTTATCTCCAGGGTTTGTCCAAAAGTGCAAGTAGCATTTGATGCATGATGCAAACATCACCTCTCAGCAAACATTATCACAGCAGGAGCTCTGAGATGGATGTCTCCATCTCCATTTCCTTTTAAACAGAGGAAAAGTGGACAGCAACAGTGTTTAGGCAAGGATACCCCAAAACAACAGCTAGTCAGGCGAGATCCACCACAACAATAATCCCTAAAGGCAAACAACAGCCTTTCCCCCAGTCTGTAGGCTTTCTGGAGAAAATTAGAAAAGATAAAGCAAGAAAGCCATGTGGAGACCATTCTAAAGGCATGGAAAGTTAACATGGTAAATACAATATTGGCAGGCCAGCTGCTTTAGCAAAATCCATAAATCTGGGCTAAATGTCTGACTGTAAGCCCATTTCAGGGAGCCAGGGAATCACCCCGGGTCTAATTCTTTGTGGAATGGCTGAGGGAGGAGGACATGCAGATGCATTTGCTTTCACATGCTTTTTCTTACAAATGTGTTCTGACTAAACCCTGTGAAAGCAGCAGCAGGATGATAAATTTTTCAGCCAATGTGTTATAAGGCTACAGTATAATTCTCTGTGTTTTAAGGGAAAGGAAAACCACGGAGAAGTACCAGCAGAGGGAACAAAAATGAACAGGCGAATTAAAATGTTAGACATGTCTCTGTTACAGAATCATTGCCTACACTTGAAGTGTGTGAGACAATCTCAACTCATGGCCTGAATTTAGAATTACCAGGCTATAGCAGAGGCTAATGACCACCTTAAGCACTGAAAAAAACAAGTGAGATTAATGCCTCATGGTTTTTGGTGGTTTGTTTTGGTTTCTTTTCCCCCCAGAAATGAAACATTAGGATCCTTTTTTTAAGAAATATCATTATGTATAATGTTTTTCATTAAAAGGTATATTGCTAATATTCCCATAAAATTGTTGAACTCAATACAGAGCTATATGACTAACTAACTAAAAATGAATATTTCTTCACAACTTTCCTTTTGACAAATGAAAGTTATTCCTTAAAGTCCAAGGACTTGCAGAGGCTGTGCGAGTGGTCAGATTAAATTTGCAGGTTCAGGTAAATTCAAATACAGCCAGACATGCAACAGCATGAAAAATTTTAGAACGTAAGGATTAACTATGCAGCCCCTTGCCATCTGCAGTTAATTAAAAATCCACTGTCATCCACAGGAGCAGGAACACACAACAGGAAATTTATGTGTGGAGTCCCTGCAGTCCCTGCACACCCTTGGTTTCACTGATGGAGCTAAAATATGATGCAACTACCTCTCCTTCCTGTGGAGAAACATTTTCATCTGCTTCTCCACCATACAACAGAGCCGTAACATTTTTTAGCAAATTCCGGGACCTTCAGCTATTCCAAAGTCAAATAAATAGGGCAATTGAGCCTTTCTTTTGCAGGAAATGTGTAAACTTGGGAGAAAAAAAAACAAAACAGTGATCATATTCCTAACTTGCTTAGCAACCGCAGGCAAAAAGGCTAATATGTCATAATTTATACGTGAAGAGATTGCAGGGGGTTGGTGGCCATGTCCAGTGCTATTGAGGCTTCCCACTGAGGGCTGCACTGCAAACTGGCAGCTGACTGAAAACACTGCTATTTCCAGCAGTCCAAAAAATGTAAACGTGTCAGTGGCTGGTCAAACAGGCTTCCACGGCGGTGATTGATTGCAATCTCTCACATTAGTGACTCCTATAAATCACCCCTGGGCTGCAAACAACCCCTGTGCAGAGGTTTGTAATGAATTCAGGTGCTGAATCAGTCCTGCTGGCTCCAGAGACCTGTCAGAAGGTAATTTTGAGCAGCCCCAATTAGGCAAAGATAATTTCCACAAGTGGGATTTGCTGAGGTGCACGGAGCTGAAAGTAAATATGCTTTTCCTGGGAAGGACAGAAGGGAGGGAAGCAAACTCATCTCCCTCAACAGATGAGGAGAATTCAGTGAAACAGGTCTGCAACTACCATTTTTGTTCATTAACAAAGGAAAATTAGGGTTAGTGGAGGCATCCCTGAGCAGAGTTTTCTGCAACTGTGATAACAGAGACAGGAAGGTCTGTTGGGCTTTCAGAGCTTCATCACCTCCATGTAGCAGAGTTGGGATGGTTACACTCAGAAACAGAAGAATACCAACATAAAATTAACCAGAGAACCATCCCCACACCTGAAGAAGAAGACAAATATCTGGGAAAAAGACAAAGACAAATATCTGGGAAAATCCACACAGAACTTTACCTGCAGCCACTGTGACTGGTCATTGTGGCCAGAGGTCCAGGCATTGACCTTGCCTTGCTTGTCCAGACGGGCTTTCCTGGGCTCCCAGGCAAACATGTCCATGTTGAGAGTACGGAAAACGCTGGAGGCACTGATCTGGAAGTCCTGGATGTGCCCTGACTTCATCCCCAGGGGCTCAGAGCAACCTGGAACAGCAGGACAAGATCAGTGGCACTGCCTGCTTATCTGTTGTGGCAAAGAAGACCTGCAATTCTTGAAGAAAAAGGTTTAATCAAGACTATTGGGGAAGGAACTTGGAAATGAATAAATGAAAAATAGTCAATTCAAGGCACTTTGTTTCAACAATTGCTTGGGTGAGTCAAAATCAAGATAGGGAATTCAACATATTTTATCCTGGCATAAATTTATATAGTGAAACAAAATGAAAAGATGACTTTTGTCTGTGTTTATCTCATTTTTATTTTCCCATCCAGCAGGAAAATATTGTTTCCCCCATTCAGTTTGATTTTCCTCACGCTTTTATGCTTTTATCAACCATTTGTTATCTTATCAAGGAAATATTAGGTTTTTTTTTAAGCCACTACTGACATAAAATGTTAAAAAGCACTGAGCTCTTTAACACTTTCGAATTACTTGACATCTAGCTGAAAATCCAGAAAGCCCAAAACCCCACTGAAGGAGGGGGAGAGACCACAGAAAAACAATTGTGAAGGAGGGAGAATAGTAGGAGGTTATCACTTAGGGAAATCAATAGTTAATGGCTTATTTGCTTGTGGAAATCCCACGCCATTGAGTTATTTTGACTGTAGCAAAGATAGATCTTGGGCTTCTCCCTTCTCTGTTCTGCATGAAAAAAGAAAAGAATAAAAACTGGTAAGTGGCTCTGTGTTCCTCTGATGTGCCCAAAATCCAGCATGGTTCTCTTTGCCTTAAAAGTCTATTTCCCTCACAGTGTGTTTACCACCAGGTCAAAGACCTGATTCTATTTTTTCAAGTTTCTTTGGTATTAGGAGCAAAGAGCTTTTTGTCAGATTCTCTGTTCTGTTTCTCTCATAGGTTTAAAGCACAGAATTAAGTGGAATTATTAGAGATTCAATCAGGCAGGCAAAGACCACAGGCCCTTTGTGGGGGGCTAACAGCAGGAGTAAATGTGCATTACCAGGCACACATAATAGTTCTAACAGCATGATCTTTAATGCAGTATCCCCTGTATTTAAAATTTGAGTACTGACAGAAAAAAAATCCCAAATAAATGAAGAAAACAAGAGGAAAGAGAGTTAACTTTTGAAAAAAAAACCCCAGTATTTCAGAACTGATTCTGAGTGCACAAATGGAAATTGCATAGTCTTGACTGCAGAATGGACTTGTTCAAAATCACAACAAAACAATTTTCCTGGGAGTGGGAGGGAGCAACTGATAGCACAAACGAGAGAGACTAATCTGCTGCTTTAGAGAAGGACTTTGCTTATTATTAAATCCTGAAGCATCACTCCAGCATCACAAGGACTGTCAGCAAGAATGTTTCATCCCAGCAATCTGAAGGAGGCTCCTGACACAAAACCATGGGTTGTCAAAGCTGTGATTCAGTGCTGGCCCAATCCATCAAGAGCAGTTCTGTCTTTCCTGAGTGTTATTATTGATTTATGAAACAACAGCTGTGTCTGTGTGTGGCTGTGCATGCGTGCATGAATTAATGGGATTTTACACTCTCCTGCCTTCCCCATGGCCCCACAGGGGTGGGAAGGCAGTTGTTAAAGGTAGCAGGAGCAAGTGAGAAGAACTATGAGTTCAGAAGAGAAAGAAGTGATGCACAGGGGTGGCAGGACAATGTCAGTGTCACAGAGATTGTGGCTGTTTGCACCACAAACCCACAGCACAAAGGACAGGACCATCAAACCAGCACAGAACTCTGTGTCTGCAGGTGCTTATCCCTCACAGGTGTGCGTTTGTAATAATGCTCCTGTCTCCCTGACACATCTCCTCTCCTCTGTATCTTTAAATTTGCTTTCCAATGTCCCTGTGAAAAGACTCAATTTCCATTTTCATTTTCATCACCAGTTAAAATCAGTGATTTTGACTTTAACAAACACACTTGTCCAGTGGAGCATCTTAGGCTGGAATGTTTGAGATGCTTTGGACATCTCCATATGTGACAAATGATACCTTAAACCTCTGTATGTTTAACTCTAACCAGGTAAAAGTTTGCATGTCTTACTTGGCCTAGCTGGATGAAACAGGAGGAGTGAGATAATGTGAAAAAATGTGAATTAGCACCTGAAAATTGGTAGAATCAACACGAAAGTAATAACTCTGTTGATTCTCCTGGGACACAATCTTGTACTTTTCATTCTGCATCCCATATCACTCATCTACCTCTTCTGAGAAATCTCAAACCCTCAAAGGAAATATTCAACATCCAACGCAGCAAAGGCAAACCCACAAATGGAACTGCATGCAAAGGTCTGCATGAATCATGTCTTGGACAAAGACTTGTGTAGTATTGGCAAAAGCAGCATAGGTCAATTACTTGAGGGCAAAGGTGGTTTTTGGTTTTGGTTTTTTTTTTTTTTTGTTTTGGTTTTGTTTTTTTTTTTTTTGGTGGGTTTGGTGTTTTGTTTTGTTTTGTTGTTTTTAGGGTTTGTTTGTTGTCTTGTTTTGGTGTTTTCATTGGTTTATTTTTTGGGTTTTATTGTTTGGTTGGTTTTTAGTTTGTTTTTGTTTTTGTTTCGGGGGAGTTTGATTTTTTGTGGTTTTTGTTTGTTTTTTTCTGGGTGGGGTTTTTTTGTTTGTTTGTTTTTTGTTGTTTTATTCATACAATGATATTTTTTGTTTCTAAAAAACTGAAAGATTTTATCCTTTTTTCTTCATGTTCATGAATCACAAAATAGTTTGGGTTGAGAGGGACTTTAAAGGTCCTCTAGTTTCAAGTCTATTCCAAACCCCATTTCTATGGGCAAGAACAGGTTGCTCAGAGCCCCATCCAACCTGGCCTAAATATAATAAATACATAATTCCTTTCCAGATTAAATACTTCAGAGGATAAACAATGACAGGGAAACCTAGCATTAAATTCAGGTGTTATAAAACCCTGTTGTGCGTGAGTTCTGCATGAATGATACTTATAGGCAGAAGATTGCTGCGAGTCTCACATCCTGGAGACCAGCATCCTCTGCAGGAGCTGAGAAACCCCAAACACCCTGAGCTGTCTGAGCTGCTGCACAGACCCCAAAAACCACTGCTGTCAGCAGCATATGGCAGGGGCTGCCAGCGTGAAGGCAGTCTGAGTGAGCTCCGTGAGAGAGTGACACTGTTGTGAGAACGCTGGTCTGTTTGCAAAAACAACAGCTTGGTGCTGCTATTAATAACAGCTCAATGCATAAAGGCATTCTAATAAACAGTGGCTGTGATCTGTTTCTCCCCACATGTCAATACTCTGAGAGGGGAAGGGAATTGAGGACACAGAGATGTGCAAAATGCAAGTGAGGCAGGAAGGCAGGGCGGTGAAAATTAGTGCCTAATTTATTGATGGTTGACTCCACTAGCATTGATCCTGGTTTTCAATAAGATCTGACTGTGGGTCCTGGTAAGTAAAGCTATTTACGAGACTAAAGCAGATTACATTGAACATTTTAGTGAAGTTTGTCCTAAGAAGGAGTTGGTTTTTGCGATGATCTGATGCTGCAAGTCTCCCTCTGCTCAGCAGTGACTCTTCTGCAGCACCAGAGCGTGTGAGAGACACCAGACCTCTCAAAGTGCTTTTCCACCCAAGACAGACCACCTGGAATTGAGAGTGAATGACTCTGTGTAATTGTACTCTTCTGTCAGTGAGGTTGAAATTGTTCTGCTAAGCCTTGGCTGCCCACGGTTTTAAGAAGTGATGACCTTGAAAGTGTTAGGAGACCATTGAAATGAATTCACTTCACCAGCTTTCACACTTCTTTGAGCAAAACAATTCCTAGTCATTCTGGCAAGGACTTGCTCTAAATTGTGGTTCCAGAAGTGGAAGACATAAAAACACAAAACCAAACAAACAGACCAAAGCAGCTAGACAGAAATTTCTATTTACTCTTAAACCTGTCTATATTGGGAAAGGGCTACACTGAGATTAATGCATTAACTTTTCATTTCTGAATCTGGTTTTGATGTCACTGGAGGACTGAGAATTACTTAACTTCAGCTGTTTTGATGTATCATTCGTGAACTGGATGACTACTGTTTGTGGAGTAAACACTCTTAAATGAATCAGCACAGTGCTCCTGCCGGTAAAAGGTTTATCTCTTGAAAAAGATAAAAAAAATTTACATGCTTCACTGAATTTGCTAAGGGAACACAGTTCTTGCAGAAGGGGGCTAGAGGTCAGACTTTACATTTCAGAGCCCTGAAATGAATCTGAGGAGGGCTTATATTGGCTCCACTTGTTAATCTACTTTTTGCTACAAGATGCTTTCCCTCCTTCTGCTAAGCCCAGAAAACAAATTCCAGCTGAAATCCTGATTAGAGCAGCCTGACCAAACTGTGTGTTATTGAAGTGCTCCTCGATGGCAGGTTGGTCACTCCGAGGATGTCACACAGCACCAGGGTGGTGTCAGGAATTACCCAAACCAGGGGTGACAATTGCTGCTGCCATGGCTCCACAGCACTGCACAGCTCTGGGGCTCAGGAGTCATTTCCATCCCCTGGAAGTCATCCTTCCCTCCCTGCTCAGGGTGATGCATTACAAGCCCACATGGCCTTTTGAAAACTGCTAAATTACCTTTTACAGGTTGACCAACTGGTGTTTAATGCACAGAGAAAAAGTTGTGAGGGTTATTAGGTTTATACCACACTACCTTACTTCTATTCCTGTCCTACAAGTGACCACTGTCACTTAGCTCAGCCAAGTGCTGCTGATTTTATAACTCAGATAAAATGAGGTAACCAGTAAACCGCATCTCACTGGGAATAAAATGGGTGTGTTTGAGGGGTGCTGGGCAGGAGGTTGTGGCAGCACAGACTCCTTCCCATGGGAATTTTTTCTTCTTCTTCCTGTGCTTTTTATAAATAAAGATAAAGTTTGGATGTTATTGAAACGGTCTCTGGGAAGGTAGGTGGTTCAAGCCTGGCCAGTCAACCTAGGGGGAGGTTTTGAATCGACCCAATCCGGACGACCTTTGAAAGTCTATTTACGTTTTGAAATTAATCAATAAATTCAGATTTATGCCACATGCGATCCGGCCTGGTTCTTTGACTCTGCTAGCGGTTCAACAGGGCCAGGGTGTGGAGGTCTGGGGTCTGCAGGAATGTCCCACCTGTGAGCTCGCAGCCCAGCAGCTCCATCCTGAGCGTGCAGTGCCTCCTGCACACCTGCGGGTACAGCCGGATGTACTGCGACTTGATGGGCGGCGTGAAGGAGTTGGCGTACGGAGTGTTGTTGTCCACGTTCCCGCGGAACACCTGCGGGGAAACAACGTTTCCACTAAAAACATTCCTGCAAAAACCGCCGGAGCTCAATGGGATCCCCGCGTCACAAACGCAGCTGCGGTGTTCTGAGTTTCTACGTGAGGTTTCCCCAAAATAACAGTTGTTTTAGCACTTCCAGTACAAGTTTTTCAGTGAAATGTTTTTGCCACCTGTGCTGGACCAAGGTCTCTGCGTTTGAAGGCACTAATGCAACTGAATTATGCCTTCTTTTTTTTTCGATTAATGTATAAAATAGTCCCAATTCAATTCAGCCTGTGATTATTTGTGCTGATTGAGGCTTGTTTTTTTTACCCTCTGGTTCAGCTCCCACTGAAGTGCACTGTAACCCTTGAATTAAACCCATCAGCATTCTCCTATTCACCCCTCACTCTACCCAGATATCCTTGTGCTGTGTTTTCCCCCCTCATCATTCACCTCCTCGCACAGCATTTTAATTTCCTAATAGAGGAACTCCATCTAAAGCCGCGCAGTGTTTTAGTTCTACACAAACTTACAGAGTGAAGGGGTTTTTTTTTGCTGCTTTGTGTGCACAGCCCCATCAAAAATAAGTGGTGAGTGTAAGCTGTAAACACACACACCCCGCTGCATGATAGGGTTTGTGCAGCACAGAGATTAGCACTGATGAATGGGTTCTGTGTTTCCAAGGGTTAACACTAATCTGCCAATGCAACAAAACTAAATTGAAAGCAGAGTAATGAGTAATTACTGGTAAACTAATTAATATGAAAATCAGTTAAGTGTAATAAACAGGATTACTCTAGCTCGGGAAATAGCATTTATGCAACCATCAATTAAGGTATAAGAAATTTTTAGCAGGGAGAAAATGCAAATTTGTTGGTTTATTTTTTTTTTCCAGTGAAAAATAATAATAGTGAAACCTATATCATACTGCCAGGCAATTAGGCTTAAAAACCAGAGACAGCTCATACTTCTGAAGGCAGCTAAACCATAGGATGTATTCAGATACAGAGGACTTTATCTTACCATGTCTTCCTTTGTGCCTTTTACTTTGTACATTGTCCATGACTTCCCATCATTACTGTATGCAATTTTGTAGGATTTCACATATTCTGGACTTCCAATCCTCTTGGCACCCTGGGTTATAACTCCAGTGACTCGCATCTTCTTCTGCAGGTTTATCTGAAATAACAGCACTCTGTTAATCTGAGGGACACAATCCTTGATTCCTTTGATTCTCCTTTCTTTTTTTCTTAAATGACAGAAAAAAGCATCACTGAAGCTTTTAAATTACTGCTTTTACACTTGCATTAACTCCTTTGATCTTTCCTTAATTTAATGTACAAATGCATATAATGGATGAAAAAAACTGAACTAAAAGCCTGGACTGTGCTGATTTCCTGTATGTGTGCACACAGATATACATATATTATGGATGTACAGAACATTACTGGGGTATTATTGGGACATTCTATTAATTCTGGTATATAGTGTTACTCCAACATATTCCCTGCCTGGAAGGAAAAAGAAACCAAAGGCAAAATCTTCTGTTCTCTTAGAAGCCAATTTGCAATACCATAAAAAAGAGCCTAAGTTATCTTCAAGTAAAATTTCTTTGTGAAAACATATGAAAGTTCTGAGAGCAAAGAAACAAGACCTTTTCTTGACTGTCACTGAAAATTCATATATCTAGAGATCAAGACTGAAATGTTAATCCTAAACCAGTCAATAGCAAAATATCAATCAGTGGATATGAACATTCCCTGTGTGCTTGTATGAGCTGAACGCAACACCTTGAAGTACAAAATGAGGATGTTCAGAGTGAACAAATCCAGCATTATCCCAACAGCCTTAATTCTGCCTCCTTTATTTCTCGGTGGCAGGGGAAAGCCAACTCTGACAATTCAGAGTGTGATATTCAGACCGAGCACTGCTGGCAAATACCTTAATTTCTTTACTTTTTACAGTGTGGCCTCAAGACTTTCTCCCAGCTGGGAATAAAATCTGACCTCTGTGAAGGATGTAAGGGGGGATAAGACTTTGGTGCTCCAAGATCTTTCTGTGTGCACAATATGAAACCTCCAGTTTCTTTCTCCAAAAGATAGAATTTTATGGTTTCTTCTGGTTTCTTGGATTTTTTTTTTTGAGTGAGTCTAGCTACTTTTCTGAAATAGTTGGCTTTTAGTGTACTTTTACCATAGTTCTCCCTATAAGAAATTAATAAACACTCGCACACTTTCAGATTACCAATGCGTGCTTTTGAGGTTTAGATCCACTGAGAGAGGAGAAGCCTCCTAGGAAAAACTCCAGATTTTTTACAGGATCTTTCCCACATATACCAGGAAAGTTCAGGAACATTTCCAATTCCAGTGGGCAGAATGGACTCACACCAGGAATTTAGACAGGTATAAATTCGAAGAGATTCATGCCATTTTGCAGCCTTGGAAAACTTATTTTCCCCAGTTCCTAGTCCCTCAGAGGGGAAGGCAAGCTAAAACAAATATATTATATTTGTAAGAAGGCAGCTCCAGAGACTACTACTAGTCCCACAACTGCATTAAAAATGTAGTTAACGTGGAATAGTATCCAGTTAAAGATTTCTCTAAGTCTCTTATGCGTATTTCATTCTCTATGTGGAATTTCAGAATATTAATTAACGGGCAAGTAAACCAATTTTCCATGTATTTACAAAATTGCTAATAATGAAGCGAGTACTGTCTACAAAAACAAATTAGAAAGCACAGTGAAACAGAAACCAGTCATTGATTATTTGCTGACTGGTAGCATCTTCACATTTCACTGCATGGGAAAAGCAACGTGTAATGGAACACCAAATAAATTTTGTTTGATCCAAAGATGCATATAAATAATATTTTTGCAGCTGAGTCACCGATTTTTCTTTTTCTGGGTAATAATGTTGGGGAGGGTTTTTTTGGATGAGAATTTATTTGGATGAGGGATTTTCTTCCCTGTTTGCTCACAAAGAATCATTACTAATTGCAACCATGGCTTGAACCACTGGATGTCCTATTCCTATTTGCAGAACCTTTCCTTTTAGAGCATTTCTTGATTTCAAAGTATCCATCCTTTGAGTCACAAACTGATCTTTAACCACTATTGAACCCTGTGAATCTTGTGATACAGCACACAAAATAAAACCAGGCTACCTTGTTTTGCAACTGGATCTACATATCCTGTCAAGATTTGCATAAAAATCCCAGTGAAATGGGGAAAAAAAAATGCTTAAAATGCTTAAGGCTTGTTTATATAGAAATCCCTCCGGTAGGTCTTTTCAGTGCATATAGATAGACCAGAAATTAATTTCCCCTTTGTAACTTTGCATTCTTTTATATGTTTCAAATTTTTCAAAATTTTTAATTTTTCAAAAATTGAATTAGCAATTTGAAATATTGCAACCATAGCAATGACTATAACAAAGCAGGTGCTGAAATATTTCTTAACTAATATACTTCAGTAGGAAGTTGTGAAGAAATGGGAACTACATCTTTTAGCACTAAAAGTTTTTTCAAAAGTGTTTTTCTGTGCCATTTGTGAGGAAAAACAGCACAGGAAGCTCTGCTTTGTGGATTCAGATCTAGGACAGAAAGTTATACATTTTAATTATGTGCGTGATCATGTTTTAAAACAAAAGGTGAAAGTCGCCAGAATAAGAACAAAAGAATAAAGAATAACATATCTTTTTTAAAAGGGTAATTCATAAGGGATTCACTTATTAAGGATGCTTTATCATTACCTAGATGGACTGGAAAAAATCAAGGATGAAAGAAGATCAATAGTGTTTTGGGGGATTTACCCCAGTACTTTAAGTAGTGAGGCATGGTAAAGGCCTTGTAAGAAGAGGATACTGGCATAGATATTTGAGGGATTTACTTACAGAGAGAGAAAGAGAGAAAGAGAGAAAGAGAGAAAGAGAGAAAGAGAGAAAGAGAGAGAGAAAGAGAGAAAGAGAGAGAGAAAGAAAGAGAAAGAAGGGAGGAAGGGAGGAAGCAAAAGCAAAAGCAAAGAAAGGAAAGCAAAGGAAAGCAAAGGAAAGGGAAAGGGAAAGGGAAAGGGAAAGGGAAAGGGAAAGGGAAAGGGAAAGGGAAAGGGAAAGGGAAAGGGAAAGGGAAAGGGAAAGGGAAGGGAAGGGAAGGGAAGGGAAGGGAAGGGAAGGGAAGGGAAGGGAAGGGAAGGAAGGGAAGGGAAGGGAAGGGAAGGGAAGGAAAGGAAAGGAAAGGAAAGGAAAGGAAAGGAAAGGAAAGGAAAGGAAAGGAAAGGAAAGGAAAGGAAAGGAAAGGAAAGGAAAGGAAAGGAAAGGAAAGGAAAGGAAAGGAAAGGAAAGGAAAGGAAAGGAAAGGAAAGGAAAGGAAAGGAAAGGAAAGGAAAGGAAAGGAAAGGAAAGGAAAGGAAAGGAAAGGAAAGGAAAGGACTGATCAGTTTTACAATTTTACCATTTCTCATTTAAATATATTTTATGAGCAATGGATTCAGACTTGACACTTCACCTCTGCTCAAGGAGCTGTGCTCAGCACCAGCTCAGAAGGATCTCCTGGGTCCAGAAACTTCCATGGGATTTGACTCACCTGGCATCTGCCAGGGATTTGGCTGCAATCCTAGGACACCCAGTGCCCTACAACCTTCTGGTATGAAGAACATCATGAAACTCAGATAAGGTTCTGTTTCACACCTGCAGGTTATGGAATCTGCTCAAATGGGCTTTGCATGCCAATGAAGAGGATTTCTGGGACTGGAATGAGTGGTGAACACTGAGCTGCTCAGGTAAAACTGCATGTAAAATAAAGCAAGTGCTCTGATATCTATTTATTTAAATCTGACTCTACAAGAACTAGATTATGGATTATCCTCACAGGGTGGAAGGGACAAAGTCACTGTGGTGGTATTGAGGAAAGCACAAGGAGAACACAGACACAGAGCACGAATTCCAAGTCCTGATGACTCCCTGTGTAGCTGTTAAAGTCACCTGTAAAGGACACTGGATTCACTACTCCTGAGTTAAGAAGGCTTCTGCTCCTGAAGCAACTGAAAATAGAGACTGATGCAAACAGGGATTATGTGATTCAGAGGGTTTTTTCCTGTGCTTGTTATATGCACAATTGGTAACCGTGGCCCAGGGTTGGAACCAAGATTTGCATGTGATTCAGGTCCAAAGTGCATCCAAAACTCAGATTTTACATCAGATAGTGTCTAAAGATATAGCATACTAAGCCTTGAGTATTTCTTCCACACCCTCATGTCATGTTTACCAAATCAGCTTGGAATCAAAACTGTTTATAGTAATTGTAATCAAAATTTTCACGTAATAGCTGGCTGTATAAAACGTTACTACTGTTAGACACTCTTGTTAGAAATATATTGCTGTTAAATGTATACTATTAAATGGGTATTTAAGATAGAGAGCTGACAAGGTGGAGGCCTTGTCAGGACTCTAAAGGGGGAAATGATACCTTAAGAATTTCACTTTTTTCCCTCTTCATGTGTCTGTAACTTGGTGTAGCTCTGTGCTCTTACAGAATGCTGAAAACCTCTGTTCCCAACACATTAACCAAAACAAAGCTCTCTGGATAGAGATTCAAGGACATATTTGTTATCCTAGGGCCTGAAAATATGTAAACAAAGGTGGAAAGGGGAGAGCAGAGCCTGGGGTGATCAATATCATCACCTGAAGGTGTGATTGGAGAATTAGGGACCAATCTGCTAACAGGACAGAACTTTTAAAAGGTGAAGAGCTCGTGCCCCACAGACCCTTTTGGGTGTTTTCCCTGAGGGGAACTTTGCTTGGCCAAATGTACCTTGAAGGCCTTGAATAAATTTGTCCATTTTTTATACACCTAATTGTCTTGGCCTCTGTTTCAGGCAGCCTGTTCCAGGCACAGAGCCAGCTCAGCTTATGTGAGTTAGGCGATTGAGACAACAAACGCCTCCTCAGATCCTTTGTTGGGTACACAGTTATACATTGAAATCATCCATGTAGACAAATGAAATAAAATCACAAGGCAGAGACCCTCTAAAGCAGTGTATGCCCAAGAGCTGAGGAATAAAATCAACTCCATTAGTTTCAGAAGTCCCTGGAGTTTCTTCTAATCTTGTTCCTTTCAGCCACCAGAGTCCTCCCAAGATTACACAGACCACTTTGGTGATCACAGCAGGGTACAGATCCGTGGCCTTTCTCCAAAGGAGGGGAAAAAGTCACCAGCGTGCTGTGTTTACTGATCCTGCAGGAGTAATTATCTATTAAACAATTTTCACTAATGCTTTTGACTCCAGTGAGTCACTCATATCAGTTTGGGGATGCTAAATAATTCAGTTGTCTACACTGATGAAGACATATCCAATCTAGACTCTACTGGAACCTGAAAAAATCCATACTGGAAACGAAATAAAACCAGTGAGAAGGATTGCTTCTCAGAGAGAAAGTGGTTATATGAACAAGGTAATTTTATGAGTTCCTGTGGATTGTACAGTGCACCATTTTCAAAGGCAATTCAGAACCAGCCCTGCAAATCTTCACGGTGTGTGTGCAGCTCTACTGGTAGCTGTGAGTTAATCTAGGAGCTTGTTTTTCACAAACAAGTCCAAAGGGCTCCACAACACAAAGGCCATAAATAACTTCTCAGCTTTGGTTTACAAACCTTGGAACGGTAGGAAAAAAAGGAGATTAAATTCAGAGTCGTAATGTGTGAATGTAACAGAACAGCAGCAACTGGGGACAGCACCAGCAGAAGGTGTTCATCTTCCTCTCACAATTTGTGATCAAATGTTACCATATTCAGTTTGCAGAAGCTATACACTTGACAAAAAAGATGAAAAACCACCCAGCTGCATCTGTCTTATCTACATTATTCCATGCAGGAGAGGAGAAGAGGGGTGAGGAGGAGTGAGTGACTTTAGGGATGCTCCTGGACAGAATCCATAACCATGTTCCCCTCATTTGTTATCTCCCTGTTAGCAATAACACCACCAATATTTCCCACAGAACAGCCTTGTCTGAAGTGTTCCTCCAGAGCAAGCTTTCCAGAAATGCTCAAATTAAAGCCTACATGAAACCTTGGGTCTTTGAGACCTTAAATGTAGTTTTATATTCATAAACAGAAATGTATTTTATGGAGAACAAAGGTGTTTACCTGTTTCAGTTGTGAGATGGAATAGCATTGTCATAAATAATTCTTCATCTTTTCTAGCACAAAGTAAATATATTTTTACTGCTACTCACCATTACTCATATAAAAATGGGGTTGAATAAGAGATCAAGGTTATACTGGCATTAAAAGATTTATTACAGCAACCCTTCCCTGCTGATCTCATCAGGTTTTGAAGGATTGAAATTTAATTTTTTTGTCTCTTTCCTTTTTTTTTTTTTTTTTTAAACCATAATTCTGACAAAGCGAGATAGAAAGCACCCAGAGAAACATTTTCTGATGAAAAATAGGGACACTTGCCAGTGGAAATGTGTTTTAATAAACCCAGGAAAGGAACAACCTGACACAACATTGGGAAACTGCTTCTTTTTCCATCCCCAAGCACGAGCAGTGCTGTTTCACCCTGGTGGCACTGCAGGAGTGAGGAGCTGGGATGGTGATGAGGAGCAGCAAGGGCACAGCAGGTCAGTCAGCATTAACTTCCCGGCACAGCCTCGCCAGCACCTGCACACAAGGTGCTCATCTGTCCTGCCTGTCTGTGGCTTTTTGATACTCCTCTAATCAGCCCTGTCAGCAGAGCTCCCCGGATTTAGCTCAGGGCATTAATGCAGTCATCACAGGGGCAGTGATGTGTGTTTTAAGCAGCACCCAGGGAGGAGATGCAGGGAATTATCCATGGCAGCATCGCTGGAAGGAGGTTTGCCCCATGGAGAAAAACCACTTATTATCTTAAAACATTCACATTACAGTATAAATTGTTATCCTGTAATAGGCTAGGAGAACTAATATGTGCTACAGGTCACTTTGGAAATGATAATTCCCAGCGTGATTGTGGGACTGTAACTTAAGGATAGACCAATTAAACACTCAGGTAATTTCTGACCCAAACCTATTTTGTTTCAGTTCTGTGCATGCAAGTCCAGGAAAGCCTCTTCATAACTTTGCTGTTAAATCCTCTGCAAACTCATCCTCCTGTGGTTTTCACCCTATCACACCTCAGGGTAACAACCAACACCTCTCAGGGCTTTCCTAAGCTCACCTGCATCTCAGCCTCAGCCAACCCTCTAAAAACAACTCACCACCTTTGCCAACTGCAATAAGACTTATTCATGTGCATGCCTCAAATTAGGCATGCAGAATCAGAGATGCAAATTGGACCACTAATTTAATTTGCCTCTCTGTGAGGAGATCAGAATATAGGTTAAACCCTACTTGTATAGAAAACATATATACAAGGATTGTTTGGCCCAAGCAATGCTAACGTGGAGGAACTTATGAGAATTATCAAAAAGCACCTACTTCATTTGGCTTTTGTTGAGAACTTTCAATTTATGCCTCAGCGAGTTTACATAATTAGACAGACTGAAAACTTGCTTAGTCTGTTCCTTCTTATTATTAAGTCATTATTTGAGTCCCAAAGGTAGTTGTTATGAATGCCATTAACTGGATTATATGAATTATTCAAATGCTGTCATGTTTAGACTGTCATCTCAAGAAGGGGCCCATAATCAATCTCACACTGGTCAGAGGTTTGTAGCCCTGCAAAATATCATCTTATTTGTAAAGTATTGATCAAATTAGTATTAGCTATCTGAAACTGAAGGTCACCTAAGAAACACCAAGGTCATTTATTACCATTGTTATTTCTTCATCTACGTTGAACTTGTCTTCCTGACTTTGGAATGTTAATGTCTCTCAGAAGGAACTTCCCCACAGTGTCTAGAAGACTTCCTCAAGAATCAGCCCAAGAATATGCAAATAAAAATGCCAGTGAAAATGTCTGTGTGTATTTCCCCTTGTAAAACAGCTTTGATCAGCAGCTCATAGGTTTAGAAGATAGGATATCAGACCCAGGTCACAAACAGGTATTATTCTTTTCATCCTACATGAAAACCATCTTCCTTGGGGAAAAGAAGTGAATTCGAAAAGGTGCAATATTAAAACCACTATGAAAATACGCTCAGGGAAATTTTTGGTTGTGAAATAATTTCAGATATTGAGAGGTACTTTCTCTTACATACTTTCCATGTGTTTTTATGGCACTTTGGCAGATATACTCTGGTAAAAACTCCAAAGACAAATATGACCTTCTCTCAAGCTCCAAGAGGACAACTGGGAAAAATTCCCCTTCTGATTTCAGTGGTCTTTGTCTAGGTCCTGTGCGTCTTCTTAGACCAAGAACACATGGAATTATAGAATCATTAAGGTTGGAAAAGGCATCCAATGTACTGATTAAAGGAGCATTAATGATCTGAAATCTGAGGACTTGATCTCTTGGGGAGATCAGACTTCCCTGGCCCTGTGAGATCCCATTGCACATCCCCAGCTTATTTTAACACAGTAGGAAACAAAAGCTACTTGCTCCCTCCACTAGAACAACCCTAGCAAGTGATAATAGTGCTATCAAGTGGCGCACAACCTGTATTAAAATATGTATCTTTACCCCCTTTTTTCATGGTCAAGCTAATCCTAATCAATGTTTACCTGTTTAAAACTGCCTTTTCCAATGAATCTGGCCACCACAGCTGGCTTTATGCTCCCTGTTATTCTTGACCACACCACCCTTTTACTTGTGAATATATATCTGCAAATATATGGATATTTGTGCCCTAGGCACTGCTGAGCTTTTTCAGCTGGCAGTTTATAGAGGATGAAAAGCACACTGAGGCTCCAGATGTAATTAGTGCTTCTGACTGAGATGGGAATGCTACACATAATTAGGGAAACTGCTCGACTGCTCTCACAACATGGCAAAATTTGTGGGAGAAAGACAAGAGGCAAAACAGGAGTGTGTGAAAACAATCCATCCCACGTGTTTCCATCTCTGAGGATGATCTGTTGGTTGCTGAGAGACTGGTGGTGTGGGGAGAGAGGCCAAGGTTTGAGATGGACACAAGTGGAGTGAAGAGCTGGTGAAAAACACAGGGGACAGATGGCTTTGTGATTGATGAAAGGACTGTGCCACTCAAAGGATTTCTCAGCTCACAGATGCAGTTACAGAACAGAGAAGGTTGGCTAAAATGATGAATACCTCCTGAACTCTAAAAAATTGGCTACTTGTTGAATCATGACAAGCATAGTCATTACATATTTTTTATTGTCTTTCAAAATTAAAAAAGTATCTTTCAAAAGTAAAAAAATTGATATAGAAACACTAAAAGTTACCCTTCAGTGAGATTTTCCTTATTTATCTGCACGTTTTTGCTCCAAATACATTTTCCTTCTACAAAAATTTCCAGGCGAAATATTAGATTAAAAACCTTAAACATTGGTTGGTTTTGTGATAGAAAATCTTCGAAAAGTCTCATTGAGAAAACCAAGGCTTGAAGAATGAGTTTTTATCTTTAACCACTCATGGGAGAAAATGGTTCTAAGAGTGCAAGATTGAAATAAGCTCCTATTTTTCAGCTCACAGAGCTGGTGTATGGTTGGAATTGGAAGGTCTTTGAGATGACAAACACATGCCATCTTTTCCAGGAGAGGTCGAGGAGGGTGAGTTTGCTCCAGCCCTTCTTTTCTGTGGCAGCACCATGGTGTTGGTGACTTCCTGTGCTTCCAACAGCCTGAGCTGCTCTGGGACATCCCCACTGAGAGGAGTGAGGTGAAATTGGACTGAGAACTGGATGAAGAGAAGTTCCAGAGGGGAAATTGGAGAACTGGATGAAGAGCAGCTCCAGAGAGTCAAATGGATGGAGATCTGGATGAAGAGCAGCTCCAGAAGGCAAACTGGGTTGAGAACTGGATGAAGAGAAGGTCCAGAAAGTAAACTGGGCTGAGAACTAGCTGAAGAGTAGCTCCAGAGGGCTGTAATCTGTGTCACAGGGGCAGTTGGAGACTGGTGGTGTCCCCAAGGTTCAGTGCTGGGCCAAGACTTATTTAACTTACTCATCAATGATTGGATGAAGGGTCAGTGCTGTTCACTGGTCAGTGAGGGGTCCTGGGGGACACCAAGCTGTCCCTGAGCCAGCAGAGTGTCCTGGGCCCAAGAAGGCCAAGAGTGTACATATATACATGCCTGTGAAGCGCATCAAAAAAAATCTTAATATACTGGCATTTAATTATACTTTTTCTCGACCTTCATTTCCTGAACCTCAGCTGTATAGAAATTACTTTCCTAGGAGTCTAGCAGGGCAGTAGCTGTGAGTGAGGATCCTTTGCTTTGCCAGTTTTGAAAGTGAAGTGGTTAGAAGGTAAAAATGGCTCATTTGACTATCACATCAGCATGGCATCATCTGGCAGGTTTGGATGTTGTGGCCTACACATCATTCCATTGCAAACCACCACACAGGTGATGGAACACCTCTCACTTCTTATTGATGCAACAAACCAGGTTGAACACACATTTGTCCATTTTGGCGTCACCACTTTCTAAGATTTGATTGCTTTCAATATCAGAGTGGCAAAAAAAAAAAAAATAGTTGAAATGCATGGCGTTGCAGACACAGGGAATAAAGTACTTAAAGGTCCTATTGCTTCAGTCCCTCAGCCACATTAGGAGGAGTAATTAAGGAAAGCTGGCAGAACACGTAATGGATGGTGCTCATAACAGCATCAAACTTCAGTTGCCATGGGGATGCTAACTCTGAACTAACTGCTTTTGTGCCTGCAGAACCTCAATCCAAAGTTGTCTGGATATGTGTGTGTGTGGGAGTTTGTGTGCATGAGGAATGCAAGCAGGAGATGTGATATGAAATGGATACCAAGATATGGGACACGAGGGAGTGTCGGGATGATTACGCTAAGAAATAGGCTCCCAGTCCCTTTGTTTCCCTCTCTGCTTTGAGTACTAAAAAACCCCTAATAAATTAAGTTTTTGGCCCGAGAGTTAAATGTATAGATGCTGAGGGAGGTCTGCAGAGAGCAGACGTTGGTATTGAGTTCACTGAAGTCAGTGAATTTATGGCAGACTTTGGCCAGCAGACAATCCCTTCCAATTCCTGAGGATCAAAGGTCCTACATGGCATTGTTTTAATTCAACTGCACTTTCCTTATTGGATTCTGTTCTCCACAGCCAAGGGCTTTCAGGTACTTACTGCCACTCATCAATATCCTCCAAGGAAATCCTTCTATGATATCAAGCCAAATTTTGAAGTATGGAAAAAAAAGCCAGAACCTGAATAACTTTTTAGCATTTAACTTAGGAGGTTAATTCTGCCAATATGGTTCATATCACCTCACACAATGACTCAGTACTTCACAAAGCTCACCTGGCCACAGGACACCGAGATGAGAGCCACATTAGGGGATATTAAACATTTAAGCTGCGGTGGCAGGTATTTTTGGAAGCCTGAAAACCAGAGCTCGTGAGTGAGGAAATGAACTTTGACAAAACGAATGGTTTCACAGATGGCAGTTTGCTTGGAGCTCCCACCAACAGATGTTTGAGTGAATGTTCTGCACAGCCTCTGTGTATTTTGGGTTTTATCATTTCATTAGCAAATAGCTATCACCTGGTGCGTACTTGCTGTTTGGATGCTCTTGATGAGGAAGCTGTTAATCTTTATTCCTTGCTTTTTTTTTTTTGGAAATAAACCACCCAATACTTTATGATTTTCTGCTTGGGGGCAAGAAGGATGTAACTTAAGTTTTTATTACAAGTATTTTTTGTCACAGTAGTTCTGATGAGGTTTGTGAGACTCATAGTCACAGATTTATTTATGCCACAGCACTGCAAGTCCCAAAAATATGAGGCTGAGCACCAGAGGTGGGATTGAAACCAAAAGTGTGGAGATACTTGTGTAAAAAACAAATTAAGCCTCAATCAGAATACAAATTCTACCTACTAGAAATAATATTTCAATTTATTTAGACTTTTCTTTTTAAGCATTCTCAGTAATGACCAAAAGAAAAAGTAAAAAACACTAAATAAATAAATAAATTCTAAATAAGACAGAGGTCAGGGAAATATCTTGCTCTGAATCTTCTGGGGTAGATACCTTTCCATCACAGGTCATCTTTTTTATTAACAGTCTCTACAGGGAAGCTTTTTTCTCATAGTTTCAAGAAATATAGTAAAGAAATTTTCTTAAAGCTGTGCGAAGTTGTTAAAAAAACAAAATTAAAAAACAAAAACCATTATTGACAACACTGAGATGGTAAATAAACCAAATGAATTTTACTTTGGATTGGAGTAGTAATATATATTTAAATTGCCAATTAGAATTTGGGCACATTTTCCATCAAACTGTTGTGTTTCTGATCATAGTGTTTCATCTGAACTTTAGAACATAATTTCAGAAAAGCCACTTAGGGAATACATTCAAAAATGATAGAATTATAGTTCTCTTTTCGTATATTCTAAGTGAGACTTCTAGCTTTTCCATTTTGAAATGGAAAATGGAAATGACAATTTGACTTTAAAAAATTGACCCCAAGAAAGGAAAAAAATGCATGAAATATAGATGGAAAGGGATGAAGTCTTTAAAGAGGAAGAAACCTCAAACTAAATATTTGGGATCCTCTTGTATGCAAAAAAAAAACAAAAAAAAAAAAAACAGAGGAAACAAGCTAACTTGTCTACCTGAACCAACTTCACTTCCCATTTTGTGATTCTGCAATCAAACTGAGCAGTCCAGCCGTTTTGTAAATTAATCCTCCAATCCTCCTACTACCTTTTTATAATAAAATAAATATTTGGATATTTTATTTAAAAACCAGTCGGTAACCATACCAATATCCCTGGAGAAGCAGTTTACGCTATTTTAATGAGGGACAGCAAAATAGGGTTTTTATTATACCGTTTTAATACTTTACATTTATGTACAACAGTCTCCAGCAGTAGGTCAGGTGTTCAAACACCTCTGCCACACAGTGGCATGATGAACCCTAATAGGTGCATTTTCTTAAAATTCTCCAGATGTAAGCTATGCTTGAATCTGCTCTTGATAGCTGTGGGTTACCAACTGTAAAAACAATTTCCATGTCCAGAAGACTACAATATACTTAAAAATCAGATCCAAACCTCAACCAAACCAAAACCAAACCAAAAAACCACCCAGGAACATCTTTCAGGTCCCTTCCAACCCAAACCATTCTATGATTCTATGAAAAAAAGGATGATATCTTAAGGAAAGAAATGGGAGGCAAGTCATGAATGGGGGGAAAAATAAATTCGGAAATATGAGGGTGATTAAAACTGGGAGATGAACCCGGGAGTGATGAAACTGGGAGAGGAGAAGAAGTGTAAGGCATCCACAAAGTAACATCCACACAGTCCTGCCGGCAGTTTGAGTTAGAGATTAGCTGCCATTATGGTTTTGGATATGGCAGAGGGATAAGAGAAGCAATAATTCTCCCCATGGCTGTATTTATTCTAATTCATACTGCTTTAAATAGAATAAATAATATAAGAATAGGAAAACACAGATGCAAAGAATGAGCAGAGATGAAGCGAAATCAGAATAAACCAAACCAACATATTTTAAAGCCATAAATGCAGAAGGACATAAGGAAAAAGAGAAACTGCTGGTTTTTTTAAAAAAGGAGCTGACAAAAAGACTCATTACTGGAACAGGCAAAGTGAACATTTTGGTTATACCTCAGGACCAATTAATGAAAAATAGACATACGGGATTTTTTTGTCATTGTATTTGCAAATGATAAAAAGTTAGTATCACTAATAAAGTGGTAACCACTCCACAGGTGCTATTTTATCACAGCCAACCTGTGAGGAGAAACAGAGGTCAGGAGAACTTTAAAAGGCAGATATGACTTTCTCTGACTCTAATGTGCTTCCAAAAGCATGGTCACTGACCCTTTAAATCACAAGCCAATTACAAGCATGGTAGTGCCATTACTAATTATATGCTGAGAGTGTAAATTTAAAATGGCAATTTTAATTTTCAGTTCTTTGGGAGAATGCAGGAAAATGAAATTGCATACTAATTAGTTCATGTGTATCAGACACCTGAAAGATTAGAGAAGAAAAAACTTCTGTGCTCATTACAAGTGAGTTATAAGCAGAGCACTCAAACCTTTTATTTGCCAGGCTGCCTATAAATAAAGGAATTAAATGACAAAGAAAATTGATAATGATGGAACAAGGCAAAAATAGCTACAGGCTTGTACATAATCATACTTTGAGGGACTTAGTCCATTATACTCAGCTTCCTTTAGGATTTATCTAGCATTAGAAACTACAAGAGGGGAACAGGCGATTGCTCCAGGTTCACTGCGCTAAATGTTAATTTACAAGTCCTAAAAATGGATTTTCCGGTTTTGTAACTCCCCACTTAATCTCTGCCAAGCATTCACACCGTTTCTCAGTGCCTTCTTCTGGCCCAGCTGCCTCTTCACCCAGAGCAGCCTGGAAAAGGTTCCAGGAAAGGCTCGCAGTAGGGTCTGGGAAGGAGCTGCTGACACCAGAGTGAAGACTCAAGTGGAGGCATTGACATCTTTCCTCCCACAAGACCAAAGGAAGGCAGCCAGAAATTTAGCCCAAATCTGGCTTTTTGTGACCCTCCACGGACGTTTATAAAGTGTCCTCCTGGCCAATACAGAACCTGTACAAAAATGGGATGAGGGATTTCTGCTTCTCCTCTCAGAGGAAACTCTTCACCCATAAGAGGGTCAGACAGGGTTTGTTTCTCAAAGCTTATTTCATGCTTGAAGAACAAGACATCGCTCTGATGCAAAGAGCTACTGTGCATAAAGTGTGGGTCTGTGGATGTCTTTGTCTTGCCAAATCTAAAAAGAGTTTCTGCAGAACACTGAAAAGCACTTTTTTCCCCTGAAAGTGTCATCTCCCTAAAAAGATTCAGATTTTCTGGTCCCAGGTGTTTTAAAGAAAGAGAAATGGAAAGAAAGAAATCCTCCCAAGACTTCTGTTCTGGAATTACAAAGAATATTTTTAATTTTGCTCTGAACTGAAAAAAAAAAGGATAAAAAAAAAGTATTTGGCAAGTTTTGTGAAAATTATAGACTTAAAAGAAAAATGAGAAGGAAAAGAAGAGAATGCTTAAAACACATTAATTGTATGACCTCATCTTCTCAAAAGTCCTTATACACCATGGTTGTCAAAATTACAGAATAACCTGTGTGGGATTGGAATTACCTCCAAAACTCAAAAAATAAAAGAACAAATTGTTCAGACCTGATGCCATGGGCTGAGATTTTAGACACATTTTCTCCCCTGGCCCAAGAGCAAAGGGAAGACTTCCCAGGGAGCAAAGTGCAAGGGAGCCTGACAGCTGCTTCCACAGCGCCAAACACAAATGTGGGCTCACCAGACCTTTGGAAATTCCCATCCAGTTCATCTCCTAGAAAAGAAATGCCTAGAGGGCTGGTGCTAAATGATTTTGAACTTTTTCTCCAGCTCATTTAATAAAGCCCACAGTCTAACACAGCCCAAAAGCTACTGTAATGCTGACTTTTCCATTATCCATTAAAGTTACATTAGCCTTCTAGTCCCATGGAAATAATTCTGCTCAGGTCCCTCCGAGTGATCCTTTCCAGTTCTTTTCAATGTATAAATTTTACAGACTTCCTAACCCCCCTGATCTTTATGGATGAAAACTGAAATACGACACCTTGAAGGCCCTTTGTGTTTTCACTCTGCAATAAATAACAAACAGTAACACCAGTTTTCGTTTTTCAGAGCTGACAAAACCCAGCACTCCCACCGCACCAGTTCCAGAAAACTTCATCAAGCAGTGCTTTGTGTCTGCTCTCCACACAAGAAAAATGAGCAGGTGGCCCTGTGTGCTTTTCCCCCAGGTATTTGGGAACCTCTCAGAACAATCCAAATGGTAGTCAGGGCAAAAACTTGAATATGAACCTATATTAATGCCTAAGGTAGCTTCAAGAAGAATGTGTCTGACAGAGCTGAGGCTTTATGGACTGTTCAACCTAGTTCTTGCCAGATAAAGTGCTCAAACACCACATTTTGCTAAATCCTGCTGTGGGTTCACTGGAAGGGAAGCATCCTCCTCATATATTGACCACTGATTAGTGCAGAGGATTTTCCCGTAAGTATTGAACTCACCAACCTTTATTAACCAACAGCTGAAATGGCCAAAGCTCAGCCCAATTCATGTATCATGAAAAGAAAACACCACCCAAGCAAAGAGCTACAGCAATCACTAAGGTCATTACCTTCATTAAAACACTGCTACAGGACTTCATATTCACTGCTTCATGGCTTTTACTGAAGTCATTTGTTGGGCACAGAGAAATCCAGTTCACAGTGAGGGCATTGCCATTTGAATCACTCTAACAATAACATCCTTGAGTGGGGTGGGAAAATGTGTATTTCCAGCCCCATGGGTATGGCTGAACTAACAGCTGTTTCAACCTTAATTAAAACAGTCCTCGTTACTTCCAGTAATACTTAACCTGTGTGCCCAGAGCAGCTCAGCAAAGAGGAGCAGCTCTTCCAACAGGCTCTGGCACTGCCAAAACCACACTTAAAGCACTTTTAGCATGTGTCAAGAGATCTCTGCCACGAGATACTGCTGTGATATATTTCTAAGGACCTAACCACCAAATAAATGCAACATATGTGGAAAGCAGCTTCCCTGAAAGGAGCCTGCATAAATCTGCTTCCACGGTTTAGAGCCACAATGGAACATATGCACACTTTTTTTTTTTTTAAATAAAAAAGAACTTGTGCATTTGTAAAGTCGATATTATCACTGTTTTTCAGCTAAATAGTCCCTTTTAGCCTCGGCTGTGTCTCTGACAATGAATAAGAATCTAGCTGTTCATTAACCACTCGTCTTCATCAGTTTCTTAAGTGACACTGGCAATTGAATCAAGGATATTTTCTTCCTCCTCAGCTCCATCTGTTACCTGAATCCATGGCCATCTGTCATTTTCTGCAGCAGTCCAGGCATTCACAAGACCCTTCTTATTAAGTCGTGCATAGTAGGGGTACCATTTCTGGAGTCCAAAAAGAGCTCGGTGAGTGGAGGATGCAGTAATTTGTTGGTTTGACACAATCCCTCCTTCTATCCCTAGTGGGCCAGAGCATCCTGCAAATGGGGACAAAAAAAATTAATTCAACTGAAATGATCAACTGTTCTGAGTCCCAAGTGGCTGTAATTACAATAGCATACAAATAGATCTAAAATGTCATGCCAAATACAGTTTAGAAATAATTTAAAGTACTTGACCACAGCATCTTCTTTTTGTAGATATTAAAAAACAAAGTATTATTTGGAAAATACTATTCTCATTATAAAATTAATGAAAAAGATTAAACTTTCAATTTCTTTTAGTTTGTTCTAGCTGAAGACTTGTGAGTTTAGGTTTTATGACACAATGAAAGAAAACAATCCACAGATTCAAATATTGAAAGGATTGCTAAAAGTAAATTTAAAATTCTCTAACTACTGCAAAGTTCATATTCTTATTCTTGCCTCAAAGTTCAGCATTTAGCCAATGCACTACAGATTGTTATTGCAATTATCTTCAGAAATATCAAAATAGGCACAGGTTATCCTTCAGTACCATTAAAAATATTTAAGGGTTTATACATTTAGTCAGCAAGCCACAAAGTATGTATTTAACTGAAATGCTCCAGTGTTCATAATTTTATGTATGGTATTCATCATTAATTTATTCACCGGTCATACTTGTAATCTTTTTTAAAATCAAGATATTTCTGCATACATTGTTTTTTGAAGCCACTCCATCTGGGCACAGGAACAACAGCATTCAGCCATTGTGAGCTACCCAAACTGAGAAAATGATGAAAATTCATTATATACAAACTATTGGCAGCCTATCTACTGTTCAACACCCCCAGCCAAGTACGTGAGATTTTCCTTTCCTCAGTTCTGGTGCAGAATCTAAACAGAAGGCAATCACAGGAACTACTCTGGCAGCCACTGTTTCTCTGCTGCCCAGAAGATCTTCTGCTTTGCAGGTCAGCTGCACTTTGGCAATTTTGAGCACCACAGGACAGATGTTTACTTACATTTCAGGTTTTCTCAGAAACCTGGCAGTGTTTCACCTCAAGCAGTACCCAAGAACAAACTCTGAAACAGTAGCTGAGAAATCCTTACACCACATGGGCAGAAAGTCACAAATAATTTAACTCCTCGTTAATTTAAAGGTGCAGAGAAGAAAAAGTGACCAGTGCAATTTGCAGTAAAACAGACAATGTATTTTATTTTACTCTCATCCAGGAGACAGTGCAGGCAGCGCAGTCCCCAGGTGTGGGGTGTCACTGATGATGGAGACAAATATAAACTAAACTGAAGCTTTAAGCTGATCGTGGAGGAAGTGTGATGGACAAGCACATGCTTGTGCTCTGGAAAGGTAAAGCAAACCCCCATGCAGGTGGGGCTCAGGGATTTTAGCATTCAAGGTGCTCCTTAAATGCAAAACTTGGCCCAAACTCCCAGGATATGCTGAAATTGAAGACTGACCTGCACCACATAGTGATTTCACACAGGTTTTTACCAGCCCACAAAGCTTGGCTAGAGCCTGAAATCCTCGTGCCACTTCTCTTTATCAGGTGACAATGAAAGCTTTGCTTTCAGCACTCCAAACTGCACAAAACACAACAAGCAGGCTCTCTCCTGTCGCTGCGCCAGGCGTGAGGCACAGCCACAAGAAAACAAACTCTTTGTCACCACCATAGGCAGGCACAATATACAACACACTCAGAAAACCCATGTATGCTGGAAAAGTGTCATTCCTCATTGTGTTCTCATCAAGCATTACTCAGGGATTGAAAGGCCTGTTCAGATCTTAGCTGTTTCTGAAGTATTTTCATGGGAGCAGAATAAAGTCCTCTGGTGTGTAAACTGCTGTATCTGACTGCAAGCTGGAGGTAAATGACTCTCCTCTGCTAAGAAAAGTGCATGTTTTCAAAAGTTTCTTGTATTTAATTATTAAAAAAAGAAAAAAACTGTACTGTTTCATAATGGAAAAGAAAATTCACACGGATGTGTTTATGTGTAACTCACCAACACACCCATACCTCCAGGACATGTATATGAAATTAACCATCTTTAACAGCTGCAATCATAGACTGATAATTACTTAAAAACAGAGATGTGAGAATCAGAAGAGTGGTTTCTGAGGAGAGCTTAAAAAGGAGGCATGTTGGAGCCCTGTTAGCTGATGTTAGGCATGTCTGTCAGTGCACTGCTTGTCTGAGATGCATTAAATGTTATTTGAAATTCGTGTGAAATCCTTACAAGTGAAAGTTGAAATTTCCTTCCTAACTTGAAGGCAATTTCCTTTCAAAGTTTAATTACCAAGCACAGCACTTAACTCTATTTTGTCAGCTATGGCCGTTTACGCTCAACAGTGTTTATCTTCCTTAGCTTTAGGAGGATTATTCCTGAAATCCAAAGAAAATCGCTACCTGCAGGGAATAGGTACTTTATTGTACAAGCTCCTTATTTTCTTTGCAGTTCCAGTCATGGTTTTGTCATGTTTGTCAGCTTCTCAACCTGAGCTAAACACAAAATTTACCACCCCTAAAAGTTAAAACTACCAGGCTAGAGACACTTTCTGTTTTGATGTTCAGTTCAGACATAACAACATGAGATGTGTGGAAAACATGAGACTGGATAATAGTTTAGAAACGTTACATTTCTTAAATAATCAGAACATTCCACTATTTTTTTTTTTTTTAATTTATTGAACAGCCAAGACTTCAGCAGAAGTTTCATTAGGATCCTGTGAGTGAGGTCCTTCCACTGTTAAATCTGCCCTTTTATTCACCCTTGAGGCACATATTTTAATCAGACATAATTTTCTACAAGAAAACCTTTCAGTTTACTTTGTTTTATCAGTTAGAATCGAATATTGAACATATTTTTTGAGAGTTGAATACCACAGCAAATGGACTTTCCTAAGCCATCTGCTCATTAATTTCTTCCAAAACTTCCATTAGATTAGCGAGTCACTCTTTTTTCTTATAAAAGCTGTAATGGGGTGATTACTTTCTAAATTCACAAGAAATTTGCTTTTCCTGAAAACCCTCAGCTGAATGGCCCATCTCTGGTTCTATTAAATATGTTTTATCACTAAAAGACTGGTTACAGACCAGTTTCTGCACACACTATTAAATTTCAGACAGAAAAAATACTTTTCTTCAAGTTATCAAGTATTTTTTTAGGTGTTCAAGAGCTGTAATATATCATTGACCACTAACAATGAAAACAGGCAACAAGAGCTTTTCCAGATTTTGTTTTGTTTTGTTTTTTAATGAGATGCATATTTTGTACAAGACAAGAACAAGAGATGTTATATCTTATTGCTGCACTCCTGTTTTATCAAATCCATGGTTCTTTTAACAGAAATCGTGACAGTTTGGGAAATCATAATATCACTGAAGTGACTGTGTATAATTCAGACTGGTCAATGTTAGTCATTAAATAAAAAAAAAAAAATTATTAATTAATGCAGATACTTTGGCTATAACAGCATGCTTGATGCAAAGAAGTAAAAAAAAAAAATTAAACAGCAATTAAAAAGCTGCCTGACATATTTGTGATACAGATTCACAAGGCAGATTTTGTCATCTGGAGCTGTTAGTTCAGTGTCATTAAAGAGCAACATACTAAGTCAAGTAATATTGGTTTTAACCTTATAGTGACAATTACTGGTATGCACTAAATAAAACCCATTTAATGCTTCCCTTTTCCTCATCAACCACAAACTTATGCTCATGAAGCCTCACTATCCATGGAGATGACAATGCCAAGATGTACCAAGAGCTAGGTGAATGGATCCAGGGAAGGATGGGGAAAATCAGCAGCACAGAAAAAGTGAATTTTTCACTTCTCCTGAGAAGCCCCACCACGTGAAGACAGCACAGTTATAAACCTGCCTTGAGGGCTTCTTTTACAATCTCAACCTTTATTAGGTCTAGAAATGTTATGTACCATTTTGCACCACAGACCAGCTGGTTTTCAGTCGATTTCACTCACAGACCAAGGGTATAGGGATCAAAGAGCTCCCCAGAAAAATGAGTTTTGTGCTTCCACCCTTATCTCTGGCAACAAGAAATTCCCCCAGCTGAACAATAATGTTTGAGTAAAAAGAAGTAGAGGAAGATGACAGTTAGTGTACTGTGGTTTACATTGATATCTCCCCAGAAGAACATTAAAATAGCGAAGTAAGTAGCTGATTCTTGTTCTTTATAGCAAAAAGACAAACTATTTTAAGGTAGTTACTACAGCAAGAGGTAATAGGCAGAAAGCACTGGGTGAATATGTTACTTGAGCATGTTTGATTTGAACTTTTAAATTTATGTCAGTCCACAAATTAAGCAAAACTTCCAAATGGTTTAAAAACGCCTTGAAAATATGAGGATTATGCCTCTGCAAATAGAAGGAAAAGATTTCTTGTTATTGATGAAACATGCCTGGCTTTGCAGCATGAATACATAACTTCCATTTCCTCTGCTGGTCTGCCTCTAGCCAACGTCACCAAAACAAACATGCAAAATTGAAGGCAGGGAGAAAACAAATCTGCTTTAGACATCTGCAATCCTTTCTCCCTCCAAGCACCTCATTTTCTGGAAAGAGATTACCCTGGCTGTGCTTACCAGGGCCTGGTAATGGCGCTGGACACCAGCCCTGACAATGGGGTTATGATGACCTCTGGCACTGCAGTAATTCATGCTCCAGGCTCTGTTTCCTTCTTCTCATTCCTCCTCGCTCAGTTTGTTCTGCCAAGGACAGCTCTTCCTAGATAACAGCAATTCTGATTTCAAGGAGCTCGTTGGATGGAATGGGACAGTCATTTAAGAGTCTCTAACCAAAGTACTCACCTGTATGCAATGTGATGTTTCTGCAGGGTTTGCTTTCTCACAACCCTCACATGATAATGCTAAAATCTCCTTGGTAAGAGCTACCTAAGCTGCTTCTGCAGAGAGGTGGTTGGAGACACAGCTTCTGTTCCTTCTGGAGGTGTGTGTGGTCCCTTCCATGGTTTCAGTGATGTGACAGTCCCCAAATGCCAACTTTACCACTAATAATGGGGTTACAGATGACCACTGATGCTGCATTAATTAATGCTGGTGGACACACAGGTTACCCACATGCTATCTAGGCTTCAGACTATTTCTTCTTATTCTCACATAGAGATTTCAACTCCCTGCCTATAGACAGTTTTCCACACTGCAGTCCCAAGGCTGATATTCACATAGCTCTGATGGACATTCAGAGGGATTTCCTACCTCGAGCAAGTGTGCAAAAAAATTACACTTCCAGCATAGCACAGGAGCATATGGAGTCAGCAGCTCAGGCAGTGAAAGCAGATTATGTCTTTTTTTTATACAGTGCTGTGATTGAAATACAGGGTCGTTATTCAGGACTGGTTTGCTTAGCTCTAGTCTGGTAATTCCTCCATTTTGCTCCTGGAGTGGGATGGATAGGATGGCAAATTCCACACCAAAACCCACAGGGATTAATGCTGGGGAACTGCAACGTATAGCAAAGGTGAAGAAGAGGCTGATAGGAGTAAAATTAAAGGAAGATACAACTTCTGAATGAGGAAGAACCTTAAACTGGAGAATGCTTGAAGCTGGCAAAGTACAATGGGACAACCATCACTTGTTGCTCGGCCCTTTTCTTCTCTCATTCATCAATTATCAATTTCTGATCACTGCCAGAGGCACTATTGGATTTGTCACCAGACCAAAAATTGTTATTCCTATGCTCAAAAAAGAACAGTACATCCAAAACCTCACTGCTTGCAATCAGAAAAATATTATTTTGTCTTTTGGAATCTCTCCATGAAGTGATTGTGTTTGTGTAGAAGTCCATCACATTAATAGTACTGATATCATCCATAGGAAAATTCAAAATTATTTTAACAGAACTGGCCTGGGAAGAATTATTCCAGGATGAAGACACACAGTTTGTATTGTTATCCTCATCAGACAAAACCATGGCTTCAAACCATCTGGAAAAATTTCTAATCCAAAGAAATGCCAACTACATTAAAGCAACACCATTCCCAATGTGTTTCCTGAATCCCTTTTTTTTCCCCAAAGCTCTGGTAGTGAACATTCAACAACCCCACTTGATGTTTGATTAGTACAACTTGAATCTTTCTTATTCATTTTTGGGTTCTTTTGGGTTTTTTGGGTTTTTTTGTCCTGATTTCTCTTCTTAACACACCTTTCCTTGCCATATAGGTTAATAGAACCCAAAATTCAGGGTAGAGTTTAGAACTTAGGAAAATGATAGGCTGAACCTTGACTGTGACACAAAGTTATTTAACTGCCAAAACCAAAATACCTCCTCTGAGTTTATACCTCTTATTTAAGTTACAGCATTTCATACACATTACTTCTATTTTATTTTGTTGTCAAGCAGCAACTATGAATTCTTGAAAAAAAAATACTGCGGTAAGGCCTTCAGTCTCTCAGACTCTGTTGAGCTCTCATATAGAAATACATTAATCTTTATGTGAAAAATGATTTTTACCTTTCAAACTGGCAGTGTGAAAAAATAACATTTCTACCATGTCTGAGTGTTGACATTAACCATCGACATAACTCACAGCCACTTAAATACCACTAAAATTAATCTGAAAAAAAGAAATTATGGTGCAACACTAAAACCAATTTCCTCACAAGAATTAAACATTTATACTATAGAAGGTAAACTCATAGCAGCTTTTAAGTAAAATCACTGTCATATTTGCACATAAGAGAAGACAGACAAAGAAGCCAAAGCCCCTAATTGCCTCGCAACAGTAATTGATTATTACTGGTTTTACCTTAGGGTCCAATGACACGAAAAAATACATGACTCTGAGTTCTTTTTACCAATCCCAAGATTTTTTTGGTGGATCTGGACTTGGGCAGCTTAGGTGGAGGAGATTTGTGCAGCTGTGGATCTCTTGATTACCTCCTTTATTTCTACCTGCTGCAAATGCTTGTGACAAAGGATTCAGCCGATTAACAATTTAAGCACAACTTAGACATTTAAAAACAAAATTAGGAACTAAGCTCCATTTAAAAATAGTCTTTATTTGCTTCTGCTGGCTCCTGTACAATCCATGCATTTCTCCTCTCCTCAGGCAGTGATAGAAATATTTCTCTGAACAATACAAGGAACCTCAACAGCTTTCCAGCTTTTTAACAAGGAAATCTGTTAATTAGATGCTGTTCTGAAAAAGTTTAACCTAATTCCAGGGTAGCTACAGACAACTTCTTTCAGGGTTTCTTGGTTTTACATTTGCATTCCTGTATCTTTAGTGGTATGTAGGTTTCTTTTCTTTTTTTTATGGGGTGTGCAGCACAAACCAAACCTTACCAACGTGGCAACTGCATTATATTGTAGTGTATCTTCTCTTATCCCTAAATTCACCACAAAGGACCAATTTTTGTTGTCACAGAGAAGAAAAATGAATAATTTTGACCTAAAATAGATAACCAACTACAACTACTGCCGATTTGAAGAGAGCTCAGGTATTTGTATCTATGTGGTTAACAATTTCTCCTTCCTAAATCTGCCTGTTCCAAAAAGCAAATTTGAACAAAACAAACACCAACCGAAAAACAACCTAAACCCAAATCTTGTCTTGGGAAGTGAAGCTGTAATGAGGAGAGGGGGTCACAAGGAAAGACAATCTGCTTTTTCTAGCAGGTCTACCATGGAAATCAGTGGGATCCCAGCACCAGGATAATTAGTATTCCTGCCAGTTGGCTTGATAATGAGCATGTTCATTTGCCAGGAGAAGAGTATGTGCTTTTCAAGAAGCAATTCTTATTTTGCTGCCTGGAGATGTTCTTTCTGCCTTTTGTGGTTTGGCATTGTTTTTATTCCCCCACTCCACAAGTACAGCAACTGCTCCCAGAAATGACAGCATTGCTTCTTACAAGATGTGTTCATTGAAATTGGTGTAAGAGGTATTCACTGGAATAGCTTAAAAACTGTATTTTGGCACTCTCATGAATTCTGCATTACAATGGGATTCATGTTCTTCAGAAAGAAGTAAAAGGATGGGAATATCCTACAATATACTGCTGAAGTGCTATGCTAAATATGAGCTATATCCACTGCGCTGGACACCAACTGCATGCAAATGACAGTAATTTAAATCTGGCTACACAGAAACAGCCCTTCTCATGGTCTCTAAGCTGTTTCCATCTTCTTCTATGACCCATCCAACATTTTAATAACTGGGAATTCAGATATCTTCATTTAGATCTTGTTCCTGGAAGCCATTTGGTGTAGTTATAACTTTATATTCATGTAAAGCAGCTTTAAGGATCAGGGCTTGAAGCCTTGTTAAAAATACAGAATTAATTTAAAGGTCATGCACTTTTATTAGGGGGGAGAAAAAAATCAGAATGAAGACTCAGAAAGTTCTGGTTATGTTATATATGGAGTAGAAGAATTATTTTGTTAGTGTAGCAGTGCAGTAAAATGAGATATCTTATTTGTGACTCTGTGGTGTATTTTAAGCATAAATCTCTACATCCAGATTTTTTTTTTATATTCCCTTATTTTTCTTTACATCCCCTTATTTTCCCTTGTCAACATCTATTTAACCATAAAAAGGACATTATTCTGAAGTGTTTAGAGAAATATCTAACCAAACAAAGCAAACATAAGGAATGCAATACATGCCAGCCAGCTTCAGCCATCTAAAAATTCCATATCTACCCCAGACTAGCTGCCCAGGCTGTGTTTGTCGTCTGTGGGAGGAAACAGCCAACCCTAAACCACAGTTTTCATTATTTCATTATCTATTAAGCAAGCATTCAAGAGAGATATAATCAGCTTTTCTGCATCTATTGGCCAAGAACAAACCTGAAGCACTATTTTTAACTTAGTGCTTAGGTTTAGGAGGCTAAAACTAGATGAAATGAATGTGATTAATTTTGAAAACACTGAAAAGACATTGCTTTAAAAACACATGTTGATCTATTTTTCTACAAAGCTAGAGGTACTAGACAGTTACCATACTTGGGCTTTACAATTCCTTTACAATTTTTCAATTCCATTTGAATTTGAAGAATTCTATTTGAAGAAAATGGGGTTGGTTTTACCTTTTAGGTGTGTGTGATTTGGGATTTTTTCATTTGGTTTGGTTTTGGTGTTGCGGTTTTGTTATTATTAATTTTTTTTGCTTTTGGTGGGCTTTTCTTGGTAGTGTTTGGAGTTTTTTTTAATGTGGGAATGGTCACTACTGCACCAGGTTGTACAAGAGGTTGTGGAAATCCATCTTTGGAGACACCAAAAGCCTGAGTGGACTCAAGGAGGGAGGGTGGAGAATTTTGCCCTGCCAGCCTCATCCTTTCTGAGACGTTCTGATTCCAAATATTTGTGGCTCCAGCTCTTTTCAAATCAATGCTGACAGAGAGGAAAATCCTGGCATCAAACCAGCCCAGAGGATTCCTTCCCAAGTAGCAGTAGTCTGATACTGTTCTGTTGATTTTGGAGTTATGCTGATTTAAAATGGGAGAAGACTTGTCCCTGAAGTATGTGACTTTATCCAGTATTATACAGTGTTACACATAATAATAATAATAATAACAACAACAATAATAATAAATTTGTTCATTAGCAACTTTTCTTCCCCTGGGAGCCAGTCATTAGCAGACCATTTTAGACAGATATATATATACACCTTGCACATAGTGTGTTTGCACTCTCAGTTTTAAAAATAAATTTAAATATGAAAGTATTTCAGTTCCAACCAGTCCCACTCTGTTAGAATCATAGCTGACAAACAAAAATTCTGTTTCTTTTCCCATGCCAAATCATTTTTTCTGCTTATAGCTGTATGGACAATCAGTGTATTTTAAAAAGTAAAAGTTCTAACTTTAGGAATTACATCTTCATTTCCAGGAGAAAGTAGAGGACACTTTTAATTTTTTTGAAATGTATTTGCCTTTTTGTTTTTTTATATATATATACCAAGAATATTTGGTTGGTTGAGTGGTTGGTTGGTTGGTTGGTTGGGGTTTTTTTTGGTTTTTTTTTTTGTTTGGGTTTTTTTGCCAAGCCCATTTCTGCTGCCATCTCATCTGCTCTCCAGTTCATGACAGGTTTTCTTCCCCCACGAGCAGCTATTGCTTCTTATGCCTTCTCTTAAACATCACTTTTAAATACAAGCAAAGCCTAAACCCTCCCACACAGAAGGCAGATTTTTCACTTGGGATTAATTCCAGATTGTGCAAGAGCTGTCCATGGAACACTAACTTTTTAAATTTTAAACCCCTGTCAATCTCTAAAATGGAGGTAAAATCACCATTGCCCAAAGGAGATGGTATGATACCACAGTCACATGAGCTATAAATCTGGTTTAGCTATTCAGACCATTACCAGTAACTAAAAATCTCTATTTTCAGTGTGTTGGTGCTGCTTTGGGTTGAGTATTGAGTGTCTCATTTTATGGATTGGTGTTTGGAGAATCCTGGTGGCCACAGCTTGGCTCAGCTTTGGACATTTTAGCTGCTGGGTGTTTCAATCATTCCCCAGCTGATCAAACTGTTTGCTCAGTCCTTGTAGCTCAAGTGTTTTTTCCACAATCCAATGTTCTGATCCGAGAGGTATCGAGCAGCTCGGTGCTAACGACTCATGTTAATTGTTGTTCTGAAGACTCATCCTAGGGGCAACACCAAATCGATGCTTTCATTCCCACTGAAGGAATTCAATCAGCATTTCCACCGGGACAAGGCAGGGCATCATGTGCTCCTCTTTCTAGTCAACCACAATGCAAATGAAACAGCAAAATAGAATTTGCAAACACTCTTTTTTTCTTTTTTTTTTTTTTTGCACTTCAGTAGAGTTGGAGAGCACACAGTACCAGTGATTATGTCAGGTATTTTTTGCCTACTAGTGGATAAAAAATAAAAAAGTCACAGGCTTTGTGACTTCAAGGTGACTCCTAACTACACAATGGAACAGGATATTTTCACCTGGATGTGGTAATTTTATAGAGCTATTCACCTCTGAAGTCTGATTAACAGAAGGCATTTATCTCCATAAGTTTGCTTCACAGGTTTAAAACAAAACAAAATGGATTTCCTTGACCTATTAACATCTTAATTATTATTACTCTGATTTCTGAAGTGTGACTAAATGTTAGCAGACAGTGTGGTACTGCAGCAATGAGGTGCAGGATATGATTAATCTTGTTTTATGCCTTCACATAAAATAATGCACGTCAGAGGCAACATCTTCACCAATTTGCATCAGCAGCAGCTAATGAGCACACAGACACTTCCAGACAAGCAAACTTTTCAAAGGATGCTGTGTTCAGCTTCAGGTCTGCAGGAAGTGACATGAAAATGAAGTGATTAGTTATGTTCCATGCAGCAGAAGACAGCTTTTCAGGCAGTAATGGGAAGAATTGCCACCTATTTGCTGATCTGTCCAAAGAGATTAAATGTTTTTTATGCTGATGTAGCATCTCCCCCCAAAAGCAGTGCATTATTCTGTTACCACAGAGGCCAGCACAGCTCGTGTGTGTAAGCAATGGCCATCAGAACTAATCAAATAAAAAGAAATTGAATGTTACTTTCTACTTCTCAAGAGTGCCATTATTGCTGAGTGACTGTCGTGTGCTTCTATTATCAAACCCTCTTTCATACTTTTATAATAAGGTCATAAAATTAACTTTGGGCCTTTATGCACTCTGCAAGCTCCATGCTGAGGACACAGACTGAAAATAAAGTTAGGCAACTCTTAGGTAGTCTGAGATCTAAAAAAACAACAATAAAAAAAAGCAACAGAAAGGATTTTAGACTTCTTTCAGGCATTTTTAAACCATTTTTTCTAGTAGTGAAGCGATTTCATGGCACAGTGTTTCTAAGAATTGTGCCTAGATGGAAAGAGATTCAGGAACTACAGCAGTGTACTGATAGATAGTTCTATAATTAAGATCACTAGGAACCTAAGAAAAGCTGCTGAAAAGGGCCAATATTCCCCCTGTAAATGGCAGTTCTGCTTGACTTGTTGGAGTCCTTTAATAGAGGCGATATGCGTAAGGATAAAGGAAATACAGTGGAAACAGCACACCTGGATTTTCAGAAAGCACTTGATGAGGTTCCACATGAAAGGTTCTTGCCAGGGAGTGGGGAAATGGCCCTGCTGTAGACAGAAGTCTAATTACAGAAGAGAAAATGTCTTTTCAGGATGAAATGTCATCAGTGGGATCCCCCGAGGGTCATTGCTGGAGTCAGTTTTACTCACCAGTGACCTGGAGGAAATTGTGAATGGGGAAAGCGCCCAATTTGAAGCTCTCTGGATCCAATGCCACTCTGATGATGAGCATCTCCAGAAGGACATGGAAAACTGAGTGAGTGGTCACAAGGGTGACAGATGAACCTCATTGTGCACAAATGGAAGTGACTGCATCTACGGTAAAATCCCTAAAATGTGCCTGCACTGAACTGAACTTGGAAAAGGCATTGCAGCTGCAAATTACAGAGGATTTTTTGGGTTGGAGAGCAGTAGACTGAGGGATACGACTTTACATAAACATGGACAAGGTGAATACAGTGCTGTTTGTCACCTTGACTTTACTGAGATTAGGGATCACTCACAGAAATTCACAAGAAGTCAGCTCAGCCTGTGAAAAACCAAAGTCATTCTTTGCACTGTGGTTTGTGATCCTCTGGGGCATCCAAGGGTTCAAAGAGGAATTGGACAAATTCAGGCACAACAGGTCCAAGGGTGATACTGAAGAGATTGACCAGGGATGAACCTTTAATATTCTTGTTAAATGATATTTGTCATTACCACAGCCAGAGACACAACATTAGGCCACCCACTGTTGAACTACCTGACATAATATGCAGGATTTTTATGTTCTCAGGAATTTACCATTAACACAATAGTGAAACTTAGCTAAGAATCCATTATGCTATTCATGTAAATAGGCTATTTAAAAACAAACTCCCCAAGAAAACACGCTGCATTCATAATGAATGCACATAGCAGTTCCATTAGAATGGAAACTAATGATTAAAAAGCTACTTTTTCAGAAGCATATCATTTTAATGCTGTTTATAGGCTCTTTACTTGGTGTTCTGTAGGAAACTTAATTATCCAATAATTTAAGATCATACAGAAAAAAAAATTGTTAGGGGATTACCAAGAAGGGAGTTGTATTTCTAAGCTGAAAAACTAAAAAATTAAATCCTCTTTCCTGAAATAAAGATATGCATGGTCAATGAATCCACTACATAATTGTGATGTTTACATTTAAACTGTTTAAAGAACATCATGTAGTCCACCAAAATCCAAATAATTTATCATTTTTATTTCAAGAGCAAAGCATTAAAAAAAAATTGAATTTATTGTGGAGAAAACCTTCACCTAATTTACAAAAGGCCTAAATGTTTGAAGAGTAATTTGTAATTTTCACTTACAACTATGTCTGAACAACTATTCATTGATGTTATAACAAAAGGCAAATGGGAAGTTACCTGTCAGCAACACATAAATAGGTGTAACTCCACTAATTGCCCCTGATTCATTAAATGCTGGTGCCTGAATATGAGCCAGGAGACCCTTTAATGCTGCCAATGTCTGTATTAAGAAATTCCAAATAAAGTTACACCAGGCAACATTACAGTGCTGTTTCCAGAGCCAAGCTGTTTGGTTCTTTTGATTCAGCAAAGCAGCAATAGCACTGAAAGAAGCTATTAGTTATCCATAATGACTTATCAAAAAACTAAAATAAAACATTAAAACATCTCAGTTTAAATTCCCAATGTACTCTTCATTCCATGTCCTCACTGCCAAGGCAAAAATCTCACATGGCCCCAGAAACTTCCTAGTGTTTTTCTTGTCTAAGTCTCTGTAAAATTTCCTGTGACTTCCAATCCCTTTGGCTCAACACAGTATTGTAATGTTGGATGCTGTTTTTTTAAACTCATCTGCCACAGGAGTTGACAGAGCAGGGAAATTTGTTTCCCAAAATGTCTTGTCTTTTGCAGGAAGACCTAATCTCAGCAAAACTCACAGCAAGGAGGGATGTGAGCATTTGACCACAATGTGTCTTCAGCATCTTCGTCTGCATCCAACAATGTGAATCACAATGAGCTGTGGGGAAATGGGGCAGCTTGAGCTGTAGGTTTGTGTTCCTTTCAGGAGCTGCAAAGTTTAACTGAACAAGACTGCTATCTGCTTACAAGAGCAGGAAATTCCTTCCCTGTCTGATCAAATCTGGGATCACATTTTCCAGGCCCAGCTCCCGGGAACTCTTGGCTGTGACTCTCACTCTGCCTTCTGAAGGTGCTCCAAGGTGCATAAAAAATGCCAATTCCAGCAGAGACAGAATCTGCTTTTCCTCAGGCCCCTTGTCCAGGCACAGAGCAGGATGGTGGCCTTTCAGCTCTCCCAAAAGGAAAAACTCCTCTGCATTACATTTCTTACATGTGCGCACTGTGGGCAGGAGTGGTTTTTGCAGCTCACAAAAATCACTCTTCTCCAAACTTGCTTTCCCACTGATTTACCAAACCCCCTGCCCTGTAACCTGTCCTGGTGAATTCCTTGGGGTCTCCTTCTCCTTGTACTTTGCAGCTGTAGCAAAGGTGGCACAGATGTCACCAGGCTAGTTGGTGACTGAAAATTAGGCTTTCCGTGCTGAATCAAACCCCAGTTTTTAAAGTGTGGGAGGTGTCTGAAATTAGGACTCTCCATCACTAAATAGTAGTAATGAACAACCTAAAAAAAAGTGTTTCAATACTTAAAATAAAGTAAAATTAATCCTAGAGAAATTTAAACTGTATGAAGGGGACAAACACATTACACTTCATTATTAAATCCCATTTTACCTCCAGCAGGTATATTTGTATGTCTAAGCCCAAAGCACAGCTTTTAAAGGACCTGTGCCCCATTTCACCTGCAGAAAGCTCAGTGGAAAACCCACCACACCTTCAGCAGAGATGAGGCTGAACCGATTCCATCATGCACTTTGGGAAGGAAATTTAATTTCTGAGGATTTTCCACCTCACCTTTATTATCAAGGAAAAAAATCTTCCTATGTCTAAAAAAACCAAAACCAAATACTCGCTCAAATTTGCACCTGATGGAAAGGAGAAAGGTATTGTGAAAGATATTGTGGAAGGACCAGGAGAAGGGTGACAAAAAGAAGACGAAGAAGTTTCAGTAATAATAAAATTAATATCCAGCTTCCTGTATGGAAGCTCCCATCCAGAAGAACAAGGTTATTTTTCAGAGTTACTGAAGAAAATTAATCCTATCTGATGGTAGGGGATTCAGATTTGCTTTCAAAGTTGTAAATTTCCCAGCATTATTTGTCTTTCTCTAAATTTGATGTAATGAATTACAACACTGTTACTTTCTGTGCTACATATCTATGCTGAAACTCACATCATAGATGAGTAAAACTGAATTGCATTGAAAGCAGGAAGAGTGTAATTGCAAAATTAGGTTTGAACAACAGGAGCATAAATGGGAATTGTTATTATTAGAATAACAGTAAATATAATATTGTAAACTACACACTGACACTGATCTTCAGCGAACGCAAGCAATGCTACTATCAAATACATGGATTTGCCAATGGAGGGAAATTGTGTTTATGGGTGAGGTCTACCAGATTTTGCTGGATCAGCAATGGGTATGAATGTGATCATCAGTTTAAAAAGGTTAAAGTTTTATGTGATACTTTTCTGTAAAGAAAATTTTTATCTACTCCAAACTTAGAGTTGGCCAAATTACACTTGTTAAAACAAGGAAACAGTCACTGATACAAAGGAAGATTGAATTAAGAGTAATTCTGTCAGCTCTTCTTGGAAAGCACTCTGTCACACTTGTGAATATTTGAAGTTTTCACTCTACTTCATCTCACATATTTACTTGCACCCTTCTGAGTCTCTCTTTACCATCACTATGACTGAAAGACAAGGAAGCCTTTCTCTCTCCCTATTGCTGTTGCCTTTCAGCAGGTTTCAGAATTATGAGGAGAGAAGGTTAAAAGGATAAAAGGGTTTTACCTCAGTGTTTTAACAGGATCCTAGGTGCACAGCTGTTCAAGGTAGAACACGCCCAGATGCACACACTGTATAGTGTTTATACAATTTTTATAGACCTTTTATATATGCAAATTGGCATATTTATCTAGGATTCTCCAGTAAGAAGCTTAATAAATGAGGTAATGTCTCCCTATTCTAAAGAATCCCTCCTCAATTTACAAAATATGTTCTAGAGAAAACTAAACTAGACTAAACTAAAGAAACTAAACTAGAATATCAGACTACAAGAATTACAAGCATGTAGGCTAAGGGTACAGGAAATATATAAAGTGTACAGAAAATATATAAAGTGGCAAAAGTCACCAGACATCATTGCACTGCTGCCAGGTTTTTCATATCTGTTCCTCCCCTTGCAAGCCCTCGGATGATGGAATGGAAGGCACCAACTGGACGTGGTGGCAGTTGGGGACAGAAATAGCTGCCAGCCCCAGCACTGCCCTCGCAGGGATGTCACACGTGGCTGCCCCATGGCCGGAGCCGCGGCTCTGCTGGACGCTCCGTCTGTCCGGAGCAGCAGGAGCTGTGGATCTGCCCTCAGTGGGAAGCTGATGGCTGAAAATATCACATTTCCTTCTCCTTCTGAAAGCTGCAGGTGGGAGAGCTGTGCTGAGCATGGAGGTTTTGGCTCATTTAGGACTCGTGGAACTGTGTTCTGTTACCTATTTTTTTTTTTTTCTCTCTCTCTGTAGTTCATATGGATTTTCATGTTTCACAGCTTGGTTCAGATTCCAAGAATAAATGAAACTCCAAAATGTGAGTCAGCTTTCAAATCTCCAACTTTTGCAAGGTTTATGCCATGCTCATTTGTAAATTTACTCTGTGCCTGGTTTGCTAACCACTGCAGAGATCGAGACAGTTGCATTACGAGGAGTTTGCACAGCCCTACAGGTGATTTTACTCAAATTGATGCTTCCTGTGTCCAACAAAGGGTAGCAGCAGACAGGACCAGGCTAATTCTTACAGCAAGCTACCCTCCACAATCAATCTATTTGGAATAAATAGCCAAGATCTTATATAATACCTTGAAATAAGGTATTTTCCAACTGGACCATTACCTGAAATAGAAAAAATGTTCCTGTGACTTGGCAATTGGGAACTTTGTTAAACTGACTGCAGCTGTAAATTTATATATTTAATATACCCTTATATGTTTATATTTAATATATACAACTTTTCATACGTTTATAATCATTAGTGGTTTTCATTCCATACTTTTAGGGGCCTTTTTTGGTCATAATAACCTATGATTTGTTTTGAGCTTCCTCCTACAGCCTACAGTCCAGCTTTTATTTCTTTTATAGTACCAATTCCTTACCTGCAAATTATTTTTCATTTCTGTGAGGACATAAAAAAAGAATGTGCATTATTGACCAGACCAGGAATTTAAGAGCTATAGGGGCTACTTTGAGAGTAATGGTATGCTGTAATTTTTCTTTTAAGGCTTAGAAATACTGAAATATTCATTGTCATAGGCTTTGCCACACATAAAAATGCACATAAAAGTTCTTCCAACAAAGGAACAGTGGCTCATATTTATAAGATGAGGGGTTTTTTTTTCTCCTCTGCTCTCTGTGAGTGTCTAGGATTGTGAGTTACTGAAAAAGTAGGGTCACACTGCTCCCTCAGTGGGAAGACAGAAGGAATCTCTGACTCCATCCTCTTTTTACTGAGGGCAGCTGAGTCAGGAATGACACAAACCCTTTAGAAAAGCAGATCTGCAGGTTTAAGTAAGAAAACATGGCAGGAAAGCTGCTCAACAAGGAGGTTCAAGCTAAAGTCAACAATATAGGGTTGAATACAGGGTTGAGTTAATATTGTGGGTTTTGGCACTGCATAAAAGCTATTATTGCACTTGGTGACTCATGGTGTAAGGAAACAATTACACATGTAAAATATTCCTATTGGGCTTTCAGGGCTTGCCTGAGTATTTCACAATGACCTTCTGTCAGGTGTCTCAGTAAAGATTGAATCCAATAGAATTGAACTGAACATCAAAACAAGATACTGAGAAATTAGTTTTCCTAGGGAGATTTTTCTGTACAGTGCAAGTGCAGCAAGATGAAAATGTACCCGAAGGCACAGGGTGAAAGAGAACTTTGTTTCAACATCAAACACAGAGAGATCAGTCTGATTTTCTTTGGGAAGGGAGAGCTACAGGTCTGATCTGCTGACACAATTTTGCAAACACCTCTGTGCCATACTAGGGATGCCTGGATAGAGAAAGTCTCCAGTGGAAGGGCCAGGGTGTGCTTTGTTTGAAGACTCGGAGTTAGAAATCTCAGAGTTTGATTAATATTTCTCACTAGGTCATTGAAATGCCTGGGAGAACATTTCAATGTTAACAACGTGTTCTGTCATTTCTGTAACATTTTCTGCCTCTTTGCACTTTCATACCAAGGCGCTGCTCAGAAATGCCTGCCAGACAATATCCACAGAGTGGTGCAGATTCAGCAAAACTCATCATTTTCTGCAAGAGATTCAAGATGGGTTTTGTCCAATGCAAATATAGAAATTGTGTTCCATTCAAGATTAGCTGAAATAGTTAAAAATGTGTATAAAGCAGAATTCTTATTACTGACGTTAGCCTCTCTTTCAGTGGCAATTCAACTTATGAAATAATTTTTGTTTCTATTCTTATAGTGCATTCAAAAAAAGGACAAATTACCGAGGCTGAGTTGAATTACATGGCCTAAAGTCACATTTGACATGTAAAAATTCTCCCTCCTGCACTTTCAAAGTCTATTTCTGATATGTTTCTGCTTGGAGATATTTCTGTAATCCAAGGAGCTCACACAGCCAATATTGCTATTAACTTGATATTAAATGGATAAAATTCTTTTAGGCATAAAATTTTTTCCATCCTTTCCTTTGTCTGAGATTAACCACACATAATTTCATAAATACACAAGGATATTATGTGAATGATAAATTAACTACCCTGTTGACATTAAAAACTAACTCTCTTTGATTAATAATACATGTATACATGTATCTACACATGGACACACATATATGCATATCTATAAAACCTCCTTAATTTTTCCATGGAAGTCCTGAATTTGTCACCTAAATAATGACTAGCAGAAATGTATATATTTACTGAATTTTTCTGAAGTGTATGCTTGGTGAACAAGCTGACAACTCTGGCTTTTAAGTTTTATGATCTCTGAAGAGAAACAAACCAAGAAATATATTTACATTGAAATAAACTCTTCTCTTTGCCTAAACAATTAATTAAAGAAGAGTTTTTACTTTCTTGATCAGACCACAATTTGATTAACATTTTTAAACTGGGTTAAGCCTTGATTTCATACCCAGGCTCTTTCCCCTAACATTCCTTTGTACCACCCCAGTATCTGTGTGGCTCTGAAATTCACTGGATCAAAGAAATTATCTGCTTTATTAATTACTTTCTTCTTTATCCTGTCCAGTTCTTTATTAACATATTTGTCCATTTTTGTATTACAATGATTTTTGTATTTCTATTTAACACCAGTATTTGGGATCAGAAAACAGGCAGACATTCAAATCAAGGACATGCTTAAACCCAAACTTCATACTGCATTACTCACAGAATTTGTCAAGATGATATTTTGAGCTGTAGGGAGGACTAGCCCCCCCTGAATCTCATTCAAAGAGATTTTAATAGTCATCAGTGATTCAGAGAGCTCGAGTCTGTGTTGGTTCCTGGCAGGTGAAGGATTTTACAGTGGCTCACCACAATCCTTAAGACACACCATTGACAACTGGAGCTGCATAAAGAATCTCATGCCTTGAAAGCAAGGCTCCCCAGCAGATAATCTGGAAATAAGATATATATATATATATATATGCAATGGCATCTCCTGTAGCACTCAGCAGCAGCCCAGTTCTAAACAGTTTAATTTTAACAGGACAATTCCATTGCTGAGTTCACCAGAAAGTTCCTAACCAGGTCAATAGATTTAAGAAAGTGGTGAAATTCTGATTCTTATCCATATTTTGAAAACACAGAGTTCCTGGAAGACAAATTTTACTCAGACAAAAACCTTCCCCCTGAAAACAGAGCTTTTTAATGTTTTATGAATTGTTTTGGTTTTGCACTATTTATACCTTCATGTCTGTTTTGAGCAGGGTTTTTCTGAACCTTAGCACGGAGGGTTTATGAACCCAGAACCCTGCTGAGCCACGGGTGTTTAGAGCTGGATCTGTGAGACACAGATATCCAAAATTCATCCAAGGCTGTGAGCATCGAGCAGAGGAGCTCAAAGGACAAGAACCTGTTTTGGATGAAACCATCTAGCCTGGGAGTACAGAGCTGCATGTAAGCAGAAGGCTCGAACATCTCTTTATGCCTAGATCTGTCAGATCTTTAGAAAATTTTTAAGTATAAAAGACATTGAAAGAATGGGCATTTTCAGGTGAATGGAAAGAAAATGTCACTTTGATTTGCACAGAGAAAAAGGCAGGCGGAAACCAAGAGCAATATGAATATAATAGTGTACTAAAATATAAAACCAGAGGAAATCAATGAAAACAAGGTGGAGGTACACTGCTTAGCAGGATTTCTGACATGCTAGACAAATAAATTGGTACACTTGCTTTGAATGCAGTTCTACATATGGACATGTTGAATCCACAGAAAAGGAGGTGAAGGGGCCATAGCATATGTAAAAACATTTACAGTGACTATTCTGATCTGGATCTTTAAAGAAAAAAGCATGAGGAAATTTGCCATATGCTTTAATGGCAGCAACTCCTGGCAATTAGCAAAACACAGCTCCAAAATGCACCGTGGTGGAATGGTAAGGTGTCCACTGTATGGTACCATCTGCTTGATTGGAAACATCAAAATGAAAGGAAAGTCACCTGTGGAACTGTTTGCATATCACTGCAATTCACTGCCCACGTTGCTCACTGGAGATTTTTAAGAATACAGATTTGCACTGAATAATGCAAACAGCCTGATGCTGATGAAAGTGCCTCCCTGTTGCTGCAAGAGAATGTTGTGATCCACAAAGTGAAAAAAAACCAAAACAACCCTCCAACCCCAGGAGAATCTGTCTTGGAAGCAGAACTTTGTATATGGAGACTCCAAGGCTAAGGAAAGCTGTAATGGATGTAATCATAGCTGATAGCTTGAAATCAGCACAGGAGCAAGAAATCAGTTCAGAGTGGGAGAACAGGAGGAGATGCAGCTGCATCAAGGAAATGTTGAGGCCGTAAGAAATCTGGGAAGTAATATGGAATTAATATAGTTTAAATTTTGCATTCAGAAGATGGGGAAAGATGCTTTCTTCCCATTCTGTGTTTGCTAAACATCTGCAGGCAGATTCTGTAAATACCAGATGTTTGTTGAAGTGTCTCTTAACAGGCTGGTAAGCTCATTCCAGAATGGCTGAATGTTTTGAGGCCATCAGTGCTCTCACACTCCACTTTACTCTGATTTTGCCTCATCCTGTGCTTTCTAGAAATGAGAAGCAGCTGTTTTAAATACCATTTATGCCTGAAATGCTAAAAGCAGCCACAGCTAATAGGAGAGAGAGAGAGAAAGAGAGAAAGAGAGAGAAAGAAAGAGAGAGAGAGAGAAGGAAAGAAAGAATGGAAGAAAGAAAGAGAGAAAGAGAAAGAGAGAGAGAGAGAGAGAAAGAAAGAAAGAAAGAAAGAAAGAAAGAAAGAAAGAAAGAAAGAAAGAAAGAAAGAAAGAAAGAAAGAAAGAAGGAAAGAAAGATGGAAAGAAAGATGGAAAGAAAGAAAGACAGGGAAAGAAAGAAAGAAAGAAAGAAAGAAAGAAAGAAAGAAAGAAAGAAAGAAAGATGGAAAGAAAGAAAGAAAGAAAGAAAGAAAGATGGAAAGAAAGAAAGAAAGATGGAAAGAAAGAAAGAAAGAAAGAAAGATGGAAAGAAAGAAAGACAGAGAAAGAAAGAAAGAAAGATGGAAAGAATGAAAGAAAGAAAGAAAGGAAGAAAGAAAGAAAGGAAGAAAGAAAGATGGAAAGAATGAAAGAAAGAAAGAAAGATGGAAAGAAAGAAAGAAAGGAAGAAAGAAAGAAAGAAAGGAAGAAAGAAAGATGGAAAGAAAGAAAGAAAGAAAGAGAAAGAAAGAAAGAAAGAAAGATGGAAAGAAGGAAGGTAATATGTAAAGAAAGAAAGAAAGATGGAAAGAAAGAAAGAAGGAAAGAAGGAAGGAAATATGGAAATATGGAAATATGTAAAGAAAGAAAGAAAGAAAGAAAGAAAGAAAAAGAAAGGAAAAAGAAAGAAAAAGAAAGAAAGAAAAAGACTGAATATAAAGAACTCCAAATCTCATCCATTCCTTAAACAGACTAGAGATGGTCAAAGTGGTCCAAATATGACCACTAGCTCATTTTAGTGTTATTTTTGTGCTCAGTTTCAACCCTTTCCTTCTCAGGTCAGCTGCACTAGCTATTACAGAGGCTCTTGGGGCTTCTCAGAATGTCACACAAGGTGGATGTCACACAAGGCTCCCAGGACTTGGGTGCAGCACAACCATTGTCCCACAACTGGGAAGTGCTACAAGTGAGATAAAATGGAAAGGAATTATTTTGGAGACTACCTAGGGGGGATTAATTATGGTGAAATTAAATGCTGGAATTAAAGAAGTGGGAAAACATAGATGGAGCACTAGGAAATACAGTCTGGCACAAAGTACAGGAGGCTGATGAGTAACATGACAAGTCATTATTGTAAAGAAATAGTATTTGGGCTATGACAAACTATAGGAAATACTAGAAAATTCATCCGAGAAAAGCAGCCTGCACGATGCACTTTTCCTTTTTTTAATTCTAGATCTAGGATATTTTACATACTCCGTGATGTGACTCAGGAATCTTTGAGCTTTGTGAGGTAATTCTGAGACGGCAGTCAGTAATTTACATAATTAGCATAACAGTATTTAATTATATGATTACTGTAAATATGTGTAAAACTTTGATGGTGTAATTAGAATGTGTAATAACTACTTGTAATTACGTAATTAAGTATGATGACATAACCAAACTTCTGATGGAAAAAAAAAGAGAGTATTTACCATGCCAGCTATAGAAAATGGCATAGTGCAGAATTGCAGACATGGTAAACTATACATATTTATATTTATGTCAGTATGAATCTCCCAAAATAAGACCCAGAAAATCAGACTGTGGGTAGCATATTTAGCAATTCAACAGCAGAATTCCTTCAGTATTTTGATAAACTGGAAATTTTTTACTTTTTGCACATATATCTTTTCCGCTCTCAGAAACCCAAATATGTTTGTCTGTGCCTATGTACGCCAATGGATAAAACTTAATTCCATTTAATACATAAGATAGGCAACTTCACACAAAAAAAATTTTTTGCATATCGCTACTTATACATGTATTAAAAAAAATTATAAAATAACAGATGTTGTTTCAGAAAATGCAATGATCACTTAAGTAATGGCTCTGACTACCCCATTTCCAGCAAAACAGGAGATTGGGTTTATGTGATCTATTATCTGAGCAGTGTTCATGATGCAGCCAAAATACAGAAGGGATAAACTCTGGAGAGATGGATGAGATTCCTGGTAGAATTCCAAATGGCAATTCAATTGCACCTAATAAGGAAATGCATGAATTGCTTCACCAGCAAATTTTGAAAACCACTTTAATAGACAGGGATTTCTTATAAATTATTTCAGGTAGCCATAGAGACCTCTGAATTCCTCAAAGTAAATCCTAATCTTTTATTTCTCTCTAAAACTACAAACACATTATGTTGTGTGCCTCAAATTTTTTTTTTCTGTGGTGTATAGATCTGGGAATTCACTGAGGCTACTTCAAAAAACACATCTGTGGTTATTGGTCCATCCTGTTTTCCTCTCTATTCTCCCCCATACATCCACAATATGAATGCAGAGAAAAGAATAATATTTTTCAGCTTTGTTACAGTTTCGTTTATTTAGTATTCAACTTGTAACACCTGTTTTCTTTGCAAAACATTATAGGGTTTTCATTGCACTAGAAACTCCCCTTCTGGAATGTGGATTAGCCCAGTGTTTCAGGTATTTTGAATGAAATATCTAGCACTACTCATGTTAATTGTCAAATACTTTCCTGTTTCTTTCTAAGGTCCTGTATCTCAGAACTATATTAGCTTTTTCCACAAGGCCATAATTTTAGCATCTTTTGTTTGATAAAAACACACAGGCTTTCATCTTTACAGTATTTAAAACCAAAGAGTCTCTAACAGCTAACTGCTGAGGTTTCATTTTGTGCCAAAGCAGTTAATTTTTTTTTTTTGTTATTTTAAGTCTTCAAGATTACCTGCTCTATCATACATGGATAATTCCTTTGTAGTAGCAACTTTAAAAATCAGACATTTATGGTGAATTCATAGTCAATGTAATTGTAAAATCATGTGAGATTTTTCCCAGGACGATTCCATTAATGACTGTTAATTCTATTAATGACTTCCCCACAAACCAGTGGTCCAAACTGCAGAGGCTAGAGACATGTCAGAGCAAATAACATATATTTTTGCCCTGCTCCTAACACTCATTGATATGTGCTAATAATTATTGTTGAAAACAGGATATTTGGTGAGATGAAACTGCAGCCCGAATAAATTTTTTGTATTTCTCTACTTTATACTATTTGACTTCTTGTTTGACTACAGATACTGATTTTGCATTTTGCAAATGTTTCCATCATATCAGATGCTTGGATACATGATAGATTTGGTCTCTGAAACTCCCTCCATTCTGGAAGGAATAAGATGACTATTTTGAGTGTTCTCTATTTGTGGAGAAGTATTACCACAGTATATTAAAGCCTTTCTTCCCTGTAAGAATAAAATCTTGTATTTATTAAAAAATAAAGTTTTAAAACCATGCTTTACTTACTCTGTTGGCAGTTCCTTCCCATAAATTCACCTGGGCATTCACAGGAGTAGTTGGCAACAAGATCTGTACAGATTCCACCATTCTTGCAGGGTTCAGCTTCACATTCATTCACATCTGCAGGAATCACACAAGATGATGCCAGGATTAGCAGAGAAATGGCAAAAGCAATAATCACACGTTTAAAAGAACTGAAAAGAAAAAAAAAAAGAAAAAACCCAAAATAATAAATGTTATTATATCCCATCATACAATATAATTTAAAGTTTTGCCACTGTAACTTCTAGAGGACGTCAGGGCCAAAATTCACAGTTTGGCCTTAAAAAAACAGATTGAAGTAGTTCTAATGGAGTAATCAGTAGTGATCCTTGCAACTTCACGCAATGTAGCTACTTCTTTATCAACAGATGCCAGTTAAGGATGTGTCTCAGTTCATCTTAATTCATTAAACATCTAAGTGGCAAGGTTGTTTAACCATCTAAAAAATTCCCTTCCTGTGCATGAGTTAGTGGGAAAATTGAAACTAATAACTCAATCTAGAAGCTAGCAAATTTCATTACAATCAAAAGACAGAAAAGGCAGGTAATTTCACTCGAGTTGCTCTTTTCCAGCACACTTTGTCAAATGCTGCAAGAATAAAACTCCCCTGTGTTTTTCAATGTAGTAACCTTAGGGTTATATCAGATATTAGATTCCTTTTCTCAAATGTGATGCAGAATTTTTCAGCCACCATAAATAGGCAGAGGGAGGACATTGATGCATCATAATTAAAATTTTCAATCTCCACATCTACCTTTATTCTGCATGGAGTAGAAATCTTGTGTGGGTTTTATACATCGTTGTCTCAAAGGACTGCCCCAGTGCAGTTAAATATTTGAAATTGTGTAGAGGATGTGGTAAATATGGTAGATAATATGGGAAATCCCTGGTGGACAAAGAATTGAAGTTATGCTCCTTGCTGTTGTGTTGAATCTCCTTCTGCCCCCAAAGTGCAAATGTGCTTTTTGCTGGCATACACAAATTAGAGAAAGTGCTACACAAATGTCTAAATTTTGTGCAAGATGGCTTTGTGCAGAAGTGGAATTCAGTTCTGTCAATGAAGTTCCCTGAGATTTGGTAGTTTGATTATGTAACTTATGTACTTTCAACTTGCTTTTTTTCATTTTCCAGGAATCTGTGTTTTGATACAGTGAGTAGGACAATCTTCCCATAATTGTGAACAGAAATGCAGAGACAGACCTTCAGCTAAATGCAAAGGCTAGTTTCAATTGTTTGAACCAGAAAAATTTCAGATTTTTGTACTAAAATTAATGATAGCAAAGGATCTCTGAGCTTCTTTTTAACCCCTCCTGTTTTACTATTTTTCACTTATAAAGATATCACATACTGGAATAATAAAAATTTAGAGTTAGTGGAATATTTTTCTATTTAAAGATGAAGAAGAGGAGCAACAGCTTAGAGAGAAAGAAATAAAACCTGCCAAGGGAAATGACCAAAGAACAGACCTGCTCAGTTCTAAATTAAATTCTTTATATGTATTTATAAAATTTAACAAGATTCTTCAGCTCCCTCTTTGCCTTTTTAAGCAAAGCTCATTAACCTTACATTTTTATCAGGTTATTCATCATTTTAATACAGGCTAACACATTTGTGGGGGGAAAAATCAAGGTCATTGTGAAGTAAAAAACATTAAGTGAACACATGAACTATCTCTCACTTGGTGAGATGCAGGTGGTAATTTATCCTCTTAAAAGCTTTTCTATGTAAAGCTAACATGTTATGAAGATTTGTTTTTTCCTAATTTGCCATTCCTGTTGAAATATGTAGGAAGAAATGCTCAGCTTTCCAGAATATTTCATATTGTCTGTGTTGTGACAGAGAAAATAAACTGAGCTTGAAGTAACACACATTTTTAAAACAATCCTCATATTTCAACCCCATGGAACAATCAGCAGTGATCAGAGCAGAAAGATGGAAGTTTTTAAGTATTATCTTTGTTTCTGGGCCCCTACAATGAGTTTTTCCTAGTAATTTCAGAACCTTGACTCCCATCATTTCAAACAAATACATCATATTTGATGAACAAGGAGAGATTGTTCAGTTCATCATGTCTGACGTGTTTAGTTGAAAAGAAAATAAACTAAACTGCATTAAAGAATAAAAAACATTCTTTAACAAGTGTTAAATAACAACTTCTACAGAATTATATATTTCCCTGTTATTATTTAATTTTATTGAATGTGCAGATGTATAACATTTAATTAAGGGTGGTTCCCACAAACTGTGGTGAGATTATGTTCAAATTCCTAGATATCCTTATTGTGATGCTACACTTTACACCAGCTGGTGTGTTTCTTTTTTCTGAAAAAACCCCCTTATATCCTCTTTTAAACTTTGTTATATTGTCACAAAAAGAGGTAAGTTTCACTAGAAATTTTAAAATACCAAAGTTTCTTGAGTAGTTGCTCCTAAAGGCAATAAAAGCTCATACAGAAAAGCTCTCTCTCTGTTGTCAGATTCTAATTCTTCACTGACCATGTAACCTACCTACATAAGAAGGATTAATTTTAATGTAAATTAATAATATACAGTAAAGTCACTGCAGGTTCCTCATGATTTTCCAAGTCAGGTTAGGTCTTAGTGTCGAGGCAGATTCTTGTGCTTTGCACCAAATAAAACACAGAGAGCTGGGTGCTGCCAGAGAAATCAGAGTTCCTCACAAAGGGATCTGGTAAACCTGATAAACGCTGAGTGAAAAGGACTCATCAAGAGGCAGAGGAAAAGTCTGGGTTTCTAGATAGTGTCTAGGTCAAATAAAAAACCAACAAACAACGATAAAGAAAATGAAATAGGAAAACCTAGAGGAACTACAAAGCCCAAAACTCCGTAACAAACAAAAAATCAAACAAGAACAAAAGAACTCCAAACTAAACCAAATGAAAAACCCAAACAAAACCACCCCAAAAAACCCCAACCCCGTGTCTAACCTCCCAAGATTTCTCTATTAATGAGGCATTCTGAAATGGAAGGTGATGCAGGAACAAGGATACCGACCATTTTCTGAAAATAGATTGTTCCTTGGATGAAATAGCTTGAAGGGCTGAAAGAGTTGATTAGGAAGTAAAGGCTACGCTAAGGTTTCTTTTTCTGCTGCAGATGATTAAATTTAAATTTCCCATCTCCGAAGATCAATCCATAACCACAAAGTTATTCAGCACACTTCTGTTTCAAGCACAGTCGTGCTTCAGACCCTGGAACAAAACTACACTGTCAGAAACTAGGAGAGTAATAGAGAACTTGGTGATTTGGAGGACCATCAAGGGGCAGATTCCTGTGCTCTTCTCTTTCTTTGATGGATTTTATATACATATATACTTATTTAATCCTCTAAGTATTTAATAAAGCATGAATAAAAAGTGGTACTTGCAAATGTAATATAATTAAAAATACACAGCCCTCTTTTTGGGCTCTACCTGTTAAATACAGTAATGTGTATTTTCCTGAAAAATCACCCCCATGAAATGGGTATATAAATTATGTAATAATCGGTATATAAATTATGTTATAAAAAGAAATGTAACCCTTACAGCCATTTGAGTTCTTCAGCAAGCTAGTGGGTATAAACCCAAATTTTTCTGAATAAGGGACCCATAAGCTCCATTTAGCCGCATTTTTTTTTGCCAACACATGTCATGTTTTGGCTGTGAGCTCACACCAGTGTCCTGTTCCTGTCCCCTGCCTGCCTGCTCTGTACACAGCCCAAATTCCTGGTTCCTGCCACCTGAACCCTTGTTTCTGATCCAGGACTGCCTTTTGCCATGCAGGCTTCCTGAAGCTCCCTCCTGCTGACCAGAGTGTTCTTTGCTTATCTTCTGATTTTGTCCTCAATTTGGCTTCTGCATCACACTCAGTCTGCTCATCTCAACCCTAAGTCATGTTTAAAACTGTCTTCTCTTGTGATAAAGTGGTTGCATCACAGATGCAACATTTATATTCAAGAGTCTTTACTGTAAGCCAGCACTGCCTTTATCAGGAGAATTGATTAAACATAATCCAGTTATCCTTTACTAACATTGAAAATTTTTTTTCCCACAATAAAGTCAATTTCGGATACCATTTTGTACAATTTAGGAACAAAAAATTATCTGGCTATAACCTCTGTTTCATAACTGGCTCTTCTACGAAGACCCACAGCCATACACTGGATATAGATCAACTCACAATCTGAGAAACTTGACACTCCCTTCTGAGCCCCAAAATTTTAATATTTTTAAAGAAAACCAGAAGAACATCCCTACCTGGTTCTACTCCAAAATAAAAGTTGTAGATAAGTGAAAATGTGTTTAAATATCTTTACTTTTGGAAACTGGTATGGTGTAACATGGGCAAACAGATATAATGGAACGATTATCTTTAAGTTGGGGTTTAGTCTAAGCTATTTTGTAGTTGCTTGATGGTTCTTGACAGATTTTTAAAATGCATTGTAGGTATTTTTTCTTTATTGTCTATTGATCCTGAATTATTTAATTTCACAAATAAATACTCTTAAAATACTCTAAAAAATAAATACTCTAAAAAAAAATCAGTAACATCACACAAGATATATGATCTTGCTTGCAGAACTTTGTAATATCTTGTTATTATTTAAGCTTGAGCTTTCACATGGTCAAACTTTTCATTATTAATTTCCTGAAATCATGAAATCGTGAAAGTCAGCTTACATACTCTTTTTTTATTATTGGCACCAAGTTGCTCAAGCAATGAATATTTTTATGAAACTGCATAGCAAAGGTCCATTGAAAAGAATAAAATTATACAGGTTTTATTTGTTAAATCATCTGACTCATGAGAAACTAAAATTCAACATGACTATCTTAACAGTGAGCTACTAAGTGATATGATAAAATATGAAAGATTACAGAAATTCACCTATAGAAATACATATTTTCTTTAAGAGTGGGACACTTCTGTAAAAACATTTACCAAAAAATCCCCCAAACTGAAAGCATTCTACCTCATGTTCATATAGTTCATTAAAACCACCCTAAACTTTAAAGATTTTCTAAGTTAGGTTAACTTGTTGGGATTTTTTTCTTTCCTAAAAAGCTAATAAATAAATAAATAAATAAATAAATGTGCTTAAGCAGAATGAAAAAGCATTAGAAAAAGCACAGGTGGATAACCTTCAATTTTTGATTAAAAGATAGAGAAAATATAAACAATTGACATGATGATAATTAATTTTAATAATGTTAATTAGAGGTTTCAGAAAGTCTCTAACATGTTTCTGCATAAATGTTTGTCTGTAATTCATGTAAACAAATAAGCCGTAGCTTCAGCTATAACTGATCCTTGACTTAATTAGGATTATAAAAGTAAAAAAAACACAAGTATATGACTGGTGTATTAGTGGTGTGAAACATTTAAAAAGAACTGGGGCATATTCCCATGAAACACAGGAATTTAGTACATGTTATTAAATCTGAACTGGATTTATTGACATTCAGCACAGGACAGGCGTCTGTTAGAATTCAGTGGTTTGACTGCTTTTTCAAGGCCAGTTTCCTGACCACAGAAGGATCTAAAATCACTGTGCCAACAAAACCTGCAGGAAACTTCAAGTGTTATGTCATGCTGAAGGGATTCACTGTTCAGATATCCTTATTATCTGATCTTCAAAAAGAGAAGAAAACAGCTTTACACTTGAGACAAAAAAATACAAACCTCTTGCTTCCCACGTTAAGAGGCTAAACATTGTTCTACCCCTGCTCTGGTAATTCTAAATAATATTATCCTCCTGGGAGTACTTGGCACAGGGTACTGTGGTAAATGTCCTCCAGCGTAATCCACCACAGGACTGCCAGAATTATTTTGAAACACTCAGTACAAATATTTTACACAATATTATCTATCCTCCACTGGATGGGTCCCTTCTAACCCAAACCAGTCTGTGACTCTTTTGGGAGACAGTAAGTCAGGTCAGAGAGTTACTAAAGTTGTGTTCTGAACTCAAAAGAAGCCTTCTAAATAAGCAAGGCAGCAAAATAAAAATAATTTCTGGGCATAAGTCAGATTTTCCTGCTGGATGGTGCATGAATGTTTGAGACACCCTCACAACCAGCATTACACTTTAGGAACTATACACATACCTAAACCAATTTTGGGCAAAATTCAATTGCTCCTGTCTAGAATTCCTTCAGAAACTGCTTTCTAAGGATTCTTACATGTTTTTTTCAAAGCAATTTTATCTCCTCTTAGGCGTCTCTAGAAATTCCATTTTACACATTTTTAAGTATGTAACTTCTGTAACTAGCCTTAAAAATCCCAAGAAAATATTTCATGCCACCTGGTAACAATCCAGTGTTGTTTCCCATCCTATTGGTTCTAAAATATATCTAGGTCAACTTGTTTCAAGAAAAATTGGAACACATAGTATGATTCCCTTCACTTTGATTTATAAAAAAATCCAGGCTCTGAGAAACTGAAAAGTAAAGACTATTTTAAAGTTTTATTTTAATTGATACCTTCTTAAATTTAGTGTGGTAAGTAAAATGTTTAATTTAGACAAACCAGCATTTTTTTATGATGACTAATTTCTCTCTCCACCAGTTAATTTGCCATCTTTTCCACCTATAATTTGCACTTCTCTTCAATATTACTCTGTTATAGTATCACTGAATGGGTTGTGGCATGTATTCATATATGCAGTTTAAAATAGATTATTATCTATAGCATTTTTCTACCTTTCTTTGCATTCCACAGTGGGCCTTCCCCTATTCTGCCCTCACTTACAGAAAAAATTACAATGAAATTTAAAGTTTTGAAGTGACTCCATTTCCATAGAGTAGTAACTATAACCACAGGTTTTAGAATGTTAAGATTTAATGTACACCAACCAGAAAACTAAAAATTAAAAAAATAATCAAGAAAAAGCCACAACTAACTATTTTGCAGAATACTTTTTCACTTTAAATTGTTTACATCAAAGGATTTTAAATAAGATAGGGCTTTGCCACAATAGTTATATCTCTTGTGGTGTTAAAAAAGGGGTTTTTTTGTATTTTTGAATACCCTTTCATCCCTATTTCATTTTTGAAAACTCTAATAAAGTAGGTAATGCAGTGAAATTATGCTCTGCATAGGAACCTAGTCTGTGCTTTGCAAAATACTTATCTTTTCCTTATAGCCACTGAAAAGTTATTACAATTTTCTCTGTGGAGTCATACTTCCAACACTGTACTAGCCAGTATTTCCTGATCTTCTATTTACCTGTTTAAATGCCTATTTAATGGCTTTTCATCTGAGGTAATTTTAATCTAATGGAATTTTGCAATAGCTTAGCCAGGACACTCCTTATTAGTTTTAAAGGAGTTGGTACTTTAAAAGTTTTAATATGTACTGAAGCAGATTTTTCATTTTTAATTACTTTTAATGAATACTGACATGAAAACCTTCGTCCCATTAAGTAACTTACCATTTAATTTTACACTGTAGAAGTGCATCTTCAAGGCAACTATTCCTAGCGTTTACAATCAACCTTATTAAAATAATTGGCTATTTATATAACAAGCATTTGACAAATCATTTAAACTGTGGTTGAGGAAAAAAAAAATCTTATTAAAAAGTGAATTGACTGGTGAATCGTTTTTCATTACAAGCAATCCTCCAAAAATGTCAGCTTCAGGAGTAACTGGATGATTTGCTAAGAGAGTGTAGGTGGGCATGTGGCAATAAGTCCAATTATTTTCACAATGAGTTTGAACCCAAAACAGTAAATTAGCATTATTTTCCTTCATACATGCCAAAAGAACTGTATAACTTCAAAATGCAGTTGCTTATGCATTTCAGAATAGAATGGGGGTAGAGTTACATTGTTTTTACAAGATTATGTCTATGGCACATGTTTTTAAAAATGTCATTAGACGAACAAGTCCTGGAAAACACAATGATGGATGTTCTGAAATGGCAAAGCCAGATGATTGTATTTTTTTTTCACATGTCTTTATTTGATATGCGCAGGGTGAAGTGTAATAATTTATGGACAGTCTACAAAAATATAATCTAAACAATCAAAAAAAGTTATCTCTGGGACTTGCATAAGTGCACGTATATGTGCTACACAGAGGTAATTTCTACTCTTTGCTGGTAATTTTCAAATTCAGACTGCTAGTTGTTCATAAATATATGCATGTTTTACTTTGAATGAATCTTCTTATATTTAATCTACAACTGCAAGTCGGTCAATGTGACAAGGAAAACCACATCTGCCTCCCCGCAGAAAAAGCAGCATTTCCACCACATCACCAATAACTTTCTGTGTCTTTTCACCTTACACTCTTTCCCTAATTTTGGTGTACCTCTTCTGCAGTATTATTCTGAAGCTCCCTTAAATATTAAATGTCACTGACAAAGAAAATAGAAAGGATGAGAAGGGAGCAGAATAATTTCTCTCTAACAGTGACTACTGCTGGTATGGAAAAGGATGTTGCTTCTAAGTAAATTCTAAAAACTACATGAGAGTAATGACTGAATGCATAAACAGCTCTGCTAGGTACATGAAAGGATCACACAGAACACATTTCGGAGTCAGATGCCACCTTACTGACTTGTGTGAAGGATAAAATGAGATCTGACTAGATTACAAAGCTTACCCATTATCTGCAGGTAAATAACAATTTAAATACTCTTTTTGTGGTGCAATGCATACACATCTGGACCAGGGAACATAGATTCACAGCTAATATTTTGTTGTAACAGGGCAATTCCTAAATGTAATTACTGAATCAAATTTACTGGAATGTAGAGCTGGCAGTTCCACTTTTTGTAGAATCCCAGAATGGTTTGAGTTGGAAGAGACCTTGATGATCATCTTATTCCACCCTCTGCCATGGGCAGGGACACCTTCCACTACCCCAGGCTGCTCCAAGTCCCATCCAAAGCAGCCTTGGACTTCCAGGGGTCGAGGGGCATCCAAAGTTAATGCTGTTGATGTCCCTCTGCATATTCCTGTCTCCTCGATTCTCTAGAACCTAGCACTGGCCACATTCTGTGACCTGATCCCACTGAAAACCCCTTATTGCAGTTTGTGCACTTCCAGACAATCCTGGTGAGCTGATTCAAACTGAAGCCTGAAGAGGGCAGATTTTCAGTGAAGGTGGGATCATTATTTTTGGCAGAATCAGACAATAAAAAATGTCAAAGCATGACTGACAGAAAGCCATATGCATCCCATGACATCAGACAGTCAGCATGTGTAAGAAAAGGAAGATGAACAAGATCTATTAATGGTTTTCAGCATACTTTGAGAAAAACAAATGTTATACCTACATTTGTCAGAAGCATGGTGTTACAGAATTATCACTGCAAAAGGAAACCCTTAGAGCTGAGGACACAATGCCTGCACATCCCTACACATGTCTCAGTGATATTTTCTCTGTTGGGTGGACTGAATTTCCATCTCCCACTGGAATGTTTTAAGTCAATTCCTAGTTTGTCAAATCCTAGGTATTTTAGGCTGCTGGACTATTTTCTTTTAGATTATTTTAATCTCAAAGGGATCCAGTTCTGCTCTCAGCCTGCTGTCACATGAAGCAAAGCACAGTAAGTAGAGATGATCAGGAGATTTTCTTTAAAAATACACTCCTGACTCAAACTAAAACACTCAGCCAGATGACCTACAGAAATAATTGTGTGTTATTTAAGACAGCAGAATAAATGCAAACTGCGTGAACATCCTGGGAATTCATATGAAAATGTGACAGCACTGTGGGCTTTGCTTGAGATATTTCATGAATACCAAGGGATTCATTTGAAATGCAGACTGGCTTCTGCCATTAGACCATTATATTATACTCAGCTTCAAGCCCAAGTACTGATTTTTCAAGTTTTGCTTGCACAGGTAATGAGTCTGATGCAACATCCTTCTCCCCCTCTGTACAAAACTTGATCTCAAAAGTGTATCCACATGAAAAAAATATTTCTTAAAATTTCAAAAGGGTAGCTATAAACTGAATGTACCCCTGGATCTTCCTTCTAAGATGTTTTTGGCTTCTTCAAACTTCCCATTGGGTCTGTAGTATAAAAACAAGCCCTGATAACTAAATTTGTTTTCTTTCTTTTTATTTTTCAGAAAAATTGCCATGCAAATTGCTCAATTTCCAAACAATAATGTCACTCATAAAATTTTGAGCGAATTCAGCAAGCAATACCAATATTTTACATAGTAATAGAGAACTGCACAGCCATGTGCCAGCACAAGTTCCTCACACAAATACAATATTTTGACTCTGCATCTCTGACACACCTGTACACACAGATGGCTGAGCACAGCAGTTCCTAGAGGAGCAGAACAATAAAGCCAAGAAAAATATATGGATTACAGAACTATTATTTTTTTCTTCTCCTAAGAGCTGCTTCAGATGATGGTCTAATCCATCTCTGGATCAGACCACACCCCTGTGTGACAAAAATTGTAAGTGATAAGTGTTGTCTCATTAAACAATTAGATTTCATTTCAACATTTTGTGTATCTTCATTATCCTCCTCACAGGAATGTGCTGGTGCATCTGTGAGAAACCTGCTGGTGCCACAAAGACTGAAAACAGTTTTTCTTTTAAAACCTCAAGTGGCTGTGTTGATCCTAAACCATCACGGTGACTGAATTTGACTTACGAGTTGCTGTGTCTGCCTAAGTGGGCACAAAAAGTGGAAGAAAGGGAAAAAATATGCTTTGTCCAGCTGAAGTTTTCATGTGTTCTTCCTCTAACCATACACCTCTCCACTGTGGTTCATCAACTCTTCTCTTCCTTGGGACTCAGTGCACCCTCAGACAGTTTATTATAGTATTTTTGTGATAAAAGGAGGAATGTATGATGTCGACATTACAATGGGGTAACTATTATTGAATTTAGAGTGAACTTCTTTCATTCAGTACCTTTTATTATCAAGTCAAAGAGAAACTTTAAAACATCTCCATATGCTATCTTTTTAATGCACTACATGAACAAATTTAATCTCTTTTGCAATCAAACAGCAATTCCTGCATTTTTGGAACACTGATTTCTTTCCACCATAAAAAAAACCAAAAACCTAAACTAATCCTTAAGAAAGACACTAATTAGGGGAAGACAGATTTACCCGCCTACAAAAAAAAGTTTATAATGGCTATTGACAACCTAAGTGACTTTTACACCGTAGAAACACACATCTTCTTAAAAGCACCATTCATTACATAATTCAGTCAGTGCATGGGCTGGAAGGAACCCAACCCCTCTGTTCAATATTGCCATAAAACCCCAAAGCAATCAGGAAGATCTATTTCTTCCCACTACAACACCTTATGAAAGAAACTTAGCATCAAGGGCTGCTTAAGAAAAGCCTCAGCTGAATACCCAGCTCTGGTTAAAACAGGGGGAAAAAAAAAATCAGAAAGAATTCCAATGAAATGCTGCATAAAGAATATAGAAATTATTGTAAGGACATTCTAACAGATAAATGTTAGAGCTTTCTCTTTAGTATAGGTCACTGTTGTGGTAAAACACACCACAGAACAAAGAAGGTTTCCATGCGGCCTCTGGGAAATAATTTAAAAGTACAAGAAAAACACATGGAATAGAAAAAGCAACAATTTTAACTGGTTGCATAGGAAAAGTAAGAGGGCGCGTAACAAATGTCTGTAAAATAACAAGTGGTGTACAGAAGGCATTCAAAATCTGCTTTTCTTCCAGTCTTATAATAGACAAAGAATGAAACATTTAAAGATGCTGAAAGACAGCAGGTTTGAAATTGAAAAGGGATTTTTTTTCAATATGCAGCGAAATTAGACTTTGAAACTCAATGCTATATAAGAGGAAATTGTTAAGATGAGTAATTCAATAAGAAAAAAAAGCTCTTTGAAATGTGTATGAATAAAAAGAAAAAACAGTGCTATACAAGTAAATTCTAAGAAGAGTGACACAAAGTTGGTGGGAATATTATACTTCCTACCTGGGATTTTAAGGCAATCTCTTGCTTTTACTGAATCAAATAAAATCTTCAAGTAGGGGGCAAGCCTCAGCTCAGTCACCTACTGCTTTTACCAAGATATGTACTTGGACTTCAAGGAAAACAAACACCTACTTCCAGCTGCCCCCAAATTGGTGTCACTGTGGTCCAATCTCACCACACATTTGTTGTAAGAGGATCCATCAGCAAAACTTCCTCCGCTTTCAACCGACAAACTCATCATTTTTCACCTCATTAGAGCATTTGCTTTTTCCAGGCAGTTCCCACATGAGTTTCCCTGGATTTCTGTGAGTGGGGTGAACATTTACTGTGCTCCTACTCCTGCCATTTCCTTCAGCCCCCTGACACAGCTTCTATTTTGGGAACATTTTACTGGCTTTTCTTCCAAAAGCCTTCAGTGGTTGTTTGTTTTTATTCTTTTATTGGTGATCTTGCTTAGATGTCTTTCAAATGTCAAATGTCACATTTCAGTTAAGTTAAAGTTTAGAAACTTCACAAATAAACAATGATACATCCTTCCTCCTCCCTTTCTTGTCCCAGCTACAGGTCAAACATAGGAATAGTTTTCAGACTTCAGCTCTACAATGATTAGAGGTAAAAGGACATATTTACATACGCAACTGGCTACTGTGCTATACAGTTTATTACTACTTCATTAAACACTTTGTTGATAGTATAATTTGTTAAAACTACTCACTACTAATTTTGATGGAAATTAACCCTCTTCTCCCCCTCAGAATAAAGAGGGATACCTGGTCTAAGTTTAGAACACCCCTAACAGATATTTTTCTGCAAAGGAGAAGGCATAGTTTGTGTGTGTCAGGAGAAGCGTGGGATGTAAATCTGGTGTGGTGCAAATTAAATTTACCCACTTGGTAGAGCTGGCTTGGAGCAACCTGCATCTGTGCAAGAAAACAATGGGTTTTAGTCTTTAAAACAAGGCAGCTGCATAAAACCATCTGCAGGGAACGGTTTCTGGAGTGCCCTAACACCAAACTGCAGCCAGGAATGTTTTAACAGGAGCATTCATTCATTGTTACACACAAAATCCGTGCCACGTTCTGCAGCCTCCTCACAGGAATTCCTTCCTGGTGGCTGGAAAGTCACTGTAATTCTGCACCTGGGTGGGGTAACCTTGGATGGACAAAAAGCTAGGGAATGAGGGGCTGGAAGGGCCTGGGGGTGCTGGTCAGTGGGCAGCTGGACATGAGGCAGCAGTGCCCTGCAGCCAGCAGGGACAGCCCTGTCCTGGGGCTCAGGCCCAGCATGGCCGGCCGGGCCAGGGAGGGATTGTCCTGCTCTGCTCCGGGCTGGGGAGGCCTCAGCTGAATGTTGTGTGCAGTGCTGGGCAGCACAGTGTAAAACAGACATTAAAGTGTCAGACAGTGTGCAAAGGAGGCCGTGGGGATGGGCAAGGGCCTGCAGGGGAAGCTTTGTGAGGAGCAGCTGAGGGCACTTGGTGTGTTCAACTGGAGGAGACTGAGGGGAAACCTCACTGCAGTTACAGCTTCTGGCGAGGGGAGAGGAGGGACAGGGACTGAGCTCTGCTCTCTGGGCACCAGGGACCCAGGAATGGCCTCAAGTTGTGTCAGGGAGGTTTAATTGGATATCAGGAAATGTTCTTCCCCCAGAAGGTGCTGGGCCCTGCCCAGACTCCCTAGGGAATGGCCTGAAGTTGTGTCAGGAAGATTTGGTTTGGATATTAGGAAATGTTCTTCCCCCAGAGGGTGGCTGGCTCCCCAGGGAATAAGCACAGCACCAGAGCTTCAGGAACATTTGGACAATGCTGCCAGGGATGCACAGGGTGGGATTTTTGGGATATCTGTGTGGGGCTAGGGGTTGGACTTGGTAATTCTTGTGGATCCCTCCCCACTCAGGAGATTCCACAACTCTATATTTAATGTGTTTCCCAACACGTTGTGTAACAGATGTGAGCATCACAGGCCATCCATGATGTGGAGGAGGGAAGCAGAGAGCTCAGTAAAACCCTGGGAAGGGTTTGCTTACGTTATTAAATGTGTTTGATTAATAACCCTTATTCTTGGAGTGCAAGGCTTGTAGCTGTGTCTGGCAGAGTTAACGATCCTCAGAATATAAACCCACATGCAAATCAAACCCTTAAATCTAAACCCTTTATAGCTTCAAACTTGAATTTTCCTAGTTGGATTTCTGTCATTTCAGCTAGTTGAGTGGCAGCCACTGACATATATTGTGACTAATGCCTCAATTTCCTACTTTTTCCAGTAAGCAGTCTCTACCTGATAATCACGATAATGCATACTTTATATATCTCTCAGTTTCTGGATTTTTTTTCTTCTGGTGTGTGAAAAATCTGTGTTTTGTGGTTTGCAAAAAATCTGTCCATTTCATTTTTTTTGGGTATTTCCATGGATTTTGACTCATTCTAGGCTGTTTTAGTATAGAATCACTGACAGGTTTGGGTTTTAAGGGACTTTAAAAATTATCTCGTTCCAACCCCCAGCCATGGGGAGCTTCTCCAGCTCTCCTGGAACCCCTTTAGGCACTGGCAGGGGCTCTGAGTTCTCCCTGGTGCCTTGTCTTCTCCAAGTGAACACCTCCAGCTCTCCCAGCCTGGCTCCAGGAGAGCCCTTGAGATGAATCTTCATTCCAGTTAGATAAATAAATGCCTCTAAAATAATGGCAGAATATTTAGAGAATAGCTTTTCTGGGGATATCAGCACAGAAACCTCTCTAAGTTTCTACTTGAGGAAGACTTTCCTGGTTTTGGTTACTTTACGAGCTTTGAAATGGGAAATTGTTTCTGTATTTTGCCACTGGGTAATCAAAATCTCCTCAGACAGCCACTGCCAATTAATATCAGTTTTGCAATAAATCAAGAATATACAATCAGTAAAATTGCTAATGATCTCTTTTATAGTTTACATATTAGTTATTGACATGGGTAAAAGCTCAACAAATCTCAGAAATACTGATGGGGTGTTTGTTGATGTGAATAGTAAAATACCAACTTTGAGAATGCATCTCAACTGCAAAATCAATCACCTAGCTTAATTGATTTGGCAACAGAATATTAACATGAAAGAAATCCAAGATAAAAAGCCTGTGCAAGAGAAGCATAACACAGTTTTTGGAATTCCTGACAGTGTAGAAGAAGAGACATGCCTTGCAATGAGATCATTTTAATTTATCTTTCTATGATAAATTCAACAGACGTCTTACTTGATTTACAGTGAGTTCAGAATTGAATTGCTAAACTTCATGAAGCACAGGAATTTGTACCAAAGGAACTCTGTGAATTGAGCTAAAGTGATATTGTATAAAATGTTAAATTAAGTCCACCACTGGAAGTCCCACACTTCTCCCTCATTGCAGAGAGCTCCATGGCTGCCTCTCACAGCTCTCATCCCCAGAGACCCTCTGAACTCCTGGATAGGGTATTTGATTTATCATCCCATTTTAAATCAGATTATCTGAAAAGGACTGAATTTCATTCTCCCCCAAAGAGTAACTGTTCACATAAACTTGTCTTCTCTCAAATCACTTCAGCTTCCTGCTGGGGTCGTGATTGCCTCTCAGTGAGCCTGGGTCAGCTGTGTGAGGGTTTTGCTTGGTTCTGAAGTTGATAGAAACACACTTTGCTGATTATCAGGATCATTAGCTAACAGCTACATATTTTTAAACAGCTGAATATTTTTAAAAGGGTGCTGTGGACCCAGCAAACAGCTCTGATGAATCACTCCATGATGCACCAGCTGTATGTTTTTTGCTCATTAATTAGGTGGCAAAAGCTGGAATTTCACAGACAGCTCGTGTTCAGCAATGCATTTTGCTTGATGAAAACCTGTGGCATTATTTACTGCTTTAACAAAGGTCACCTCCTCGATATTTGATGGAGGAAGCGTTGTGTGCCACTGGCTGGGCCCAGGATGGAGCAACCCTGAGAACATGGATCCATGTGAGGGAATGTTTTCACATGGGCTCATCCCCATGGCTGGACATCAAATACTCATTTCCATGCTCCCAGTGGAAAAGGTGGGTGTAGATTTTCACAAGATAAAATCCCATGGGATTGCCCACATCACGCACGTGATTTACTGAGAGTGTGACCAAAGTTAATGAAATTGAATATCCACGTTCCAGTCTCTGGAGACATTTTCCACTGAATGTTTAAGGGACATAACAAACATGAAGTTATTAGTTGAGCTGGACTGTATTGGTCCCTGACACTTCAAATTGTAGACAAGAATCTAAATGGAGCAATTAATTCAGGTAGGCTGGATTCAGTGCTTATTCACTCTGATCTGAATGACTGAACTAATTTTTACGTGTGAGTGGAACTGGATTCTTGACTATTTACTTGAGTTTTTTACCTTCTGAGTAACAGCTGGCTTCCAAATACATCAACAGTGTAAAATTTTAAGAACCATGCTGCCCTTGGTGTAAGAATTATTCATGCACAAAATAAAATCCCAAAAATTTCTCTCATGAGCTTCTCCTCAGGCAAGCACTTGTTTTAAATGAGTTTTGCATGTGAAAAAACCCAGCTTCTGTTTAACTGACAGAAAATGCAGCTCATATTTACAGGTTAGCACACGACCTGCTCAGTGACTAGCAGATGAATATTCCTCACTAATTGGTTTTGAGTGCTGGTGGGGTGGTGTGAGAAGCAGAAAAGCTCCTGACTGTGTATAAACACTACCCAGCAGTAAAAAAAATAAAATAATCAAAAAAATTCCTGAATTATCAATGATGTTTCCAGCACAAACTCAATACACAGCCCCATACCAGCTATTGCAAAGAAATTTAACTCTGCTCCAGCCAAATCCAGCACACTCAAAACTTCTTTTCCTGTATGGTTAATTGTCAGTTCTCTAAGGCAAGTATGTAAGGCGAGGATGCTGACCTGCTGTTCCCAACAGGACCTGAAAATAAGAAATATTCTCCAAAGAAATGATACTGACTGGAAAGTGATCCAGCAACTGGAATTTAATCAGGGTTAAGTGTACATCTGATTTAAATCTGGAGGTTCTGCCCTTGATTTTAGATACTGTGATTTAAAACATTTCTTCATTATTGATAAAGACATAGGCAAAGGAAGACCTAGAAGACATATTTATACAGAAATTTCAGTAATTCTTTTCACTTTTTTTTCTAGCATTTATCAAAGCAAACTCACAAACACTACTGACATAAGAAGACATCCCTACAATTTCAAATACGCTTTTGCATTAAATCCCTGCAAAATGTGTTTACCTTGTCCTTGCCATGGTCTAAAACATGCACAACAAATTATTCACTGTTGTGTCCAGTGGGTTTGGAGTCAGGTCATTTTCTGAAGGCAGCAGCAGCATTCAGAGGTATTAGCTTGCTCATCATATAAAGGCCAAAGTCTGATATACTCCAGAAAACCAGATCCGATATTAATCCTTACCAGTGCAGGCAATAAAAAGGCTCCTATCTATAAATACAATAAAATTTACCATGTGGAACTTACTGTGCTGGCAGTGAATCCCATTAAATCCCCGTGGACATTTACAAACATATCCTATGAACGTGTCGCCTCGGTACGCTTCGCTAATTTCACATATCCCACCATTATGACACGGATTGGGAATGCAGGGTCCTGAGAGAAGGGGAAAAAAAACCAGAGAAAAGTATGTACACATCCACAATAACAACCATAATAATTTCAGTCATTTATAAGCATTCATTAGAGAAATAAAATGCCTCGTGCAGGCCTTTATATTCTGCCAACTCAGGAAAAGACACCCTTCACTTACTTCAGATAACTTGCCAGCACGGATTTTTATGAACAAGGAAAAATATGAAGTGTGTCACTAATCATTAATCACAGCATTATTTTTTAATGTGAGAGAAGACAGGAGACAGTGAAGCTAAATCTTGCTCTCCTGTTAAAGATAACAGGCATTCTAACTTTTGCACCACTGAGGAAATAGGTATTAATCAAACATGCCTATCATGCATGGAGTGACATGTAGAAAGTCCCTGAATGATCACTACATGTCAAGTTAGCAGTCTGAGGAGACCTTTGCAATGGCTCTGGGTGACTTTCTGAAATGTGAGTATCTGGGCCAGCAGTTAGCAGCTACCAAACCAGCTCCTCCTTTTCCACTGAGTGCCTCCACAGCATATCCACTTCAAGATGATTTCAAAAAGCTCTTCTGACTAAATGTTTCTTTTCCCCAACACACCACATGCTAGGATGCATAAAATTTCAGCGCAGAGATCTGTTGGGATTGCAATTACTATAATTTTAAATACCTTTGAATAACAGAATTGTCTGACCTGAGGTTTAGAGTTTACTCATTTAACAGCACTGTAAAAGAGCTACTTACATTTTATTATCTTACTAATACGACCCACAACGTGACTCCTACCAGAAGAAAACATAATTCTGATGATTTTTTTTTCTAATCTTATTTTAAAGAAATGGCAAACATTGTTTAGAAAGCCCCATGTGCAGGTTTGTCAGTGAAAAGATTTGTGAATTCAATATAAAGTATGTTATTTGCAACCTTTGCCATGTACACAGAAAGGTGATAATCGCTGCTTGTTGAAATGCAATGTCATAATCATTCACTCACTGAGAAGTGGATTTGAAAAAAATCCAAACAAATCAAACAGAAGAGAAATCTACAGGATAATTTACTGACAAACAGGACTGGGATTTACAGAATCAGTGAGGTTGGAAAAGACCCCCAAAGCCATGGAGTCCCAGCTGTGCCCAATGCCCACCTTGTCCCCAGCCCAGAGCACTGAATGTCACATCCAGGTCTTCCTGGGACACCTGCAGGGATGGGGACTGCAAACCTCCCTGGGCAGCTCCTGCCAAGGCCTGAGCACCCTTTCCATGGAGAAATTCCTGCTGCTGTCCACCCTGAGCCTCCCCTGGCCAGCCTGAGGCTGTTCCCTCTCCTGCTGTCCCTGTTCCCTGGAGCACAGCCTGACCCCCCGGCTGTCCCCTCCTGGCAGCAGCTGTGCAGAGCCACAAGGTCCCCCTGATCCCCTTTGCTCCAGGCTGAGCTCCTTTCCAGCTCCCTCAGCCTCTCCTGGTGCTCCAGCCCCTTCCCAGCTCCATTCCCTTCCCTGGACACACTCCAGTCCCTCAGTGTCCCTCCTGAACTGAGTGGACCAGCACTGGACACAGCACTCGAGGTGTGGCCTCAGCAGTGCCAGCACAGGGATGGTCACTGCCCTGCTCCTGCTGCCACACCATGGCTGGCACAGCCCAGGGGCCACTGGCCTTCTTGGCCTCCTGGGCAGCCCTGGGCTCATGTCCAGCTGCTGTCACCAGCACCCCAGGATATCTCCCAGCCCCTCTGTCCCAGCCTGGAGCTGCAGGGGATTGTTATTCACCTTACTGAACCAGCAAATAAATGAACTGAATTATTTAGGCTTGAAAGAGCTGTAAGTTTAGTCTTTCTGAGGGTCTGCCTGTTCATGTTTTCCGTTACAAGCCCAGGTCTGACAGAGTCTCACAGCAGCACCATCCATCCAGACTTCACATTAGTGAAAACCGGGCTCTCCAAGCAAATATTAATTTGCAAAGTGTGAAAATTAACTGAATGATGAGGATGTCAGAACATATTCCCCAGTCTTTATTGCCCATGTGGTTACTGCAATTTGAGAAACCACGCAGGTGCGCATTTCTATTACAACTTTTGTCATCAGCCTGTTCCAAGACACAACCCTGCAGAGGTTTTGCTGGTGTACATCATTAAACACAGGATATGTCTCACTGAACCAAGAAAATAATGGACTTGAAAGTACTGTGGATTATTCCAAATGGAATTATTAAGAAAACAATGGCAAAAATCATGAAGATGAAAACAAGGAAAATGGCTGCTGCCTCTTTTGCCTTTTCCCATCCACATTCTGTATTACACTTGAAAAGTAAAAGTAGATACATGCTTAATTCTAGGAAGAGTCATGTCTTTCAAGTATTACTGCTTCTGTTCATGCTACTTCTCCTTCACAATAATTTGGGAAGAAATATGTCTAATAATGTGCACTTTTAGGCTCCCAATAAATATGAAATGTGGAATTTTTTCAAGCCTCTATCACAGTGCTGCAGTTTGGGAAGTACCTGCAGGCAGCCTCATATGTTAATTGTTTCTATGCAAGCAGATCTCTAATCTTCCCAGAACAATAAATCTTTTAATAATTACTTTCTCATTTTGCTTCTACTTTCTCTGTGTGGCTTGTTAAGCACACGTTCAGCCTACGTTCATTGATTTTCTTTATATTTTGCATTTTCTCAGATCAGTCCAAACTACAAAAGCTCAAAAGGTCATCTGAGGTGCACAGTGATAAATATACTGGTGCATGACAGTATTTCTAACTAACGTTTTTCTTCTATGAAGCCTTTCTTCTGCAAAACAACCCCACACTAACAACTTGAGCTTTTTTTTCCTGATTGTGATGGTTATGGACAAATAATAACATTATTTTTAATATAAATGTTGAGTGTTTTGCTTTGAATATTTTTGTTTGCTTTTGCTGTTTTTGTTAATAGAAACTGGTAGTTCAAAAATGATTTTTAGAGCAACAAAACATCCTCATTAACTGTGCTGAAATTAAAAAATGAAAATCACCTAGTTTTCGTTAGTTAACATTCATTTATTGATAAAGTCATGGGTTAGACTAACCTGTGTTCTAAATGAATGAATGATTGAAAATTAAAGAGCCTTTGTCATCCTACCACTGCTTCTCCTAATTTTCCAGAGGACCAAATTTTGAGTTCACACATCTTCAGGATATTAAAACTGCATGAGCAACCAAACATATGATAATTTTCTATTTATTTATTTATTTATTTTTATTTAAACTGTGTCTACAAGGACCCCTGATGCGATTTCTGCAGATTTGAGTGTCCTGAAGGATCTATGCCTAATCCTGCCATCATTCCTCCCAAGCACCAAAAATGGTGTGTACAATACCAGGGGATGAGAAGTCCCAACCAACCTCCCTAGGGATATGTAGGCTTTTAAACAACATGGTATTGAATGCTGGGTAATTAATTCCCTGACAGTCTGATTAATATGGTCTGTTATTCAGATCTATAGTAGCCAAGCTAAAAAATATCCTTTTTTTACAAAAAAAAGTGGAAAATTACCCCAAACAAACTAACAAAAAAACCCCAAACCAAACCAAACAAAAAAACGAAACAAGCCAACAAAAGAACAAACCAAACATGTCAACTAATTTTCAAAAACAGTGGACTTCAGGGATTGGGTTTTTTTTGAATCAATAGTGTTGTAATACTTTTACAGGTAATCTTTAAATGGCTTCCAACACAAAGAGAACAACAACATTTGATCAATATTAATGAGCAGAGGAATTCAATGGTATGGTTTCCAGGCATTTTTATCCATGTTCATATAAAATAATGTCAGCAAGATTAATTGTGCACTCAAAGTAATAGATCTATTCACTTTGCTTCTCTTTTGAGTCCTTCTTTGTTCAGTTCCAGGGGTATTAGCCAACATAATAAGTATAGTCCAAAATACATCATTCTGTTGTTCAACTGAAATCCCATGCTGTTTCTGAAAAAATATTGAAAGTTAACTTAAAGCATAGCAGGTTTTAAATTTTAGATGTTCTTACTAAAACCTCTGAGACTTTATAGATGTATGAATCAAACAAATGCATCCTCAGCAGAGTTGCAAAGGGCTCAAGGCAGAACCATGTTATCTGTTTTCTCCTCAGACAAGCAGAGTCAACGAAAATTTCATAATAAAATCTTGTATCATGCAATAGTGCAGTGGAAACTGCATATTGGAGAGAAACCATCAGTTTGTCTAGAGAAGTGAAGCCAGGAAAGCAAGGAAACCTGTTCAGTGATAGGCATCTGCTTCTAGAAAACAGCAGAAGCATTTATTTTGCCAAATATAAAATCTGATGATGCTTTGGTGAGGAAGACTTTAAAAAATTACAGGGGATGCCATTAAACAAGAAATCAGCATGAAAACATCTTCCTCACAGAGGGATTCCCCAAACTTAGAAAGGTGATCAAAAATCAAAGCCCACCTCTTCTTACTAAGTCATGATTAAGTGACAAATATGAAAAGTGTAAGGAGAAAATAAAGAAAAAAATGTATACTCCACTGGAGTGAAACATGCAAAGTTACCACATTTTTTACAAGTAAAATTAAGGAAAATGAAATAAAAATGTTAATCCTTTTGATTGTATCAATCCATTTTCTCTTTATGTAGAAATAATATGACTTCAACGAAAAATGCTAAATTAGATATTGACCTTGATATACATCAAGACGAAGATACAAATCTAATTGCTTCATTTATGTTGTGGAGTATTACTGAAGTAGGATTAATAGATAATGTTATTCTGATGATATATTAAGCTGCAAATCCCATCAAAACAAATATAAGAAGCTATCATCAAACTAATAAAAGGTATCAAATGATTTTGCTTTTTCATTTTAAAGAAAAGTACTCTCCAGCTGTGTGCCTTTGTGGCACCAGCTTAAGTTCCTCTTGGCTTTACATGAATCTCAAATAGGGTTTTTCCCCCTCTGATAAATTTAAATCTTCATCAGAGGTCTCTCACAATTTTAACATCAGTAGTTGGAATTTTTCCTCTATGTTTGGATCATAGATGATACTTTAGGTGCTCTCTGCCAAAGCCAAGTCTTCAAAACAGGTTGTGACAGAGGTTACTTATCAGGAGCTCCTGAAGTTTGGAATTAGTGTGTGCAAAAGAAGCCAGGGTCAAAACCAACTTATTTCAACTTTATGGGAAGGCAAGAATCAGCCTCCTTGCTGCAGGAGCCAGCAGAATGGCACAAGCTCCCCATGGAGAGGAAATGAAGGATTATCACACTGAATTAGGCTCAGTGTCCAGATAATCCAACACTCCACTGCCCGTGCTCAGCAGCTCCTGCAGCCTGAGCACAAAGCTGAACCATCCTGATATGGAAATAAGCAAAAATCTGCACTAGATATTTTACAAATATTTGTGATTGAGATTAATTTCTGAGTCTTTGTATTTGATATAATTTTTTGACATATATATTTCCTTCACACAGTTAAAAACTACACCACCATTACATGCACAGATGATAGACCACCTTTTTTTTCAGAAGTATATTGACCTTTTTCTTCCCCTCATCACCCTTTTTAAAACTCAGAATGGATTTTTGAAAGGTCTGCCCCTTCAAATGTGAGATTGCAGAATTCACACTTCAGCAGACACAGATCCAAAGTATAACATAATCCTATTCAAAAGAGACCATCTTCCACAGAGACACAGAGAGGACTATTCAAATGCAGCAGGAATGTCCCCACAGGTTCTGACAGAAAACAGCTTTATTGCACAGAAAGGTCAGGGATATAACAAAAGCTTTTGAGGGTCTCTGATCTTCCTCACTCTTACTACTCTAGCTGTTTATTCAATATTATTGTGAAGATTCCACCTGGCACAGAGGCTGGTTTTGAGTGCCCCCAGCTGCATGCCTGGCAGTGCACAGTTTTGGGGACATTTGAAATTCCCAGCAGATGTGCTTTTGACCTCCTGAAGGCACTGCGATCATGAAAACACCTTCTAGAAAACTTGCTAATTCTGCCACTAAAGTGTGAGGCACCAGCAGTAATGAACTAATACTTTGCAGTCCAGTATTTGCTTGTTCTTAGTCCAAATCTCTGTTTTTTAATTTCAACTTAAAAGTAATTCTGCATTAAAAATGTACACAAATATTGAAAGATTTTAGGGCTCAACTCCAGTTTTACTGGCGCATCATGACAAACTGATGATCATCAGTTAACAATGATGATCATGATAAGCTTAATGCATTTTGAACAAACTCATCCTTCAAATTTTCTGAAGTGCAATACGAAATTCTTGCTTGCCCAGCATACTCAAATATTTGAAAAATATAGAGAAAATTAAATAAACCCAACCAGAATATCTCCTTCTTATGGTTTCCTTTTTTAATTTACTCCTATTGCTTTCTATTTTATTTTGTTAGGATACAAGTTGTGCTTTGTATCCACAAATATGTATTGACCTACACCTTGCTGTTTGTTTGGTTATTTTAACCTGAAAAAAATAGGCACTGCAGAACATCATTTACAGTTTATGTGGAATATTGATAACAATAATTGATGGCTGCATGTTATTCCAGTTAATGCATGAAAGCAGAAAAAGTAATTGGATCACACACACTATCATCTCATGAACATTGTCAAAATACCAGCTTTGGGGGAAAAAAAAAAACCCTATTCAGCTTGGCTCATAAGTGAATTAGTAGTGCATTAGATTCTATCTGCCTATACATTCATTATAAACTAATGGCAGAGATCCAGACTTAATTGCACTGTGATTAAATATTTATCTTGTTTTTAATGCAGCAAATGGAGCGTGCTGATTATAATGATCAAGGTGTCTCCATCTGGATGCAGAGAAAGATAAAGTTCACCCCCTGAGTGCAAAATGCTTTTGGGTCATTTCTGCACATTTTGCTCCAATTCAATTCTTCTACAAGGAAGAAATTTAACCTGATTGTCCAGCCACCTCCCACCTTTTTTAAGCTGAATAGCTAGAATATTTTCTGAAAAGATGCAATTTTTACTTGATGGCTACACAGAGCTTTTCCTTAACTCTTAAGCTTCTCACCCAAGCCTTTGACAGCAAATTATATCAAAATGTGAGGCATGGTGAGTGCAGCAGGCACTGTGGGGATTTTACAGGGGGTAAAACATGAAAACAGTCTAAAACCTCTGGGAAGTGTTCAATGCACCACAAGACATTTTCCCCAAGACCTCTTTCATTATTTCTCTTCACATTCCTCAGCTACCAAGCCTAAGAACTTCCTTTGCCATTTTTCGATGCTGTTTTTCATTTCTTTGTACCCTTTGCCACTTAAATACGTGTTTCTGAATAATGCCCACAGTATTCTTCCCCCACCAGCTCTCTCATAAACCTCCTTAGCAAGTGCTAATGTGAGACCTGTTCTGCATCTCGGCGTCACCTTTCACAGGAGAGCTTCATCTTCCCAGAGAACACCTCCTCTCTTTACAGAAAATACGTTTTCAAGGCCTTTTCCTTCTCCACCTTTAATTTTCCACTCAGGCAGCATCACTGTTGTTTTTCTCCCAGATGATCCTTTTTGTGTCACTGACCTCTCCTGTTCTCTCTGACCCAAGTGTGGCATCCTGGTAAATCACAATCCTCCCTTTGTGATTTACTTTGTATCATGGTTAAAACCAGTTTAATTTTCCAACTTACATGAGAAATATTTTCCAAGGTTATTTTTCAGTTGATTCTGGTTTACATCAAACAGAAAAAACCCACCCTCTGCAAGCATAGAGAATCATTTTGTAAAAACTTTGCTGGAGAACAGCAGACTTGAATTTTTAATGTTAAAACATTCAGAGAAATATTAGATTAGATTTCAGCTGGGATGTCTGGAAGATTTCGTTCAGAAGTGGAGTCCTGACAACACTAATGTCTACAGATTCTGCATTAAAACAAACTCTCCAAATCCATTTTCTACATGATTGGAACAAATCTATGTCTGTGTTTACTGCATTGGCAATGGCTTAAACGAAACAGATCCAGCAATAAGGAAACTATACATGGTTTGGTACCTAACCCAGAACCTCAACTGCAACTGGCATTTCTGTGCAACAGTGTTATTTTCATCACCATAATTCTTGTCATCACACATGAAGATGTCACTTTTCATTGTTTCACTGCACTTTGAACTGCCAATGATCAGGACTTCTCATCCTTTTTCACCATGTTCCACTATAACTGGAAAATGGAAAAAAAACCCTGCAAAGATTATGTGAACCTTAATTATAACAGCAAATAGATTAAATCCAGTTAGTCCTCTTGCTGAGGGAACTAAAAAATGCCACAGCTTAAACTCAGGCTATTCATATTTGTATGAGTCAGATCCTAATTACAAGTGTTGCATTAATGACACAGAAACAGCAGAAGAGAACCTCAGAGGGTGGTTATCCTTAGGACATGAAATATTATTAAAAAGTGATGAAAGAGAATCACTAAATGTGAAATATATATAGTCCAAACAGGCATAAAGTTGTCCACAGCAGAAACCAAGGGAAATAGACAAGAGTTACACTCCAGTCATTTATTTCCCTGAGGATGTAGGACACAGGAAATATATTCTTTCCTCTTCCACTTTTTTTCCCAAGCTGTCATCAAACCCTTCTACTTTCATGTAAAAAACCCCAACCCTAAATCATTTTGAATTCCAGATCCTGTCAATATTCTCCAACTCTTTCTCCCTTCCCAGCTAGATCATTCCTCTCCTTTTTCTCCTCATCTCCCACTCCTGCTCCATATGATTCTTTTGTCATCTCAAACCCACACACGGATCAAGCATCCCAGTTCAAAATTCCAACCCCTGTTTGCAGTCACCAGACTTCAGTTTGGAACCAACACAGCAGGGTCACTCAAGACCTGCCTCCTTTGCACCTCCACAGCACAAATACAAATTAATTGCTCTTGATTAACGTGGTTTGCATGAAGTCAGTTGCTCCTGGATGGAAGTACTGACTCATTTTGGTGGGTAATGGTGGTAAGCCCTGCACAGCAATACTGCAGATTAGTATTTTCTGATAAACAGTGTTTTCTAACTTAAAATTCCTGGTTGTGTTATTACACAATTGTATGTAATAGGAAGTCCCAGTACAGCTCTCAGCAAAGGTAAATTTTGCCTTCCAGGGCTGGGGCAGTAGCTGCAGCATTCCCCAGGGAAACAATTTATTCCTTTAGGGAATGGCATGGCAGAGTTCCACTGGAGTTGTTGCCTTAGAGCCCCTAAAATCAAGAGCCAACCAAGATTAAGGTGATAAAAAGTGATCCCCATTTATTGAAGGTTTTTAATAATAATTAATATTAATTATTATTGTTATTATACTTTTGGCACAATGCACACATCACACAGGGGTTCAACACTTTTATGAGTTTAGCAAATTAGTGTAATTGACAAGAATCCCCAGTTAGAAGTACAGTTAATGAAGTAATTCCCCCTCTTGGTTCAGCCTCCTAATGAAGCATCCCCCCTGCTTCTAACCCCACATTGTTTCTGTCTAAATACGTGGGAAATCGAAATACCCTTGGTTCACTGAAGAACTGAGACTAGAACAGTACCTAACAGGGTATGAAAAGTATTGGAATTACCAAAGAAACTGTAGCGTTATACAATAATAGCCTACAGAGTTACGAAAATATGAGAAATATGTAGGAAGCAAAAATCTTTTGGCATCAGAGCCACACAGCCTTTCCTGGTGTCCAACCTCAGCTGTGTCATGGGTAGCTCATCAGACACATCCAACTGCATAACTTAAACAGTTATGGCAAAACACTTAGCTTTCAGGGTGTTATGTTGCCTGTATTCTGCCAGAAAAACTTGAGATGGAAACAAGACTTGATGATAAATACATTGGCTTACACATCCTGTCCTGCCTCTGCTCATGGCAGCTTAGAGCAGAATACACACCTGGCAGGATCTTTGATTTGTATTTTGTTTAAAAAAAATGCCCAGCATTGCTGTTTTGCAGGGAAAAAAAGTAGTAGAAACATTTTTTCACTTAGGAGACTGGATTAAAAGAAGAAAATTGAGATTTTTTTGGGCCAACATGGAACGATATTGAAATAGTCTCACTCTTTCCCTTAGTGAATATTAATAAATAAACTGTTCTGCAGTTTGAACAGGACAAAATACTGCCAAAAAGTCGAAACTAATGAAATTCATGAATAACTGTAACACTGACTTGTAATATTACTGTAGAGTGTTAATTCATGCTTTGCAAGTCAGTGTTAAAATACGGTGCTGCAGGCAAATTGAATATATAAATCTCTACCCAGACCTTTTTGTTCTTGGGCTGTGGCTTCTCCATAGTAGCTATTGTAGCCTGACCAATAAAACTTCAGGAATTCCAAGGCATTTCTCAGCTCACTTGACACAAGTAACTTTTGAAGTATATAAAAGTAGATTTCATGTTGACTTTTTTTTAGTAATAGAGAACTGGGCATTCATGGGAGCATGTTACAATTAAAATTACAACAGTGTTCATAATTGGAGCATATTATAATTGCATTATTTTTATTTTTATCCCAACGGTTGTCATACAGCCACAACTCCCATGGCAGCCAGTGGAAGTTGTGTCTTGGATAAGTAAAGAATGAGTAAGTCTGAACTGGGCTATGAAATCTGTTGGCCTTTAACTTATCTTCAGTCACTCTGATAATTTTCATTTAGCATTTTATTACTTTACAGTATTGTGGATCTTACGTATATGTGTTTGCCATAATTTTGTTTTGGAGTCACATGGCATTTATTTGTAAGGAAAACTACTGAGGACAACAGTTTTATATAGGTGGGGAAAAAAAAAAAAAAGAAAGCAAAAATAGTTGTTTCCAAAACAACTTTTTTAAGTACTGCAAAGGTATCGTTGTGATTACACAATAGTTAGGCAGCTGAATGCCACAAATCATTCTTTCTTCAAGCCTAATAATGGATATTCATCCTCTGAGGTAAAGTACTGCTTATCTAAAAGAATTCCAGTGGAAAAAACAAAGTGCATTTTAATTGCAGCAAGAAAAATCCAAAAGAATATACAATAAAACAAGAATCTATTCAATTTTTAAGACAAAAGAAAACAACAGGGTCTTGGCTCTTGCAAACAGTCATTATCGTAGGGAAAGGAAATATATGAGTGAAAATGATTTGAATGAAGTGGTACATATTTGATATTGAAGAAATCACCTAAGAAGTTGCTGTATATGTGCAGAAATCCCCATAGTCCTGTCTGAGTGAACTCATTCAAGCCTTTGCTTGATATTTCCATGCCCCTAAAGCAATTTATATTCTCTTTATGAGAAGAAATACATCTGAATTTCACCTGTTATGTTGTTTCAGTTATACAATTTAAACAGGGCTGTTTAGTCTTTGTCAACGTTAATGACAAGCAATATGTCACTGTTTATTAAAATAATAAGGCCAAATCTTCCTTCAACATTTTTTTTTTCTCTGTTCAAGGGATTCTCAAAAAATCCCTTGTCTGATGTTTATCCATCTCACCCACCAGTTGGCTCAATAAAACGTGGGGCAGACCTTTCCTTCTCACAGCCTTCCTGCAACCCACGGGCCTCCATCAGGAAATGATCCTAAATGTCACATCTTTCCCTGATTATACAATCAGCCTCAAAGGAGGCTGAATTTCACAGAAGTACCGAATTCTCTCAGTTCAGCCATGCTCTCTCTACTTTGCCACCTGCCAGAGAGCTTTTCTTGGCACTTCCTCCGTGCTCTCTTTAGCAGCCATCCAACCTGCTCAAGCTTAGGTTCTTTAACACTCTGATGCAGTAAAATATGAATTACTGAAAAGCTGTGGTTGTAAGAATTAATTTTTTTTCCCAAAAGTCAGAGTAGATTTTTTTTTCATTTTCTTGTTTCTTTCTAAACAAGAGCTATTGATAAAAAATAAATGTATTTAATGACAAGACATGTGAAAAGATAGAGAAAGATCCTAGGACAAGAAACATGCAAGGTATATCACTGAATATACCATAGAAGTTTTCCTTGGGTGTTTCATACACTTAAAAAATGTAGAGATTATCCAATATAGGCATTCCCAAGAGAGTTATTAGAAAAGGATATTTCCCATTCATCCTGCTGTTTAGCATCGTAGCATGGGGAGTAATAATAATAGTAACAACTTGTAGGAGCAATTTTTTACTGGTTTTAATATTAAAATATTGAGGTTTGCTTCTTTTCCTTCTCTTTCTTATTGCACCCAGCAACTGGACAACTTTTAATACTTAAACCTTTCCATTTCTTTCTAACCAGATTAATTTTTCTATTGTTTCTTTATGTATTGATGTCATTATATCTCCAGTTTAAGGTTTTCCTGGTGACTTTTTCAAACATGATATTGGAACACTACAGTCATGCCAAGGGTACTTTCAGGATTCACACTGCTTAATTTTGCTGAGAATCTACAAATCTTATGTTGAAATACCATGGAGTATATTGCTCCAAGAGTGTAGAGCTTCCACCTGAAAATCACTGGAATTCAGGAAGCCTCATCACAGCCACTCTTTTTTATTTTGTATAGCTGGAATTATCTGCACCCCAATTTCTAGCAACTTGCATCAGTACATTTGTAAGTGTACCATAGATATATCGACAAATAAATGTGTGGATTTTAGAAGGCTCAAAAACTGTGAAGCACAGAACATCCAATACGTTACATGTATCTTGGGAAAAGACATACCATAAAATAATAAAATTAAGAAAAATTATAAAAATAAGAAATCAACAGCTTTACAAAAGGTGAGGTCCTGGAAGCCTTGAAAACAATTCATAAACGTGTGCATACTCACAAGTGTATAGACACCAAATTCGAGATTCACTTGTGGTCCTTACGGAAACCAGAAAAAGGGATTTCCTTAAATTCAGAATTTATTCCTAATTGGCATAAACCAAATGCACACTCCTATGCATGTATATGACATCTACATGCAGAGAATAACTGCTGTCTTTGTTTTACATATCTGGCTTACAAGGAAGACTCATCTAGAGGGTTGTGTTTCTTTTCTTTGGCTGCAAAGACAGAGCCAAATTGTACTCTTTTCTCTTGAAGAGGAATTCAGGATGGGATTACATCTACCCATTCTGCTGCTGAGCTGCTGCCCAAAAATAAGGCTACAGAACAAACAGTTTTGGAACAATTTTATGTCAAATGCACAACTGCCAGTTGGTGTGTGTGCCAAAACAGGCACTCATGACATGTAATCCACCACTCAAACCTCACAATAGTGAATAATATTTAGGTTAAAATGTCCGCATGGAAGGGTCTGGGTTATTATCTGTGACAAATGTACTTAGTATCTTTAAATTCACACTTATTTCATAGTCGTTGACTTTGCTGTCTTGCACTATCTCGTACAGGACATCATTCCACAAATTGGTCATTATTCAATATGTTTTCAGCCTCCTGAATTGATACAAATATCAAACACAAAGCATATGATCTTCCACTTGCATTTGCACACCGGGATGAATGCTGTATAGCCACCACAAATATCACTCTCTGCAACCATGCAGATTGTGGAAAAATGGCCCTGTGTGAGTTTCTCAGGCAGCTGCCAGCACTGCAGGCTAATCTCAACCTCCTAGCTCACTTTGTTTGTCAATCTTGAAAAGAAGTGAGCAGTTTTACCAAACTGTGTTATTTTTATGACGTATGGACGGAGAGTCACTAAGGGATGTGCTAAAAATACTAATTAATTTTCATTCCTGACCTAAGCAAGATTTCCAGCTTTTAAATGCGACAGGCTACTCTAATAGCCTTCAGTGCCACCTGGCATCTAGAACTATTTTTACTGCATAAGCCTCATTTCCATCAGAATGGGGTTCAATATGACCTTTTATAATTTTCTGGTTTAGTCTATATTTTGCTTGGAATAGATGGAAAAGTAATTAGCAAGCTAGCTTCAGGCACTGGAAAAAAATAAAATATGCAGTTCGAGAAGGGAAAGAAAAGGAATTGCTACAAATATGTAAACCAAGTTCAGCAAGACAATAAATCTGTGGTACAGACCCTGGAGAATGGCAAATCCTTTCCCTTAGAATAATTCTGAAAGATGATTTTTCCTCTTCGAAGTGTGTGGAATAGAATAGCTTTGCATACCACAGCAGAATCACCAAAAGACAGCCTGGGAGCTTTCAAAAAACCACAGCTTCAGATCCTGCTGTGCAGTGGGCAGGAAACTGAAGTCCTTGGGACTTGACTAGATGCATCCTTGATGCTTCCAGGGTGACAAGGAAAGCACATGAAACATCTCATGCTTTTCTTCTGAAAGTTTCGTACCAATAACTTAAACCAAAAAAAAAAAATCTGGTTTGTCTTCTCTTTTCTGATCATCACAGAATCATAAATTAGTATGGGTTGGAAGGGACCAAAAAGATCATCCAGAGTCCAATAGTCATCATAGTAATCGTTAAAGAAGTTGTAATTTTAAATGTTTTTTACAATCAATAAAGGCCATGAAGGCATTATTTTCAGGAGATACCCTGTGTGAAAACAAATTTCAAACCCACATCAGTTAAATATTTTAAGGGCAAACATGTGGTACAGTTATTATATAATCATATGAGGATAATTTTCATGTAAATATTAATGCCAGCAAGGTCTGAAATGTTTTTAATTTGGACATTTAATGTTGTTCTCTGAGAACCAAGGACATGTGTCCACAACTTTGACCAAAAATATTTGTCTGCTCTTTGATGAACAGTGCAACACCAAATGGTAAAAGTTTTTGCTTACTTGTGGGAAGGAAAGACAAGGAAATAAATTATTAAAATATTGATCTGTTCTGGAACAGACCTAACTAATATTTGAATTACAGAATTATAGTCTGGTTTGGGTTGAAAGGTGTCTTAAAGCCCACCCAGTGCCACCCCTGCCCTGGCAGGGACACCTCCCACTGTCCCAGGCTGCTCCAAGCCCCAGTGTCCAACCTGGCCTGGAACACTTGCAGGGGTCCAGGGGCACCACAGCTTCTCTGGGCACCCTGTGCCAGGGCCTCAAACCCTCACAGGAACAATTCCTGCCCAATATCCCACCTAAATCTACCTATTTTTAAGGTGTCTAAAATGCAATTATTTTAAATTATCTTATATGAATCTATCTAAGATGGTTTTAGTTTGAACCCTCCTACCTTCTACTCTACATAGCTATGAAAAATCAAAACCATAAAAATTTGATATTCTGAATATCAAAGTAATATTAAACTGGTGAAAGGGAAAACCTGGGATTTTAATAGTGTTATGTCTAGTGTTTTCAATCTATGAAAAATTATCATCCAGAGAATTTTTAATGCAAGGACATTTAGATAAAGAAAAAAACATACTCCTTTACAACATTTTTATACTGCAAATTCAATTCTGTCCTTTGGTGTCTTTTTAACCTCTACATGTCTCATGAATAATTTTATTTCTGAGGAACCCATAATTCAGCCAGAAATACTCTCTCAAGAGTCATCAAGGCTATGCCCAGCAAGAAGTCAGCTTTGAAATATCTATTGACCAAAACAACTTATAACTACCTTTAATTTTCCATCTTTTAAAATTTATTTTCTTTCTCCAAAGTTTGGGGTTTTTTGTTTTTTTTTTTTTTTTTTGTTTGTTTGTTTGTTTTTAAATTCTGCTAATAGGCTGCTGGACAAACACCAAGGCAATATGCATTGGTGTCCTGCTTTAAAAACCTTCCTAAACACAGGAAATCCAGGGAAGACAGCAAGCCCCAGAGAAAACTGGAATTTTCCTAACAGAAACAAAACTCATAACTTGTAAGCAATTCAGATTTCAGGTACTGCTTAACCCAATGTTCCTAGAGTATGGGTAATGGGCAACTCCTAGTAGTTTTACAGCTCTACTTTTCATAACTTTTTGATAACAATAAGGATTATGTCTAGTACAAATTTCATCCTGGAACTTGTGTTCTTCCATTCTAATTATTTTCTAAAATTCCATTAAATTCCTTTTATGAAACAAATTTAATGCTACAGATTTTTCCAGCAGAAGTCTCTTTCATGTGATATGGCATTTTTAACTTTTGTTCTTTCTCAGAAGTTATATTTTCCCCCCTTGTTATTCACGTCTTTAGGAAAAACATGCTACAAGAACTTTTATATAATTTTAAATTCTAAATGAAAAGGGAACACATTAAGATATCACATGGAATTGTAGAAAAGTAATATTATTTTCCAGTGGAAAAAATAGACTGCTTGTAGTAGTTGCACACAAATATTCAATGCAGATGTACACACTGTGCCACAAGGTTGTTGAAGGGATTATTTTTTCAGTAATGTCTTTGAAGAAGGAGATCCTGTCATATATTGAGTTTATAATCTTTACAACACCTAAATTTAATTAAGACAATAGTAAAACTCACACTGTAAAAGAGCTTTTGTTAACATGAAATTCTAAATGTGCTTGCACATGTTACAGAGATGGAATGCAAGATAAAAATGCCAGGTACCAAAAGCACTAAGTATAAAAAAAAATAAAAATCAAAATCCATGGCAGAGGCAAGGAATGGCTCCAGTTAAGTGCTGACCTCAAAGGACATGTATTTATTATTTCAGTCAAAATCACTGTGTGGAGACAAGTGAACAAAGTGCTGCATGCTATGCTGAGCTCTGTCTCATCAGGTCTGGGAAGAATTACCCTTTAATAACTGCAGAAACGATCCCAGGCTCCTTGAGGAGACGTGGGGGACAATCCATAAAACCACAGGGAGACATTTTCGGGATGCAAAGCTTCAAACAGCAGGACATCCAGCAGGAGCTGCTCCATGAGGCTTAAAAACAGTTGTCAACTAAGCATTCTCCTCCCAGCTCAACAAACAGCTTTCAAAGACTTGTGGCACATATGGGTGGGATAAAAACACATGGAAATGAAGAATTGTCCTGATATTTTCCTAGTTTTGATGCCTCTGGGAAAACCATTTAATTGATGAATAGTTAAATAATTTAGTTAAATTACTTGCTTATATTTGATTTTAAATAAATCAAAGTAAATGAAGAAAGGTGACTCAAAAGAGAGCTTAGATGCCCACAACAATATGAAATTATAGGTATTTAACTGGAATGAAACAAGAGATCTAGAACAATGCTTACCCAGAAGTAGTGCTAAGGAAAACCTTGTCAGAACTGTGAGGAGTGTTTTCAAATACTCCTTGGTTTATCTTTGCTTCTAAAGCAACTTGAGTGAAAGGCAATAGGTTATAATTAAAGTTCATTAGTCTGAAGCATTCTGAAACTGAAGCATCTAATGTGAAATATGGTTTCCATAGAGGGATAACTACAGGGCACTTATTATTACAGAATTATTAATCTTCCACCTAGTAATTACAACTCTCAAAATCAAATTTTAGTAACTTTGCTTCTACAAGATTCCTCCCAGATGGCCTGAGAAGCTAGACCCTATCCCAAAAAAGAAGAGTATGGGAAACAGCACTTTTCCATTCCTTTGATTAAAGAGGAAAATAAATTTTAGATTGGTCCTGATCACAGGTCAGTTAAAAATTTGTAATTTTCATAAAACATTGAAATAATGTTTACAGTACTTATAAAAATATTCACTGCAGTTTATCCTCATAAGTGAAGGCATTCTTGGAAAAACACTTTGTGTTTGAATAATGCTTAGATAAGTTTCATTAACTGCTGCTGCTCCTTTTTTGTGGAAAAGAGCAAAATCTTGTATTTGATAAAACTGCCTCTACCAGGCACACCCCACTGAAAGGCCCTAGGTGAGTGCATGAGGTTTTGACTGCAGTTTCTATTTATTTTTCTGCACCCCTGCAACTTCCAAACTGCACAACTGCACTCCTGCTCTGAGGGAGGGGAATCAGCTTCAAGCAGAACCCTCAGGTTTTGAATGGCAATACAACCTAAGAAATAAGCTGTACTAAAACAATCCTGTAAGAATGCAGAACTAACCTGTTACTTTCAAAACAGCAACATCTGGTCGTATCTTACAGCAAAATCAATAGAAACTATAAATTATGGAGCATCTGAAGAGCTAGTGCTGCTTCTGAAACCTTAAGATAGAAATTAATGTTAGGCTGCACTTTATTCATGGATTTTTCTCTTAGTATAAATCATATCTGGAGTGGAGCCCACGTGGCTGTGTTATAAATTCCACTCCACTTGCCCATTTTCAGCTGATCTGTCTGGTTAGCTTGGCCTGCTCACCAAAAACAGCAGAGGTGTTCAAAATGCAAGGAGGGAGGCCATGTCTTTGGGAGATGCTCCCAAAAAAGTGTGTACTTAAACCATTTCCATAAGGGGAAAAAGGCTGGGGTTTTTTGGTTTTTTGTTTCTTTCCTGTGTAAGAAAACCCATCCTTTTATAACTAACGTTTCTACTGAACAGCTGCAGGAGGTTTCTGCTAAAATTCCCTCCATGAAAATTTCAAGACTGACAGATCTCCCAAAAAATGCACAGTTGAAAGTTGATGTTTAGTAATGATGATATTTAGTCCATGGAGGTGTGTTAGTACTCCACAGCTTTTCCCCAAAATTCCTCCTTTCTCTGTTTCACAGTGCTATTTCTCATCTCAGTCCTGCTTCTTGCCCATTCTGCTGCTACATTTGTATTTAAATCTCCCTTTTGCTTCTTTCTGCATTCAGCACTAGTCTTAACCACTCTCCCCGTCTCACATCCTGCTCTTGGCTTTGTTCTCCGTCCTTTCATTTATTATTCTCTGCCGTATCCTAATTACTTATATTGCTCCCAAGTTGTAGGTTAGCGTTGTAAACAGTGTTCAATCCCTCCCTGCCATCTTCCTCCCTTCATTCACTTTCCTTACCTTTTCTCTTTCTCTCCTCTGGAGACCTCTGCTTCTTTTAACAAGCCACTATAAAGCGATTCCCCGTTTATTTGATGTTTTAGCTCGCTGAGTTTGTGCAACTCAGTGCCATTTCAAACATGCTAGGCTGCTCAGTGGCATTCCTCTCTGCTACATTGTCTTCTTCTTTCTTTAAATACTCCCCAGCTAATGGATTGCCAATTAATTAGAAATAGTTAATCTTCACAATAAAATAAACACGACGCGTTTGTGTCTCTCTGGGAGCTCCTAAACTAATTTTTATGACTGTGATGGTAACCATTGTCACTGCCTGGCAGCTTGTCAATGGAAATAAAAGTTCTCTGAGCAGATATCCAAGCCACTGTTTGGAGAATGGTTTTTTTTTTTTGAGCAGGATGCTTCTGCATCTGCTGTCTTTCCCTCCCCTCACTGCTTCGCTGTCTTTAAGGGTGTCAGTTTTGGGGCATCATGCAGATGGCTGAGTTTTGCCAGCATAAAGACAGAGAAAAATCTAGCATTCAAACAAAAAAAACAACAACCAAAAAAAAACCCCAAACACAAAAAAAACCCCCCTCCCCCCCCCAAAAAAAAAACAAAAAAACCCCACCACCAAAACCCAAAAAAACCCCAACTTCCCCCGAACAAAGAAACCAACCAACCAACCAAAAAAAAAACCAAACCCAAACACACTGGTTTTACTGTTTGTCTGTTTGGTTTTTTGTTTGGGTTTTTTGGGTTTGTTTTCTTTTGTTTTTTGTTTTGTTTTGCTTTGTTTTTCTTTTTTTTTAGTTCTGATTGCTTTTGACTCATTTTGTTATCTGAAGCTTGATGTGCCAGCTTAGCCATGAGAGGAAGGAACACATCCTCAATATTTTTAAATGCTACCAGATTACTGTATTCCCCACTGACTCCAAATTGAGGGGAAAGAAGACAAAAAGAAGGGGGAACAGACAGAAGAGGAGAGAACCAAACTGTGCTATGTCTATTTGTCAAGTTAGACAGAAAATAAACCTGGTTAAAATTATTTTTTAAGGAGGCAGCTCTCAAGAAATGGTTACCACGATGCAGATGCAATGTAAATTATTCATACCTGCTGAAGTTGGTTCCTCTTCAATGGAGGCTGTGCAAAAAGGTGTCAGGAGAGGGGAGGGAGGCAGGGACAGGGGATGGGAAGGGAAGAGGAAGGAAGGGAAAGAGAGAGAGAAAAAGAAAAAATACAAATGAAGAAAGGCATGTAATACTAATGGTTGTATTATTTACATTTTCTTACTATAAAAGCAGATAGATAAAGTGAAAAACTTTATTCTCATCCTCCTCCACCCCTTCTGGTCCCTTCAGTTTGTGCCCAGTGGGAATTGCTGGTTCTGAAATGGAGCAGTTAGGGAGCCAAGGTGGCAGTTTTGGGGTGGGATGTGTGGGATTTTGTCAGTCACCCACTGGGCTCCCCATCCCAGATGTTTATTGTCTGGGAAAAGCAATAAAAATCCTGTCTTCACCTCTCCCTTTCGTTGGCAGATAGCCATTAAATTGCCTTAAGTTACCATCAAAAAGCACTGATGACTCTGGGCTATCTGTTACCCTCACATTCAAAAGAAGGAAACAGACATATTCTCAGCAAAAGTGCATTTTAAAAGTGCATCAATGACCTAGTTCTTTCTGTTCCTTTAGTCTGTGCATTTTATATACACATGCATCACAGAAACAGCCTCTTCTCAGTCTTGAAAAACTTTGGGATGACAGCAAAGGCTGAATTCAAGTGTTTCTCACCTGGATAGTGTAAATGAACCTAGAAGGGAGAGAACTCTGTAAATGTGATACAGAGGTCCTCTTGAGATATTAAACACATGTATCTGTACTTTAACTTTTTCTCTTTTAATGACTTCCTTCTACCAGTTGAAATGGAGGCTCCTCCTGTTTGATTTCTTGCAGAATGAGTTAAAAAAACTCCCCCACAGCCATGGCAAGCATTGATCCACCCCGACAGCCTCAGGGTTTGCACGTGGTGTGGGTAAAAATTCCAAATATTTGCTCAAAGACCAGCACCAGCTTGGTAAATTGCCTTTTTTTCATCCTTTGCTATCACCCCACACTTTATGCAGGGAGGAACTAGGAGGGGAGCAGGGAGACCTTCTCTCTTTTTAGCAGAATTTTGTCATTTGGGAGCAGCCATAAGCCTTGTTTAATTCAGTGCAATATTCCATTTGCAACTGCATGTGACAAGCAGCACTGAACACATCAGTTACTGCTAATTGCAGAGTAGCACGGTGTCCTTTTGGGGACTGTCAGATCTAATCGAGAGGAAATAATGAATTACTCTCTCAAGCACCAGCCAACCATCTTGTCTCTAGCTGCAGCCACTGGAGGCAAACAGGTGTTTTTTATTTCTAAAGTTTGGGGTTTTGATAAACCCTGAAGAAGGTTTCAGGACCACAACAGCATGACATTGTGTCATACATAATTTAAAATAGCCTAAACATGCTACTTAGCTGAGCCTTGCCTTCCCTAACTCCTTATTTAATGTTTGAACGTGTATTTTGGAACTAGATTAACCCATTATGCAGTGTATATATGTAAAGATCACATTCTAGTTCTTGTACTACTTAGACTGAAATGAAATGTGTTTGCTGTAGTAGAGGATTTCAAGACAATGGAAGAAGGAAGGGAAAATACCATCATAATGTTTTTAACCTGAACTAATCAGCTAAATCATTCATTTAACAACGTGACACCTGATTGTAAAACCCCAAAAACCAAAGAAACCAAACAACCAACCAAAAAAACAACCCAAGCAACATCCCCCAAAACCCCACAAAATAACAACAAAAAACCAGAATATTTCTAATATTTAAGTCTTAGAGCAACAGAATGTGAAGTAAATAAACAAACAACAAATTAAGTCAATAAAGTAGGCTGCATTTTCTCCAGGCACCAGTGGAAGAGCGAACTATACAGACAGAACAGAAGATGAAAGCTAGCAGTTGAAATTTTAGAAATGCCCCAAATCTATATTAGCTTCCAGCTCTTCTGCTGCTTGAACGAAAAATAATTCAAAGTACTGGAGACTGTGCTTTAAAACTGGTTAAACAAAATTGTCCAATTATACAAGGAATATTTATTGCAGCAACCATTTCCTTCAGACTGCTATTTGAATAATATTCTGAGACTTAATTATCGGGATGAATAGCAGCGTTAGCAATTCAAAGCTGGATTCTGTTATTACTCTGAGGGTTGTTTCAGAGGGACCACTCTGCACTTAGGTACACATCTAAATAAAACAGGATAGCTAAATCTCAGCTGAATAAATCACTCAGATGCCAAGACAGCTATGCCAATAATGTTACTTTTCTGTTTATTTAATTAATTTTGGCTATTGGATTGCTGGTTTAAGCTCTTCCAGGAATAGACTATGTTCTTTTCTTGTCTGAGAGTTAGTGAGAACTGCTTTTGCAAAAAGACCTAATTTTACTTGTCAATTCTGTATTTATTAATCCTAGACAGAAATTAAAGATGAATGTTAAAAATAGATATGAAAATGCAGTTCTGAACTTGTTCACAACTCGTACAAACTTTTAGAAAAAAAATCAAATTAACTTAATCTCTTGCTTTTTGTGACAGGATATTTTTACCTCCCTTTAGATTAATAAACCATGTTAAAAGAAACCAGCCTTCAGTAAGATGTTGAGTACTCAGAGAATATATCTACTTTTGCTTTATCATACCAGCTCAAATGCAGTATCAGCACTCTGCTTTCCACTTCTTAAGGAAATGCACTGAATTACCACACCAAAAATTTCCTACACGACACCACTTTTTTTCTTCCCCCTCCTTCTTTTTCCATCAGCAGAGATTTAAAACATTTAGTTATTTTAAAAAGCTATTTATATAGTGACTCATCCCCGGGGTAATTATCTGAAATTTACTCTTTACTCATTTCGGAGGGATGGAGTTGCCTTGCTCCACGGGGCTGGCAGAGCTGGTGACTCACTGGGGTGGGTGGTGAGTCCCCATCAGCCCGGCATCCTCCTTCTGACTCCTGAAATGTGACACTCCCGCAGAGGAGACAGCAATTTAACCCCAAAAAGCCCCCAGAAAAGTCACAGGCATCCCCAGGCCATGGTCTGATAGCAGCACTGCATGACTTTATACTGCAAATTACTCTGCAGTGTTAAAGCATTTTCAACAACATAATTCTTCCCCTTTTAATGCATCGTTTACAAAATATAATAAGATATATGGCAGCAGAAACGTTGGATTTTATCTTCTTTGGGAAAACCTGATGTGCACTTGGGAAAACTTAATCCTGTTTTCCTTACAGGTGAATAACACTGAATGACATTAGTGGAAGAAAAAAAGAAAGAGGCAAGAAGACATGGGCGGGTTTGGAAAGTCTGCACTGGGATATGTGTCATCCAACATTAGCTTAAGAGGGATAATCCAGGAGGGCAATGCTTGGATAGGATCTGAATATCTGTGCCAGACTCCTGATTATTTCTGTTACAATGGCAGAAGCCTTGACAGGTCCGGGGAAAAAATCTGAAATTTGAGGTATAAGTATCTCAGTTTAAGCAGATCCAGTGTAACAGCCTATGCTATGTCTTATTACATATTACACTAGCTTTGCATTATCTTAAAGTTTGTGTTAATTATATATTAATGAGAATTTTTTTTTATATTCAAATAAAATGAAAGACTCATGTATAAAAAATAAACTTAGATATATGTGGCATTATGCCTATGGAAAAATTATGCAAGAGGTCTACAAAACTACCCAAAAGAACAGCAAGCTCCAAGAGCAAATAACATTTTTCTGAATGCAACATGAAAAATAAATCATATTCTGCTCAGCATCAAATCTCAGGGTCTCAGAGGACCTGCATGCAAGGAAGACTGACTTCCCAAAATCTCAGCTCTAGTCATTAAGAATGTGATTTTAATGCTACAGATGTTTAACTGAAAATATCTTCCCTCTCTCTGCACCTGACAGACTTCAGCATTCACAGCCCCTGGAACAGCATTTGCCTCCTCCCTGCTTCAGCTGGACAAGTTGTTTTTGCAGCCATTCATGGAAAAAAAACCCAAAAAATGAAAAAAACAACCAAACAAATGCCAAAACAAAGCAAAACAAAACCCCTCAAAACAACCAAAAAAATCCCAAACAAATAGACAAAAGAGGCACAACAGAACAAAAAGGAACAAACCAAATCAAAACTAGGAGGAGCACACAAGGCCCCTCACTGGTGCATGTCAGACATAACTCACTACAAACTGATGAAACTCTGCTTTGGTGACAGATGTTCGATGGAAAACAAATATATTCATTAAGAAACCCTAAAAACGGCCCTTGGCAGTAAGTAGAGAAAATTTATTTCTTTTCACAGGTTACATTGATTTAAGCACTTAAAACCTATGAAAAACTTACTCTTTCTTCGTTGCTTTATTCAAGAGAAAAAATTCTAATAAAAGGTGCTTTCTGAGCAAAATGTTAGGTATTCAAATCTAGAATACTTAAAATGTTACAAATTCTTATAGAGGCACCAAATTCATTCTCACTGGTCTTCCTTTTTTACCAATCATCTGGGCCAGGTGCTGAATGAGAGTAAGTTTAAATATGAAATAAAAAAATTATTTTGGTGAAACACTATATTTTGTAGAATATTTTGTAGAAGACGAGATTAGGTAATGTGTGGTTTTGGGTTTTTTGGGACATTTTTGGTAAGCTCCTTCACATTTACACATCCCTAGAACAAGGCAGGAGTGCCTCAGTACTTGGCAGGATGTTCTCCTGAAGGAAAACAGCGTAAAGAAATTTAGTTTTAAAGCAGTTCCCGAGTTCTTAGTCAGCTCCAGCCCTTGCCAAGGATTCGAGAGCTGCCAAAGGCACAACAGCACTGAAAGTTGTGATTCTGAAACCAGGAGTAGTCTGTCATGGCTTGAAATACCACTCAGTTTTACACACACGGTGCCATCTGTGGTTCTGAGGAGATGTGAACGTTCCAAGAGAGCAGAAAATGCAGTGAGAAAGCACCGTGGCACTTTGGTGTCCAAAAAACAAGTGTGCTCAGGTGACCAAGCAAATCAGAGCGTGGTCTTTGCTTCTTTAAATGTTAAAGAGCACTCTCCAAAAATCAGATTACTAACCTTAAAATTAAAGGCTAAAAAAAGGCTGTAAAATATAGTTGTAGAAGTAAGTACCTGCTAGCATCTGCTGCACTTGTGATGCAAAAACCTACCTGGGAAATCCCCACAGTCACACATTGAAAGCTTTGCCTTGCAAGCCAAACAATTTCATCTTTTCATATTTCAGTCACTTGCCTGAAGCTGTTTCACTTGGTTGTTTTGTGTGTTTTAAGGGAACTTTTACTACCTGTTCTTAAGTGAATGTGGAAATTTAAAATAACATCATATACCACACTGCAAAGCAATGATGGTGATACTTTTTATTTTATGAATATTCTCCCACCTGGGGAAAAAAAATACAATAAAAGGCCAATCAGATTTTCACAGTTTTTTGCTGGTTCTGGACTGGTACAGGAGGTTGGATTCGGTATCTCAATGCAGTACTTGGTCTGTACCACACCACTTGAAAATATTCAATATACAACATTCAACAGCATAAAAAAGGATTCAAAAGACAATAAAATCTGCCTAAAACAGATCAGAAAATAGCAGTTAAGAGGAATAAACACCAGCTCTATGCAGTCCTGTGATATCAGAAACTAACCGTAGTGCATGAAGTTTTTGTGTCACTATTTGCCATTTTTAACCCCAAATTAACTTTAACCAGCTGCCCAGTAAATTACAACCAGAATGGCCACTTTGCACAGTGGAAATATAAAATGGGAAGTTCAATAAATACACAGGAAAACCCACAGACTTTCAAACCCTAGTATTTCAGCATAAATGTGAATCCTGCAATTTTCAGTGTTTACCCCAAATACTTTGTGAGTTTTGGCAAATTGTCCAACATGCCATTGTGAAGATTGTGCTGCCATCCTTTCCAGAGAATGAACCAACATGCAGACAGCAGCTTCATCATAAAATTATTGAGATTGGGAAACATCTCTTAAAACATTGAGCCACCGTATTAAAAGTCTTTATGTTGAAAGTAGAAGAAAAGTATCGAATAGTCACTTTTTCGTAGAAAATACTTCATCATAAATGAAACTGCATTGGACCAGGGGCTTACAGATCTTGGTGAAAATGACTGGCTTCATTATAGGCCCTACAAAAGAATTAATTTGTATCTTTTTTAAAATATAAATCTATAGAAGGCTGTTCAGCATGACTAGGGGCCAGCATGCTGCTTTACCAAGATAATTTCCACACAAAATGATCTTCATCACAGGAAGCCTGAACTGTGAATTGCATAACGTGCCAAGAGGAGAATTCAAAGGAGCAGATGGCAGATAAAATGAAAGATGTGGTGTTAGAGGAGTCCCATGCAGGGAAACATGGTGCTTTGGTTCAATGTGTGTGTTTTTAACCATTTTTTGGTAAATTCAGGATTAAAGAAAATGCCCCACTGTAAAGCTACACAGCAGGAATGCAGGTGTGAGAGAAGAACCAAGTCCTGGTGCAAGAAAGGAAAAGCAGATCTTTTCAAATTAATTAATATTTTCATTGCTCAGGCAAAGTTTGGAGACTGGAACTTACTGCTTAAGGAAAAACAGACACACAAGTGCTCCCTTCTAACATTTCTGGCCAGAAACTAAAGGAGATCCTGTGAACTTTGCAGCTAATATTGGATTTATATTTAACTTCACTAAAACCAGAATAAATACTTGTAAATATCTGAACCCATTATTTCTTAGCATTGAAAAACATATGTTAAAAAAGATGTGCGATGTAGACTGTGGCAAAACAGTGTCAGTATTGTCAAGTTTCAATAAAACCTTTTTTTGAAACTCTAGACCTTTTCTAGATCTCACGGATTTATTACTACAGATCTGTGTTAAAAACAGTGACAATAAACCATATATCAATTTTTCTCATAGTGTCTGCAGGCGCCATGTTGGACCTGGACCTCTCCAAAAACAACACCCTAAAATACAACTGATTTTGTCACACATTTCTTGTGTGAGCTTACTTTAAACCTGGGTGAGTTTGAACAAATTTCTGTGTCCCACGCTGGTTTTAATGAGCACACAAACTTCTCTGGGGACACCTGCACTTCAACAAACAGGAATCCAAATGAGAAACATGCTCAAGTGTAAAAGCAAATTATTTTTCTCCCTTGCTCTCACCAACATGGCTTTGCAATGGACAAATTAGGCAAGAGACAAGACTGTGATAGGAGTTAAAAAATACACCTGGTGTGAGTTTCCTTTCTTCTTCTCAGAAATGCTATGTTTTCCCTCCTAATTTGTCATTTTTATAATTCTTAATTTTTCAGAAAATTGCTAAAAATTCAGTACTCAAGGCCTTTTCTTGTGAACAAGGGAAGATCACTTACACTGATTTTTCTTTTATCTTACAGAATAAAGCTGTTGACTGGAAGCCAACAGTTTATCAGCCTCTCTGAATCCACCCCTGAAATAAACATTTTCACAGGAGCCATCAGTGAGCATTCAGGTGCTCCTCCATGACCTTCACTTTTCATTAACTTGGGAGTCAAGCCTATTGATTTTGAGTTTTTATCTCTTTTTTTTTTCTTTTATTTAAGCTGTTTTTATTTCATCCTGAGTATATGGATTTTCCCATGTCTCCCCTACTTCTCCATACGTTCCTCAGAGGAGATTGACTCATTTTCAGGTTTTCATTTTTGGGTTTCCAAGGGGAGAATTCAAAATCATTCCCAACCAGCACCTCCTGAGCTGAGAAAGAAGAGCTGCCAGGCTCTGGAGAGCTGTGCTAAAATCCTGCCCTTCGTTTTGGATTTTCCCTTCTCTTTTTTCCTTCATCCTTCTGCAAACAGATGGCAAAACCTCCCCTTTCAGCTCATGTTGGAGTCTAGAACGTTTCCATACGTTCTTGTCTCGCTGCACACTCTTGCAGCTCATCACAAAAACAAGGATTGCCATCATCATCTGCTCCCCTTGGCACTGGAGGTGCTGGAAATGCTTCTGACTTGGGTCATTTCAGGTCAGAATTATGAAAATCAATGTTTTCATCCTTGCCTATGGATTTGGCAATGCATTGTGTTTGTCACGGAGAGGCGTGAAGAAATGCAAAAAAAAAAAAAAATTGTCATCTTGTCTTCTCCATCAACTGCTTTGTTCAGGTAAAAACCTGGAGAAGAATATTTTACTGTCTGTTTTCCTGTTTTTTTCTTTTTTGTTTTCCTCCCCCACTCCCCCTTACATATTAAAATAAAGTGCATATTGAGTGGAAGTGGAAAACTTTTCATTTGGGTCAACCAAAAATTTCCATGCTTGTAGTGAAACTCCTCATCTAAACTTCAATCCTCACAAGAGAAAAAAGTAAAAAGTCAACCCTTTAATAACACTTCAAATATTCTTTTAAAAAATTCAAAATTGGGTGTCGATAAACACTGTCTCAAAAAAATTAAAATGAAAGTCAGTAATACATTTTCATAAATATTTTCCTGATTTTTTTTTTTAGGTTGCACTTCTTTCTGTTAGTTTTTAGGTCAAAGATATGTGTTTGTTTTTAAAGTTAAAAATTCCTTCTGAATTTAGCAAGCGCTCATGAATAATTTGCATGGTCCCCTCGGCATTTTCCAGTTAATATTCATGCTAGGAAAAGTTCAGGTTCAGAGATGGGTGATCCAAATGCTAACAGATGCAGTTTTGTTGCATTGTCAATTGCTCAGCTTTATACAGCATTATTAATGTTAACACGAAATACTGACTTAACTAAGTCAGTGGAGTTGCTGAAGTCTAACAAGGACTTAAATTAAAGACAAAGACAGAAAGTAAAAGACAAATATTAATCCCAAACACTAATTTTTTCCCCTCCAGAACCCTTTTCACCAGGAATTTTATGATGACTTCACCAAACAGAAAATAATCCTCTTAATGAAATCCACTGGAATATTAAAATTTACCTCAAACCACCTATTTTAAAGTCTACATTAATTACTTTGTACAGCATTCTGCAACCCCTTTCTACATCAAAGATTGTTGTGACTGAGTACAAGGTACATTGAAGAAATCAGACATAAAAAAACTGCAGTCATGAAATATTCATCTGGTGAGCAAATCGCTCCACTTCATAAATATTCCATGTTTTAACCTAGTGAATTTTATCCGTGACTCTGCATTAAAAGGACACAATGACACCCTATAGATTTAAAAAATACACACAAAAACATGTATACAACCATGCATGCCCTGCTCTATGAGAGCTGACAGAGCAAAGTGTCTGCTAAAGCTAAACAGCTGATATTTGGCTGAATTTTCCTCACTTATGTATCTTCTTCCTGATTCTCTCTGTAACACACAAAGCTCTTTAGAAAAGATCCGTTTTATAAGTGTAGAATGACTGACTGAATTTATTGTCTCCTGCTGACCTGGAATAAATCAATGAAATACACATTTATATTACCTTCCACTGGCTGGGCTTTTTTTACTGTGCTACCTTGCAGCTTGAGAATTATCCTAACGGCTCCTCACATCACTTTATAATGTAGATATCCACTGAAAACACCAGAGCTTAGCCCAGCCAGGACAAAATCCGAGCTTAGAACTCCAGGATAATTAATTCCTCTGCAATTAGGTCAACCTTTCCCAGCAGAAAGTGATCATGTAAATTGTGATGCCATTTTGCAAATGCAAACCTTGATGAGTGAAAGGCTTTGTGAGGTTCCTTCTGCTTCTTTTCCAAAAGATCTTCAATCTTCACTCCACGTGCAGCCCCACAAATCTGGGGTTGTGGTTGCTGGTCTGTGTTTGGCTACTCTGCATCAAGGTGGTCAATCAGAATGTGGTTTTTTCCCCTTTTATGGCTTTTTTGGGCACTTTTTTGTTGGGTTTTTTAGGGTGTTGGGGTTTTTTTTGTTTTTTGGGGGGGTGGTTTTGTTTTGTTGTGTTTTTGGGTGGTGACATTTTGTTGATTTTTTTTTTTTTTGGTTGGTTTTTGGGTTTTTTGGTGTTTTTGTTTGGTTTTTGAGGTTTTTTTAATTTGTTTTTTGGTTTTGAGGGGTTTTGTGGGTTTTTCATTTGTTTTTGGGTTTTAAGGGGTTTGGTGGTTTTTTTAATTTGTTTGTGGTGGGCTTTTTGTTGTTTTGGTTTTATTTGGGTTTTTTGTTTGTTTGTTTGATTGGTTGGTTGGTTTTTGGTTGTTGTTGTTTTATTTCTGTTTTTTGGGGTTTTTTTTAATACTTCTGGAAGCTCCTGTTCTCCTCTGGGGAGAGAACAGCTCAATTTAAGGAACTTTCCTCTTATTCTTCAGTCTTACACCTGATTTGCCAGGCAACTTAAAGAGTGACAGCAAATTGAGAGACTTGATAAAAACTAAGGAATGGCAGATGCTCTTTGTTTCTTAATAACATTAAGGAGGAAAGGTTATTGGTATATCCATGTTGTCCATAGAAACTGAACCAGTAAACCCAAGGAAAACAAAATATTATCTGTCTGCATTTCTCCAGCTTCTAAAGTCCTTTGGCCTTTCTTAGACACCTTGAAGCCTTTAAGGGATACTTCTAATCCCTTGCTCTACATTACATAGTGCCACGGGGGATGAAGTTTATTTCTTAAAACAGTCTGAATTACTGTTCACAAAAATCCTTCCGATCAAAACTTGAAAGCCAATTAAATTTCCTTATTAGATATAAACTTCCTTGCTTTGTTTTGGTTTTGTGTGCTGGGCTTTTGGGTTTTTTATCCTGTATTCTGTGTACATCTTTAAGTATGATATTCCATGAATAAGTGTTGTACCTAATTGGGATCACTATTGTAGTTTGGGGAATTTTTTGCAGAATCTCACAATCTGAGAATGATGTGGGTTAGAAGGAACCTTAAATCCCATCCAGTGCCACCCCTGCCCTGGCAGGGACACCTCCCACTGTCCCAGGCTGCTCCAAGCCCCAGTGTCCAACCTGGCCTGGAACACTGCCAGGGATCCAGGGGCAGCCACAGCTTCTCTGGGAATTCCATCCCAGGGCCTGCCCACCCTCCCAGGGAAGGATTTTTCTGTATACCGAACCTAAATTTCCCCTTCTCAGTTTGAGCCCCTTATTCCTTGCCCTGTCACTGTCATTCCTGAGGAAATTTCCTGCTGTCCTGTAATGCTAATTCCTCAGGTTGCTCACATATCAAACTCCCTGCAGCTCTCTTGTGCCAAACCAAAGGATGAATAAGGTTCCTGGAAGATTTTCAAAGGAATTTCCCACACACATCCCATAGTCCACGTCACTGCTTGGAAGTCTGAGCCTGTTATCTGAAATATTCTGTAATCAACTATTAAAACTGAAATAACTACTATGAAATAAAATTTTGTACCTGCTGTTAAGACAACCAAGGATTCATCTGCATTCACAGAGAGTCCAGGTTAAGAATACCTTTTAAAGATGTGTTGAAAATGCTCAACAGAACTGAAGAAATTATAATTTGTCACCCAGTTTTATACTGAATAACAGCTATTGCTAATATTTGGGTTTAAGAATAAGATCTGCAATATTCAGGTGTGCACATGACAGATATTTCACTGTAAATCTGAAGGCCAGATTAACATCTTTTCCTGCTCAATGGCTTTTCTATCCACAATTTATGTTTTAAATACTGTCATTTATATTGTAAATATTTTCTATTTCTCTCTGGTCAAATAATTAGAGAATCACAGAATCATTTAGATTGGAAAATATCTCCAAGATCATGGAGTCCAACCTGTGACTGATCCCCACCTTGGCACTTCTCTGGTCCTTCTGGCCACACTATTTTTATACAAATCCTCTTGCTGCCTTATGTTCCATCCATTTTCCATCATCTCACCCACTTCTTTTCAATAATAAGAATAAATTCTAACATCAATGAGATTCATGAATATTTAGATGGAAAAAAAAAATTTAAAACCAAACCAAACAACAAAAAAAACCAACCAAAAAAAACCAATAAAAAGCCCCCAATAAAACAAAAACAAAAGAAAGAAACCAACCCAACAAAACCCCCACAAAAACAAAAAAACCAACAAAACCCCCAAAACTAAACCAAAAGGAAAAACAAAAACCAAAAACCAACCAACAAACAAAAACTCAAACAAACAAAAACAAGATGACAAAAGAACTCCCAAAATAAACCCAAAAAAACCCAAATCACCAACCCACATAAAATTAATTTTTTACCTCCTGTAATGATTTTAAAACAGATTTGGGTTGAGTTTTATGTCTACATTTCCACAAACACTTGAAAATATCAAAGAAAGAGAAAATTAACAGAAATGTTACCAGAACAAGACACACTAGAAATAATCAGGTACCAGGGTTAGTTAGGGTTCAGAAAAAACCTCTTTTTCTTGGTTGATGTAAACACAAATAGAGCACTATTTAATGTAAACATGAACCTGAGCAATATTTATACACAGAAAATAAATTGAGTGCTTAAAAGCTGTTTTTGTTTGTTCATTTGTTTAGTTGTTGATGTCCACCTCAAATCTAACTGCATTCAAGTTACATGCCTGGGGATAGTGGGACCTGAACATCTGGTAAAAATGTTCAAGTGCATGTGGACTATTTTTTACACTTTTTACTTGTTCTAGTCTCTGTGACAAAACAAAACAGAAAAACAAAACAAACAAAAAACCCAAACAAAAAAAACCCAAAAAACAAAAAACAAAAAAACAAAAAACAAAAAAAAACCAAAAAAAAAAAAAAAAAACCAAAGCAAAGCGACCTGTGCCCCCAGCTCCTCTGCCAAAGGGTTTGGTAGTCAAACCTCCTCCAGTCTGGGGATGTTTTCTGTGCTCAAAGAGTGGAAAAGTGGCTCCTGCAGATGATAAAAGTCCTACAAATTCCCTTTAACTGCAAAAAATATAATTTCCCTGAAGTTTGTCTTAAACTGCGCAGTTGTTTCCCTCTCCTCCTCTCGTTGAGCTGCTCAGCTGCTTTTTGGGCTGTTTTTATTCCTTTTAATTAGGCTCCCCTCATCACTTGGCTCTCACCAGGCAGGACATCACTGCTATGTTCCACTCTGGTTTTCTGTTCATCACATCCTCCTTGCTGCTCCAGCTCTCACCAGACAGGGCTTTGCCACTGTGATTTGGGCACCACACACTGGCTAACGGTGTGGAAAAAAAAAAAATCTATGTTTATGATGCTAAATTGTCTTCTTCCTATCCAAATAGGGTGGTGAAGGCTGTGAAAATGCAAATAAACTAGATTTATGGTGTAACCCACAAGTCCTGCCTCCTCTCCTACTCAACCTGTAGAGTTCTCAGGTTCCAAGCAGAGCTGTCACATCAAGCCAAGTGCCTTCAGCACAGAAAATGTAGTTTTTTAAGGCTGCCAAGTCAAAGCTGAACAGTACAGCAACTATGGGCCATTTTTGAATGAGCAAAGTTCATGAGAAACACACACGCAACACTGTTTGTTACAGAGTATGAAATTAAATCCAGTGGCAAATGAAATTATATTAAAAAAAAGCCACTTAATTCAATGCTGATTGACTGGATTATGGTAGTTTTAATGTATTTTTTCCCCAAACAAATGTTGGATATTTCTCCTAAAGTATTGCCACCAGTTTGATTTCATCAAGGCCAGATAAAAACTGTGTAATTTAATTCTTTCTGTATTTAACTGCGAGATGCATGAAAGAAATGCCTAACACATCCCAATTCTAATCATTATCAAGATTCATAGCCTGCTAGTTTAATATTCACATACCGTCCTTTAGTAAACTTTTTATTTCATGGTCTTTGGGCATTCATATATTCAGCTGCTATACTCGAAACATAATTAATCTATTTCATTTTGAGTTACTGATTCTTTGAAATGTCTCAGGTCTCTTCTTCCACCCTGAGAGGGCAAGTGACGATGTTTCAGGAGCATCCACAACTTGCCTCCTGATTGATATATTTATTTACTTTGTTTATGCCACGTTGGTCAGGATCTGTTGGTTTAACATAAATAAATAACATAATAAAACTGATAAATAACATAAAAAAACGTAAATAAAACTGATCCCAAAGTCACCACCAGTGAGGAGGACAAAGTTAATCCACTGCTCACTTTTGCTGCTGACTTAGGCTAATGTATTGTTCAGCTAATGACTGCTGCAGATGTTTCTTGTTTCATGCCAGGAAAAGCAGAAGCTGAAATTAAATATTTTCTTTTTATGACTGTCATCTTTCCCCTTATAAATTACAGCCCATTCAGTCATATTTTTGAATAAATCAAGTGACACTGACAACACAGTTTTCCTATCTGCAGAAATTAATCTTAAAGGACCAAATCCTGGCCTCATTAGGCTGTTCATAATGAATAATATAACTGATGATTAAAAAGTTGACCTGCCTGAGAAGGAGAGGAAAGTAATAGGAATTTTTAATCAAGATATGCTTCTCTCTCTCAATTGCAGCAAGATTACATTTGTGCTTCAATATGTTGGCACACATCTGTCTTCATGTTATTTCACACCCTCACTGCCCTCATCTTACACATGGAGCAAACCAAGACACCTTCAAGAACGCTTTTAATCTAATGCAAATTCAAATTGAGTTTACAGTACTTTATATTTCTAGGTCACGGTGATATAATACCCTGAGGTTTAGCTCTTAAAAATATTTTTCTTGCTGTTTTCTCAGGGCTTTGAGGCTTGATCCACAATTCTATTGCAAACCCTGATGTCACCACTGCCTGTGCAAACGCAGATCTTGTGCTAAGACAGGGCTGCAATGACTTCTCAGAGCCTTTTCCAAGGTTTCTGTGTCACTAAGAATCTTTACTAATGATCAAAACTCCTCTTTGCCACAGCAGGAATGTTCTTAGTTCATACTGTCCCAACAGGAGAAAGCTGGTTAATGTAGGGGAAAGACACATCTGCCACAAGAACATGGTTTTTGTGTGCAGAACTGAACTCAAAAACATGGTTTGGAGAACCTGAAAGTGGTGTGGTGGTGTTTTATGATGTCTCTTAAACAACATTAGTACTTAGACCAGTATATTCTGCTGAGCCCCATAATACTCACTGTAGGTTCTCACTGAGAATATAATTTTCATCCCAATTAGATGCAAGTGGTTGGAACTGAGGTTTTCACCCTTTCTAAAGCTCTAGTCACTGCAAGTGCTGAATAAATCAGGAAACAAGATGTTTTTTTAATGAATATATATGTTACTATCATGTTGGAGAAAAAGTGGGCATAAAATATCTCTGTTCTTCTGATTTCTAATAACATATTACCTTTTCTTCAGGTACATCCTTTCTTGGCACCTCCCCACTGGTGGCTTTTGCAACAACCCATCTGTCAGTCTGGGGACTAACATATTCCTTCTTTTCTTGCTTTATTGTTATTTTTTTCTAGTGAGTGGTTTGGTTTTATAAAGGACATTAAATGTTCACTCGCAGCCAATTCAGTTAACCTTAAATACGCATTTGAAGCTGAAGTTGCTCCCAGACTATGCTGGAAATGAGACAAAGGCAATGTCAACAAATGAGAAACTTTACTTCTGTTCTGTTTGCTCTGTGAAACACATCAGACTCCATGAAAACTCCTGAGTTTATTTAGAAGGAAAAATAACTCTAAGGCAGTTGTTCTTTCCTCTCTCGTTTTCCCCACACCAGAATTTAGAAGGATCAGTTGAGCAAACGTAGTCAGCAGAAGCCACAGAGTTATTGCTCTTCAAAGCCATGAGGAGCTACAAAAAGCACTGGCTGGGATTTGGAGGAAGGACTCTGGAATTTACAGATATCTTGTATTTCCCCTCTGAAACTCTGAATCCACAAGCACATCCCTCCCAACCCTGTCTTCTGGAGTGTGGGATGCTACACAGGATAAAAATCTGCAATCCACAGGTCTTCCTTACATCATCTTTTTGGTGGGAAAAAGCAGCAAATGCATTACCCAGAAGACATATCTTCCACAACATACGTTTGTGTGGATGCACTGACACAAAGAAATTACCAGAAATAAGTTGCCTATGAATGAAAAAGCAGTATGTGGAGCATCTCCATGAGGATTTGAAGTCTGAGCATTTGGGTCCCATTCTCTGTGTATGGCAAAGATAAATATTCCAGGACATTTTGACCACCTCTGCTAGTCTGTTAGGAAGTAAGTGTAGGACATCTTTAGGGCTGGCGTTGCTCAGCCTGCAGAGGAGAAGCTCTGGGGTGACCTCAGTGTGGCCTTCAGTGCCTGAAGGAGCTGCAGGAAACATGGAGAGAGACTATGGACAGGGGATGGAGGGACAGGACACAGGGAATGGCTGCAAACTGCCAGAGGGCAGGGATGGATGGATACTGGGAAGGAATTGTTCCCTGGCAGGGTGGGCAGGCCCTGGCACAGGGTGACAGAGAAGCTGTGGCTGCCCCTGGATCCCTGGCAGTGTCCAAGGCCAGGTTGGACACTGGGGCTTGGAGCAGCCTGGGACAGTGGGAGGTGTCCCTGCCAGGGCAGGGGTGGCACTGGATGGGATTTAAGGTCCTTTTCCACCCAAATCCTTCTGGGATTCTATGATCAGAGTTCTGTGCACATGGACAGACAGAGCAGATTGTCTATGCATGTCTCATACCCATCCATTTGAGAAAAAACATTAAATCCTCGCATGCACTCATGCATATTTGAGTTAGATATCTGTCAAAAGCATAGATCAGAAGAGTGGAACTACACATATTTGCACCCATTATGCATGAAGCGACACATAGACTGAATAGAATCATAAATACCAAGGAAGCTGAAGTGTGATTTCACCAAAACGTGAAGCTCTTGAATTCTGCCTCACTCTTTTCCAAACTTCAGAGACAAAAAATTGAGGTCAAACATGTCAACCTGTTTCCAGCCTTCAGAATTGCCTGGTTGGCAACACAGCCACTCCAGTGCATGATTCAAAATGAGGATGGTATTGATAACTGGTGAGTTTGTACCTCAAATCAGTATTCAAATATTAGAGATATAGCCGTGGGGGAGCAGCTGAAACATTAATTTCAACCTCATTGATTAATTTCTTCTAACAGAGGAAATAATATATTGACTCTCCTAACCCATGCGCAATGGCAGCTCTCAAGCAGGTGTTCAGCTCAAGCAATTCATGTGGAACACCAGCTCTGCAACCATAATTCAGCATGAAATCTCATGCCTTAATAATCCTGGTCGTTAATATAATATAAACATAAATTAATTATTATAAATCATTATTTCATGGCATCACCAAGCTGGAGAAAGCTGTACACCTGTGATACAACCTGAGAAAAAACCAAACAACCCAGTATCTCTAAATTGAATTATTCATATGCCTCACACTGTCAGCATTTCACTTAAGTCCTCATTATCCATGAATGCACAAAAAGACGAGCAAGTGGCTTGTAGTGTCTTTTCACCCCAAAAGAACCATCCCAGGTAATTTACTGGATAAATGAAGGAGGAGGAGAGGGGATATTTCAGCTCTGTTATTAACACCTGACATGAGCTGCTGCAGCAAAGGCACGTCTGACTAAATAGCAACAAGTCCAGACAAAAAGGCAAAATCCTGACATGGGATAAGACAGGTGAGATATCCCTCTTTTTCTTCCTGTTTTTCTACTTGTTATTTTGACTGATAATTTCCACAGGTGTTTGATAATTAGTTTTTATTATTATTTTTATTATATTTTATTATCTCATCTATAATTCCCCTGTTTTCTTGATTCCTTGCAATAAACATGAATTTATTCTCTAGCCTAATAGGAGAAACTTTCTACCATAAACTTATTGTGGAGTTCCTGTAATTACACTACTATTTGGGGGAAAAATAAAGAAAAAAAGAAACAACAACAAACCAAACCTACTAAGAACTAAAGCATTTAGCTATTCCCCTTACCTAGGAAAAATGTGATTTTTGGAACAAATTAATCCCATGCTGAAAAAAGTAAAATGGCCTCATCTGGTCTATATCAGCACAGCTCTTCTGCATTCTTCTGTATTCTTCTAAAACCTCAACCAACAGTTCTCAATGTCCTAGATTCTTTAGCATACTATAGAATAAGACATATTTGCTAAAGACAATTCTAGTTTTACATATTCCAGTTTAAAAAACTACTAATTGTACATATTCCAGTTTAAAATCTTCAACAAGCTCATTTAGTGTGCTGGAAATGAACAACAAGAACAAAAAATTGTGAGAGTAGATCTATTATTCCACAGCATTTTAAATGCTTAAAGGAATTCAGCATCTGGATGATGAACACCAAAGACCCTAAAGCAAGTGATTTAAGAGAGATTTTAAATCAAAAAGGAATAAGCACAGAAAGGAATCAGATCACACAGAGTTATGCAGTGAAAAGAAATTTCTGAGCTACTAAATAGAAACTTTCCCTAGTTAGAAATATTAAATTTATCAGGAGAAACATTTGGAGACCCTTATTCTACTGCTTCTGAACAGAAGTATTTTTATTACTGGAGAAAATCAATAGCTCAGAGGAACTACTGCATCTATTTTTTAGTAGCAAAGAAGTATTTCTTTAATTCATTACTGAAAAACAAGTAAACATACATAGAGAGAAAAAAACAAGAAAAAGTGATTCTAAAACATGATGTATTTTGCTCTGCTTAATGAGGCCTTTATATAAATAGTTTTGAGAAAAAAAATCTGGTAAAAAAAACTTAGAGAGGAGAAGAAAAAACAACAATAATGTCCATCTGTCTCTGGATCCAATATTCAGCTTTTAATTTGTGTTTCTTTTACTCTGGAACCAAATTGCATTTATAACTTGCATTAAGTTGAACACCACCAGGTTTTCCATCTGATCGTTTTTTCCTAAGAAGTATAAAATCTTCTAAGCTGAATCTCCTAGGATGCCAGAATTAACATCTCATTAAAGACCAATTTGCTTCTTCAGCTAAAGAATCAGCTTCCTTCTGGCATTTTTATTTTTAGTAAGTTGCTTCCATACTGTTGAGTCACATCCTTCTACATAAAAATCCAGGAGAAAACTGTATTATATAAAATAGGAAAACAAACAGAAGCAGTGTTGCAAGAGCATTTCTTAAGTCTAAATTTTATGAGAAATTATGTTGTCTGGTCTCTTAAAAATCACCAAAACTACTTATTTTGCATTAGTCAAGAAAACAAAAGGAACAGGAAACTAAAGCTAAAACCCCATTGCTAGCAAAACAGAACAGTAATTAATCCTGAGCCTGGTGATGTTTAGTGATTCCTAATCAGTAATTCCTAATGAGTGTTGTATTTAAAGTTATAAAAAGTCCTGCAATGCTTTATTTCTTCAGAGCTGGACAAGAACATTGAGAACTCTAATATTTGGCAATGATAATGGCAGAGGCAAAAAGATGATAGAAATAATGCAGAAATAGATGTAAAAAGAGGATAGATAATAATAGAAACTGTCTTAAGGGCAGTAACAATTGATTAGGAGCAATAAAATATATATGGTTTCTGTGTTATAAATATAATAATAACAATAATAATAGTAGTAGTAGTATTTTAAAAGTGGTGAGAGACACATTTTAAACAGCAGGACACTGCAGAACAAAGTCATCATAACCTGGAACATCACTACAAACAGCCTAGCAGCTGTGTCAGCGAGTTTCACAGGCACCTGGACCACTCCAGAGGTACTCCTGGATGTGAAAATGTGCAGGATATTGTGCACCAGAATATCTAATTCATTAGCTCTTGATGTGTCATGGACTCTGCTGTTTTAATCCGACGCAGCTGCTGCCCACCGAGGCCTCTTTCCTTCCAAGTGGGTGAATTATTTGGACACTTCTCTTTCCAGACAATGCTAAGAGCACCTATCTAAAGAGCAATTTCCCCTGTTTGTCAGTGAAAGCTCTTCAGATTTTTATGTGCTGCCTATTTCACTGGCAGATCTGGCAAAACATTCCTGGTTTATTCTACCTATTTTTTTTTATGCTGGTTTTAAAATAATATAAGGCTATAGACTCAACAAATTTCTGGATAAATCACTCTTTTTTTCCTTTTTTTTTTTTTTCTTTCTGTTCCTTCTTCTTTCTGTTCTTCACTCAATAAAACAGGGAAAACCTGGTGGAAAGGGACTGGCTCACAAGAGATGTCTCTGTTCCAGCACACACAGCCCAGGCAGGTGCTAACTCTTGTTTCTGGAGCACCCTGCCCTTAGCAGACTCTGAACACTTGGATTTTCCAGTTAAATAACACCTGGATGGAAAACTTGTCACAGTTCTCCATGGCCTACATGCATGCTTTTCTGAGTATTTCTGCATGCAAGGCTTGGCACTGGTGTTGGAGCTTTTAATCAAAACATGATGCACTCCTGAGTCCTTCATCCCTCCAGCTGCAAGCAGGGGCTGGGAATGTGTTTTTGCAAATAAACAATTGCTACAAACCTTGTTTTTCTTTGCAAGGTCTTATCCTGAGCAGAAGGCCTGCCAAAAAGAGTCTGCAGGTTTTCCATTTGCCCTTTTAATTAGATGCATAAAATGCATAAATTCTCCTCCAGAGTGCACCACTGCTCACCCTCTAGTGTGTGACCAGAACTCCTTGCTCCTTGCCAGTCTGTGCTTTCAAATAACAAATTTGAGAATGGAAAAATAAGAAATGTGGTATGAATTACAGCACGGGGTTCCTTTGACAGGGCATTTCTCAGTCAGGCATTAAAGTTTTCACTACCTACAAACATAGTGCATGGTCATATCAAGATCAGTGGTACCATGGACAATTCTGTGTCCAGTCCTGTGTCCAGTTCTGGGAACCCCCAGGACAAGAGGCACAAGGACATCTTGGAGCAAAAGGCCACAAAGATGGAGAAGGAGGTGCAGGATTGTTCACACAAAGAGGCATCAAGAGGGCAAATCCCTCAGAGTAAATCCATTATCCCAGTTTCCCAGTGTTTGTTGGGTCACACCTGCAGTGCTGTGTCCAGGTCTGGTCCCTGTTACCCAAAACAGAGGTGGACAGGCTGGAGAGGGCCAGAGCAGAGCACAGAGAGGATCCAAGGGCTGGGAAGTCTGACTTGTGAGGAAAAGCTGAGACAGCTGGGTTGGCTCAGCCTGGAGCAGAGAAGGCTGAGGGGACAGCTCAGCACAGGTGCCACAGAGCAGGAGAAATCCCTCTGTGCACAGAGCCTCGTGGAAAGGACAAGGGGTGAGGAGCCCAAGGCACTCCTGGGGAGGCTCTGGACACAACAGGAAAAGGTTCACCTCAACAATCACCACTGGAATAATCTCCCCAGGGAAGTGGTGGATTCCCCAGCATTGGACACTTTCAGAATTCAGATGGACAGGGCTGTGGCCCATCCTGCCTGGACCAAAAAAGCTTTTGTGATGCTTTTGCCCAGAAGGTTTGACCCAGATGATCCTTGTGGTCCCTTTTACCCTGGGATTCCACGACTCTGAATACCCATTATTGTACCCTCCTCACCAATTGTCACTTGAGACCTTATTTTCACAACAGACTTGCTGGCAATCAACACCAAAGGCAATTGTTCTGGCGGAAATATTGTAAATTATGACTTACAACGTTTTCTGTGCTGCAGTCAATGACATTTATCAAGCCATTCTGCTTGCATGCATCCAGACTACTCAATTTGGATTTCTGTGCATTATGCACTCTTCAGGCTGCCCAGAAACTAAACATCAGGGCCTAATTTGTCAAATTATTTTTATTAATATGCATTGATTGCTTTTAACAGAATCCCATAGCCTGCGAGAACATCTTGATTATGTGATAATTTCTGTTTAAAAGATGTGTTTGGTAGTTAATTCCACACAGTTTGCTGTAACACAAATGTGAGGTTTTAGGCTTCAGGACAGAATGCTGAGAAATCCCCTCAGTGTGCTGAACATGCAACTGCTGCAGATTTTCTCAGAGGATATTCACCAGTCCAGACCCATTCTGGAAATTCTGATTGCAAGGAAAGGAGCACAGAAAGTGGGGTTTTCAGTAGTTTAGCAAATCCCTCGGGGATGTTTCCCACCAGAGGCAGACAAGCAGGAATCACATGCACACAAAATCAGGTTTATTTCCATCAGAAGCCACGCTCATGGGGCTCTGGCTCTGCTCCACAAACACTCCCATTGCTCAGGAGTGGAAGCCTGAATGTTTTAAAGAACTCTCCACCAGAATGCTGCTGCTCAGGAAAATTCACACTTTCCATCTCTGCCCACAAGGACAGAAGTCAGCACAGAATCCAAACACAGAGAAAGCCCTGCAGGGAAGAATTTTTTTTCAATCCCTCTCCTTCCACTCTCTGTCACGCATTTCCCAGAAGAAACCAACCTTTGACCATGGAACCTGGTTGTTCTTGCTGAATTCAAATAAACACAGCCTCACCTCACCTGTCACGTTAAACCTCTTTTACCAACAGAACCACTGAAGTGGTTTTTGAGAGTGGGGATATCAGCAAAAAGAGAATAATTTCCCTTGCAGTTTTTCCAAATAATAAGTCAGTAACAGGAGTAAAGCATGACTGCTCATTGAAGAAGAACTCATAGCCATGTAATAAAGTCTCCCTGCTGACAATAAGAAACAATGAATAAGTCACTTACATAGATTCTGCTAATGTAGGAATAAATACAGTCAATTTGGGTGACACTACAGATTAAGAAGTGACAGTGGATGCTGAAATCTGGATGCTGAAATACTCTATTTCCCAGTATCCTGGGCAAAACTTCTTTTGTAAGAATGGATTCATTTCACTAATTCTACTTTGGAAAATCCATTAGTACATACCCTCAATGTGTAGTGCAAACAACCCTCTTTAAAAAACCAAAAAAACAACAAAACAAAACCAAGAAACCACATATTATAGAACTATAAAAGCATCTTTGAAATCATTCAGTCATTTCTAATCACGGCATTGAAAAGCATCTGCATCCAGACTGGCTGGAAATGAATGGCAGGGACTTTATCTGCACCAATTTTTTTTCAGAAGCCCTTGTCCTGCCAGTGCAGAGGTCAGGAAAGCAAAAGCAGAGACTTAGGTTGTGCAAATAAAGCCACAAAGCAAACAGATCAGAGCACTCTGGGCCTAATCCATCTTACTGCATTTTTATTTAACAGCATGAAAAGGGAAGAACCCCTTTGATTGTTGAATTCCTGGCTGAGAGACAGCAGCTGTCAAAGAAACAGTTTACTTTGGATTCTGGAAAGACCAAACTGATGTGGAAAACTGCAAAGTGCTAAGCAAGGAGTCCCACAGTCACTTCTGAGTCACTTGGCAGAATAAAGATGTCGTGGAAAGCTGGCAGCCCTGGCTTACCTTTCAACTCTTCTCCCTTTTCTCAGACCCGACTTCCCTTTTTTATATGTACAAGATCATTAATTTGCCTTTCCACCCTTCCAAAATGCACACAGGCATTTTTACCTGTGTTTTCTCAATAATGAGATCCTCTCAGTGAGGACTGAGAGCTGACATAAAAGGTACAGACACCTTCCAAAAGGATGCTGGCACAGCCTATCTGACACCTTTTATTTTTTCACTTAAATAAACCAAGCATGTTCACCAGTTCATCCCCCCTCAGACAGTTATTGAATTTCAGATTTGGGAGATCAAAACCAAGTACTTTCAAATGCTCAGATTTCAAATGTGAACATGGTCACTCATGGAACACACTCTCATAGCCTTATGGCATAATAAACTTCATTAATGTTGTATTTGTCCCCCTGCTTTACACACTAAACAAAACAGGAGTGATTTTTTATGTCAAAAAAACTTCCCCCAGTGTCATTTCATGGCTCTGCTCATGAGCTGTCCATGACTAATTAGTCACCCAAGTTGACAGGAAGCACATTAAGAGTTTTCCTGAACAGAATTCATTAAAGTCTTCTGTTAATTGTCTGTAACAGTTGTTGTTTATTATGTTTCTATAATTTACATGGTTCCTGAGAATTACTTATGAGTTATTTAAAAGATGTAAAGTCTGTCAACTTCTCTGTAATGCATTTCAATGCCAAGATTAATTAATTGAAAATTATTTTGTTTCCATTTAGGTTAAAATTAATGTTTCCATATATGTGGACAGGAATCTGCTAAAGAGCTAACTTGGACAGCAGTGTTCTCATCATCTTTGGAAAACCTCCTGCTGTTTGGAATGTTTGATATAACCACCTTTAATCTGTTTAGATAAATCCTTTTCTACCTCACTGGAGGATATGCTGCACAGAAAACCACTAAACACACATTTTCTACCCTCTTTCTCTCCTATTTCTCTATCCTGTTCTCTGCCAATTTATCAGATATTTAAAATCTGCTAGAGAACTGAAAAACCTGGCTGTACAAATGGGGTGACATTGCAGATCTATCACCTCATCTCATGTCTTTCAGCATGACAAAGTGTGGTATGAAAGTAAATACAGGGAATAAAGTGGGATTGCCATTAATGAAACAGTAGGGTCAGAATAGGATTAGAAAGTTAAAATATGCAAATTACTATCACAAACATATTATATAAATTTTGGTTTAGACACACTCAAAGTTGCAGGGTCAGAAAACAGTGAAGTATGGCAGAACAGTCATGTCTTTCTGTGGGTAAACGTATTAAAAAAAAGCATTAATTAATCCTCTTAGCCTGAAATTGGCATTATGATAATGTTCTAAATATCAGTTCTATAAAGATAATAAAGGGAATTACAGTTTTGAGTATCCATGCAGCTCCAAAACCATCTTGAATCTTTGTTGATGTACTTAGGGAACACTTCTGCCTAAATATTTGATCTTCCTAGGCATTTATATGCTTTTTTTTCTTTTTCCTCTGCATAGTTCATGACTTGCTGTCTGAACGGGATTGCCTTTTATTTACCCACATTAATGCATGATTAAGCAACATCCCTGTTGTCTTTCTCTGCGAGAATCCTCCTGTTTAAGGTATGTCCCTTGAAAAATTTATGAGTCCCCAGCTGGTGCCCAGAGTTCAGCAGTACATCCTGTCACTGAACAAAGTCTGGGCTGCAGTCTCTAATGAGGAGATGCAGAGAACACTCAGCTGCTTTTAAAATTTGCTCTACAGACCTTTTTGGGGGAGACAGAGTGACACAGGCTCTTGTCTGGGTTTTTTGGTTTGTTTTTTTTTACCTCACCCTCCTCTTTTTTCCCTACCTCCTGGCATTCTAAATACCAATTTTTAACTGGCTTAGTGTTTTCAACTACACAGAAAATTGTCAAGAAGCCTTTTTGAGATACGAGGGATTAAGAGATTAGCTTTTGGGCAAAAAACTCATTAAAAGGCTAAGGAGAAGCAACCTTTGCTAGCATTCCTTCTTAAATCTTACATCTAATAAACACTTAGCAGAAGTGATCACTCAGGGTCTTGCACTCCTGGACTCCTCCAGAGCCACCTTGCAACTGATTATTTCACTTGAAACACTTCAGTATTTGAATTAATGGAGTCTGATTGACTAACAGCTTACATTAATCATCATCACTTTCATAGGAAAAAATCAACTTGTTTTCTTGAAATGCCATGGGTTTTTTCCAATGGTTTATATGACTCTGCACAGGGGATGATAATGTGGGATAACCTTTCACTAAAAAGTAAGATACTATTTTTAGGTTTACTTTTTATTTTTAACAGGTCTAGGCTGAATCCACACATGTAACAAACGAGACAAACACAATCTAAATTAACATTCTGGATTTTAGTTACTATAGGATTATTAATAAATTCTTTACTTAACCAATGTTTTCCAGCAGATATTCCGTTTGGATTGCAAACTAGAAATGCAACATCCTGCTTCTGTAAGTGCTGTGATTCCCACATATTGTCAAGCTATTTACTTATGCTTTACTCTGTTTACCAAACCGAGTTTTTGTTGAAGTGCTTGAAGATTTTATTTAAGTATATGTGTATTTTTTTGAGCCCTATTAATACTCATCTGCTAATTACAGTGGCAATTATCACAATGTGGTTTTTTTCCCTCAGATTCACTCATGCCTGGCATCCTCCCAGTTATGTGCAATGCAATTTCCTGCCAGCCAAGTACACAATAAATCCAAAAGTTTCCTGAAGTGAAGCCACGTCTGGGCTGTTTTAGGGTAGCATGACCTCTATCCATAGGATAAAGTCAAGCACTGGTAAAAATTACAGGGAAAGGGATGGAAAATAGGATTTGAGGCTTCTTGTGTAGCAGCACCAAGGTAACAAGAACCTCCTAGCCCAACACAAATGTGAGGTGGTAACCAGCAAAAGCAATATTTTAGAGCCAGAATAAAATGCAGTTGGTGTCTTGGGTTGGTCATTCACCCACATGAGCTAGTCCCAATTGTCTGCAGAAAATTTAACTTTAGGAGAATCAGTTTAAATCCAAATTTCCTTAAAACTGCATTGTGGACACTTGGAATTCAGTCTCAGCACAGCAGTAGCACCATTTTCAGGAAAGAAAAGGAAAAAAACAGAACAGCCTTGTGTTTTTGGACTAAGTTCTGCTCCCTTTATCTTGTGAGAAAATACACTTATTGCTCAGAACAGTGCACCCAGGTTGTCTGTGCCTAGTTTGTACTAATTTATTAAAAAATGAGAACCACACAGATTTAGGGCAGTTTTAGTGTTGAGCCCAGCTCTGACAGTTTCACCGTTTTGCTCTACATAAATATTTTTATTCCTTCTTTGGGGCATTTCAAGAGCTCATTTAACTTGAGGTGAGCACCTTTTCCTTTAAAATCTGATTTTCTCCTGATGTTTTCTTAAGTTAGAGGCCAGACCTGCTGAATGTTTTGGATCTACCACTCATATTTATGTTTGCTCTGCATCAAATGCACATCACAGAATTTCAGTACATTTGACTCATGCTCTCTATGCACTCACCTAATGACTAATTTGAACTTCCAGATGGGTAATTGTTTTCAATTCACTTCAAACAAGTGGCTACTATGAGTTATTCTGATTTTCTCCTATGCTGTTCCTATCTCTCCACTTGCACAAGCAATTAATCTTTACTCTGGATTTTGGCATAAAACCACTAGAAATGAAGCTTTGAATGGGCACTGGTTGAAGGAGGACATATAGAATTATGTAGAATTATCTGTCCACACTGATCTGTGAAATGCAATTTTAATGCTGTGGTCCTTCTTTGTGGAGCACTAGATTAACTGTCTGCTAATTATTTTTTATTTGGTTTTGACATGGATGTAAGGTTAACAACACAGCAAAGATCAACGTAACGACCCCATCGCCACACGAAGCACCACACACAGATTAATGGGGTTATTTCAGCATTTAAAATTTGCACTTACTGAACTATTTCAGCACTTAAATTTGCACTTACCAACCTCCACAAGGCTGGAGCAGTTGGGATCAGTGAAACCCTGGGGACACTCGCACGAGTAGAAGTCATCGTTGAACCCTGAGAGACAAATGCCTCCGTTCTGGCAGGGGTTGGAGGCGCACACATCAGCTGGGGGCAGAGAAAAACAGAATTTTGTAGGAGATTTAGCCAAAGGTAATGCACACTAACAGTTTAAACATGGCAGGTTTTTCATGACCAAGTAGGGACCGGAATGACCAACTCTATGTCCTTTGAATAACTTCTGGCTAATTCAATTTTACATTTATTCGTCATAATCATCTTTCCCTAACCTTCCACTCCACAAAATGTGATTGTCTTAGACTCAATTCCTTTGCAAAAGTCAACAGCAAACAGTATTTTTTTTTTTACTTTTTCTAACTTGAAGACACTCAGGATATCTGCAGATTGAATTCTGTCACCAATGAGATAACTGGAAGCACTCCTAAAGAACACCCTAGGCTTTGGTGAGCTTCAATTTAATACTTTTTCTCCAATAGTTCATCTTATATTTAGATGCAGTTTTATTTATCCTGATCTGCAGCTTTAAGGGCGGGTTTGTACTCTCTATTGCTCAGCATTGCATTTAAAAATAACAATATTTTGTGCAGTAAATGCATCTGAAAGATCTACAGATAGATAATTATTAGAAAAAAAGTAAACTTTTTATGGGTCTTTTTTGATAAAAATTGCCAGGTTTTTGCCTCGTAATTGAAAAGAGTTAGAGAAATTAATTTGGTTTATATCCATAGTACTGACATTCGAGTATGTTTTGGATTATATTGGTGGTAAAATCAAAACTCAGGATTTCAACACCTTTCTTGCATATGAATTTCAGATTAATGCTTGGCGTGAGAATTTCCATCTAACCATTGGCTAAGAAACGTAACTGATGCACGAAAATGCCTTTATGAACTCTGTGCATCAGCTGCACAGAAAAACTGGAGTCTTGCAGTAGTTTGCTGGGTCGTTTGTAGTTTTATTGAATTTTTTGTCAGCTCTGAAGTGCCCTCATGACAGAGAGAGCTGTCATGTATGTGATATTATCAGTTTTGTCTTGAAGACTGGGCAGCTGATGGAGAAGTAAAGCTGTTTGGGAACAGTAAGTGACATTTCCTAACTGAATTTAAATAAGTTTTAAAAAAATTAAATAAATAATTTAAATAATTTTTAATAGGACGCCTCATTTTCTGTGTTTGTTGCACTATTGGGGGAGCAAAGGATGCTTGTTTATTACTTTATGGGGCTTAGGCAATTGGTTGTGAAAGAGCAGCCACTATTAAATGAATGCTCTGACAACTGTATTCCCATACCTCTAATTAAATTAATAAACTAAATAGCATCTGCAGCAGGAACACTTATTATGCAAATCCATGTAGATATTCCGATTAAAATGAGAGAGGATATTTTTACTACATACCTCCTGATTCAGTGTCCTTCTGATTTAAATTATGCCATTGGTGTAAAAGGCAGGAAAACAAAATTCTGCTTGTATTTGTAAATTTTACACTGAGTGACAAACAGAACTCACATTGAATTTTACACTACATTTCCAGAAACTGAAATCTCCCACAATGACCAAAGTGTGGACAGTTAACTGTGTGGTTTTCATCTGTCTGAAAATCAGTGTTGGCTTTTCCAGTCTGAAATAAAGTGACTTGACCTGCAGTTTGGGACTAATAAAGCAGATGTTCTCCTCTGTCAACAGTCATTTATTTCCATGTTCAGGAAATAACTGCACTAATTGCTCTTTTGACCCACCACCTTGGCCTGTCAGTCACTGCTGTGACTTTTGTAATGTCATTAGACCACATCACAGGAGTAAAATGAATACAGAGCACATCAAAGAAAGTGGGATTAAAACAAAAAAAAAAAGAAGAAAACACAGGGAACAAAAAGTTACAACCAACAAAAGGGGGAAAAGCCTATCCTGTCTTATTCACATAATGTTAACAAGGACTAAAAGGGCAAAGTCCATACTTTAAACAACAGTGGTTAAATTATTTCATAGCGTAAAATCAAATATGATGCAGTCAGAAAAATGAGAAGCTGCACAATTGTGCTCAAGATGAGGTACCAGCCTGGGCAAGTGTTGAAACTTAAATTAGCAAAAATCACATAAAAATGTTATCTCCCTTGTTTATAGCTTAGTGTCTGTGAAATTGTGCTGAACAAAACAAACATCACCTTTGAATCAACAATATTCTCCTCGATCTACACTTTGTGCCTCTTGAGAGGACATTCATGTTGAAATGTCGAAATCTAATTTGTTATACATTCCACTGAGTTTGATGAGCTGAATTTGATTTTGAAGGCTCTGCTGCTAGTAAGGAAAGCTGATATGGGTGAGTTTTGTCTTAACACAGCAGGTAAAGGGATTTGTCTCATTAAAATGAGACACAGCTTTTAACCCAACAGCAGGTTTAGAGTTTAACCTGAGAGATATTGTGAATGGAAGAGTAAAATGAACCCCAAAAATGAAACATGTAATTTATAATAACTCTTTCAGGAGTGTGCTCTGTGCTGATGGTTTTCCATGGTGAAAGGCAAGAAACTGTGTAACAGGCTGTGTAATTTGACAAATTTCTGTAAATTAAACTAACATTCCAAGAGAAACTCAACTATGAAAAAAAAAATTCAAAAGGCAAGTTATTATTGTACTTTTATTAAGGAATTCTGAAAGGATTTTATTAAGACTCAATGTCAAATAAAACCAACCATTCATGTTTGTCTTTCCCATGTCTGACTAACCTTGCACTTTTCATTAGGTGGCTACTCGAGTGTGAAAGTGCATCTGGAGTGTAAAAGTGTGTCTGAAGATTGCACATAAACCTTTGATACTCGATTTAGTATCAAATAAATCCGTGGGATTTATTTTTTAGTATTATTTTCCAGCACATCTTTAATTTCTTATTTTGAAGTCAAATAAGTCTTTGAGAGAATTGTCTGTCCTCTCTTTGGAAACCATGGTTGGTGAAGAATGAAAAAAAAAAAAAAAGACAAAAAGAATAAGACCAAAGAGATCCTAGCAAACTCTTGCAAGAAAGAGAAAAGGAAAAGGAAAAGGAAAAGGAAAAGGAAAAGGAAAAGGAAAAGGAAAAGGAAAAGGGGAAAGTAAAAGGGAAAGGATACAGCAAAACACAAATAAAATGGTGACATATTTACTCTCTAATAAAAATTAGGAGTTTTTTCTAAGAATACGAAGTTTTTTGTCCATAATGAATAATTCAGTCAGTGAACCTGCATCTTTTTCATTAAAAACACCTAGAGAAAAAACATTCTGTAAGTCCATCATGCTCCTTTACACGTTTTCACATAACCACTTTTAAGCCACATTCTTTTCAATAAAATACTGAATGTGCAACTATTCCTGCCTTCCACAAGCAGGTAGTGGTGGGGAGTGGGGTAGAAGTTTTGCTGAACTGTAAACATTTATATAACATTTTTTTTTTTGATCCCATAAAACCCCACAAAATGTTGCGTGATTCTCGAGTGAGGAGTTCAATCCTTCGCCTGACAGCAGAGGACAGCCTGAAAAAGAGGAACCCAACCCCTGTGTATAAATAATGCAGCACTCTGTGATGTTAACAGTTAGCCCATCCATCCTTGTCAGGAACAGAAATTCACAGTTTATGAAAACAACTCTTGTGATGTGAAGGCTGAGGGAGATGTGCAGAGAGAGAAGTTCCATCCCACCTGGTGCCAAGCACTCCTTGTAAAACAAGACAGATCAGCAAGCTGCCATTGTTATACGACAATTAATTTGCAATGAAAAATGAAAAATATGAAAAAGAATTATTTAATCCAACTTAAAACTATTCAGTATTTAACGCTGCAGTTTCTGGGACTGAAATACCTGCCAAAAGCTAAGGTACAGTATCCTGAATTAGGCATGAGAAAAGCCTTCCAGTCCCCATGCACAACATCATTAGCCTGAAATGGAGACAATTTCCCTCAACTATCTTACAACACCGAGAATGACAACTATTAGGATTTCTGGCAGAAGTGCTGCTCTGAGAGACGTCTGCTTGAGACAATGATATGAGGATAAAGAAAGAAACCTGCATTCAGAAAAACGGCGTGGATTCACAACATTTCAAAGCTGTAAGGATGGAAGTGATTGAATAAAGACCATTCAGGTGCTTGGCTCACATTTCCTTCTGTAATTTAAGAATAGAGCACATTCTGTGAAATACCAAGTCTGCTTTACGGAAAAATTCAACCCTATTTATTCTTTCATGCAATGGGCATTAAATATAAATATGAACACTCTGAGCCTACATTATGAAACGAGGCAGTGAAATTCACAGCAGCTGATGCTGAGGTAAATGCACTGATGCTGTAGCTGCAAACAGAATGACATGTGAGTTTATGGTGGTTTATTTTAGGGAGACATAGTGCTCTTCACTGGTATTCTGTATAATGTGGGTTTTAAAGTCCAAGCTTTTGTTTCCACCATTGATGGGAAGAGGAAGGGAGATCATTTCTATCTAAAACAGCAGCCATAATTGTACTCAGTTTCCTGTGTGGCTACAGCAAATATGGCTTATTTTAGGAGCTCTTTCGAAGGAAATAAAAATAATGGCCATTCGCTTTCATGAGAATAAAATCTGTTCCAAGGAGAAATCTCCAGGCAGCACCAAAAAAATAAACAGCCCAGGAAATAGCCAGTCAGTAGAAACCTGGTCTAGATATAGCAAAAATGAGCACCAGTTCTGAAGCCCAGAAGAGCACCTAAACTTCACCAGAAGACAGAGAAAGTACTTTCTGCCTGTAACATTTTGATGTTAAAATCACTTTTCAGAAGAAGAGCTTTAATAGTTTCCTGATTTACAGAATCATCTGCACAATGTCCAAGTTCACAACTATTTCTCCTCAGCTGAAGCACTCCTGAGAAGCAGAACCATAAATCATGCTGAAGACACACCTGTGCAGAGATGCAAAGTGTGAGCACAGAAACAGATGAGCTCTGCAGTTCTTTTTAAGAAATTTCTAAGCTGCTTCTTCAGATTTAATGGTGAGGCAGCTAATTTGTTTCTCCTAAGGTAAAAAAGACAGTTGGAATAATTAAATTGTCTCCCTTATTGTTTGAAAAATAAGGTTTCTAGATACCAATAGCTCATCTACCTCCTTCTGCTTCTTCTCTAGGCTGATTTGCTTACTATGCAAAGTTCAGCTAACTTTTTAGCTAGAATACCCATGGCAGAGTCTGAATTGTTTCAGAAAACACTCAAAATGATAACATCAACTTTGAACATCCACTTTCTGGATGGGGAAACTACAGGAGAATGTAAATCTCAGAGCAACGAGGTCATGATTTTATCACAGGTCTCACAAAAACCAAGGTGGTCACTTCTGAAAGCCTCTGGGATCAAGAGACTCAATGCACTTCAGGTGTATCTTGTAGTGGTGGGGAACTGAGAAGTACTTTTGTAAATCAGGTGTAAAAATTTTTTTCTGATTTTATCTTTTTCTGGTCTTGTAATCTGAAGGGTTGCACCAGCTGATTTCTCAAAAACCTGAGATGGCATTACAAAAAGAAAATCAGATTATTCCAGGCAGAGAATTATCGTTTGAATCCCACTCTGGGACTGGGCTGAAGCATTAATCCTGGGTGAAGATGAAGTGCTGACTTAAGCTTGGATTTAATCTAGCAGTACAATACTGTAGAAGTGTGTCCCCACTTCAAGAGTTAGAATAGAGCCCGAAAGTAGTGTCTGCAGAGATTAATTTCTATCATAATAAATCCCCTTCTGCCTTAAAAAAGTATAACCTTTTTGCTTTCTAAAGGTCTACACGATGAGCTACTTTATTAATTTGAATGTGAAAGAGCAGCAGGTCACTGCACTTCAGCCTGCTGTGTTATAGACCTTTTAAGCATCTGATGTTTGACAATATGAAACACAAGTAGGAACAGAAAACAGCTTAAAAAGTAAACTCTTCTCTCTTCCATAGGTTGCAGAGAGTTCATTTCTATGCCAACAGGCTCTGCGGGGAAAAAAGAAGAGAAAAGATGAACTATTCCTGTCATTTCACATCTTCATTAGTAAAAAATGGATCAAAAACGATTAAAGGGGGAAGTGTGGTTATATAACAGAGCTCTGAATATTTTCACAACTTGTGGGAAATCTTTCATGCAGAGGCTGCCGTGTGGATTTGAGGAAAGCTGCCATCAGTCGAGACAGAGTTTCATCAAAGGGAAAAAGAGATTTTCCCCTGCCTGCTCAGCTGACAGTGACAATCCACCCAGCAGCAGCACCAGCCAGCAGCGATGCTTCTGCAGAGCTGGGGAGAGCAGGGATGGTGAATCCCCTAATGAACACACCCTGATCCCATCAGCACAGCCTCCCACGCCTCTTCCCTCTGCATGCTCAGCAAAGCTGACAAAACCACCCAGGAGCTCCTGGCAGGAATTCCTGTGGCTCTGGCTGTCACTCACCTCAGCTGTGCTCTCAGTTTTTTGCTACCTGCCAGGACTCAGGTGAATAAACCTGAATTTCTGTGCCTGTGCAGATCTGTGGGGTTTATGAAAAGGGAATGAGTAAGACCTTAAATTGAGACTTCCTGCACGAGGCACTCAGGCTAAACTGTGTCTCCATTGTTCCATTAAAGTTTTCAAACGAGATGCCAAGTCATGATGGAAATAAATTATCATTTCCAGTCACTTCTTTACTTTCAGAGCTGATCAGAGATTTTTAGCACTGTTCACTTGAAATTTCTCAGTTAATAGAATATTCATATTTCTTGCCCATTTTCCTTAAACAATACATGCACATAGTATAATCATTAGCACAGTCCTTCAGAATTAACCTGAGTGATTGTGACTCTCCCTAGACAGGTGACATCTCCCTTCCTTCTTGTCCTCATGGACAAGATGCTCTCAGCTTTCAGATGCACATTTTTTACTGGTCTTGACAGTTTTCTTTCCACTTTCACTGCATCAGCGAAGCAAGACGATTTAAAACAAAACCCAAACACCTATTACAGATTTATCACTTTTAAATGAAAATTCACAATTTTTTTCCACGTCTTAGATCTTATTTTTGACTTTCCATTTCTCCTTGTTATGATCCACAGCATTTCAGGGTAGCATTTTGGAAGAACCAGGGTGTGTGTATATGTTTGTGCATACACACACATATATTTATCTCCACACTTTTATATTTATACATACTTTATATATATGGAAATGAAAGGGGTTTGCTCTTCCTTTGTTTTCCCTATATGAGATGTATTCATTCACAGGTTGCTAGGCAATCATTAATCTCAGCACTGGTGAATTTATCTTTTCCTATCCTAAGCAAATCAAAATTTGAAAGTTGAGCAATTAAAAAGTCATCATTAACAGTTTTTAAAACTCTGATTATGCTTCATTATACCCTTGTATCTTCACCAAAATGAAATATTTTATAATATAAACTCCAAGCATATTCTCATTACACTTTGAAAAGCATTAATTGATTTCTAGTTATTTCTATTTTTGGATATCCACTCTTAAACACCTCATTTGGAGACATTTTCTTAAAGAAGTGCCAAAACTATGGAAGTGAAGGTTCAAAATCCAAAACGTGGTTTTTGTCTCTACACTCTGTGAAGTGTGTGGATTTTGTTTCAGATTTAATCACTTCCCTCCATGTGGCCTCAAGGTGCTCAGAGCTTTCCTGCATGGACATCCTCCACAATGACCTCTTCTATTGCACCAAACCTTACATATAAAGAGAATAAACCAAAACATTCTGTAACTTTCCCGTTGTTATAACTACCCAATCTTCATTTCACCCATTTTTTGGCCACATGGCTATTTAGATCTTCCACCACAGAAGCCCTGTCACCATCAGAAAAAGATGATAGATCTCAAAAAAAGAGATACAACACAAGTGACAGTTTCCATCAGTTTCTCTCTGATGCTGCAGGAAGGTGATGTGGCTGATCACATTCAGAATATTAATTAGGCACTGGAGAGATGAGCCTCTGGTGGGAGGGATATGAAGTAATCAGGGCATTACAGCTATCAGCTGCAATGAAGAACTGATGCTGTTTGTTTTGGACAATGCAGCTGGCAGTGCCATGCAGGCTCTGTGGATGAGTGATGAAAATCCTTTAGGTCATTTTTGCTAAGAGCCTCTGGAAAGGACAGACACAGTTTTTGTTTTTGTTTCAACTGGTTCATGAACAAGATGGAATCCAAAGCTTCTATGCTTAAAAAGGCTGCTGCACAGGTTCTGTGAAATTCTTGTAAATGAGGTTTCTTTCTAGACTTTTCCTCATTTACTAGAACTTTTACAGCCACTTCACTACACGATGATTCATGAGAATATTCAGTAAGAAAGCAGTTTATGTGTGCCAAAACCTCGTCTCAGTATGGCCACAAGGCACAGGCAAACTGTATTCTTGGCAGTGGATTTTAGTTTATTTTCATTATCTGCTGTAAATTGTAAACCAAGCCTGGAAAAGGTGGGTAGCTGCTTGGAAAACCCTTGCTGCTTCTCATGGAGCAGCAATTGAGAATGAAGAGCTGGGAACAGTGATTGGAAAAGGATGAGAAAGGAAGAAGTCAGACAGAGGAGAGAGTAAATTAAAAATGTTCACTGGTGGAGTGACCAAGAATGTGATGCTTTTGCTATGTTGTGTTCCAACAGGGAGCTTAAATGTTATTTTAATAATGGTTCATACAGTTCCTTGACTACTAAACTTCTGGTTGTTTGGTTTTTTTTCCCCTGCAGCTTTGCTTTATTACGTACATCCAGGTAATGTAGAGTGGTTGAAAAGTAGTGTAATGTGATGCAAACACTGGTAATTCTGCATGGGATGTCCACATCATTTCGTGTCTGAAATGCCATTGCTGATCTTTGACCCTTCACAGAGTCCTGAGTCTGCATGCAGAGTATATATTCTTAAAACACAGGATTAAGCACAGAGTAAATCCCAAAGGAAGGGGGAAATACAAAGAAAGAGGGGAGAATCTGAATATTATGAATACATATTCATAAGCAAAAGCTATTAAAATTAAAAAAAAAAAACAAAACCAAAGCCAAAACCAAATCAAATTCATTCTTTTTTTTTGTCCAGTGTACAGGAACAAAGGGAAGAAGGTGATTACAGTTTAATAGGTGCAAATAAGAGTTATAAGTGTACATCAGTGCCTTCTGATCCTTCTGATCCTTTTCCACTTTCCACATTTGTGAATTTGGGGTGCCAGGACAGAGGACTGTGGTTTGTTCAGATTAAGAATGAGATCTGTACATGGATCTGTATGGGATTAGCACCACATCAGTGGAACATGTGTATTATGTACACACATAATTTACGTGTGTTTTGTACACATAAATATTCTGGCACTCTGTGATTACCACCAATAGCCTACTTCTCCCTGTACTCCTAGTTGAGCCCATTTTCAAATGTGTTAATAGAATTAACTTTATTCAGTTTTCTTTCTCCCTTCACCCAAAAAAAAAAAAAAATATGCACACCGGTTCCTGACTCCAGCCACCACCCTAAATTACAAAGGCTATTTTTTTTGTCTTTTGCCATTGCTGTACAGCAATTTATGCCAGCAACAAACAACACAGCAGTTACAGCACAACCAGGTGATTAGAGAAGCCTCATTATTCACCAACAGAGCATATAAAAGAGTTATTGTGAGTGCCCAAATATGTTGCTGCAGCCTCATCTTGACAAACAAACAGACCACAATAAAAAAGACTGATAAACAGATTATAAAATTCGAGTCGGAATTTCAACGTATTTCTTCTCAAACGAAGGTATTAACAACAACCCAGAGGCTCATTAGGGAATTCTTTTCTTTTTCCCTCTATTTGTGAGCCTCATTAGAGGCTTCGCCTCTTATTATGTGCATGTTGTAGTTCTGTGTTTTCCACCAGAACTTTTTGCTTATGGGATTACAGCAGCACAGGCTTGGGTATGTTTTTTTTAATAGATGCTGATGCCTCCCTTTCACAGAATCAAACTATTGTCTCTGTGCTGTCCTCTGAATTGCTGAGACCTACAAACACATTAACTGCTGCCCTCTCCTCGCTTTGATATCTTGGCCTCCAGCTAACTCTCCGAAAATCCATTTTCCACTGAGCTGTCCCAGACCGCGAGCCAGTTACACCCAGAGTTACTCACCCACTGTGGGGCTGGGACATTGCCCTGGCCCTAAATTCACTTTTCTGCCCCAAAAGAGGTGCAGCTTGGCACCAGCCAGGACACATCTCCCGCTGCCTCCAAGACGAGGAGCACCGAGCATCCCGGAGGATAAAAACTTTGTTTGCACAACACTTGGCACCCCTGAAGGTCTGAGGATCAGCAAATCTCCCAGCAAATTTGGAAGCAAAATCTCTTCCAGGAGAGAGCTGGATCAGCCCTCTGGTGCTGAGCCATGGGGTGTTGCACAACAGCTCCTAACGAGATCAGCAGGATGGGGATAAATCCAGAGGGGACCTGCCCTGCTCGGGTGTCAGCCCAAATTAAATCCATTAATTCCACCGTGTTACTCCTGCTCGATACTGTCAACAGCACCAGCATTTGAATTGTTTTCTCCCTTGCTTAATTGAGCCAGCAGAACAATTTTTAAGACAATTTCTTAGGCTTTAATTTCCTCACAGTATTGCTTCTATGCTTTCCCCCAATTTCCTGTCTCGTTTTTCAGTCCAGCAAACCACATTTAAACCGCATTTTCTATTTCTCATATGTTTCTGATTATTTCTTCACTTCTTACCATATTTTTTTATTTTTTGTGCCTCGGTTGGTAGTGTTTGTGTTTCAATTTGTGTACTGCCTTTTATGATTTTCCACTCGTTACTTATCTGCTGCAGCTTTCTTGCTCTGCAGTTTAAAGCTATTATTTTTAAGAAGCATCTAGAAACTCTCGAGTCCTTTAGTGTATTCCAGTGGCATATCAATTGTGTCTCAGTGGTGTTTCAGATTGCCAGGTTACCAACCCAGAAATTGCTGTAAATGGCTCCTTCTAGTCTTGCTCTAAACCAAACATGCAAGAGATGTGCAAAACAATTTGGAGAATTCAATAAAAGAAACATTTATCCCCTGCTTGTGTTATACAAAAATAAAGCTTTAAAGGAGGCAGACATTTATTACACTGGACAAAGGTATTTGCTGAATTCTCCTCCTATGTTATTCAGAAATAAAATTATTTAGGTTATGAAAGCTGCATTTGAAGCACCAGGGTATTTTACACAGTTCAAGAAAAGTCACCTCAAACAACAACTCCAGCGTTTTGCAACCTGTTTCCTCTTTATTCATCCACGCTGGTAGGTGACTGAAAGGAAGACAATGTGATATGAATATTTTCCTTTCAGCAGCTGCCAAGGAAGTCTGACAACACTGTCTGAAAAGCTCAACTGCTGAAAGTAATCCACAAGGCATCACAATAGAAAGCATCTTGAATTGTTACAGATCAAAGCCAGGCACTATTGCCCTCCACTACAGCTCCATTAAACATGCTACAAATTAATAAATAAAAGTTAAGCACGAAGTAAATCTGGCAAGTTTCCTTGTCAGGGGTGAAATGAAACAACAGGTCTTCCCACATAAAACATATTAACATGGAAAGAGATTAAAAACCGGGATCAAAGTGCTTAAAAGTAAACAGAGCCATGGAAAGAATGGCATTTATCACTGCCAGAGACCTCTGTATTTATCTTCAAAATCACTGGTTGGAGGTTGCAGTTGTAAGCATTTCTGGAAAGGTTTATCTATCCAGCAGCATGAAATGCAAGTTCCATGAACTTTTATTTCCTGGGGCACTGCACTGCTTCTATTTTGAACAGCAAAATTATTAATACCTCTCCATGGCCATCCACTTCCTCACCAATCCATCTGGTACCTGGTCCCAAAGAAATCAGATACTTTCTAATAAATCAGATCCAAAGCTTATTGACTTTTGTTTTGTTGTGTTTTATTTTTGTTACAAAACCCTGGTCCTGCTGCAACTCCAATATGAGCAAACAGAACAAAACACAGATCATTAAAAATGGTGTGTGGGAAGAGCAAACACACCTCTGCTTATGGCCACCCTAAAAACCAAAAGAACAAAACAAAACAAACAAACCCCAACAAACCCCAAACAAACCACCAAAAAAAAATCCCAAAACCCAAAAAATCCCGCAAAAACACCAAACCCAAAACAACAAAAAATCCCACAGAAACACCCCAAAAAAACCCCCAAAAATCCCATGAAAACACTCCAAAAAACCCCAAAAATCCCACAAAAATGCCCCAAAAAATGCCACAAAAACTTCATGGGCCCATCAGTGAGTCCCATAGGTGACCTGTCTAAACTTTCTACTGCCAAATCTTTAAATCCCACTGTTGATATACTTCTGCTGTACCAAAGATAACTGATATACACCAGCTATGCCAAGGAAAAAATCAAAAATTAAGCAGTAGATGTCATGACTGGATTATGCCTAAAATGAACCTATTTTACTGCGAGCTACACAGATTCTCCAGACACCAAAAATCCCCTTTCTGTGCCATCAATGTCTATGATTGCATGATTCTATATCCAGTTCTTGCTGCTGTTCTAATGGAGAAGTGACTGATATTCCTCTTCTAGCAGCGTATTAAGCACCTTTTTCCTAATGAAACCTCTAGATTTTAATGAGATTTTACTGTGGTTTTTCCTCCTCTGAACAAATCTGGCAAGAGGCTGGGTGTTTTCTGCTAGCTTGAGAGTTTAGGGGATTTTTTTGTGTGTTTGTTTTATTTTGTTTTGTTTTGTTTTGTTTTGTTTTCTGCCTGCACCTCACTGCTGAGCTCCAGGTGAGCATAAAACAGAAGCAAAAATATCAAACACTCATCATCTTTCCAATGACAGACTGCAGCAGAGAACCTGAGCAGGTCATTTCTCAGGGCAGAACAACACCAAAAGGTCTCAGTAGCCACAAAGAAAGGAGATCACCCCTTGCATGTGATCTCATTTCCTCCTGGGAAAGTGAAAATGTTTTGGTTAAAGTGATGCTGATGGATTTTTACCATAATTCTGTGGCACAACTAGCAAGTTTAGCGGAGTTTTTTGGATTTTTTTGGGGTTTTTTTCGGTTTGGCATTTTTTGGTTGGTTGGTTGGTTCTGGTTTTATTTGTTTTAGTTTTTGTTTTTTGTGGGATTTTTTAGGTTTTTTGTTTGTTTGGGTTTTTGTTTCTGTTTTTTTGTTTTGTTTTGCTTTCGTGTGGTTCCTTTGTGGTTTTGTTTTTATTTTTTTTTGTTGTGTTGTTCGTGGGTTTTTTTGGCTTATTGGACGGCAGGCTTTTTCTTTTCCTTTTTTTTCTTCTTTTTTTTTTGGAAAGAGAGGTGAGGAGGAACTACAATCCCTGTCAGGATGAAGATCTAAAATCAGTATACCATGCCACTTCTCCTGCATGCCAGGGCACTTTGACATGGATTACTGCCAGAATCCAAGCGGGAAAAGAGAAAACTTATCAGCTGCCAAGAATTCACAGAAAAAATTTTAAAAATCCCAGAAAAAAAAAACCCACCAACACCAAAGTACATATTATTTAATATGTCTTATTCAAAGAATAATACTTAAGCTTTTGAGAAAGGCCACTCCAGCAAGGTTAGATGCCTTGACAATCAGCTGCAGAGTGGCCATGAAAGTGATTCTTAAATGTGAAATTCCAATTCCAGATCTGCTGAATGGGAAGCCTTACAACAATCCTAACATTTCAGACATTTTCCTGACTTGAAGTGCAATCTGCTCCACACACACCCAAGGGGCTCTTGGGAGACAAAGCACTGTGCATCTTGCAGGTTTTGTGCTCCAAACCTTGAGCATCAAATTAAATGGGAGCCAGGATGGCAGGAGCTCCCAAATCAAACCACTTCCATGTGCACATAGATAGTTTAGTTCTTGAAATTTGTAATTCCTCAGAAATGGGGTGTTTATCATCATTTTGGCATTCAAGGTGTTCAGCTAATGGCAGTGCCTTCCCCAGCTGTTTGGGCACAGGAGATGTGTTGTGCTTCTCTCACTTCCCTTCTTCCCCTCACTTTTATCTTCAAACAAACAAAACCATCAGGATGTGTCAAGATTCCCTTTAGACATCCACGTGGCTAATGTTTCACAGAATCACAGAATCATTGAGGTTGGACAAGACATCTGAGGTGCTCCAGTCCAGGCTGTGCTCAGTGCCCACAGTGTCACCAGCCCAGAGCACTGAGTGCCACTCCAGGGACACCTGCAGGGATGGGGACTGCAAACCTCCCTGACCACCCTTTCCATGGAGAAATTCCTCCTAAAATCCACCCTGAGCCTCCCCTGGCCCAGCCTGAGTCCCTTTTGCCTCTGGTTAATGTGAAACCATCCAGCTGCATCCCCCTTCTGGGAAAAAAGGTTATTTACCTGAAATATTTTGCTTACTTAAAGCTGGGCTGTATTGTGAACTCCAGCTCACAAACCCAAAAATTGTGCTGGGGTAGCAAATTGGGGAGCAATAAATATCATGGGTTGGTCATTTGTGGAATCACTGAATTCAGGGCATCTCTCTCTGCTCCTCTCTGGAGCTGATCTGAGAGAACACTTTTGTTTTCCTCATATTTCTCCCTGGGTCCTGCTCTTCTTGTTCTGCCTGAAGTCCAGTTGGGAACAGTCCCCCTGCAACACTGTGAAGTGGATTTAAAATGTTCATTAGAAGTCTAAACTGGTGTGAAATCAAAGCTTGAATCAAACACTGACCCTGCTGCTGGTCATCCTTTTTCACATTGCTGGCATTTCCACAAAGAGTTTGTGCTTTGAATTTCTGTCATTTTCCTGCCTGATTCCCTCCCCCTTCCAGAAAGAGTTCCAGACCATCTTTAATCTGCAGTGATCTACCCTTATGCAGCAAACAGGCAGCAATCTGAGCACATATTCCATGTAATTATGTGATAAATGGCTCACAAAGCTGTCCTGAAAAATAAAAATCAGCAGGGCAGGGGCTGATCCTGTGTCTGCTGCTTCCTGCCCTTCCACAGGGATGCAGGGAGAGATGCCAGCCCCCAGGACATGAGCAGCACCCTGTCAAGCCACAAAGAAAAATCCAAAACAACAAAAAAACCCACAAAAAGACCCCAAAACCTCCCCAAAAACTCCCACAGAAACGTTATGAGGTCGATTAGTGAGTCCCCACAGGTGATTTATCAGCAAGCAGAGGAACACAATGCAGTGAAAGAGACTCTGCCACTTCTCATTGTCACAGCAGAAGGAAGGAGGTGAGAAATAACATCTTCTGCTCCAGGGCTTTCCTGGAATTTTCGTGATTAGCACGTTAGAAAAACTGGGAGAAGTCGTAATAATTTTAGTTTTTAAACTTGAAATGCGCTGAAAAGCCAGTGCCTGTGTTTTTATTACTTATTCATGAGGCTGAAAACTGACTACAGAGTTTGCAAGGCTCTCTTGAAACATGTCTTTCTAATAACGATGCTCTTGTGAGACTTTCTGTCAGCAGTGTGATGTGATGCAATCCCATGGGACACATTTTTATGTTAAATGGTGGGAAGTTATCACTATTACCACCACATTCAGGAAGTGTTAATTATACATGATAGACTTATAAGTCTGTTGTTACCTTCTACTTAAGGGCCAAAGGGATTGAAAAAATAAAAATATGGGGATGCACCACTGGCAGGTTGGTGATTCCTTAGTTACATATCTACAAGCCACAGACTCGATTTAATTGAGTGATAAATATGATGTTTATTCTATTATGAAAAACTCAAGGACTCCTTTTCAGTGTGCAATGCAAATCCTTACTTTTGTTTGTTTCAGAATGCATAAAGACACGTGCACTGTCTACACTCACCCATGTCTTGATTTCTCGCTTGTTCTCTATTAAAATGTGAAAAAACCTCATCAAAGTCATCAGAGGATATTGATACAGGAATAAATGTGGTGTGAGGAAAATAATTGAACTCATTCTCTTCAGTCTTACAGAGAAAATGAGATGTTCACCAGTGTAACTAAGCACATATTTATTGCAAATAAGTCACCACACTCACACCTGGTCTGTTTTTTCAGTCCCTCCAAGAGCACTTGCCAGGCAGAACATTAAGGTATGAAAAACACTATTTGAATAACCCCTCTGTATATCTCATGTCATGAGCCAACAGCATCATTTCCACCCATAACACAGCCCTTTCATCTCTGGTCCTATCTCAGATTTTAATTTTTCTTCAAGCACACAGAAATTGAAAAGGGGAAAAAAAAAAAAACAGAAGGCAGTGAAAGATAACATCAGATAAGCCAAGCTCTGAGTACCAACAGATTTTCAGGCATCCAACAGTTCTGCTGTCATTACCACCCTCTCCATGGCAAAAATCAAAAGGGATTATCTGGGCCATAATTAGGGATAGATTCCAAAGTGTTTGCTTTTTGCAATCAGATCCTGTTGTTCTGTTCCTTCAAAAGGTCAATGAGGATTATTAAAAAAAAAAGAAAATCAAGCTAGCAGGGTATTATAGAGAAGCAGGTGGGAGAAGTAGAAGTTCATTATGAGGGAATGGCAGCTTTTTTGGGCAACTTGTGCTGGCATGGGTATGAAGGTTGCTAAAACACAACATAAATATAACATTAATGCAGCTGATGTGTTTTTCTGTTTTCAAATCAGTGCTGCTCAATGCACCTCATACACAGTCAGCATAAATCCCCACATGGAAATGATTTGGGAAAGAGGATTTCTCCCTTTATATTGGACATTAAATTACCATTACTTCATTTTGGAGTTGGGGAAAAAAAACCCAAACAACAACCCACAATGTCTCACTCTGAAACTTGTGTTGATCTTGTTATTAGTTCAGCCTTACCATGAAAAAAAATTTGAGTTAGCTGATTTGACTTCGAAATTTAGTTAGATGACCTTGCTGAGAAATTAATTAAATTAAAAACACCATTGGTATGTAAAGAGTACCAATTGTCATAGCTGGCAAAATTTAATTGTATTATAATTACACTGCATTTATACAGCATAAAATTGTATATATTTATTTTTAATTGTGCATATAAATACATTGCTAGTTTAATTTTCCAGGAATCTAGCTGACTTATCACTTGAACTAACAAAACCTCTGTATTTTACCAGAAACTGCATCACTGCAAGACATAATTAAGTACTTTAATAGTATCTAAATATTTATGTGGCTCCTGAGAATGTAGAAATGTTGGCCTTATGTCTGAGCTATTTAAATAAGATCCTTTAGTATGCCAACATCTGGCTTTGATTCAGGCTATGGCAACTTTCAAGTTCTTAATTTTCTCCAAATTTTAATTCTGCAAAGAACAGCCTATGTAAAAACAAATCACTGCAGTGAGTCCAAAATTTAATTTATCATTAACACAATACGAGGTGACAACTGGCATTCTGTAAGTAATTGCATCTTCAGTGAAGTCCAAAAAACATATAAGCTACAGCTGAAATAATGAACAATCAGAGTAATTTATGATGAAATACGATTAGTATGATGAATCATGGTAATTTATGATGGAATTCATAACTCTCCAGGGTTGCCATGAGAGCCTGATGGGTGAGATGAAAGCACAGCATTAACTACATTTTTCAGCTATTCAAAACGCTGCTTATGAGCTCTTAATCCTTGAAATTCTGCACAGCACACCCAACTGTGTTTTGTGGATACAGGTGTACAACTCTCCAACTATTTAGTTTTTCACAGTGTTTGGTTTTTCTTTTTCTTTTTTTTTTTTTGAAGAGACAAGCAGGGACAAAGAAATAATCTAATCTGTTTTGCATTGCATGTGAGTGATTCTTGCTGATAATTCATCACAAAGCATGTGGACTTCTAAAGCTAATATCTCAGCTCTAATGATGTTAACCCAGTGCCTCCCAGCCTGAGAGGTTAGAATAAAGTATTTTATCCTTTTTTATAAGTCAATTTACCCAAGGTATACTTCTAGGCAACAAAATTATCACACATTTATATCATTGGTTTGGTTTTTTGTTTCTTTGGGGTTTTTTTTCATTTGTTGTTGTTTTATTTTGGTTTTTTTCACACAAGATCCTACGACCAGAAGCATTTGGATTAATATAAATTTAATATAGGTTTTTGGATGAGCTTGTCTTAACTTTCAGGCAAACTCCATAAGACAGTCTTCTTTTAAAGAGCTTGAAAGTGGTGCAAGTGGATGAAAAAAAAGAAATAAAAACCCCATTGCACTCAAGTGGCATCATAAGAAAATGCAATTATCAAACAAAGAAGCAAGGCAATTTCCAAACTTTCCCAAAACTGAAATACAGATATGACTCAATTCCTTGTCAAACAGACAATGACAGTCTGCTGTGGCTATTGGCTGTCCTCCCACGCAGCATCAGCAGAAATGTTTGTCCCAAATTTCAGAGGTTTTAGTGTTTTATTTAAATACCTCAACAGAGGCAAGGAATTCAGTTTACCTCTCAGTCCTGGTGGTCTTCTTTGTAACATTAAATTTATGCCTCATGTGTGAATTTGGAGAGCAGAGATGATTCTAAACACAATCAAGGAATTAAAGAAATTAAAAGACTCTGCTTTCCAAAATGAGAAGAGCAAATAATGACTAAAGCTTGAGTCATTATGTGAAAAAATTCACACTTTTTTCAAAAACTTTGAGGCAGACAATGCCCTTCAACTACAATTCTAGATTTTGCCAGAAACTCTGGTGATGTACAATGTGTTATGCAGGAGCTGAACTTTTCTGGTGCTGATTAGACACAGAAAGAAGCAGCAGTGTGAGAATAGCCAAAGGGGCAGAAAAAAGCCCAACCAAAACACTTAAAATTAAAAAAAAATATGCTTTTTTTTGCAGAGGGAAAAAATAATTCTGAAAGTTACTTGCTATATTTACCAAGGCCTGAAGAGTCAAACAAGCAATCAAGTTCACAAATATAATTTATCTAACAGCTCATCCATCCCCATTAAAGAACAGCTTTGGGGAATATTTACAGCATCAGTCACAGGAACCAGCAAGAGTGACAGCCACAGAAAGACCCTCCTGGGTGCCTGCTTCTTCATAATCACTTTAAAACAAGAGAATTACTTTCTTCTGTAATAATTTATTTTTTAAAAATTTTAGAGACCTATGAAACATGTGATACAAATATGTTACTGCAACTGTCAGTGAGGAGGACAGAAGGAAAGGAAAGCAAAACATATTTGCAGAATCCAGTTCTTCTCCTCAGATCCAAGAATACCTCAACATGGTAGTCAATGGCCAGGAAAAGAAGATGGGTTGAGAATCAAAGAAAAATAAAAAAAAATAAAAAAAAAGAATGCTTCAGCAAAAATGAAATAATTAACAGTTGTACTGGCTGGTTAGTCAAGTTATCACTTCTCATTTTGGACCAGAGGTTCCACAACTGGAGAAAATAAGGGAAAACTGGGAGGATCAAGTTGATCATATCCTGAGTTCTAAGTCTCACATTGAAGATCTCCACGGGGCACATATTTTATTTCACTCTAAATCCACAAAGCACTCCTTGGGATTGATTATGAGGAGTTCATAATTATCCAGCAAACATCACAAGAGTTTCTGAGGGGAAAATTACAATATTAAAATCACACAGTGCTATCTGCATCTATTTAGGAATATCCAGAATATGATTTGGAAATGTGGATTTTTTTAATGCTCTCTGTTTCCTCACTTGCAGTGACCCCTTTGGGTCTTTCTGCCTTCCTTGGAAAGGTGTGGTTGACAAAACTGCAGCAGGAGGAAACTCATTTCACATCACCTGCTCTTCCTGGGGCAATAAAACTATCTGATCTCCAAAGGGGTGAAATTAAATGTATTTTTCAAAGTGCATCCTATTGGTGCAGACACAGCCCAGCAGCAGGAAAGGAGATGAAGGACAGAAATCTGTGACCCAGGAAGGAACTCCCCAGGTCCCTGGAACCACAGACAGATAAAACAGGCAACCCCACAATATTAATTAAATATTGGTTATGTTATTCTATTCTATTCTAATAATTATATTGTATTGTATTATATTATATGTTCTATGTTATATATATTATATTAAATATTAATTACCTCCATTAAACTACCTCCCACAAGCACCCAGGAGTTAATCCAACAGATTTCCCCCGAGCAATTAGGTGCATGGCAAAAAATTCCTCCAACTGGGAAAAGAAAAAAAGAAATAAAAGTGGAAAAAAAAAAAAAAAAGGAAAAAAAAAGGAAAAAAGGAAAAAAAAGAAGTGAAGTCCTGTCTTCTTCACAAAATACCCTGTCAGAACAGGTCGTAGAAAGATTAATGTTATTAGTAAGTTGTCATACAACAACTCTGTATTAATTTGAGCCTCAACCCTACAATCTGTCTCCTCGAATGTATATTATAAGTCTCATTAAAGTTAATGAGGTTTTGACGAGGCTTCAAACTTACAGACTGGATTTTATGATGGTGCACCAGACATTTCAATCAGGCTGGTGTAATCCATTTTGATTTTTGCTGGCTTGCTTTGAGGTTTGCATCTTGCCCCTCACAAAATTATTTCCTTGTGGTGGATTTCAGGGATCCTTGTCTTTAATTATGATGTTAGCTTAATCACAAATACAGGTATTGTATATTCAGGCTGTGATATGGCATTTATTTTGGAATATCTGCTGTAAATGCAGCTTCTTGGGTTATTTATGCAAGATGAAGACCTCCTCAGGCTGACTGGAATGTAAATGGAGCATGCAAGCATGCTGCACAAAATACCTTCTGAAGAACTCCCCTACTAATAGGCAATTAATATTAATTCAGTATTAAAGTGTCTTCCTCCAAGGAAAACAAAAAAAAAAAGTCTAACAAAGCTCTAAAATGAACAAAAATTGAGAACAACAAAAAGAAACCCAAAAGCACAGCAGAATCCACATAGCTATATCTGCATGAGAGTTCTGCTCCTCAAGGGAATGAGGAAATTTGCCACAGTCAGAACATCAGGACTTTGCATGCTGTGATGCAGGAGAATCCACAGATGTCAAACTTTGATTTTTGCTATTTTTGTTTTGCCACTCACCATTAAAAAAAGTTAAAAAAAAGAACTATGAAAGTATGAGGTTTTCTCATAAAAATGTCTCATCAAGGCTTTGAAACTGCCACCAAAGCATGGATTTAAGCAGTCCAAAGAAACTCAGGAAATAGTTGTTGAGGATCATTGTTCCCAAATCCAGTGAAGGGAGAACAGAATTTACTCAAGTTAATCTGAAAACCTCCATAATTCTGTCAAGATTTGAAACATATTTGTGCAAAACGAAGAACTGGTCCAGAGTTCTTATGTTCTGCCACAACACCTGAAAGACCAATAATTAATATAGATCTGGATGCTCAAGGGTCATCACTGACTTTCTGACTTCACCCTCTTCTGCAGGGGATTTATGAGGTAATTTTATTCAGATTACCACAGAAGTGAGTTCTCACCCAGCAAAACATGTGCAACACTGTTTGGTAGCAATTCCCCACAAATAAGAGCCTCCTAAATTTTAGAATCTGGCATAATTTCAGATTCTCCCAGCTCAGACTGAAATATTACATCCATTTAAGAGCTGCTTTCTGGTTGAACCGAAAACAATTATCACTCAGTGGAATTAGAAAGAGATGAAGGAAAGCAAGTGTTAAATGATATTAAGAGTCCCACCTGCAATAGTGGCTTGTTGAGTGACATGATTTTGCTGTAAATCAGCCTGGATTTCAGGCAGAGTTCCTTCCACATGACCACAAGGTGTTATCCATCTCACCTGACCTCAAATGTTTACCTGGAATGTTTACAGCAAATTGCTTGCCTCTATTCTGCCCTCAATTAAATATTGCAACCAAGAACACCTGCAAAATTTAACTGATTTTCCTACTGTAATTTAGATTTATTTTCCTTTTTTTTTTTTTTTTTTAAGAGATTTCTTCATTTAACAAAAGCTTATTTCCAGAACGGAGAGTGAATCTGACAATTTGCACAAAACCTCCTGGCAGGAACACCCAAGTTGCAGAGTGCTGCATCCACCCCAGCTGTGATGGCCTGACTTAAAAAAAGCATCCAAAAGTGACAAAAAACATCATTTACTCTGAGCAGGTATGGGCCATGGGGTTTTGTGAGCCTGTAAGAATTAATTAGCTCTGAATGTACAAAAATGAAGTGTTCCAGGCCAGGTTGGACACTGGGGCTTGGAGCAGCCTGGGACAGTGGGAGGTGTCCCTGCCAGGGCAGGGGTGGCACTGGGTGGGATTTAATGTCCTTCCCAACCCCAATAATTCCATAATTCTGTGATTCTATGAATTGCACCACATCCTGGAATAACTACATTGTCATGTCCACAATGAAAGATTACACAAACATTCCATCAATTTGACTTTTTGTGGTTTTTTTTAGTTCCCTGTAGTTAGAAAACTTAATGCTTACTGAAGTAGCTGCCCCAAATTCATTTGGGTAACCCACTCAAGGCAGTTGCACACATGCAGACAAACTCTGTAATGTGAAATTAGCTCCCAGTTGCTCAGCAAATATTGAATATGTAAGCTGCACAAGTTGCTTTCTACTAGAGATTAATTGCTACTTTTTAGAGTGTGAATATGCTGCAAAAGAAATGAAAATATGCAAAAGGTTAAGCAACTGAAGATCTAAATATTAAATCTGAGCTGCATATTAAATATATAAATATTAATTACCTCCATTAAAAAAAATGTAAGATATCTAACAGCATTGAAACATAGAAAACAAAATGCTGTCTGTTCTCACAGAAATATATTGAACTACTTGATGTTAGCTGTCTTCTTTAATGGCTAATTAAGCATTTCTTACTATTTTGTGGTCATAAATTGGAACAAAATGTATTATCTATAAAAAAATCAAATTTAAGATATTTTTTGTATTTTGGTAGGTGACTAGATTCCACTGAGAACACTCCGGAAAACAGTGAGAAAGAATTAAAGAAAATTATAGCCCAATCCATCATAAAATCTTGGGCTCAAGTTTGTGGGTGTCTGTGAGAGAAAACAAAAAGAACATTTAGTCTTAACTTGATACTGAACACTTTTCTTGTTACTTTAATGTGGAAAAACCTACTTAAAATAAAATTCAGCCATTATATGAAATGCTTGTAGAGAAATTATTTTTAAAATCCATACAGCAGCAATTCCCAGCTAACACACAAATAGCACCGTATAAAGTGTACTGATGTTACATGCTTCAAAATGTTACATTGCATTTAAAATAACAAATCTGGTAAGTTTCTACAAGCTTAAGAATTTCAACTACAGGTGTAACAGTTATGTTCTCTAATCAAAATTCACAAATTCCACGCAAGCAATGAGTGTCCTTACCCAAATATGTTAAACATATGAGATTGGACTCACTCCTCTATTTTTAGTTTTCCACAACTTCTAACCAGCCACTCCCTAGGAGCTCTCCAGGCTTGCATAAATCAGCTTAATTAGCAGATACTCAGCTGGATCATATTCTGTGTCCACTTTTCACCTTTAAAAACAGACAAGGGTTTGTAAAATGCGCACACAACGTCATTTTACCTAGGTGGATTAAACTGCACATTTTCTAAAATGCAATTCCTACTAAGTCCTTATTTGAAGTATTCATTTCTTGGGGTTACAGGAGGATTTAGGTGGTAACAACTCTAATTCAGGAAGGACTAAGCCTTGGGATATCCTCTCTTCAGTTACACCAGAGAAAGAAATCACTGTCCTACCTCAGACAAATCAAACTATTCCTCCCCTTTCATGGCCAAAAAATGCAGGTGAGAAGATAAGGATTGGCTCATCAAGTCAAGCTGATGTACAGTTTTAATTATTATTAAAATTATCTTTCCAAACTTTCATATTGGAAAGTCTCTGAAATGGGTTATTTACTCTTAAATCTCAAATTAGTTTGTCTAGCTTTCATGTCCATGTATTTATTAAATAACTTCTACTATGACTGCACAAGTAAAGCCAAACTCCTTTTACTAACAGAAACTCATAAAGGTCATTGCAATATCCACAAAACTGTTAGATTCAAAATAAATGCCTGAATTTCTCTCAAAAAACTCCTGCTTGATAACACTGTGAGATGTCTGACCTTCTCAAGAGAGCAGATTTAGAGCTGTGTCACTCCACGTTTGCAACATTGCTTTGACTTCTCAGGGATATTCTTACCAGTCAAAATAAGCCTTCAGGTACTGCAATCTGAAAAATTGCTGCAAAAATCCATTTATTTGATGATTGCATTGTGTGTCTAACATTTTCCACCTTGTAACAACAACACCAACAGGATACAAATGTTTGACTCAAAAATGTTTGACTCAAAAATGTTTGGCACAAAATCCCTAAACCATACATCCAGGAACAGCACTGACATGGCAGTGCTTGGCTAGAAGAACTATTTACTAAAAAAAAAAAAAATTAAATTGTATTTTCTCCACGGAAATGTTTTTTTTGTCGATAAAATATTTTCAACGTTTCCACTTTTCAAAATAGTCTTCAGGTGATTGGTGAAAGTATAGATGGACACAAATGAAGAAGCTTGATGTGATGTTTGCCATTTAACTTCCCTCTTTCCATCTGTCATTTGCAGGAAAACACACAAATATGAAGATACAACCAGGGAATAGTCTAAAGCTGAACTCAGATTAAATCATTATTTCACTGGTGACATTTATTCAGATTTATCATGCCATGAGTTCAACAGATGTGCAACATTCAGAGGCAGTCAGTGGCACATATAACTGATACCACAGTCAGTGGAAATAAAGGAAATAAAGTTGCAAAAGTATGACAGGAACATAAGAATATTTGCACAGGTAAGTAATTTTTAAAAGCAAAAGTTCCTCTGCCACGGCTCTTTCTTTAGAATTGCACTGAGAGCAGATTCACCTTTCCCTCTCCCATTTCCTCCTAATCATCTTGTTTCACTACAGTGAAGGACAGAATCGAAAGAAATGCTCCTCCTGACATGAAAGTAAGCCAATTTTATAGTATTTCTGTCTCCAGGAGAAAAGCAGCCATGCAGAGTGCACTTCACACTGTTTTTGGGAGAAAAGGCTTTAGAGAGAAGAGGGTTATTCCACATCACACCCAGTGAACAAGGAGCAGAAGTCAAACCCTTGATCTTGGAATCATTTCCTCTTCCTTGGTCTTACTGTCACTTAAATCAGCAATACCAGTCCCATAATAAAAAAAGGAAAAAAATATTGACAAAACTTCCTCCACAAAACCCAACAGGGTAGCAGGATGGGCGGCAAGAAAAATTAGTAAGCAGTTAAAATACTGTAATAAGTGCAAGATGTATTTGGGCAAACCAGGGTGTAAGAGTTGTGAAGCTCAGGGAAGGACAAACCTAAGTGTGTGGAGACCTGCAAGGAGAAAATCCCCTTTTCGGAATACACACAGGTATTTTCAGGTTTGTCAGACAGCGTTCTGTGAGGATTTACAGATTCCCAGAATCCCAGGATATCTGGGGTTATTCCATTCTAAAAATCTTCCTCAACTGGAAGATGACTATGAGGCACAAATAACTTTTTAAAAAAAATTTCATCACACAACCAGCCTGTGTTACCCACTTTTTCTTTGAAACTTTAAAACTGTCAAATTTTTAAAAAGTTTAAAACTTTTAAGAAAGTTTAAAACTGCCAAGCTACTTAACATCAAGATACTAAATCCAAAACAGGCAGGATATTTAACTTCCTCTAAGATTTTTTTTTTCCAGACACAAAATCATAAAAATATTAGCCATGTGGATTCATTTATATGGCCATCAAAATTTGAATGAGAACAATACCAGTTTTTCTAGAAGCCACAGCCTATTTAAGATAAAAATTTGATTATATACTTTAGTTTTTGAGGTTTTTTGATTTTGTTTTTTTTGCTGTCTGTGTTGGTTGTGCCTTCTGGGAGATCCAGTTTCCATTTTCAGAGCTGTCTAGCAAACAGCTTAGAGTATCACCATGTACCCACAGATGCTCACAGCAAACCAGAAAGAGTTTCCCACCAGACTGAGGAAAAAAGGGAAATACATGATGCTGGACAGGATTGTGGGATGTAAAGCTCACGTCTTTGGGATGTAAATTAGACAGATACAATTAGTCAAGGATTAGACAATTCTGGGCTCAGGAGCTGATCTTTGTGGGTTTTGGCTACTCCTGGTAACAGATAGTTAAGGTGGGGCATTAGACCATTATTTATAATCATCTCACATGTTAGTAGATGAAATTAAGACAGTGTTTAAGGAAATAAAATGTTGAAACTATAAAAAAGGTCTTGCTGTTAATCACTTAACTTTGTGTAAATAGCTTCTGAACTCTTAACACACATCGTTATCACTTTCCAGCACATGCAATAACTTCACTGTCTTCCAAAATGTGTCTTCCAGGACCCCTAAGCCTTGAATTTAGTATTAAGACACCTCTTCCACAAATCTAATCTCAGTTTTATGGTGATCAAAACTGGGTACTTGAACCCATCATGGATAACTCACTACTTGTCACATGAATATTTCCTCCTAACACCTCACTGTGATAGTTTAATCACTGCTGGCTCTTCAAGAATGCAAACTTACCCCAAAACATCTGCTTTTTAAAATTGTGTGAATTGAATGTTGATATTGTTAGAAATATTTTCCACATTCAAGCCATATCGTTGGATCTGTGCTATTAAAAATTTGTTGAGGGCAGATGAAAAAAAGAAAAAGAAAAAAAGAAAGAAAAAGGAAAAAAGAAATAAAAAAGAAATAAAAAAGAAATAAAAAAGAAATAAAAAAGAAATAAAAAACAATTAAAAAATTCTAAAAAATTAAAAAAGAAATAAAAAAGGAGAAAAAAGAAAAGAGAAAGAAGAGAGAAGAGAGAAGAGAGAAGCGAGAAGAGAGAAGCGAGAAGAGAGAAAACAGAAAACAGAAAGAGAAAAGAGAAATGAGAAAACAGAAAAAAGAAAAAGAAAAGAGAAAAAGAAGAGAAAAAAGAAAAAAGAAAAAAAGAAAAAAGAAGAAAAAAGAAAAAAAGAAAAAAAAGGGAAAAAAAAGAAAAAAGAAAAAAGAAAAAGAAAAAAGAAGAAAAAAGAAAAAAGAAAAAAAGAAAAAAGAAAAAAGAAAGAAAACAGAAAGAACTTAAGTAAAAATTTCTCTGAGCACTTTCCAATTCCTGGAACCTTGCAGCTGTTAAGTCTCAAGACGTAAATGGAAACAGACTTCACATCAAAGTCAGTAGTGCCTTGCAACACCACCTGTCCCCATTCCCACTTGTTAAGCCACATTCTCTGACAAATCCTGAAATCTCTACACAGTTGTCCACACAGCAGATTAAACACTAAACCAGCCAGACCTCCCATTTAGGAGAGCAAGTCTGAGAAAATAGGTGTTCAAATCCATTTCTGCTGACATCCCCAAGCAGATTGCTTCCTCCCTTCCTGCTATCCCTCCTCTCGGATAGCTGAGTGGGACTGGAAAGGGAGAAAGAACATAAAATATAGAATAGAGAGGGTGTTTGCAAGGTAACCTGATTTCAAAATAAACAACAAAGCACTGTGGTCGTTCTTGTGCTCCTGTCTAGGCAATTCTTGTCACCAGAGACAAAGTGATGAGGGGGAAAAAAAAAATCCCAGCAGGGCAGGCTAAAAAAAAAGAATATTGAGTGCAGAGTAAGATCTCTCCGTCCCCCTGACTGAATCCTTACAGAGACAGACACTAATAAAATCCTTGGAGGAAAGAAAAATGCTTTCATAGCTTTTTTTCCCTCAGATTACTTGCTCTGCCCTTGCCTGCTGGGTCTTTCAGAAAGGAGTACATTTGTAAAGGAAGACTTGTCCTCTGCCTTAGAGGTTATCACAAAATCTATGTTGGACACCACACCTCAAGCTTCCAGATATTTACTGTTTTTTCCTCTTTCCTATCTCTCTAAACAAATGATATTTTTTCCCTATGTTTTGCACGTTTTCTTTTTCAAGTGGAGGAAATTGATTTTTTGGTTAGCGGTGGGAGTACCCAAACACACAAGAAATCTTTTCAATCCTGAGTCTTGCACCAGCCAAAGAGACTAAAAATTAATCCTGGTTTCACTCCAAAAGTGCCACCTTCTCAGCAGAGCTCCTCCTCGGGTTGTCATACAAATTTCAATTATCATTTCAGAACCTCCCTGCATCCCTTGGAAATTAGTAAGACAGAGGAGTACATGCTACACCTGAATGGCTGACAGCCACAGCAACACTCTGAATTGCCACCTGAGAGCAGAGCAGGGCTTTGATTGGCACTCATTCACTGACTCTCCCATGATTACTCTATCCAAATATCATTTTCCTTCTTTCACAGAGCGTCGCTTCCCTGAAATTTTTCACTGCGTTCACTTTGGAGAGATAACTTATCATACCCACTGCTGCAGCTCACAGTTTGCCCACACCTGCACATCCATCATGAGGTTAATTGTAACAGGGAGCTCCATGCACGGGCAATTTCACCCATTTTTCACCCATTTTCGGTTAATCTATAAGAGCTATTGCTATGAAAGTTCATGTGCAGAGAACTCCTCTGCACAATGAGACTCACAACAGCCTTTCCCTACTCTCTGTGCTCTTACAGACACACCCCTTGATGCCAAGATGAATATTTGTCTCTCTTGAGTCTCTGAGAGAACCTTTTTTTTAGCAGATGAAGCAAAAGTAGATTACTGTGCAAATACATAAAAATAAGTTTTGGTTTCTACTTGATTCTGTCGATTGTATTGTAACGTCATGAAATTTAGTAACATGAAATATATGCAAAATAGGCAGTGCAATTTCCCAGAGCATGTTGGAAATAGAAATTTCAAAGTGATTGTGCAGGATTTGCATTTTCACTGGTGTTTCTAGCAGCTGTGCTTGCTGATGATCACAATAAAAGCACATAAGAAGTCCTGGTCTGTTAAGAATCTGAACCCTCAGATTCCAATCTCACTGCACCCATTAACCAGCTTGTTCTTCCAATATCTCCCTTTCTCACCACTGGATGGAAAATGTGGTTTATTTTTTCTCTGATGAAAAGCAGGGGTTTGTTTCTTTCTGGTACTCCCTGAGCAGAAGAAATGAGTGTATATATCTATATGAAAGCAAGCATATTGCAAGATATAAATCCTTCTTTCTGGATTTAGATACTAGAGCTGCTTGATATGGGCAGAAACATTCTGACATGGATTTCCAAAATCCTGCTCTAAAGCCTTGTCACATAAAGAGTGTAAGTTTTTAATACCCTTTTACACTTCCTGCTAACTCACCATCAAATAATCAAAATGTGAATTACCTGCTTTCCAGTATCAGATAACTATGGGGATCACAGACTCCATGAAGCCAAAACACTCAGTAACTCACTCAGCCAGGCAAGGGGAAAGGTAAATTAAAAATCCCTCAGGTACTGGGATAAATCAACACAAACTGCTTTCCACATACAAGGCTTGGGTGGAGCTCTGCCATTTGCAGCAGATTTTGGGGTTTGTCATTGTTTGCTGTTTTGAAAAGCCTGAAAAAAGGAATTTTCATACTTTCTTTCTGGAGTTATTATGCTGGAACACACAGAATCTGGAAGCTGGTGGGCAACAGCACCTGCAGAATTTGAGAGACTGGATAATCAGACAGACAATTCCCACCTCAGGCGTGGGGCTCTGGACAGAAATGTCTCAGGGAAACACAAAGGAACACCCTATAAGAGGTGGAGAAGGCAGCAATAAAATAAGTAATAATAATAATAATACTGGCTTTAAAAACTGTGGATAACAAACACCACCACATTAATCCAAAGGCTGATTCTAGCTGCCTGTGGAAACACCCAGAAAAACTATGGGTTTTTGCCAAGGATGTACTGATAATTAATATTTTGAAAGGAAACCAGTCCAGATTTTTAACAGGACTGAAATGAGAGAGACTCAAGTACAGGGAAGGAAGCAGAACCTGTGTCAGGGGTTAGGTGCTGTGGATTTAACACAGTGCCCTGAAATCAACAAGTTCTTGTTTGAAAATTCTGAAATGCAGAAGTTTGCAGGAAGTTGTGCCAATTATTCTCCATCTTAAAATCATCTGAATGTCAAAATGAATAGAGGAAGAAACCCTCAGAGTCTGTATCAACAAGAGCTCTGCAAAGATGAGTGTTAAATAAGGGTTTATAGCTTCCTTCCTCTTGTCTTTGGCCAGGTCAATCACTCATCCACAAGTGATTCACAAACCTTGCTTTCTGCTGGACTGCAATCTTCCAGGTTCCCCACTTCACACAATATTTAAGGAAATAAAACATTGAAATCATCTGTACCAACGAGGCAAGTGAAAATATGTTTGGTAATTCATGTTGAAAAATACAAATTGTAGCTCCTGTACAGCATAGCTGAGCAAGCTGAGTTATACTGTAAAAGAAGATTAGCTACTCATGGAAAAACAGAATGGGCTGAACATTGTGAATTACAGTTGAACTTCAATAAAAATTCAGAGTGCCAGAAGAAAAATCTTAATGTTTTCAAGATGGCATAAGTATTTCCAATTTGTATCCTGAAACAAGATTTCATTTTGAAATGTGATTGCTGTGGTTTCCTTAGCAAAGTGAAAAACACTCCAAAACCACAGAATGTATTATTACAGGAAACAAAGATCAACATTTTCAGCTTGGAGGAAGAACTTTTTCCTCCATTTTGGTCAGCAAAACTGTTATTCACAAAGCAAACACCATGAATCAGAGGTGAAACATATTGGAGATACCACTGGGTTTATATTTGCTGGAAGTGCCACAAGATACAAAATGATTGACACAGGTAATTACAGGAAAAGGAAAAATGATCTCATGGTTCAAACAGAGGAATTAAACCTCAGAGTTACCTTGTCTTTCACCCAGACTGTTCTTAAAGGATTGCTACCTGTGACGCTCATTTTGTGAACTCCAGCTGATACAAGCAAAACTGATGAGAATGGAAATAAATGCAATAAATTCAATAAGTGTTAGATGTTTTACCTGAATTTTTAAAATCCGCCTTGAAGGAACAGAATACTTAGACAATATCACACAGCCCAGAGTGCCCTGCCTCAGTTTCCTACTTAATTAGGTGGTCTCATTTCAGGGGCTTGTTATGTAAATATTTTCAGATGCATTCAGCAAGCTTGCAAAGGTGCTACAGAGACACTGATGAGGCCTGCAAGGAAATTAATCATTCTATTTCAGGAGCAGGTTTTGAATAGTCTGCAATAAATAATGCCTAACTCTGCTGTGACTCTACAAGGCAAATAGGTTTTGAGCCACAGCTCTGAGATAAATAAGGAAAAAAGCCCAGCTTTGTACAGGTTTGGGCTCTGGACAGGAATTCTCCCAGTCTGCCAACCAGAATTGCAGACAGAGTGGTCTGAAGGGCAGTCTGAGCAGCATTCCTTGATGGAGTTGAAAAATCACTGCTCAGGTGGAATGGAGATAAGTACAATCACATTGGGCAGAGAGAAGCTCTTGGCAGAACCAACAGCAGTTTAGAGGAAAGGTTTACAAAATCAGAGAAAAGCAATCCTGTTCTTCTGCACCCTGAGCTTCCTCCAATTTACAGTCAGAGGCTTTTCTTCTGTATGTCTGAAGTGTTTCTTGAACCTGAGCAAAACCTGTGGCGATAAAACCTGACAAAACATCACTTTTTAAGCAAACACTGGATTAAAAAGTACTTTTATTTGCTTTAAAGTGAGACCATCTTATCCAAGGGCATGGGGAACCAGACGTGTGCCCACAGCACAACGACTGAATCCACTCTGATGGTTTTTCACATACTATTTGCAAATCTTTATGTTCTGCTAAAAGCTTTGATCAGCTCCCATCCAGGAAGAACTTTGAGTAAGTTTGATTTTTTTTTGTTTTGTTTTTAAAATCCCTGAACTGACAAAAAATGTTCCACTTTACCTGAGCAACAGGCACATGTGCTCATATATTTGAAAGGAGTAAAAAATACCTGGTTGTATCTGTAGGGACTAGACACAACTGCTACCTCATATTATATTCAAAAGAATTCTGCAATGCCACTGAGATCATGACATAATGAATGTAATAACGAATGCAAGGAGCTGCTGTAGAAACACCTTTTACTGAATGATGAGCTGCACTTCTAAGTGAAAAAAACACCAACCACTGCCTGGTGCCATAATGAAAAGTCTCAATTTTTAAAACAGGAAACAGCATGGAATCATTTATTACATCACAAGCTAAAGCTAAGCTAAGCAAAGGCCATTCAGACAACATCAATTTTTGTGTCTCCTTCCTCTATAGTGCTTGCCTAACTTTGAAAATCTAATATTCCTTTAGCTTTTTTTTTTTTAAAGATACTTTGCAGCTGAGCAGGGAAGAGGTATCAACTCAGATTTTACCAAAAGATATAAAAATTGAAGGACACTGACTAACAAAAAACTCTTTCTTCCAGGAGCAGAAGAAGCCAAAAATTTTCCTCAGTTACCAAACTCGGTTATTTTGGTAAGCCTTAACTTTAGACCAAGATTAAAAAAACATTAAAATAATCTCTAAAATTTACTATTACTGCGTGGCTCACTGGGAATGAAGCACTCAACTGAGAACACATTTCTGAGAGGAAGCAAATTGAAGTGGAGAGCAGGAACAACCCAATGCTCAATGAATTTTAACATTCTTCAAGGTGGCATCATCTAACTAATTAAACTGATTACATTTGTGAACTTCAAAAGCCTAGAGATAAGTTCCTAATCTTGAGTAGTCTTAAAAACCTTGATTATTAATCTGCTAATTGTGTGAAGGCATTTGCTACTAACTTCAGCAGTTCAGGAAGAGAAAATAAAACAACCTTTGTATATCGCTCAAAGCCTTTTAAAATAATAATGTGAATTTTTAAACTCTGATTCCCACTGCAGCCACTGACAGAAAGTAATTGCATTCTTTATCAGAAAGAAAATTTGAAGTTAACAGAAGGATAGTTAAAACTATCCTCAGACTTCTAACCACCAGGGGATTTTTTAGTTTCCACTCCCAATATTATTGGAAATATCGTTCATCACAAGAACTGTGTGGGAAGGAATGTATCCCCAGTGTGGCCATGCTCCTCTTTACTGTAAAAGAGAGCATTTTATGCTTTATTTTTAATGTTTCCTGTCATTAACCCTATCTATGACAAAGCCTAAAGAAGCACCATTAGCACTATGTACTGAGAAATGAGAATTACCTGCATTAAACAGAAGTGACAATGAACAGGAGCAGGAGGAAGAGGAAGAGAAGGGAAGTACCAAGAAAAAGGCACCAGGAGTAAATGACTACTGTGGATTCCTTGCAGCTGAATTATTCCAAATTGTTCCATTCCACTCTGCTCAAACGTGGGAAGTGCTCAAACCCAGCTCTCCCAGCCCTTGCTCTGTGAAGGGGTTTTTACCTTATTGCACAATTTCTCTGCAAGTTTCAAAGGCAGAAATTTAATTCATACAGACCTGTCACATCTCCCTGCTCACGAGGAGGATCCTCTCTTGGTTTTCCTGCATCAAATGCAAGCCAAGGGGGGAAAAAAGAGAGTTTTGATTTCCCTTTTTGTTTCAGAGTGCACTACAAAGAGCTGTGCGCCCTCTCTTCCCACACAGCTCATCTCCACCTTCCACCCCTCTGTTCCCCCGGGGCTGACCTGCCAATAAACCTACACGTTAGCTTTATATTCCTTCTGGGTGCAGCCCTCCTTCCTGAGAGATGAAAGAAGGATGGAGGAAATTGGACAGATTTTCATCGTTATACAGACCAAAGCTACCTCATCCAGGAAAGTTTCTGAGTGAAAAGAAGAGGGGAATATGTACAGAATTGGTTCATTTTTTTGTGCAGTGTCCCCTGCCCGCACAAACATCTAGACCTTGGATCCACAGTTCCTTTTGGGTGTTTTCCCTCCCAGGCATAAATATTGTATAATTGGTATATCTGTCCATGCTTTCCCACACTACCTCTCTGACTTCCAAAAACTGCTTTAATCTGCTTTCCCAAACAAGAAGACGCGCGCAATTTAATTGAATTTATTTTTAAAATGTGCATCGTGAGTAGAATATTAAGAAATTCAGAATAGTTACCTCCTTAGGAGGTGAAAATAGCTGGCTCTGGATAAGTTATTCCACATCTTGTCCCATCCCCATGCCAAAATATGCCGATTATCCATCATCAGTTATCAGCCAGCCCACTCTATAAATATGCTAAATACCAGCAACAGTTCAAAATCTGTTCTCGCAATCAAAATACATAACTAGAAAAGTTTTCACTGAAGTGCTTAAATATTTTAAGAAGTCTTTCTGACAAGCCAAATGTGATTTACAATGGGGACACAGAACACACACACTACGAGCTGGTTAAAAACAGGGGGAAGAAAAGATAGAAAATTTATTCACATTTGTTACTCGCAAAATGACATCTGAAATGACACAGTTATTTAAATGGAAGATATGCTGCTGGTGTCTGAACAAAGGCACTGAGCCCCATGCAAGCTCCAAACAAATGTTACGGATAGTTACCAGCTCTCTGTCAAAGGTCTGTGAGGTGCCACTCAAGGGCTGTACAAGAATTCTTAACATCCACTCTTCGTTTTTATTAAAACGACCAGAAGCAGATTTTCTCAACCTGCCAGTCTTTTCAGAGCTAAATCAAAAGGCTCCTTCTGACATCAAGCCTTGGAACTGTCTCTGATGGAGAACGGCGCCTGCCACATGATTTAAATTTTAAAAATTAGTTACCTCATTAAGAACTGATGTATGTTCAGCAGGAAGACAATCCTACACAGTGAGAAATTATATGGGCCAGATGATTAAGCTGAACAGCCAGTGGAATAAATGTGTTCCATTCCAGCAGGTAGAACTCCTGAGCTAAAGTATCCAAGTTAATTGCTCTCCTGCTTTTAAATCCCAGTTTTCACTGAGAAATTACTACATAATAGGCCAGGTGAGGCTAGTGAGGCCTCAGTGAGCAGGTGAGAGAATTAAGCAGCATCAAAACTTCTAAAGCAGCTGAATCTGCAGGGCTAGAGAAGGAAACAGTGGAAACAGAAAAGAAAACATATTCCATACATTCTTTATTTACCCAGCATGAGTAATCCACAGATGCAAACTCCAGGAGAGCTGGAGAGAGACTTGGGACAAGGGCTGGAGGGACAGGACACAGGGAATGGCTGCAAACTGCCAGAGGGCAGGGATGGATGGATATTGGGAAGGAATTGTTCCCTGGCAGGGTGGGCAGGCCCTGGCACAGGGTGACAGAGAAGCTGTGGCTGCCCCTGGATCCCTGGCAGTGTCCAAGGCCAGGTTGGACACTGGGGCTTGGAGCAGCCTGGGACAGTGGGAGGTGTCCCTGCCAGGGCAGGGGTGGCACTGGGTGGGCTGTAAGGTCCTTTTCCAACCCAAACCATTCTGGAATTCTTCTTCATTCTCAGCAACCTCACGTCAATCACTTGAGCAGCTCAATCTGGTACGTGAGGGAGTTGCTAGGAAAAAAATAACCCACACCAAGAAAGCCAGAAACCAAACAAAAAAAAACTGTTCTCCAGGAAAAAGAAAGGTTAAAAAAAAGGTATGCTCAAGCATACTCCAGAAAATGTGAGTGCAGAAGATAGAAAGTCTGTTTTCATGTTCTTCACTATATGTTTCCTGAGTCTGTCCTGACTACTTGCTCAAATAGTTGGAGGACAGAATAAAAATGCTGAAAATTTACATCAAAAGTTAAAGCCACAGATCCAGCTTCACCACTATCCTACCCTTTCTAAGGTAAATTGTTTCCTTCTGCAGTTTATTAAGGAGATATAGGGAGCCAGAGTCCATAGTACTGCAACAAAGAGCCCAGAATAGCTTGGCAAAGTTTTTACTTTTCAAAAACTCCAGCCTTGGAAATACTAAAATTCACACACAAACAAAATACACGTAAATAAAACCACCTATAAAAATGCATTTTGGACCCACAGGCTCCTTGAATTCAAATCTGTCCCCTTTTCCTATATTAAATATAATGTATTAGTAAGAAATGCTGTGATCTTTGTCATGTCTTTATGTCTGCTATTGTGCATTCTTTAAATAGAAGTGTATGAAAAATGTCTGGCCAATGTATTCTCCACATTGTTTGTACAGTTTGAGTGTATTAAACCACACGGGACATTACATTTTACATCCACACATATAAATCCCACGTTTGTGCTCCAGCAGTTGGCAAATACCAGTCCTCTGTAGTTCAAGGGGAAAAAAAAATGGTGAGTCTCTGGAATCCACAAAAATGCTAATGGAAATGTGGGATTTTAAGGAAGAATGTGCTACACCCATTATTTCACGGTTATTTTCCTGCTTTTTGTTAATCTTCCCTTAGCTGTTAAAAAAAGAGTGTTCTAATTTAAAGCTGTTAGATTCTAGTTTAAATATTATTTCCACAAATGTAATGAAACGCTACCACCAGTATTGGTTTATTATTGACTTTCTGTTGCTATAAAGCAATAAAAGGTGCAAGAGATTATTTCCCCAATATCTTGTGGTAAGCAGCTGAAAGCAGTAAATGTTTCCTGACATCTGAAATCATCATTCCTAACTCATTATTGAACTCAGCAAGGCCCTTTATAGTACAAGAAGCAAGGTCAGGATTAGGTTTAAAGTGGGAACTCATTCTACAGAGCTTTTCAACACTATTTATGGCTGTTCTGTCCATGGGCATTTGAATTGTTTAATGTTTGCTTGCTGCCATAACCCAGGACAGGATCAGGAGGACAAGGAACAGAAGAAATGCTAGGAAAAAGTGGGGGAAAAAAGGTCTCACGAGAAATTTTAAAGTGTTTTGCAAGGATATCATAAAGGAGTAGGCATGGAAAAAAAGATGGATCAAATCAGAGAAATATTCCTAAGGAGTGATGGAGAATGCTATGCAGAATCCAATTGAGATAACACCGATGCTAAATCAGCGTCTTTTAAAAGGACAGAGAATCCTGTTGAATCCTAAAGTTCTATCAGTGCCCCAAAAAGAGGCTTCAAATTATCTAAACAAGGGTGGGTGAATATCTGTAACTCCCCTGAGTCCTTTTTCAAAGTGATGCCTTTTGTTGTGCTCACAACCAACTTCGACACAGATTTCTTTATTCTTTCCCTCGGAGAAAGAACACCATTGTTCTCCTTCCGCCTCCCCACCCTTGACTTTTCTTCACTAAACAACACATGAATAGGCAAAAGCTAAAAGTAAAACCAAGCTGAAGGCTAAAGAGACATCCCATTGTATCACTGTCTCGAGCATTCCTTCAAAACACCTCCAAAGAAATCTTTTACTATGGTAACACCTTTTGCACTGACACCATTCCCCACCGAAATGCAGATGACAATAGCATTTATGAGCAAATCTGCACTGCTCTTTTAGGATTTTTCTCCTCCCAGCTCTGGGGCTTGTGCCATAATTGCAGTGGACACCTGGAGGGACAGCCATATGTCATGGATCCTGTCTCTTCCAGAGCCATCAGAACCCTCAGTTTTGCCCCAGACATTCCAGCTATCACAGGCATGACAACACCCGTGACAGCAGACATCCTGCCTAATTACAAGTGTCACTTTTCCACTCTCAGACACTATGCAGAGAAATTCTCATGAGTCTAATGCATGTTTAAAGCCATCACGTTTTACACCAGACCCCCAAATACATCATTATGATAACAGGTCAACTACAGCCTTGCTCTCCATGTGGTTTAATTGCAGCTGCTGCTCTTTAGGCAAGATGCTGCAGGACTTGTATTCGCCAGCTCTGCCTTAGCAGGGCCTCCTGTCAGCATCATTAGCACAGGAAATGCAAAGTGAATCTGGATTTCATGTGTTTAATGAGTGCTGGAAAGAGTGGCTCCAGCACAGAGGCACTTGTTTGTGGTACGTGCCATTAAATAGGTGTTTTAGCGTTTCCATGGGCAATCTTGCTGCTGATGGGAATGTTGTCAATGCATTGATACAGCAGAGGAATAATTAAATGGACATAAGGAATACAGTAATACAAATGGGACAGCATTTACAGCAATATGCCAGTTCTCAGCACAGAGGTGTTCTATGACTTTATAAATGTATATTTTATAAATTTTATAAATTAAAAATTTATATGTCCCTCTGAAGGCTCAAAGATTTGGCCCTCTGTGGGCTCAAAGATCTAACTGATCATAGGGTCCACACTGGTTTTTCACCATGGAAAAGGCAGCTGGCATGCTAAAGATGTATTAGATGAGATATTTCTGATAGAGATGACAAAAATCTGAGTATGATTCTGGTGGGTCTCAGTGAGCTCTTGGATGATGTGCAGTCATGGTCACTGATAAAACGTGAATTTAAGCACACAAAGAGAACTGGAGACCTTACCACAAACATGGAATCCTGAATAAACTGACAAACCAACAACACACTCTGACTAATTTCAACCACTGTTCTTTCCTGATGCTTTCCCTGCAAGTTTATAATATCAGTACTGACACAAGAACTCCTGCATGTAAATTATTCATACTTAACAGTCTGAAAATTGGAAATGGTTTCTGAATATTATTTCAATGATTACTAATATCCAGCTCAAGAACTACTGGATTATTGCTCAGTACACATTTTAACCAAGTCAAATGAAGGCAGGAACGTATTTTCTCTCATGTTTATGTGAAACACACTGGCAAAAGGAGCAGGTCTATCAGGGCATTATTTGCTTCAGAGCTGGGAAGGTCTGGTTTGGAGCAAAATCCTCTAACCTTGTATTTACTGTGCATCCAAAATTATGTTACAGTGGTTTAGATAACACAGCCTGACACCTGGAGTCATATGAGAAAAAAACCCTTCAAATCTTCAGCTGCTAAACTCTCTTAATGATGTTGACATTACAAAACAAACCCACCAAAAACCAGCAAACTACCAAATAATAATAACAATTAAAATGGATATATTAGCCATGTAATGAGAAATATATCTAATGCAGGTACTACAGTTCTTATTTGACATTACAGAGAATTTGGAGTTACTCTGTTGGAGATGTCTACAACTTATCCATGTGATGCTCAGATTAATGAAATACATGTGCCTTTCACACTTTCTCAGTCTTTCCTGAGCCAGTTAATTTTAATCAAGGGCACACATTTACATTTTTTTTGGGTCATAAGCAACCAGTCTGGGTAAGGACAGCAGGCCTGGCTGTTACATTCCCAGCTGCAAAGGAGCACAGAAAAGGCACGTGTGTTATTTAAACTTAAACTAAGCATGGCTTACACAAACCTTTCAATTTAAGGACTGATGGCAAAGCAAACGCAAATCAAGGTATTTTGTACTTTTCCCAAAATTCTGGCTCTCAGCAATTCCACTCTGTACAAAGAAAATGGCAGAAACCACAGAGGGGATTTTTGAAGGATGTTCTGAGAGTTGACACAAGGCTATCACTGAAGGCAGTGGTCAAATATAATAATTTCCATGACCTCCCTCTTTGTGGACACCCAAATTGCCAACATTTTAAACAACTGCCTTGCCAAGCTGCTTTCCACAAACTCAAATATTGTATATAATAACTTATACAATAATGCTTAGAGAGTTTGCACTTTCAAAAATAACTCCCTTTACGTGCACTTTGGGTTACTTAGCACTTCTAAAATAATGTTTCTCCTTCAGACATGACTAACAGGAGTAACTAAAATTCACTTTATGATTTCCACCATTAAAAAAAATCCCAAGAAATCCCACATGGTTGAAAGTGGAAAAATTTACTGAGAATTTACTTTATTCACTTCAAATACTCCTACATGAGATTAAAGAACTGTGTGAGAAGCACAGCCAGGCTATTAAATTCCTCACATTTTTTTGACATCTCAACCCCCAGGTGACCAAGACTATCATTTTATGGAAAGGGCAAGAACAAGACAGTGAGTTCAGAAGGACACAAATCATTACTCCATTATAAAGAAATAAATACTTCAAAACAGAATTTATCAGAGTAAGTAATTTTTCTTTTCCTAAATGAAGAAACCGATCTGCAGTAAGTCTGAAGTTCAATTTTTTTCGGCATAAACACGGGAAAAATTACTTACTACTAATTGGACAATTAAAACAAACCAGAAAAAAAAAAATTTCAAACAGAAATAGATTGTTCCATTTAGATATTTTGCATTGGGATGTGGTTTCTAAGCACGTAATACCCAGCAAGACACACTAGGAATTAACAGCAGACATTCAGCTGTCTGGTAACACGACAAGCATCTCTGATTTTACACAGATAAAACAGCCTGGTGATCTTTTTCATGACAGTCCCTCCTGTCTGCTGATTCATGGCTTGTAAGTTCTTGGCAAAGGGCAGCTTTCAAATTTCCTCCCAGGATGCTGTTCCAGCTGCTTCTGTCCCAGCAAACACATTCACATTCCATTGCCAAGCTGAGGATTTTGTGTAATGGGAAGGAACCAGGCGGGGAAAAAAGCAGGGAGAAAAGGGACAAGAAGAAAAGTACAGAACACAAAACTCTGTCAGTGGTCTGAGTTACACTGGGGTGTTTTTTGCAGATGACACAGCCCTGTGTGGGGTTTTTCCTGTGCATCCCATGTGTATTTTGCCTTTGGCATAGCAGTGCTGAGCAGTATCACCTCCTGCTGGACCAGACAACACCGAGGGGATAAAGATGTCCAGCCTCTTTGTCCTGCACTCACAGCAAGTCCTGAGCTGGGGCAAAACTGTGTTTTCCTTCTCAACTTTTGTAGTGCACAATCTTATCCATTCTTCTGTGTGTATATCTGCACACACACAGAGGTTTGGGGTTTTTTAGACACAACAAACTCAAGAAATCTGACTGCCCCAAGGCCTCCTGTGACACATCAGTTTTAAGAAACAGCCTGCTCCACACAGAATATCTGCAGATGTGACCACACTACAGCAGCAGGACCTTCCATGCCACTGGCTAATTAATAAGCAAATTGCACATAAAAGAACAAGCGTGCTCAATACAATCAAATATTTCTCCAGGTGTTACTAGATAATGCTAGTAGTTAAGTTTAGTTAAGAGACAGCAAAAGCTATTTAAGCTTTCCAGTTTATTTTCCTGCTATCATGGGGCAATATGACTAAAGCAGACCCAGAACTACTTAGAGCAGGTCTGTACTGCCCAGAGTTTCTCAGGTAAATCTGGCTGGGAAGAAGTTGGGGGTAGCACAAAGCAGCAGATTTACCAGGAGCAAGGGATGCAGCTTGCATAAGGAGATCCAAGAGTTTATGGCTTTGAAAATGAGCCCCTGAGTTAGAGGATGCAAAAGACCTGCAAAGTGCACAAACTCAGAGTCCCCAAAGAGCCCCACAGGATGGTTTGTGCACATCCATTGCTCTGGGTAATGAGCTGTCCAAATGGTTTACTACTCACGAAGTAGGTCTTCATCATGAAAAATGCTTCAGGAGAACAAAACAAGGAGTATTCCCAAATGCAGGCACCTGGAGTCCCAGGATAAGCTTCTCATCCAGGAAAAGGACATTTTCATCAATTACCTGGGTTTGAACGCTTCAGTTCAAATGTGGAGTGTCCCAGTAAGATAACCAGCATTTCATTGGAGCTGACTTTTATTCAGGTTAGAGTCCTGCATCTTACAGTCCCACTTCACAACTGAAATGTCCTCAGTCTTCCTAAAAATCTCTAAAAGCTGCACAACCTTGAGCCCCAACTTCTGCTGTTCACAAACAGGAAGGCAACCACTGTGATACAGGGAAATACTACAGGAGGTCTGATGAACAGACCTTTCCAATTTATTTATAGACTCATTTGGTGGTGTCAGGATTTTTTCTTAACAGATTTAGTTTCACCCTCGAATATATGTTTGCAATACGCAGGTGCAATATTTTACTGGTTAAAGTGAAAAATAACCCCAAACCCAGTTTACCTATTTTAAGGACTACATTTACTTAGAGAGAATTTGAGTTACTCTTTAAAAACCTCGAATGATATTATTTTTGTCTGTACTATTAAGTCCTTTTTATCCCTTTGACTTCTCTGTCCTAGTCTATCATTTTGATGATCCTGCTGTCCTCAGGTTTTCCTGCCGGAATAGTCCTCGACTGAAACAGTGCCAGATGATTTAAATCCTCTAGTGGAGACACCAGTGAGAGAAAAACACATTATTCCCCTTTCAGATAGCCACATCCCTGCTGAATGTGGAAGACTGTCAGGTCAAATAAGCTGAGGTGCAGCCAAAAATTCAGCTTCCATCTGAAAACCAGCAAAAGGGAATACTGGAATGACTAGGTGTTTCTTCATTAATCTGAGAAGGAATGTATCTGTTTACTTCAGGATTAAATACACTCAAACATTAATAATTTTCAAAAAGTTTATACCACTTGGTGAATATTTGAATTTGAAGCCTTGATAATTATTAAGATTTTGGTGAGATACAATGACATTTTTGATACTAGGCACTGTATTCAGGAAATACCACAATTCTTATAGCACACCCAATAAAAATTCTCGACTTTTCTTTGCTCTCTGCCTTTTATGAAGAGCAACAGTTTCATCCTTTGTAAAGAAAACTCTTACTATATATATATTCATTTCCTTCTAGAGATAGTTATGGAAGTCTGGAAATTCATTTGCTTCAAGAAATTCTTCTATTATATTACTCAGTCATTTTAATTGCAAATTTTAAGCTGATCCACTATATACATCTAATTATCTTTAAATGAAAAATGCTTGTAATTCTAGTGCAGAAAATTACTATTTCTGTTTAATGGAAGCCTGTAATCAGTATGATTTACTTTCTTACTCCTGAAAACTTCAGTACTATGAAGTGAATAAAAGAAATGGGAAATGGCTTAAAAATAACTAACATAGCTGAAGTCAATGGAGTGTATTTAAAACCTCTCACTTTGAAGGACAAATATTTGAAAGCTGTAGGTCCTGGAGATCAAGAAACAATCCCTTCAGGTATTAATCTTGAAACTATCCCATGTATCTACAGCAATTTGATGGGTTTTACTTGGATTTACTGAGTTTGGGGGCTTGGGCAGGGAGGAACGTCATGAGAATGTCAAAAAGAAACAGCAGGAAGCATCATGGAATCTTTGTCACGATAGCATTGAGGAATTTACAAATACAGATGACCTCAAAAAGAGATTGCTCCATCTTGCTCCATAAGAACATAGAGTAGCCACGTAATTTGCCTGAAACGTGATTAACAAAAAAAAAAAAAAACAAAAGCAAGATGTTTCTAAAAAAATACACTATTCAAGTAAGTAATTTATGATTTTAAAAAGTAAGGAAATTTAATGACAAGTGACATCTTTGCTTAATCAAAATTCAAAAATCAAAATTTGATTGCTAAATCAAAATTCACACTTGCTGATTTCTGAGAATGATGCAGACAACTTTATCCTGGCACTTGAGTTACAGCAACTTCAGTTGAAAACTCACTGGAGAGTTTGAACCAGACAGGGATCCACATAAAACATCCAGGGAATGCAGCCCCAGCACGGAACTCCCCAGGAAGGCTGATTCTAGTAAATATCGTATTTAGATGCCTGAAATATTATCCACACAGTAAGACTTCACAGCAGCACCATACTTGAAAGCATCTTGGCATAATTCTACTCTTTCTTGATGTTCTAAAGATATTTAACATAGTTCCAGACTCTTCTCTTGAGGTTACACAGAATTATTTGAAGACAGTGTTTGTGGATTTTTGGGTGGTGTGTGGGTGGTTTTGGGTTTGTTTGGGGTTTTTTGTTTTGTCTTTGCAATGGGTTTTGGGGGTTTTTTGTGTGTGTGTACTGGGGTTTTGGGGTTTGGTTTTTTGATTTGGTTTGGTTGGTTTCTCTTGTTTGCTTGTTTTCTGGGTTTTTTTGTTGTGGGTTTTTTTGTTTGTTTTTGTGGGCTTTTTGGGGCTGTTTGGGGAGTTTTTTTGAGGGGGTTTTGGGGGGGCTGGTTTGGAGGTTTTTGTTTGTTTGTTTGTTGGACTGTTTTGTTTGTTTGTGAGTTTTTTTGTTTGGTTTGGGTTTTTTGTTTTTTGTGGGTTTTGAAGGGTTTTTTTTTGTTATCCAGCACAGAGATGCTCACAAATAGCACTGCACAAACGGCTAGAAGAAGCAAACACTGGCCAAAAATTACGCTCCTGCATGTACCCAAACTTTGCTCAACTTCTGTCTGTAAAAGAAAGCAGAAGAAAGGAGCAGCAGGTGCTTTAAGGTGCTGCTCTCTGTCAAAAACCTGGGGCAAGACTCTCTGCTGGTGGAGGACAGAGAAGCTCCAAAATTCTGGCTCCCAACCAGAAGCAAGCAGGGCTACTTTTGGAAAGAGCAACTGCTGACAGCAAGGAATGGGAAAAAAAAGCATAAATAACTTTAAGTTACTTTCACCTCTCTGGCTCGTTTCCTCCAAGACTCTGCTATCACTATTTCCACAAAGGTGCTCTGCCATTTTATTTTTTTCTGCAGGACTGAACAAAAGAGTTAACCTTGTTTGTTAGATGTGCAAGATCTGTCCTCCATTCTGTGTTTACTCTTTGAGTAAATAATGTCTAAGTAAAAAATTAAGGAGGACAAAAAGACTGATATATTCCATCATCTTTTCCCAAAGAGCCAGGTAAAAAATTACAAATATTTAAATCTGGTTTAATTTTAGATAGAGTTTAAGACAAGTTGGTTTTATCTGAAAGAGGAAATAGAAATTAATTTCAACTGTTTCAAGAATTGAGCAAATTAATGTATAATTTTTTGAATGTTACCCTTCCTCAGTGTGTGCAGACAGGAGATACAACATAAGGAGATATTCTCTCAATGTTCCATTATTTTACAGTTTTAATAGATGCAGTTTTTCAAATACTATTTAATTACAAGACACTAAAATATTCTGAAAATGGGAGCTAGAGACAAAACCAATAATTCCTCATGTTCCTCTGGCAACACAGACCTTGCAAATGGAGCACAAGTGGAAGGCAGGGTCCCATATCAAATTAACTCACAAGTCTTGTTTCCCACTGGACAATTCTGACTCTGCACGCACAAAATTGATAAGAGATCTATTTCTGCAAAAATTCTCCTATATGGCCTCAACTGCCAGCAAGTACTTTGATTCTTTCAAGTACCAAAGGACTTGTGCTTCTTTTTCTCTTTTTTTTTGTTTTTTTTTTTGTGGGGAAGGGAGGTTTTCTTTAGGGTTTTTTTTGGGTTTTAAATTCCTAAAGATGGGAAAGCAGAGAAAACAAATAAGTTTCACTAATGGGGAGCAATGCCCTCCCTGTGGCCTAAGTTAGCAGGGCAGTGCCTCAAACCACCAAGATTTGCTGTTCATCACAACTCATTCCAGAAGGATAAATTGGAGCTGGCTAATGTTGCCTAACATGAAATCACATTCCTTCCTCTCTTTCTCACTTGAAACACGCTCTAGTGCCAAATGAGCTCATTGAATCTTTGCACATGGTCATGTAAAACTTTTGTGGGTATTGCCTAAAGTAAGTAATTTTCCGAGTCAGTTCAATTAAATCATCCACCAGATGATTTAATTGTTTTTTGAAGGCTAATGAGACTGGTGAGATCTGAATGCAATAATGACCCAGCATTCTGTGTAATGCATTATTTTAATTAGAAACAATGCTAAAAATACTTTTCTTTCACCTTTTTTTCCAAATGACTTACACTTTGTCCTTCATTAACTAAATCTGAAATGGTCTCTCAATCGACTCGACGACTTGTCCCAAGACTTATAGAGTAATTAACCACATTAGATTGGAGTAATTATGGAGCATGCCAGACCAAGGCATCTGGAATTCCTGGAAATGAGTGCAAAGAAGGACACCATGGCAGCACAAGGAGAAAGGGGTTTTCAGACCTCAGCCCAGCACACTGCAATACTTGGGTCTGGCAGTGTCAAACCTCTCCACATCTCTGGCTTTAGAGCAGAGATTCTCTCCTGCTTACCCTTTTCTTTTGAAGAAATACAGGCACTGGGCCTTGGACTGGAATACATTTGGATTTTTCTCCAAGAGCTTTATAACAGATTCATTCTCTCTTGCTCTTGTGCTCATTTTTCACTCTCCATCAGCTCAAGCAGTGCAGTTGCAATGCAGATTTTTCTCCCAAACACTGACAACTAGAACCAGCTGGACATGTTCAACTAGTTGGTTTAGAAACTTTGTTAGGGGAAGTTTTTCCCTTTTTCCTACATACTTCATGCATTTGCACCCTAAGGGCAGACAGAAGAGCTCTTCCTGGCACACACTGGAAGTTCTGGAAAAATAGATATGCATAAAGGAGAAAAAGGAGTTGAGCCCAAATTTTCAGTGTCTCCAAGAAGAACAAGTGAACTACTCTCTCCAAGTCTTCAGGCACCTTGATTTCCTGTCATTATGTGAAGAAGCCTGAATTTTAACACCTTACATGGAACAAAACCAATATTGCAATACTGACCAGCATTACTTTGTTTACCGTTTGATTCAAAAAGGGGTGAGAGTGAGGAGCTGTCTGACATTCTGCCAATTTTTTTCCCTAATTATTCCCCCAGAACACTGCCTTTCCTAGCCACTGGCACAGCTAATCACCCCAAGTTCTCATCTGCTGGGGTCTGTATTAATTTGTCCTCTCTGACTCAAGCTTTCAGAAATGGAACAGCATCTTTCCAAATGCTGTTGCAGAGCACTGCACAGGGCTCTGGCTTTATCTTGATCATTGCTGTCCTTTTGTGGCTCCATTTTCTCGCTCTCTCCTGCCACATCCCACATATGTCACTGCTCCGTGTTTTCAAAGCTCTTTGAAGCATCTCTTAATGCATCATCAATTACTCAGTAACAAGAGGTCCAGCAGAATCTTCCACGTATTTGAAAATTTGTCACCAAAGCACCCTGTGTTTCATTGTCTCCCATGTCACCTTTTAGCTTTGGAAAAATGTTTTTAAGAGGTTTGACAAAGCTGCCTTTCATCTTCTCTGAACCCATCCTTAAAGCTCTCTGTGTCACACCATATCCCTGACCTTTAGTTATACAAGGGGATTGCTGTAGCCACTTTGACCATCACAGTCTCATTTCAACAGGCTCCATCCGTCCTCAGGCAGCTTTTTCTCTCATCCTGAGGCTGCAAGGCTTGTGTATTCTTTGATTTTTTTGGCATGGCTGGCTAATACAATCCATGTTTCCAGCCAATGTCCCTAGACATTGAGTATAGAATTAGACAAATTTACTTAACCATGGCCTTCAAAGAACTGCCATGAAAGCTTCTGGCTCAGCAATTCTGTACACATTCTTACAAAAAGAAAGACACAGGTACTACTTACCCTAATTAGTGCTCTTAACTGCAAGGCAGTTTCATGCTCAAGATCAGAAATTACATGAGCAGCAAAGGGATGCCTGCACAACTGGACTTCAAGCCAGTGGCTAAAAAATAAAACACATTCTTGTTCTTGCACCTGCAGGGCTCAAAGGGACTGCACATGCAGAAACACAATGGTATGAAAAATCTATTTTACATACGAGATGTGCAACAGGTAAACGATGAAAGGAAGTGGATCAGTTCTTGTCTTTTTTTCTTATCATCTTTTTGAGCCCATACCTGGACCATCCATGTGGCAGAACCAGCATGGGCTCTAAGAAGTGGTGATCCTTGATCTCTTTCTCTCTCTTCCACCTTAATGTCTCTCCTCTCCTGCTTTGTCTGGGCACAGTTATCCTATTCTAGCCCTTACTCCACACCAAAGTTTATTAAGAAGACTTGGAGCTTGTCTATTATAATTACAATTGTAAAAGTTGAGATCTTGTTGCCTGAAGTTTGTTGCAGGATTTGGGAGCTTTCTGGAGCTTGTAAAATTTAAGGTTTTTTTAACCAAAGCTTTTCAGAGTTAATAGTGGCTAACTGCTGGAGTTAAGGCAACTATATAATAAAGCATAACAGTTCCCTTGACATGTGCACTGCTGGTTTTTTTCAGCCTGATGAGAATTTATAATGAAGATCATGACCCCCACAAAATGTATCATGATGTTTGGAACTCTCTTTTTGGGAGAGTATCATGGTGTAGACATGTTCAGAAATCTGAACTTTAATCCTGAACACAGTCCTCAGAGGAGGATTTTTGGGATAAAGGGTGAAATGTTTACATCTCAGGGTACATTTTCCAGAAGCACAGCACTGCAGGGTTCTGCATTTTCTTACTCCTAAGCTCTGCTGAGTGTTCTCAGTCTCAAATGAGGGCAATCAAAGGCAATGAAAACTACCTGGCTTATTGGACAGACACGTTTTCATTTTTTAAGCAAAAAAACATTTCATACCAAACACTGCTCATGATCAATGGTCACTAATCAAGAGCATTTAATTTACGCATATTTTTATTTCTCTTCTCATGCAGGTTGCCATATACTCATCAGCTGTGTTTATACACTGCTCTCATTAATAAACCAGAGCAGGGTACATTCATTTTACTAGCTAATTTGCTTGAAACTGATTTCCTGAGGCAAAGCCAGTGAACTGAAGCACCTACAGTTTTTGTGAAAAATATAACACTACTTTCCATTAGTTTTAAAGGTCTGCTGCTTTATTATACAAAATACCTCATTTTTTACCTTAGTCAAGAAATAGGGAGGTTTTAAATTAGATAATTAATTATTAGAAAATGTCTGTTCTTCCCCCAGAGTGTTACCAAAATGAATCACCAATTCAGTTCATTTTAACTTCTTCCCTTAACACTCATATCAGCAGAGTTGTTAAACTCTTAGCATGATTACTGAATCTTAAATCTATAAACCTCATCATCTCAGCAGGAGGTTTTCTTCTGAGATCTCTTGTGCCAAATCCAGAATACATTTTAAAATGCAGGCTCACATTCCAATGTGTTTGAAAAAGCCATGGTTTTGTGTCACAATCTGGAAATTGGACATTTCTATTATTACCATTTCTAGAAGGAAAACGTCCAAGAAGAATCTCTAGATATTGCTACTCACTTTATTTTTCCATTTGGATTTAACAAACAAAAATAAAGGAAAGTTAACAATGCAAGTAAATCTTTGTTTTGGGGTTCTTGCTGCCAGCCCACACAACTGCAAGACTATAAAATGAAAACTGCAAAACGAAAAAAACACAACATTGAAAATCACAGCTTGTTTAATGTTGCTTAAATCTGCTTTATTAATGATAAGCAACAACTACAAAGTAAATGAGAAAACAAAACCAAAAAAACACCAGATGCACCCTATATATCTTAGATTTTATTTTGCTGGCATCTACATGAAATACAATCCTGTTCTTTACATTGAAAGGAGCGGCTGTTCTGCAGAAGGCAATTGAATAATGCTTTATCTCACACAAAAACTCAAAATGGGGGTTATGAGGGACACGAGACTTTATCTTCTCCCCCAGTGAGGGTCATATTTCTAGAGACAGTGACTCTGACTCTGCTGTGAGGGGTTTGTCTCTGTCTCCTCAACCTCACCCTTCTGCAAGGACTCAATCTGCTCCTCAATCTACCCTGCATGACTCAGCTCTGGTCCCACAGGTCCCTCTGTTTGCAGGGCAGGAGGTTCAGCCCCGAGAGCACCAAACTCTCCCTGAACTCACACTGATTTACCCAGGTCTCTCCTAAAATGGGGATCCCAAAATATAAACATCCCAGGGCAGGACTTGGTATTTGTTGCTGTTTACAGGTGATTGTGGCTTGTTTCCCCAGTGATTTAAACCCATCCTGACAGCTCCAGGTCACCCTGTCCATCCCACACCAGGAATGAGCTCCATGGTTTTCCCAGCACCAAGCCAGGCTGACCAGCCTGCAGCTTCTCCTCCAGCCAACCTTTTAGAAGGTTTTCCACTCCTTTTTGGCAAAAAGGTGCAACATTCACCTTGCTTTGGTGATGAGGGTCATCCCTGGAGCTCCCAGAGCTGCCAGATGTCTCACCCTGCACAGGCACTGCCCAGCTCCCAGAACCCTGGGATGAAATCCATCTTTTCCATCATGTCCCATTGGCCCACTGGGAAGCTGTCTTTTTTTTGTCTTTTTTTTTTTCCCCCTTTGCTCAGTCCCTCGTAACTGCAAAGGCACAGGTGGGGAAGGGATCTAAGATGTGACATCAGAAATTACGAGTTTCCAGCTTCCCCCATCACGGTAGTTTCCACTCACAGCTGATTTGGTGGTGCTCCCTCAGATTTTTCCCTCCTCCCTCCCAGCACAGGACTTGAGCTGTTGGCAAAAGTAAACAGCCACCTGCAACACCTACGTTTGAAAGACAGTGGGGCTCATTTTGGGTACAGACAGCGTTACTCAACTGGCACATTGCAAAACCATGAGTTTGCCATTTCGTATTAAAAAAAATTGATAAATATTTTACATAACTGCTGGCAAGCAAACCAGATTAAGAGCCCCAGATCAGATCAATAAAGAGGCTCCTGGTGGTTAAGGCATGACGCACCCAATGCAGTGCTGGCAGCTTTTATCTCTGTTTTTGCCTGAAAAGCAGGAACTCAAACCCAAGAATGTAATTTAGCAATCTAAAATTTCAGAGAGGTTTTAGCCCACTCTCCAGCAGGCTTGTAATACAGTTCTTTTTTCCCAAAGGTTCTTTGAAACCATAAAATCCTAAACTATGTCTATAATAATAAAAAACTGCACATCTGATCTGAAGATTTAATTATTTAGTTTGGACATAAAGTGACAGCTTGCAACATAGATAATAGTTTTGGCAAAGCTGCAGACATTAATCTAGAGGCAGCTTCAGCGTAGAGTTATTCTGGCTGTATTTAATAGAAATGTCATTGCATTATTAAAATCCAAAGAAGCCACAAAAATCCATATTCCTCAAAAAGTTGAGTCTGAAAAGCAACCTACTTTCAACATCAAGTTTGGATCAACATCTCTCAGGGCCCTTTGTTTTTGAACCACCAACTGAAAAATCAAAAATCCTGAAGTGCAACTGAGTTCAAATTGCGAAATGAAAGAAAAATAAAACAAAGAAAAATGGATAAAATAATAAGCCAGAGAAAAGCAGTGGGTTAAGGTGTAATATAAATCCAAAACCTGAAAACACTTTCAAATAACATTGTGTTTGACAAAGTGATACTTTTGGTCAACATCTCCTGCCCTGCATGTACTGCAGCTGCACCTGGCTCAGGTGGATTATTTTGGCCATTATAACTTGTAACACCGTTAATTTTCAGGACTATTAGAAAACTTTCATTTGGCTGAAGAATTCCAGGAAAAGTGAAAAATTCAATGTAAAGCCTTTGTGCAAAGGAAGAAACCAGGACTTCATGAAAACCTCAGGCTTGAAGAAACAAAAAAATCCAGCCAAATGGAAGAGAATTACACCTCTTTCCACAAAAATACATTAATAAATAAGTAAGTCCATAAATAAATTTATTTTTCACTCTTCCAGACAACAGTGCATGCAGTCTAAAAATTCAAGGTAGGTAGTGATAAACAAACTAGGTCACTACACAGACACTGAGGATAAATATAGTTTTTTTTAAATGCAGGGAAACATTCCCAGACAACTTTTTGACAGCCTGAGATAGCTGTACTGCATGCAGAAACCTGTTTTGTCTACAAACATCACCACCACTCTTCACTTTCTGGGGAACACTTGCAGAATGTAAATACTATATAAAGATCTGTCCTGTGTTAGTGCTTACAGATATGTTGGGAAAAGGCAAAAGCCAACAAAAAAATTGCATGGTAGTGCAGCAACAACTCCTCCTCCCCAGTGAATACATCCTTTTACAGGTCCTGCCACTGCCATTTCCCCATGAGGTCTGACAGGACTAAAAACAGCACTGGAAGTACACCACAAACTCCATAGAGATGCAATTTCTTCAAAGTCCACATTTCCACCAGGAAAATATGGGATCTTCTATATCTTAAAGACCATCCAGACTAAATCCTCCCTGTTTTTACCCAGGCAGAAAAAAGCAGGAATTCATTAATCACTGGTGGAACGGTGCCAACCCCTCAGGCTGCTCCCCAAAGCACAAAACCAAAGAGCAGGGGTGACTCAGGGACGGTAGGAGGCAAAAGACGTTGGTATTTGATTTTTTTAAACTACATCAACTTTGAAGAAGCACCTTCCATAAGGCAAATTTCATCAGATACACACTCCAGCCTGTAATCTTCTAGAACAGCAATTTTGTGTCTTTTATGTTGTTCTTTTTCAAAGGACCTATGTAATATCTCTAAAATCTTCAGTAATCTTAGTTCTGTATCTTAACAGAAAAATGGGGCAGAGCAAAACCAGGCTCTTTCCACAGCTGCTTCTCCTACAGAAATTTTGTTCTGAGATCCTAAATAAAAGGCTTTTAAAAATTAGCCCAAGGGTTACAAAATACATATACCATGCTGTAAACAGGCCAGGCATTTTCAATTTCAATTGTAAAAGCTTCTTGCACCTCATTTTTAAAATGAAAAAGAAATTAGAATCTGCTGCATGCACGGTAATAAAGTGAGAATAACACTGAATGACATTAACTGAGAGCTTTCCTGGAACAGCATTTCCAGATGATTCCCTTTTTGTGAGATCCCTGGAACTCCTTGGGTAAATATTTCCAGTATACCAAGACTTCTCTCACAAACACACAAAAAGAGATGGAAATTCAGGCAGCTGCTGTGCCCGCAACACTGGAGCTGGCACTACTAAAAACATGGTTTTTATCAGGCATAAATCCTCAAATCTCGTAATTTCTCTTAAAAGTAGATTTTTTTTTCTACATGATGTATTGACCTTTGCTTTCATACTTCAGGGATGGAAGGTAAAGGCATGTCAAGGATAAGAGATGGAGGACAACGACACAAAAAAAAGCTTGATGTGACACAAGAGACAAAAGATTGCTATGAAAGATGCTAGCACAAGGCTTCATGATTATCTGACAGACTGGAGCATTCATAGAGTGAAAGAGTAGCTTCCTGAAACTCAAAAATCATTATAAGTATAGGTTTTTGCTACAATTCTTCAGCTCTGCAAATGGCGCTCTGATAGGAGGAAAAAAATATATGTAATTGCATCTCAGTGATCTTTATTCCAGTGTAGTTGGGGTACAGGTTTGGGACATTTCTCCTTCCCTCCTCTGCCTCAAAATGAAATGCTGAGATAGAACTTTAAATTCTGTTCAGATTTTTATACAAGTAAAATGATTTAACCAAAATTCAACTGAAAAAAGAAACCAATGTACTGATTTTTAATTCTTTATTACTCTCTACAGAAAATTAAAAGAAAAAAACACAAAACCTCAAGAATTTGTATATCAAAAAAAGCCCAAACAATCAAGCAGTGAGCTAATTGGTCAAAATTAGTCAATCACCAATCTCAGACATTTTGATGAGTTTTCTCTTTTTCCTCCTGAAGAAACTGAAGGACACAGTATTTTGTCTTCCTCCTTCTTCCTGCTCAGCCTTCAGCTGGTCTGCGTGAAGGAGCCAGAACCACACTGACTCCGTGGTCGTTTTAAAGCAGTTTTCTTGCTTGGAAACAAGCCAGAGCAGGATTTCCAACAGCTCCTCCTGTTTCCACTGAGAGCACAGAGAGAGCTTCTGAGCCTCGCCTGCTCTGCGTGGCCCAGGAGTGATCTTTATCCACAAGATAAATATTTGCAACAAAATAATTAGGGAAGAAAAGCACTGTAATCTGTCCTCAATAAAATAACCTACTGGGACACTCTGGTTAATCAACACTGGATCTGCCCCAGGATGGTGAGATGGCCTCTTAGGACTGGGAGATGGCCAGGGAAATGTGGAATTTGCTGCTCTGCCTACATCCATGCCAAGGAAAAGCAGACAGGGACACAACGGATACTCACGGATCTGACTTCTGCACATGGTTTCCACAGTGGAGAATACACAGCCATACACAAGGCAGGGAGAAATCTTAGGGTTGGTGCAGAAACATATTTCTTAGCAAAAAAATGTGTAAAACTGGCACTGAGAAAATTATCTGTAACTTCCCCCTGAAGAAACCAGGTGAGCACACATAGAGTGTTCAACAACCTTGTCCATTAGACTTGCTCCTCCCTCCTTGTCCCCACCTCCCATCCTTGCACCATCACTGGGACTGGCCTGCTCCAGCCCTAAGCCATCCCGAGAAGATAAACTAAGAGCGAATTTTACTGCTCTGTGTAAGGCCATCCCCAGGGCTGGAATTAAGGAAAAGCAAGTGGCAAGGAAATTAGGGAAAAGCCAGTGGCAAAGAAATTAGATGGGCTTTGGCCACAGAAATCACTGGCCACTGTGAAATCTCACATGGCAGAGTGGCTCATCTCAGCCATGCCCTGCAGTAAAAAACTTTGGAGACTCAGAAGTTTCCTACAGACCAGATGTTGGTTTCCCCCCTCCATGACCAAACTGCTCTGACCCACAAGTCAGAGATGCGCCTTTACTACTCCGTTTTTACTCACTCTCTGCATTTTGGCTGCAAACTGCCAGAGGGCAGGGATGGATGGATATTGGGAAGGAATTGTTCCCTGGCAGGGTGGGCAGGCCCTGGCACAGGGTGACAGAGAAGCTGTGGCTGCCCCTGGATCCCTGGCAGTGTCCAAGGCCAGGTTGGACACTGGGGCTTGGAGCAGCCTGGGACAGTGGGAGGTGTCCCTGCCAGGGCAGGGGTGGCACTGGATGGGCTTTAAGGTCCCTTTCAACCCAAACCATACTATTACTCTATAATTCCTGGGTTTTAAATGCACATTAGTATGTAATCATTCACCTCTACTGAAAGATATTGAGGCATACAAGAGCAATCACTGCTCTAGCTGTGTGAACCAATATAGATGTGGTATTAACATTAAGTCAATATATATAGTCAATCACACTTTATTCCAGATGATTTCCAAGCTCTTGTTCAGAATGTTGGCTTGACTTTTTCTTCCCTGATGGATTTCACAAAAGAAAGGATACATCTGACACTACACTCCCAGCTATGCCTGACATTTCTTCAATTGCCTTTTTATTTTTTTCCTCATGACTTTAGTCTCAGGCTGAACCACAAGACCCACATTTGGAGAAGAGTTTAAGGTTAAGTAAAAACACCAGAGGAAGGAACCAGAGTGTTCATGTAACTGTGCCACAGTACAAAAACGCAGCATTGCTAAGGGAAATTTCTGAAAGGAATCACCTCCCTGAGTAAGGATACCAGGTTGAAGAAATGCCTGGAGCAGAAAGCCAAGATGTTGGAACAGGATGGGCTTGATCACACCCAGGAAAATGAAAGTCATTATTAAAGAGGGTGATCTTTATCCTGAGGGGTTATCTACAAGGAGTGCATCGTTTTGTATGAGGTCTGAAGGCAAACCATAAAAGAAGACATTAAAGAAATTACACAAAAGCATCATTAAAGGAATATATACAGGATGCACCATAGAAGGGAACTACTAGGTCATTTCAGCTACTTCCCAGGGCAACAGCACATCATTTCCCCATCCACACTGCACACTATTCACAGTATCAGTCTAATCTTCCCTTAAAATTGTTCAAATAAACAGCATTGCATGGTTTTAAAATAGTCTTGGAATAGTACCTGAAAGCAATCAGGTAGTAGGTCTTAGTTTTTAACCTAGAAAAGACCTTGCAAAGCAATCCCGTGCAATTCCTCACACAAGCAAGGAATCTGACAAGTTACATTGCATATAATGGTTTCTCCATCTCTATTTCAAAAGCCTGAGCTGGAAAAGGAGTAAAAAGAAAAAACATAAATCAAAAAAATCTCAGAGCCTGAGAAGCTGTCTGCAAATGTAATGATTAACCAGAAAAACAGAAAAAAAAACCCAAAAAACCTGGCAAACAAATTAAAACAAGATGGTTTAAATGACTGGAATACAGAGTAATCAGGGAGGAAACCTGGGTTTCAGGAGCTGGTTGTGTGCAATGACACCCAGCAGTGATAGAATCTGTCACACGAGGGAGAGACGGACTGAAAGATGTAAATAAATGCTAAACATAAATCTATTTAATTTTTTTACTGTTTTTCACTCCTATGCTTGGCATATGCAAGTCTTATCTGTAAAGATCTCTTGTGTGATCTGTTGTAGCTTCACTATTGCAGAAACCTAAGACATGGGTAATCAGATGCCAGAAATTACTGTTATTTATGCTCTGCTGTCACAGCTCTCCATAATTATGCAGGTTGACACAGCATCTTGACAATGATAGGAAAAAAAGCAGTTTTTGCAGAGATTTTGTCAGCCTCCCTACACAGAAGCTTGGCAAATAAAATTACTGCAGCTAAAAATTAGCAGAGCAGTCATCTCTTTCACATTTGGTTGGGATTTTTTTTTCGGTCTGTCAGAAAGTTACTATTGTGCGAGTACTCAAAGACACGAATAAAAAGCTCTCTGTGTCTAAATTGTAGCTTTATCCTACAGTAGGACTATAATCTGGCTATGCATAAATAAATGCCTTTTGTTGTTTAGAACTAAAGACAATCAAGGAAAAATTAGTTGCAAAGGGTGAGGGGAGGAAGTAGAGAAAATTATTTGCAAAATGCTGATAAAATGTCCTGCTTTGCAGTGAAATTAAACTTTTGAAACTCTGGGGGTCAAGTCCATAATGTGAAACACTTAACAGTCACCTGAGCTCATGCTGTCCCAGGTGGGGAAGCTACAATCCAGAGTGAGGTTAAACTGTACACGCTAGTGAAACTAGTGTGTACAGAATTGCAATATTCTGATGGAGCCTTTTGCATTAGTAAATTTCTCAATCAGCTTTAATCAGGAGTCAGTTTCAAGAGAAACTGCATCCTGGACAGCTTGTGCCTCTGAATCTGACCCCACTCTCCCACACACCACCTGCAAGAGGAGGCAGCAGAGAAATCCCACATCCAACCTCCCACCTCCTCTGGGAAAGGCTCTGCTCCCCTCCCTGTCCCCTGCAGCCTCTGGGCTCACAACAACCCACAAATCTGAGGCACATTGTTTGCTCACATCGTAATTTTCCCGCTGGGGTGTGCCAAGCTCCTGCCCTGGCTCTGCTCAAGGAGCGCTGATCTTCTTGAGCCTACTTATCCATCTGCTGCTCCTCCCTGCTGTCATCTGCGCCCTTCAGCTTGCTGCTTTAAATACTGAGCCTGAAATCCTGACTCCTAACACTGAAAACTTGTTGTTCTGCTGCCGCAGCTGGGAGAGGTGAGATAATCCGGGATTCTCCATTTAAACAAGGCAAGGCACAAGGGTGGCTTCGGTAAACAGGAATATTCTCTTGGAAATAAGGCAAAAAAGCAGGAATGTGTATGTCCAGCATAAGCAGGACCAGGTGACACTGGAAGAACACAGAGATACTGCTGCCAGTGGAGGGAGAACTCGTGTGGCCAAAGCTCAGCTGGAGCTGGGGCTGCCAGAACTCTGGGGGACAACAAAAAGAGATTTCCTGAATAAAACAGCGGCAATAGGCAGTGCAAAAACAGCCTATTGGCCCACTGCAGGATGAGGATGGTCACCTCACAAACAGGGACAAGGCTGAGGTGTTTAATGCATCCTTTGCCTCCTTCTTCGACACTGATGGACTGAGGAGGTCCCAGTGCCCTAAGCTGGAGGGACCATGACTGTGACAATGACCAACCCCAGTCAACCCTGAAACTGCATGGGATCTGCTCCAGCTGGATCCCTAAAAATCTATGGGGCCTGAGGGGATTCATCCAAGAATCCTCAAAGATCTGCTGATGTCATCACCAAACTTATCTCGATGCTTTTTGAGTGGTCTTGGGAGTCCAGAGAAGTCCCACCTGACTGGAAGTTGTAAAACATTGTCCCTTTTTTCAAGGAGTGCAAGAATGAGGCCTGTCAGACTCCCTTCAGGGCCTGGTAAAGTTATGAAGAATAACTTTACTCAAGTTGGAGGAATTGAAAAACACCTAGAGGACACAGCCAGCACAGGTTCGTGAGGAGAAAGTCCTGCTTGTCAAACCTAATTTCCTTTCCTGACAAGGTGACCTACCCAGTGGATCAAGGGAAGCCAGGTGATGAACTTTCTGGATTTCAGGAAAATTTTCCTTACTGTCTCTCCCAGGATCCTTCTGGACAAAATGTCCATCCCACAGCTGGATAAACACACCATGTTTATCCATGGGCAGCTGGCTCAAGGGTCAGGCACAAAGGGTGACCGAGGGGATATCAAACTGGGGACCTGTCACTGCTGGAGCTCCACAGGGCTCCATCCTCGGCCCTGTGCTCTTCAACATCTTCAGAATTTACTTTGACACAGGACTGCAAGGAATCCTGAGCAAGTTCATGGTTAGTACAAATTTGGGGGGAGCTGTCGACTCTCTCAAGGCCCTGCAGAGAGGCCAGGACAAATTAAGGGCTGGGTTGTGAGGTTCAACCACAGAAAGTGCCTCATTCTGCCCCGGGGATGGACAACCCTGGCTGCACGGACAGACTGGGGAATGAGGGGCTGGAAGGGCCTGGGGGTGCTGGTCAGTGGGCAGCTGGACATGAGGCAGCAGTGCCCTGCAGCCAGCAGGGACAGCCCTGTCCTGGGGCTCAGGCCCAGCATGGCCGGCCGGGCCAGGGAGGGATTGTCCTGCTCTGCTCTGGGCTGGGGAGGCCTCAGCTGAATGTTGTGTGCAGTGCTGGGCAGCACAGTGTAAAACAGACATTAAACTGTCAGACAGTGTGCAAAGGAGGCCATGGGGATGGGCAAGGGCTGCAGGGGAAGCTTTGTGAGGAGCAGCTGAGGGCACTTGGTGTGTTCAGCTGGAGGAGACTGAGGGGAAACCTCACTGCAGTTACAGCTTCTGGCGAGGGGAGAGGAGGGACAGGGACTGAGCTCTGCTCTCTGGGCACCAGGGACCCAGGAATGGCCTCAAGTTGTGTCAGGGAGGTTTAGTTTGGATATCAGGAAATGTTCTTCCCCCAGAAGGTGCTGGCGCTGCCCAGGCTGCCCAGGGAATGAGCACAGCACCAGAGCTCCAGGAGCATTTGGGCAATGCTCTCAGGGATGCACAGGGTGGCATTGTTGGGGTGTCTGTGCAGGGACAGGAGCTGGACTGGATGGATCTTGTCGGTCTCTTCCAACTCAGGATATTCTGTGGTTGTGTAAGTGCTTTTCTCTCCATTTTCAACTTCAACAAAGATCAATATATATATAAATCATAATAGTAAGTCTTATGTACATAATCCTTTTATAAACAAGTCAAAAAACACCCTTTTTTCCTACAGATGACCCCCTTTTAAAAAGTTTTAGGTGCATGGAGTGAGAATACCATTCATAATCTCAAAAAAAACCCCAAAAAGCAGTCCTCTACAGTGCTGTTGCTGCATATAACAAATTCTTACTTGAAATACAGAGCTGTGCCTCATGAATTCATAGGACAATTAGGTCTTATCTAACATTTCCCAAACTTCTAAGTATCAGACCAGATGTGAGGCACATAAGTGGCTGCAATTCCTCTGTATGGTCTCTGGAGTGTAGATGTACCCAAATTATACCCGAAGAACAGTACATTTCCGTATAGCTGTTATATATTATGTAAAATTAAGACATTTTTATGTGTGTTTCATATGATAACGCATTCACACACACACCACATACAGTTATTAGCTGGATTAGCTAGAGACTTTATTAGATAATCATGGTCTGTTTCACTTCTCAGCTTTCCAAAACTTAAAATAGAAGAACACCCCCGCTGCGATGAAAGGTAACACAGCCTGCTGATTAGAGAGAAGAAAACCCACACAAACAAATGAACAGAAAAACCCCACAAGTATATTAAGCATATTTCCTCTCCAGGAAGACTGGGATTTGGTAAAACCCCAAATCACGAAGAGATGGCGCAGGGTGTGTCTGCAGTTTCCTGGGACATCAGGAATCCCTGCCTTCAGAGACCCACAACTGCAGTTACTGCTTTTGGACACATCCTTGCTCTGGTTCTGTGATGCGAATGACAAAAAACTCTTCTACCCCCTACAGAGATCATTAGAAAATCAGGCATACCCTGCTGTCACTACACACGGTGAGTAGTTCTCCCTCAAACATAAGATCCAAGTTTCCTATGAAAAGGGAAACTTAGGCCCACTATTCCTCAGACTGACATAACACACCAAATTTAGGCCGATGCTGCCTTTGCCCTAGGCTCTCCCCTTAACTTTAAATGCGAAATGTGTGGTGCTCCTCCTGTATTTTCCACAAGTTTTAATCTTACAGGTGGTAATGTTCTTACAACCCTTCTTTGGATTCAAATCTTTTGACTCATCTTTTATTTTCTAACTAACACCTGACTAAGATTTCACTGTATTTCCACTGTGAACCTGTTTGGAAACATAACACCTGTTTGCTGTTCGACCCATATTTATTCAAACTCAATCTGGGCTTCAGAAATGCTACAACGAAGCCAAATATTATAGAATAGCATAAATGGCCTGGGTTGGGAGGGACCTTAAAGGTCACAGAGTGCCACCCCTACCCTGGCAGGGACACCTCCCACTGTCCCAGGCTGCTCCAAGCCCCAGTGTCCAACCTGGCCTTGGACACTTCCATGGATCCAGGGGCAGCCACAGCTTCTCTGGTAATTCTATCCCAGTCCCTCACAGGGGGGAATTTTTCATCAAATCTAATCTCGCTTGTAATACAGCGCCGACCATCCTTTAGGATTTCAGAAATACTCCTGGCTCTGTGGCTTACCCAAGTTTGAGATGTTTAAGAGCCTAAGAAGATGAAAAGAGTAACACGCCAACTCCTATGTGACTCACAATAAATTTGAGAATAAGAGAGATTTATCTCTGACTCTTGCAGTTCCTTAAACACAGCTTCCCCAGGTATCTTCACTTACGCTGAAGGGATATCAGGCTGGGAGTTTGTTACTGCTGTTGTAGGGACATGTGCTGCATAAACAGATAATTTAAGGCATAAAAATCTTAATAAAAAGTTGCTGTCTTTTGAAATAACTTCCAGAGTGGATCATTTCCTTGATTTTCAACTGGATGGTAATTGAAAAAATGTGGAGGAGGGAAGATAAGGCAGTGACCCTTTCCCCTGTGCTGCCACTGATACACAACCTTATACGAAGTACATCCTTTGAAAAGAGACATAAAGGATAAGGACATAAGGGGTAGTGAAATAGGAAGCTGGACACATAAAAAACCCCAACTAATACTACCGGAACAATTAATTCCAGTTATAATAATGCATGGCTTGACATTAAATTTTGTCCTAGGCTGACCAGACATGTACAGAATACAACAGTATATCCAGTATAAGCTTTCTGAAGGCTATAAGAGCAGTCATGGAAAATCAATTTGAATACAAATGTAATTTGTTAAAAGAACAGTGAAAATCATTATGCAGGGTCACACTGTCAGCAGTTTGTACAGAAGCAGATGCTGTCCAAAGATGCAAAGGCATTCAGTAAAACAGAAGAATCTTGGTCTTTAAAAGCCTCTGTGATCTTTTCAGCCTTTCAGTATAGACACATGAGAACAAAGGTACAGTTTACCTCTTGTTTCTCAGCACTTTTGCTCCTTGCAGCTGATTCCAGCTGCAGAAAGAGGCTTTACAGAAACTTCTAAGCCTCAGAGAGAAAGTGAAGGTTCCCACTGTAATGGAGAAAAAGCAACGTCTTTGAAACACTTCCTTCAAAGTTCCAAAGTCTTTCTCTCGGGGTGACAGTCACAAAATAAAGAACCAGACTTGCCTATTTTCAGCAATGTCAATATCATTGTTGGGCAAACCACACATAAAAACTGAGTGGAGAAGCATGATACAACCAAGGGATCAGCTTGACTGTAAAGACAATTCCATGGTAATTTTTCAGAAGGTCCTGTTGCCAACAACGACATTTATCACAAAGGCATGGGATACACCGATCTGCTGTGCACCTACAGCACCACTACTGTGGTTGATAAGCTTAACCCATGGCCAGAGGCATACAGGGAACCAAAACAGCCACAGTTTTTAATAATGCTTTCCTTTCGTTTGATCCCAATCTTCACTGGCTGCTCTGAAAGCAATTGGCTTATTTATCCCGAAAAACAACACACAGTGGTACTCGTGAACCTGTAGCACTCTAGGTGGGATGCACTGTGTTTCTTCCTTCTGAAATAATCTCTTGTAGTCTCTGCAGTCACTCTGGTAGTTTCTGCCTGTCCACGCACAGTAAAACACCAGAGTGCCTGGCATTCAAATTCGACCAAGGAACAGCAACAGCAGCAAATGTAAAAGCTTGTAGCTGTTTTTAAATATGTATAAAAGGACATTGCTTATTAAAAATGCACCTGCATCTTTCTTGCAAACTAAGGGGTAGAAGTCACTGCACCCTTGAAAGCTGTTTTCATCATCTACTTGCATATAAACACATCTCTGAAGATCAGGCTCCTGTTACAGTGCATGAGATTGCAAATTTAGCAGACTGGCCAGGAAGAAGAAAATCACAGTCTCCCGTTGGGATGACTTTTTCATCGATTACCATCTTTCAGTCTTTCTCACCCTTCTCTCTCCCTGAAAACGAACACCATCAGCAACAAAAACACAGAAAACCACCCCAAACTTCCTGATATACTACATATTTGTTCCAAACACAAAAACCAAAAGGTGTTTTTAAGACACCATGAATAAACAGGATTTCAACCTCCATCATTACTTTGCAGAGATTCAACAAGAGCAGTTGGTTTTTTTCTTTAACAGTAGGCTTGGAATGAAGGTCAGTAATGAAGTATATGACTTAACTTTGATCTGTACTCATAATTTTCCCCAGAAGGCAGGTGGGAACCAGCCACTGCACAGAAGACACTTCCACTGGTTTTCATTCTACACCATTACAGGAATGGATTCATAGCAAGCAGTGTTGAGACAAGTTCTGCACTGTTCAAAGCCTGCTTTCAAAAGAGTTTTGGTTACTCACAGTGCTTAGAGTCATTGCAACTTTGAGAGGATCTATTAAAAGTAAATGTTATGACAGCCAGCAAAATTAACCCAGTATATCAGACTTGTCAAGCAGCATTTTGCTCCGTTTCAGCACAAAAAAAGACTCAGTATAATTTTCTTCTGTTGCTTTTCAAAAGCCAAGGACAAACGTTCAACTGAACAATCACAGCTTAAGCAGTCACGGAGCAAATGGATTTTTTTTCCTTCCTATTTCACTTCTGCCAGAAAACCTATTAAGTTCTCTGTTCTGAAGTTACCTGAAAACATGGCAAAACCGTAGACTTTAATGAGAAAGCATCACAGATGTTAGCTATCAGAAGTTCCAAAGAATCCCAATGCAAAGCACTCATGACAAGTCCAGACTTTGTGACAGATACAGTTATCTTTTCCTTAAAAGAGAGACTTTGGGGAATAAACTGCAGGTACAAGGACATATTGCATAAGCTACCACATGCTCCCTGCAACTGTGTGAATGTTACCGGATTTTGAGAAGCCACCATGCTGAATAATTTAAGGTCTAATAAAATATTCAGTTTTTACCGATACACTGGTTTCATTTTGAAACCTAAAAAAAAAAAAAAAAAAAAAGGGGAAAAAAGTTAATAACGAATGGAACAGGTCTAAATGTCAGTGGGAATATTCTGGTACTCATCAGGACGACAGCTGTCCTACCAAGCAGGAGGACAGAAGGGTCTCCGCGCCGTGTGGGATCACACAGAGAGACACAACATCCGCGGCACAGGAGGACGCTCGGAGCTCGCAGAGGACGAGAAGAGCCCGCGGGGGGCTGAGGACAGCAGCAGGGGACCCACGGTGGCACCGGAGCGCAGCCCAGGGTGCCCGGGAGGGGGGACCGGGGCCAGGACGCCACGGAAAGGGTGGCGAGTGGTCGCCCACCGCCCCGGGCTGCCCCCCGACCCTTCTGGTGGGGGTCCCACACCCCGACATCAGCTCCTCGCACCGTGAGCTCCGACAACTTTTGAATGCGAGCAGGGTAAAGCCCCGCACAGCCTGTACGGAGAGATTAATATAAATAATAAAGAGAACTCCCAAGAGACCTAAAGTTGTCTCCCTGGATTGGCTTTTTCTCTTTCGGGAGGGCTTTTTTGGTTTTGGTGGGTTTTTTTGTTTCGTTCTGGAAGGGGGTGAAGCACCGAGAAGGCGCCGCGGGTGTTTCAGATGGAGAAGACCTAATTAGAGGGACGCAGCGAAAGGGTCGCCTGGCAGGAGCTGCTCGCTGCTGCCGAGATGCTCAAGCGCCCGGACGTGTTTGCAAAGTGTTCCGCGGTTTGCTGGGTCTCCGGATCGGAGCTTGCAGCCTCCAAATTGCCATGAAGACCGGCGACTGGGGAGGGGTGGGGGAGGAAGGGAAAAGCGGTGTGGACAGCTCTGCGGATATTAAATCTTCCCAGCGCTCATCTGGATTACATTTAATCTCTCACGGCATTTCTTTCCCCTCTAATTAAGCATAGTTTCAAAACAGAACCTGTCTGAGGATGGCTCTTTCGCCGGCTTCTATTTCAAATGTAGAGATAAGTAGTATTTCTTTTTTCCTCATCTATAAAGAGAAAAGGAGCCCAGACAGCGGCACCCAGCCGAGAGCATCCTCCCCGGTCCCCCGCGCACTTGGGCTCCGACTTTGCGGGAGCTCCGGCGCGACCCCGAGCCCCGTCCGTCCCCGCCGTCCTCCTTCCCCTCACCTCGGGCAGGGCGCGGCGCCGCCAGGCTCCCGCAGAGCGCCAGCCAGGCGAGCACTGCGCGGCTCATCCTCCTCCTCCTGCTCCTGCTGCTGCTCCTGCTCTCGTCCGCCTCAGCCGAGGGATGCGAGCGGCGGGCGCTGGCGGTGCCTCCGCCCGGCGCGGCAATAAGAGGCGAGGCGAGGATGCGCAGGTCCCTCCCGGCGCTGCGCGGCGTGGATCGTCCCCCGGCCGAGCGCAGCCCCCGCAGCTCCGCTGCCACCGCCCTACGCGCTGCGCGGAGCCCGTCCCGCCGCCCGCCCGCTCTGCGCGCCCGCCAGGTGCCGCCGCGCCTCCAGCATGGCCCGGCCGCCGCCTACCAGCCGCGTCCCGCAGCCTCCTCCTCCTCTTTCTCCTCTCTCCCTTCCTCCTCCTCCTCCTCCTGCTGCCGCCGCTGCCCTGCCCGCCCCGCGCGGATCCCGGGGGCGGTGCCGCTTGACACACCCCTGCCCCGCCCCGCCCGCCGCGCTCCGCGATGCGCAGGGTGCGGGAGAAGCGCCCGCACGGGGCTGGGACCCCCCGGCCGATACCGGGGATGCTCCCGCAGCGCTCCCGTTTGCGCGCACCGCGGCCGCAGGTGTGCGCGGATGGGGTTCCTCTCCCGCGGCAGATCTCGTGTCCTGGTCTAGTTTGGTTTTAGGTGGGTGCCTGCCCTCGGCTGTCTGGGAGTGGACGCGGTTCACGAGGTGTTTTGCCCTCCACGGAGGTGTTTTACCCTCCACAGAGGTATTCTGCCCTCCACAAACTTCTGTCTTGTAGGTGCTGTCCAAGCCCTGCACTCTGCCGAGTGCTGCCTCGGCTTAAAACCCTTCCTGAACACCGACGGGGGAATTTACAGAGAATCACAGGATTATGGTGTGGTTTGGGTTGGAAGGGAGCTCAGAGCTCACCACATCCATGGGCAGGGACACCATCCACTCGACCAGGAGAAGCAAAGGTCTGTTCTTCCACCTCCCTCCCTCCTCAGGTAGGATGTCATCGTGCCCCAAACTGGAAGAAGTCAAAGCAAAAATGAAGGATGCAGTGATGTTTCAGAAGCTGCCCAGGGTGGAGGACAGGGAGATCTCATGCCAGACCACTATACACTTTTTTTATTTTCATCTCTTTTCCCTACCTGGGTACGTAGAGCTGCGAGAGTGAAAAAAGTACTAATTGCCTAGTAGGTGTCAAAAGGCTCTCCGGATATTTTATATCTGTAATTTGCATCCCCTCTACATGCCTTCGTAGTGAAAGACCACATATAAATATTATATTAAGTGCTAATGCAACTGCCGAGTGAGAAGGATGTACTGAACAGCACTTCACTGTTGAGAAGCATTTCTGCAGATACAACGTGAAAGTGCGGGCTGCTTGCCTGACAATAAGAAGAGACATCGTGAAATTAGAAGTGGAAACGACCCGTTAAGTAGTGTGATCTGTTGGTTACTTTGGCTGGCACCTCGCAGTAGTTGCAGCATTTCATTTTGCAAGCCCTTTGTCTGCCATTAAATGCCTGTCAGTGACAGGGTGACAGCCCTTGCCTAAAGCTCTGGTTTTACATCTGAGCTCGCAATTAATCACATTTTTCTTTGACACTGGAAGTGTTTTGGTTTCAACACCTTACATTATCAGCAAAGATTTAAAAGGACCAGGCTTTTTTTGCGCTGGTTAAACTGTGAAATTACCAGAAATGACGCACCTTGATAAAGAGCGCTTGACACCCCTAATCCCAGGGCGTTTTCTGCTTGCCCACAGCTCAGTGGTGCCCACACCAAGCGGTCACTTCACCCATCACCGCAGAGCAAGGCTCCCTGGTGGCACTCTGGCAGCAGCGGTGGGGCAGTGCAGGATTATCCAGCAGGTTGGGACAGGTAAAGAAAAAGACAATCTCCCAACATTAGTTTAGCCCACACTATCAAAGATGTGTTATCCCAGGCATAGTCCTGATCACTCTGGGCACGTGGGAATTTGTAGCATCCACCCAAACTTTTCCCTATCCTCACTAACCTGTGCTAGCCCAGCTCACCTGGCACTCAGGTGGGCTGCAGCCACACCTGCACTCAGCTGCACAGAAATCCCGGCGATTGCATCACCACCTCTAAAGCAACGTGGATTTTACACATCAGTCTCCAAGCCACAGATCTCCCTGAAGGACTGCTGCCTGGAAAGAAAACGCTTCTCTTTCTCCCCGAGGGTCGCTCTGCTGTCAATACAGAGGTAGTGGAAATTTAGGGAGCCTTGACAAAGCTTCTGATACTAGCGCATCGTTTCCCTACAACGGTGCTATTTTTACTGCTTATATCTGTTTTACAACCAAGAATCCAGCTATCATAATTACAAGGCAAGCTGCACTGTAGCTGCTGTAGCAGCCCAGCATGCCTGCACCCCCAAGTGGCAGCCTTGCCTGTGTTGTTTTATTTTTCTTAAGGGAATAATCCCATAATGCAGCCCCTTTATTTCCGCGATTAGGATAAATCTAAAGGGACTAACTACACTTGGTACCTGGAGGCCTTTTTCCACTGAGAGCCTGTGACTAGCAGCTGATTAAAACGACACAGAAATAGCTTCTTCAAAGCCAGGCATTGTTTATCCAGCCAAAAGGGACGAAACAACAAAAGGCTTCTATGCCTAGTTCTTACTTAAAGTGCAATGCCTCGCTGTTTTCAGATTCTCAATAAGTTTTATTCAATAAAATCTATCTTCCCACCCCAGAGTAATCAGACTGCTCCTGAAGCCTTTTTGCTGCACCACTCTGCTGTGCTCCTCTTCCTACTGCTTCCTCCTGCTTGCTCTGCTGCTTTTTGGGAAGGAGCCGGGATTGGGGGATGCTGCAGGAGATCCCTTTATCCAGCACCTTCCTTCTACCCCAGAGGTTTCCCCTAGCCCAGAGCAACCCCACACACTGCCCCAGCTCAGTGTTCTGAGGTTGGCTCTGAGCTGCAGTTGTTCCTTCCGACCCAAATGGAGTCATTACCTGCATCCAGGTTATCCTAATATGGATTTTCTGGTATGTACGAGCCAAGCTGTGCTATTTACTGCTCCAGCCTGGGTTTTACCCAGGAGTTGCTTTGCTGCTGTGCTGTGGGCTCACAGTTCTTCACTGCTGTGTGGCCAGAGCTGTGTTGAGGTTGTTGTGGTTGCATCATCTCACAGAACTCCCCTCCTACCTGACCTGTCCCTGACTTCTCCTCCTCGCTGAGGATTCTAACCTGATGTACTTCATTGTCCCTCAAGGTTCAGAAATTCTGTATTTTTTGCCATTTGTTGTTTTTCTTGAAGCAACTGCCCCGTTGACAGCAGGACAACCTGCCTCTGACTCTATAACAATTGATGATTTTCAATTGTTGATTGAAAATCATCAATTGGTGATTGATGCAAATTGCACAATTGTGATTTGCATACAATTGATGTGTGCAAACATCAATTTTATGTGGGAAACCACAGGAACTTCAGGCCATCCTGAAGATTCTCTTTCCCTTTTTGGGTTACATATTTGCAAATTCTTACTGTCTTCCCAGTGGTGATGGCACTTTGCTGAAATATGGGTGGGATGGGACTGGGATGTCACAAGCCATTGCAGCTCAAGCTGATATTCTACCTTTTCTATCAGAATTAATATATATATTCACAATATATAAACACCACATTTTTATATTGGTTTTTGATACTTAGCCCTAAGGCAAAACTCTTCCTTCTGTCATGTGAATTTATTATGTGCTTTGTGTTTTGGAATTTAAGGGAGGAATGGGGTCAAGAACTGCCAGATAATAATCCTTAATATTAATCCTTAATAATTCTATCTTCCTTTTTCTGCCTCCTATAGAACTCGAAGACTACTTTTCACTTTCTAGACTGTTCCTACACTTCAGAATAATTCCTGCTGAATTCTACTTAGCTGCACTCTAATACCCGAACACATATTTTATTTGTTTACCAATTACCCAGGACCAAGAACTCTGTCGCATCCAATTTTTTTTTATGTTTTTCCATCTAAATGATCAGCTCTGTTTGTCAGAAATTTCTGCCTAATAGGATTTCCAGACAGGGACTGTGGAGCCTGCCTAAATCTGCAACATCCCTCCCTTAGGCTAAGGATTCCTTTAGACCTTCTGGAGTAGAAGGGGTAGAGCAGAGAGGCAAATCAACCTGCCTTTCCAAGGGAAAAAACAAAATTTTCAGCTGGGAAAGAGCCAATCTATGGCTGGTAATGCCCCCTCTGCTTTCCTCCATCTTACTTTCACTAACAGCTTGCATTTCCTGCATTATTTCCTGTCTTGCCACAAATGCTCAAATTAACTCTTTGAAATCCTGCAGTATATTAAACAGAAATAAAATAAATTATGGTCTGTACAAATGTAGGCAGCCACACTGCCCTTGCATGAAGAGCTATCAGTAAAGGAACAGTAAAGCAAATATGAATGTATAATATGAAGATGTTTTTGGCACAAGAGGAGAACAATGGCTAATGTTGAGCAGTGACATCACACCTAAGACTTGTTACACAAAAGGTGAACCAAGTTACTCCACTTGTGCTGCGGCAGAAGAAGAGTAAGAGCTGATCCTTCCTGTTCTCCAGCCTCTTGCCAATTTTAGATGCCATCCAGACAACGTGAGTGTAACCTGCCAATTACCCTGTAACACCTTTCGGGTATCTTGGATACCGGATTTGTGCAGGAGATTAGGTTTATCACCAGCTCCCATCACAGCACCCGCCAGATCGAGATCAGGACAGCCTCACACTGCACAGGCACAGGTTACATTGCCACCTCTGTTATAATTAGGGCTATAAAAAGCCTCTGCTGCACGCGGCAGAACTTTCCTTTTTTCTTCTTTTTCCCTAATAATATGTACTTTGTTCTTCAGGGATTTGTCAGACGCCGTTCCCCATAACTGGCTGCTCTGATTCTGCAAGTCATCTGTGTGTGTTTGACTCAAGAAAAGAAGAGATAATACATCTGTCTGTCACCACCACAGCAGCGCTGCCAGAATTATTCCTGGGGTTGACACTGCCTCTAAAAAAAGGGAACAGTTAGTTCTTTTATCTCTTCCCAAACACAGCCTGTTCCCCCACTTCTGGAACATGTGAGGTTTCCCGTTAAGTCACTGTGGTTTTTTATGGAAGATCCTGCTTTCCTCAAACCTTTGTGGTTCAAAAGTATTGTCATGTAATGCTCCATCACAGGAAAGGGAGAGAAGTAGCTGTGTAACACAGGGAAACACTCAAACTCCATTAAAAAACAAACAAACAAACAAAAAGTGTTTTTTTCTTTCAGTCTTTTGCAGTGTGGATTTTCTTTTTTTTAATTTCTTTTTGACTATTTATAGAAAGGAGCCAACAAAATCAGTGTCATAGTTTGGCTTGATTACTTCACCTTTATTTTGGAAACAAGCCTTTACTGCCTACAGAGGATAGTATTAAAAAATCCTGCCTAAATGTCTGAGTATATTTTTAAAATGAATCTTTTGCCTCCCTTCATACCAACACGTGAAGTGCACAAGAGCACCGAGGAGGAGAAGGGTGCAAGGGTTGAGGTGTGAACACCCCTGACACGAGGCACTCACACATTTTGTTCCACCAAGCCTTCTGCACACCGCTGAAGCTGCGACACTGGGAGAAAATTCATTCCCCTGCCTGCTGGTGAAAGGAATTCTGATTCACGGTGGTTCTTTCAGCAGGACCAGGGTGTGTGGGAGCTGAGTGCTGCTGCACGTGTGTCTGCTCAGTGCCTCTGCAGACAGCTCACCACCAGTGCCACATGGCTCTTCCACTGTCTGCACACACCAGGAGGTCTGAGTTAGAGATTCCTGTCACTCCTCTGAGCGAGAAGTCACAGACAAGGGAAAAAGGAGAGTTCTGCTGTGATGAAGAGACACTGCCAAGAAGCTGCAGACCGTGAGTTGTAGCACCATAGAAGCATGAAGTGGTTTGTGTCGGAAAGGACCTTTAATGTCATCCAGTGCCACCCCTGCCCTGGCAGGGACACCTCCCACTGTCCCAGGCTGCTCCAAGCCCCAGTGTCCAACCTGGCCTTGGACACTGCCAGGGATCCAGGGGCACCACAGCTTCTCTGTCACCCTGTGCCAGGGCCTGCCCGCCCTGCCAGGGAACAATTCCTTCCCAGTATCCCATATAACCTGCTCCCTTTCAGTTTGAGAGAATCTTCTGGCATGGGAGCAGATTTCTGCTCTGGACCCTGGTGCTGCTCAATCCCTCATTTTGCTGTCTACACATTTTTTAAAATGCCATCCCACTCTGTAATGAGGAGGACTCTGACTGGTGCCTCTGGTATTACCTCCCTGTGCCCTCCCTGGCCTGTGCATCTCTTCCAGCTGCAAGTGTGAGTACTTGAAGGAAATCAGTCAGACTGTCTGACTGGACAGCCCTCAGTTCCCTGCAAAACCAAGCTTACACACCCCTCTCTCCTTCTCGAGTTTGTCTCTCTCCCCTGGTCCACGGTTCCTGCCTTTTCCATCTGCAAAATGCTTGCTTTGCAGTCCTAAAGGTTATTCTTTATCCCCCTGTGGATTGTTTCTGCTAGCTCTTACAACAAAGCCAAATCACCGTCGTTAATAGAAGAGTTGGGTCATTTGCACCCTCCTAAACAGCTGGTTGCTTAGGGGAAGGAGTCCAACAGCTCTTTGAAATCTCGACAAGGCTGGCCTTGCCTCTCACAGCTCAGTATTAGGAGCTATTTGCACCCCAAATCCAAAAATTAACCTCTCTGAGGTGCAGCCCAATGATCCAGGTTAGCTGAAGGTGAAGGGTTTCCTTCTCATTTTTCTCTTCTGGAGTCCCTATTGCAGAAATCTGAGTGCCTTGGTTTTGCCAACACTTGACCAAATTCAAGCTGAGTTTCTACAAACCACACAAGGGCTATGCGAGAAGAAAGCTGTTAAAATTCCAAACACAGCTTTTCGGAGGCGACGTTAAATTTGTAACAACCAAGGTGCTGTTTTGGTTTTAGTGCTGAAGTTGCTGTTTTGCAGAGTTAAATGTGTTTCACCAAGGTCTGTGTCCTACTGTTATTTATACTAGATTTTCAAGGAGAACGCCATGAATGAACCTGGTGAAAGAGTTCATTTCAGACACCTACAAAACATATTTTCATCGTAGCAAGAATATGCTTCAGCCATTTAAACTCTAAGGAGTTTTTACAGTGTCTGAGGTTGTGTGCTGCTGCAGATCTTTGCAATAAATAATAGCAGTTTTTTTGTTTGTTTGTGGTTTTGTGTGTGTGTGTTAATTTATTTTACTCTGAGGGAGAAAACAAGATTTGAAACAAAATTTTAGAAATTACTTTGTCTTACTTTCAGCTCTCATATTGTTAATTTTAACAGCTCATTCACACAGAATTTCAGAACTCAGGGGAGGAACCATTAAATCACTACAAAGTATTTAAGGGCATGGTGCCATCTGCATTTCAGGGATTTAACTGCAGACTTTGCCAAAGATCTTGTGATTTCAAAATCAGAGAATATTACTCGAGCCAGGAGACTTTTGGCTCTTAGTCTCTCGTGATGGGATGCATTTCTAATCAGCATTACAGACACTTGAAAAATTCCATTTATTAGTTCTGTGTGAATCAAGAAGACAAGTAACCAACGTGGCTACTTCAATATTCTGATATCTGGCAGTCCAGCATGACACTTTGTAGATAATTCATGTCAGAATTTGACAATGTGAGAGATTTTAGAAATAATGTTATGCCACTGCAGTGAGCTGACAGAGCCATGCTGCCTCAATGTATGACAAAAATTCATACATTTTGTCATAGAAATGATTTCTTAAATATTCTTGGGTTAGTGGGTTTTTTTGTGTTTTTATTTTTAGTTTGTTGGTTGGTTCTCTTGCTGTTGTTTTCTCCTTTAGGTTAAGATCTAGAGATGTGTGTTAAAAATTTATATTTATTACATACCCCCACAAAAAAAAGAATAGAAAAAAAAAGAAAAAAGGTTGAGGGAAGGAGATGTGCTAGTTCCAGTTACATTTCTGAAAGGTAATATTTTTCACGACTGGCAGCACATTTTTCCCCAAGATGGAAAAGGGCAGCTCATCTAAAGAAGACACAAGAATCCTCTTTTCTTTTCAGATTGTTAGTGGTACAGCAGCCAGAAAACTTGCTTGACACAAGACACTGAGATTTCAACCTGCACTCTGATTCGAGCAATACAGCTGCTTCATCTGCCTTTCTGGTATATCAATTAAATACCTTTACTGTTTCCTTACCCTCAGGGACACCACTTTTCCAGTGAGTGCTCTGGTTCTCATTATAATTCGGAGAAATCTTCATTTTGTCTGTGATTTCATCTCGATTGACAATCAGAGCAGATTTTCCAGGCAGCTGCTGTACAGGGTGGGGTGCAGCAGCAACAGCACCTTCCCTGGGGAATTTAAAGTTTAAGACTAGACCCAAAACCACAAAGTGATGTAGAGGAACAAAATGAATGGGAAAAAGTAAAAGTAAACACAATTTTTTTGGTGACAAAATAAGATCTGTGCACACAATTCTTTCTGTGGTGATAATTGTACAGGATATGGGTCTGGGGAAATAAAAAATTTGAGGATGACTTGGGTTGTCTGAGTTAAATCTCTTTCAGCTTTCATGCTGACATTTGTATTCTCACAGGAGGATTGTGCAGGCCCCAGAGAACCAGCAGCATCATCTCTTTTTTATCTTTTTGGGTTCAAAATCAGGACATCTCTCCCTGGAGGAGGAGGGTGCTGCAATACCACTTTGGCAGTGAGTTTCAAAAATAACAACAGTAATAAGAACAACTACCACAACAACCACCAACAATAATAAAAAAAACTAAAAAATAAATTATTCTTATTCCTATTCCTATTCCTATTCCTATTCCTATTCCTATTCCTATTCCTATTCCTATTCCTATTCCTATTCCTATTCCTCTAATGGAAATGGAGAAACTCAGAGCCAACATGTATTTAGGTATAGGAATGTAGAACAGACAATGTTTGTGACATTCCTGTATGGGCACACTGGCCATAAAATTCAACAGAATTTATAATGCATTATGACTACATGTTTCTAATAATATGAATAAATTTTAGTAACATTTTAATATAGAAATAGACACATAAATGTTTTCCTTTTTTGTTAGGTTTTTATATTTTTCTGTCCACTTATTTTTTTCACATATCCTGAAGGGGTGCCCGAGTGGTGGTTCTGTCACATGAAAAACTTTAATGTGTAAAATTTGGAGTTTTGTCTCTTAAGCAAGAACACTTTAAAGAGCCATTTTCATCAGACATTTTTCTCAATCTGAAAAAGCTTCCCATTTAAATATTTTCTTTATGATAAAGGATGTTTCTGTATATGTTTAATTCTTAAATGTACTCAAGAATTAGAATTTTCACAAAGGTAGGGCTTTTTTTCAACTCTTTTGGTTCCAGTCAGTGAAATAGGAAAGATTAATTACTGCTATAAAATCCAATTATAAATTATGTATGGATATAATATGGAAGCTTACTATTTGTCTTTTTTTTTTTTTAAACAAGAACTCAAATATTTCAGATTAGGGTGGCTCTTACAAATCTGGTAAACTCATTCACCAGAGCTGTAATGGTGTATAACACCTATTAAACAATAAATATTAAATAGCAAGGTTCTGTAGCTTTAGTAATCAAATAGGCAATATTTGAGCACTGCAGCTGGAGAAGAACAATATTAATTCTCAAATCCTTCTTTCATGATGGGGATAGAAGACAAAAGATAAAAAGACAGAAACTAATAAGAGCAGCCAAAGATACTCTTTACAAAGAGATTTTGGTCATTAACCTTTGACAATTTGGTGGCTGAAATGCAGCTTTTCAACCATATATATGCATGCAACTAAGAATGACGCATTTACACACGGATTTTTTTCTGTGCCAAAACAGCTTCTTCACCACTGACAAGGTCTAAATTCATTTTACATTCCTCAGAGTAATACAATAATATTGTGTCTGGGGAAAAAAAAATAAATTATGGCCTTTGAGCCTGAAGAAAAGTCACATTCTATCAGTCAGAGAGAGAAGAGTTTTACTTCAATGACAAATGTTATTTGTTGACTCACATATCATTCCTGCTTCTGGCAACTAAAGGCCCTGGAGATAAAAGGAGTGGCCCAACCCACCCGTTTTTAGAGAGGCATTTTTTCCCCGTTTATCTGATTGTATCTGATGGTACAGAGCTGGGGGAGTGTCTGATCCACCTGGAGGCTGAGCTGCCACTCAGAGGGACCTGGACGGGCTGAGAGCTGAGTGGAGAGAAACCCATGTTGGAAAATATATCAGGTTAAAAAATGTGTATAATTTTAGTAAAAGGTTTTGTTTGTCTATACCCCGAGAAAAGGAATTTTAGGTTTCTTTCAGGGCATTGTTCTACCAGATGAGCTCTGGTGGACTCAGCGTATCAACAGATTGGGAGTGACCTCGAAGATAACCAGAAAGATAAAAGCTAGTAACAGAAAATCCATGAGACATCAGTGACTATCACAAACAGCTATCCCAGAGCACCGCCAGCAGGGCTGAAGACATCCTGGCCCGGAAAGGACTGATAAGAAAAACTGAAGAATGAAAAACCTAATTAGCATCAGAGGTGAACAGATTCGGATCCAATGAGAAACTGAATATCGGGAGTTTGCTCAACTTTGGACCAATGAACACTGACCCAATGCTTTCCTATGTATTTTTACTGCATAAAATACCTGAGAAATCAGGTAAAAGCCATGTATCCTGGAATGATTCTCTCTGCACAGCTGGGCTATATGTGGATGAGATGATTTCTGTGGTACATCCTGGCCAGAACAACATCCTGGCCAGATAATAAAGTAATGCCTTGACTCTCTGACATTAAAATGTTGTTGGAGAGTTTTTCTTTTTCCCGCAGATTCAGTGACACCCACAGAGATCCCACAAGGTGCAGATGCTGCCCCTGGGCAGGTACAGCCCCCAGTGCAGCTCAAGCTGGGGAAACTGCTGGGGCAGCTCTGGGGGAAGGACCTGGGGGTGCTGCTGGGGACGAGGTGACCCTGAGCTGGCAGAGTGTCCAACCGGGCCAGGGGGACCCTGGGGTGATGGGGCAGAGTGTGGCAGCAGGGCAGGAGGGATGCTGTCCGTCTGTCCCTCTGTCCCTCTGTCCCTCTGCCTGCCCAGGGAGGCACATCTGGCACATCTGGCACATCTGCCCTGCTGCTCCAGCCCTGAGCTCCTCAGCCAGGAGACAGCAGGAGCTGCTGGGGAGGCCAGGGGAGCCCAGAGAGGATCTGGGCTGTGCAGCATCTGTGTGCTGAGCACAGAGCTGGGCTGGGCAGGCTGGAGAAGGGAAGGCTGAGGGGATCCATCAGTCCATACCAACATCTCCAAGGGTGCAGAGCATGGGGCAGACTGTTCAGAGGTGCCAGGGACAGCATGAGCAGCCATGGCCAGAAAATAAAGCACAGCAATTCCAGCCCAGCAGGAGGAAGAGCTTTCCATGGAGGGGCAGAGCCCTGGAACAGCTGCCCAGGGAGGGCTGGAGTGTCCCTGTCTGGAGACATGCCAGCCCAGCTGGACACCGTGCTGGGTCACTGCTCCAGGGGACCCTTGGGCTGGGGGAGCTCCAGAGGTCCCTTACAGCCCCAAATATCCTGGGATTCTGGGATTTGGATCTGATTTGGTTCTTTAGTTATAAGGTAGAAAAATACACCCTTTGCTCTGAGATTCAGTGAAACAAGTGCTCACCAGAAAGAGCAAAATGCACACCTGTAGCTGATCCATCTCACACTCCCAAAGCTGAATTGCCACACTCTGAATTCAGGGCACAAAGGAAATTTGCTGCATCTACCTAGTTCACATAATATTCCAAATGTTTTGTTATTAATGACATATCTATGATGACCTGAATAAGAAATTCCTTTCAATTTTGGAAAAAGAAGATCACTTGATTTAGCATATTCAGTTTGGATTACAAACACACTTCTTTGTTAAGTTTTAGAGAAAGTGGCATTGAATGGCAGCAAGTCCTACCCAAAGTCATCCAAAGTTTTACTCTTATTCCTACAAAATTCCTAAGTGCTTTAGGTTTCATTTGGGTTTTTTGTTTGTTTGTTTTGGGTTTTTTTGTTTGTTTTTTTAAATTTGTTTTTGTTTATTTGGGTTTGGCTTTTGTTTCATTTTTTTGTTTGTCAGTTTGGTTTTTTGTCATTTTTTTTGTTTTTCAGTGGGTTTCTGTTTTGCTTTGTCTTAGTTTTGTTTTGGTTTTGTTTTTTTGTTTTGGTTTTGGGGTTTTTTTTGGGGGGGGTTTCCAGAAAGATGACATGTTTGATATTTCTTTCATACACATCTCTTACTCCATTTTTCTCTGGAATATGAGAGTTCTGGAAGGCCATACTCACACAGTAACTTCAGGATTTTAATTTTCAACCATTTGAAATAACTTCTGGAGTCTAGATCTTTAGGTGTCCTAAAACACTGGGAAGATTAGTTGCCAAATAAAGCCAATTTTGTCTCTCCATGGGCAGGAAAATACATAATTTAGACAGCAACTGCTCACACTGGTGAGAAGGTGAAGAATAATCAGAGTGCCAGGGTGAGGAGGTCTTTTTCCATGACCAAAAAAACAAATTAAAAATAAAAGTAAATAGAAATAATTTTAAAATAATAAAAATAAAAATAAATAAAATTTAAAATGGAGATGCTCTCATGAGAAGCAGTAGGATGATCAGGGGTTCCTTTCACTTGAAGGAGCACAGAAATTAACCAGAAATAACCAAAGAGTGAGGATTGTAAAGGGAGGAGATAAAGTCATTTAAAGGAGACTGAACTACTACTGTCAGAGGAGAAATGTTAGAAATTGTGAGAAGGAGGTGACCTGAGGGTCCTGCAGTCTTGCTTTATAGTGGAGGACAGATATTTTCATGGTTGGAGTGTCACAGAGACAATGCAGCCAATTCTGACAAAATAGACAAAGAGATCCCACAACACATGTAGAAAACCGGGCATAATTAGTTTTGTTGCTCACAGAGGAATTTTTTTTTAATTGCTTTTTAATACAGATGCTTTGGAAATGGAAATGTAATACATTTTGTAAATGGACTTACTGGTTGCAGAAAAGGCAAAATAAACATTGCTCTCTGCCTTTATCTACAATAACAAAGAGATGTATCCATGAACAAATCTCAGCACTAATGCTTTGATGAGTTGCAAGAAATACACATTTAGCCAGCAATTTTAAAAACCAAACTATTACACATAAAGTTGGTGATATCATCTCTAATAAAAATAATAGATACTATTTAACAACACAGACAACCAGCATTTTCCGGAGCCCATAATTAGTGTTCTGGCTGAACTTCAAATTCTTTATTTATTCAATCTGCAGCCTGTTTTTTTTTTGTTTTATCAGCTCTCATTTCCATACACTTTAGAAAGTTACCCACTTAGCCCACCCTTTTAGGACAATATTTTCTCTTTCTGTGATTCTGTTTCATGGAATTGTAGATCTTTGAGTGTTCTGTATTGGAAGGGATCCCCAAAATCAGAAACATCATAAACACAAACACGAGGCCATCTTTCCTCAGGAATTCCTCTTGCAATGATCTTTATCACAACAAAAATATCAGCACAAGGAGCAGTGGGATTTGCAGTGCATTTGTAATGCTCTGCAACATTCAGTGGCAGCAGTCGAGGTAAACAATCCAAGGCAAAAATTCACTTTAACAGCACTGTTTGGCAAGCTGGAGTAATTTGTACACTCATGGCAAAGATCTTGAAAAACCCAATCTTTTAAAACATTCATTATCATACACAATGGCAATTATTATGTCTGTTTGCTGTCTGAGAAAACAGTTTTCTCTCATCCTTGATATCTTTGATAAATTGATAGCCTATTCAATTAAGAAATTGTAGTGATGCTTTTGGTTTTTCTCCTAAACTGGAAGGGTGTTTACAATATCTTTAGTCTTCTTTCCCCTAGCACTGAAATTTAAAAATACTGTTACATTTGATTGCAATAAATAGATACATTTGATTGCAAACAATCAAGCAAATCAAACCTCAAAATAAGAGATGGGTTTTTGAGTAACGAAATGTGAAAACACTTTCTTGAAATCTAAGCACAGGCAATTTTTTTTTCCATTCAACTCAATGGAAGTTAGATGGAATAATGAAGAACAAAAATCCGATTTTACCTTAGTAATATACACCATTTAAAAGGCAGAAAGCTGAGAAATGCATTGATTAGAGAAATGTGTATTTGCTAACACCTGTGATTTGCCAGCCTGTTATCTCTGCTGTTCTTGGCAAGGCAGCCTGATTGACTGATTGACTGATTGATTGATAATTGACTGATAGCCTCCCTTAACATGCCTGTATCTTGTTATCTCTTAATCCTCACACAAAAGATCATAACACAGGCACTCAATCAAATCCAAACCAAAACACAAGCAAGAAATGTAGAAAACCATTGCTTGTTTCCACTGGGCAAAGTTGAGAATGTTTATGACATATATAAAATATATTAACAAAAGAGAAGGACATTATTCCACAGCTGCTATAAACCCATACAGAATTGTGAAATATTTCCCCTTATTTGTTTGAAAACCTGATTTACACTTGCAAAACAGCTCCTAAGGTTCATACTTATCCTCCTTTATTTTGTGTGGTCAATATCTTCTTCTTTCCCCCAAAACCTTGATATAGAGGAAATAAGTTTACAGCAAAACAAGATTAAGAAAAATTGTTCAAAACCTCTGAATTATTCAGAAGAGGGAGGGGCACTGAGTGACACATTGAGCAGCAGATAAAGCTTTCACCATCAGATAAATGCTTCCTGCAACTGCAACTTGTTACATTCAGTTCTGCTGCTTTCCAGTACATCATCAATTCCCAATCCCTAAACAAGAATTATTTATCCTTTTGTACACTCTGTCTTCAATAATAATTGTGCAGAAAAGATCCTTCCACAGCAGTGTTTGAAGATCCACCAGTGCTCCATCAGGAGCACCTCCAAAATTCAATCAAACCTAATTAATGATGCAACAGTCTTTTGCATTTTTAGCTCAGCAGTGACTCTTAAAATTCTTTCCAATGTTTATTTAGAGTTACTTGGCTTACAATGTAATTTTTTCTACTTTTTTTTTAATGTATATTGTGTTGATTAACTATGGGCAGCTTACACTGATTATCTTTAGATTCTGTTTCTTGCATATAAAGAGCAAATTCACAATGCCATCTCCTGGAGCAAATTAAGACCTAATTGCTCCCCATTTGTTGTGGTTACTCTACCTAAGAGTGAAAACATTAGTGAAAAATACAGGTCATTCCTCTCAGAAATAGGAAGCACCACAAGCATTGAAATTTTCATGCTGCATTGTCCCCATTAAAAAGTACTAATTGTTAAAAAAATATCATCACTGTATTTTAGCTTTGAGATGTGTGAAAAGCTGTCCGGAATAGGAAGAATATAAGCAGCTGAGAAATGGCTGGAAATTATGAGAGATCTCCACATGCTGTGCAAAACGTTTTCCCTGTAGCTAATATTGTGTGTTGGGAATTGTTATCCTGAACTGTAAGAGATTTCCACGACACCTGAAACACCTGAAAAGCTGAGGCACACAGGTTCCTGTGCTGGAAGCTGCTGCAGGAGGGATAACAGAGCGATTCCAGTCTGCAGGACCCCTTTGCAGGTGTTCAAGCACAGTTCTGAGTTTAAACCAACAGCAAGGAAAGCTTTGGATAGGTTTTCTCACATTTTTATCATTTAACAAATCTTAAATGTCTCTTAAATGGAAATAATTTAGATAGTGCTAACAAGTTAATGCCACGGGGGATTTTTTTAGGTTACCTAAGTAGGTGTTTGTTGGGGATTTGAGGGCCATGGGATATATTGATTGACTGCTTGTTTTTTAGGACAGAATTCCCCCTTCATAGACACCTCACAGAAGTGGAGCTCTTGGGAACTCAGTTTCCCATCCCAGACTTTCCCTGTTTCCACAGTCACATCACACAACTTCCTCCATTACCAACTTCATTACAGACCTACATTTGAGGCAGACATTACATAATTTCCAGTTCCATCCCAGTTTTTTTGTTTTTCAAGTCCCAAAATGCATTGCAATAGACTCCTAGAGATAGTTGTCACCCAACTCACTCATTCTGCTTGTACCAAACTGGAAGTGTTTGAACTGAGTTAGAAGCAGACAACTCCCTGGGCTACCCCATGGATGGCAGAAGAAGTGATGGTGGAGGACATCCTACCCAACAAAGGTCAAAAACACCACTGTGTTCTCAAATCACTCCGCTCTGGGCAAAATAAATGGATTCTCCATGTGGCTATTCTTTTTTTTTTTTTTTTTAAATGGGGGTGATATTGATTCCTGACCAGGCGAACAACTTTGCAGTGTAATAGATACATGGGAGACTCTCAGAAGTGATGTTAAATGAAATGCAGAAGCACCTTCTCGTAGATATTTATTGCAAAAATATTAGGAGGGCTGGAACAGCGCAGAAAGAGGTAAAACCTTGTAAATATTGTCAAATAGTGGACTGAAGGTATCATCTAGCAAGCCACATTAAAATGACATATGTTTCTATTCAGGGAGAAATTAAGTAATGTGAATCCTTAGCTAGTGGTTTCTCTGAAATACCATTAAATTATTAGGTTGAATTTAGGATGAAACCCAAAATCTTTTGCTATTTCTAGCATATAGGTGCTACTAGTCAGAATGATGTTTGAAAATATGAAGTAAAGTTATTACTAAAAAGTTGTCTGTGCCCTCTGAGAGACTTTTCTTTACGTAAAAGGAAATGGTGACAGTTTCATGAATTAGTTGCAAAGTCATTCTCTCTGTCCAGCTGTTTCATATGTTTGATTAATGGATTTTCAATGAATGATTCCTAAGATTCTTTACTATGTCTTGTCAAACAGCACACACACAGCAGGCTAAACACAGCTTCAGAAATGTATAAACAAATAATTAAAGATTTTGTGCTTTATTTATTGAACATAAGGCAGAAGAGAGAGCAAAAATTCTTCATTAGCTAAATTCCATTTATAACATACTGTAAAGTATAAAATCTACAAAATTTTCCATCACTTTTAAAAATAGTTGTTTGCAAGGATATTACTAAATTATTTACATAGAGAAGTGATTTAAAACATAAGTTTCTTTGTTTACGTGATTTTTTTTTTTTTGGTTACCATCGTCCATGGCTAAAGAATAATAAATATCAAAAGTTTTACACTGGCCTTTGAAATTGATGGCACTGCTGGAACTAAAATAGTTTCTGGGTCAGGCATGGACTGTTTGTCTGAGAATAGGACTCAGGATTTTCCCTGAATTCCAAATTCCAGCTTTCCTTTTGTATTTTTCCTGTTAAACATTACTTTTTTTCTTTTCCTTGGGAAAAAGCCCAACACAAATCAAACCAAAAGGAAAACAATTTCACAGATAAAGCACTTTTTTTAAAATTTTTTTTTTTTAATGTGGGCTGAAGCAGAGCTTCTTGGATTTCTTATAATCCATTACAAATTACCAAACTGAAGTACAAGTAGTTGAAGAGAAGTTTTGGGTACATGCAGTCAGGGATATGGAAGCAGCCATCAAACTTCGTCCCTTCATCTTTCAGACACACAATTTTACAAGATTCACCATGTTTTTAGTTTAAAAAATACGGAACACTTCAATATCTCTGGATTTATGCTCGGAGCTGCCCCCTCCCCTTCCCTTTCCCCTTCCACCCTGAGTTGCTCATTGTAACCTCCCACGCTCCCATGGACCATATAAACCACTGGAATGGATGGTGTGCAGATTTTTAGTACAGAAATATGTCTCACACCATTGAATTTCATTAGTTTTATTGTGCCATTTTGTCCTATTTTGCAAGTTTCCTCTGCATGACCAAGAAATGGATTCCTTGAAGGAAGGTTAAAGCTTTTAACTTGATTTATCTTATACTGGACCTATGCTTGCCATAAAAGCAAGGAAAGAGAAACAGTAATTACTTTTTATAAAGGATATTGCTTAACCAAAAGTGTATATACGGAAAATGTAAGTCCATGCCATATGACAGATTCAGCCCTGCCTCCCCAAAAAGTCTCAAAAAGGACATAAAAACATCTCTTCCCCTTGCCCCCACAGCTCAATACAGACAGATCTCTGAGTCCTTTCAATAAGGGGAGAAATAATAGCTCTGTAAAAGACATTAAAAGATTATGGAAACTTTTAACAGCAATTAATTAATGCAACCTGGGAGCCATTGATAAGGGAAAAAAAACAACCAAAAAAAAACAACCAACAAAGTTTCTTAAACTGATCTGTTGAAAAATTTATCTACTCTTCCCTATTGTTGGATAATTCATCAAGAATCACACATATTTTCTAAAACAAAACAAAAAAAAAAGGTTGCATCATCCAGGCTAGGAAACAATTCCCAGGCTTCTAAAAATTCAGTGGGCTTAGATAAGGAAATATCTTGTCTCCTCTGACATCAGTGCCTAATGAGGCATTACTTTTGCTGTATAAGAAAATACAGACAGCAACCAGTATTTATATATGCAGGAAAAGAGCCTGATTTCTAGCTGTACTCCCAGAAATATTGCTAAGCTATCTTGAAAGGGTATAAAATTTGAGGATGAGGCTCACTGAAGGATGAACTCTGTACATGAAGGAGTTGCTATCAATTAATTTAGTTCCAGGTTAGTTGTAAATGCTTAATATTGCAAATCAAATATGTTAAAGTCTGCTCTTGTGCAAGCATGGGAAGGAGTTGCTCATTAATTTGATAGCTGAAAAGGCAACTTGGCATTGCTGCTGATATTTGGGGGAGGAGCACAGCATGCAGTAGGATTTCTGGTGCTAAGCAGAGTGTTTTCTCCTCCTGTTACTCTGTGGAGGAGGACTTTGGAACAACAGATGCTCCTTGCTCTTTGAGGCTGAAGTAGTCTCCATGGAGCAATTTTAAAAGTATTTACTGTTTAAGGTGCTTTCTCCCCTCTAGTAGCTTAAGAACACTTAACTGAGTCATTGGGATAGACATTATAAAAGACTTATGTCTGTATTTGCAAGTGATGCAGGCTACAATAGAAAATAATGTTAGTGACCAAACACTGTTATTACTTACTTTTAATGCTTTACAGATGCACTGTGAGTTGATTTTCTGCTTCTTGCTGAACAGAGAGAAGATATGGCAGTCTCTTCCAGCTTTAGTTTGCCATTTGTTCCTATTTGGATAATATTTGGATAATTAGAAGTAATTTATTGAAGAAAGTTCTTTCTAATTTAAAAAAAAGAAGAAGCCTGCCTCCTTTACTCTCTCAGATAGAATTTGGAAATTACATATCACAGAGCCGTGGGTTCTTTTGTATAACATCAAACAGCTTCTGCCCTAGATGATTCGTAAGATTTTGTCACCTCAGGTCTTGTTGAAGTTTCCAGTGTAGGGGTGTTGTTCTCCAGACATCCCTCTCCTGCATTCTGCTTGCAGGAAACGTTTTAATGATGTGGAACAATTTAATTTTATGGCACTTAATGGTCATTTAATGGTATTTAATGGTGGTGCAATTTACATTTTAATGAAACCTACGAGGGCATTTTGGGTTTTATGCAGTACTTGCCACTCTGCCCCAACCAGAAGGAGACCATTCCAGTTCCCTCACTGCTTGGGTATGGGTTGAACATGTCCAAGATAATAAAATTGCCATTATTTTGGGCTAATGGACATTTCAGAAGGATGAATCTGTTCAAACTAGATGATACACCAATTTTTCTTACACTGATCTTGGGATCAAAGGGTATCTTCATTGCAAGGGATAGAATTAGGCAGTAAAAGCCATAAAAGCTGTAATGTGAGATTTTTTTGAAGTGGAAAATCTGGTGTGGGTCAGATATCTTTCTTATCATCATTATAACTGCAGAAATTGAGAACCCTCCAACATGCAGTGAATGGCTTTGGAGAACCGTGAGTATATTGTTCAAGAATTTCTCTTCCTTTCCATTTCCACTCCTTCCTACGCCTGCAGAAATAGAGGGTAACCAATAGATGCTAATTACTTTCCATGGGAAATGTTAATTAGCCAGCTGAGTAAGTTCATTGCATGCTAAAAAACGTTAAAAAGAGTAAGAGCTTTTTTAAAGCAGATTTTAATCAAAATGCTCTCTCTTTCCTTTGACACTCAGAACAGGAGCCAAACTCTCTAGATCATCATTATGGATAAATACAAAGAAAATAATAATCTTGAATATCTAGAATACAGTTTGTGCTAAACAGCTGACCTGATTCTCTAAAAAATATATGGAATTTGATAGTTCACTCTGCTTTTTAAGCCAAATATGAAGAGATATTTAAAGATGGATACACAGAGACAGCCTTTTCCCCTTTCCTCTTTTCTCCCTCTTTTCTTCCCTTTTTCTTCCCTTTTCTCCTTTCTGCCCCCCTTTTTCCCTTTTCCCGTTTTCCTCCCCGTTTGCCTTTTTCCCTTTTTTCCCCTTTTCTCATTTCTCCTTCCCTACACCCCTTCCCTTTTTCCCTTTTCCCTCTTCTTTTTCTCCCTCAGTAGGTGGTGAGTAAAGTTTTATAATTTGCACAACTTATTTCTCTTCAGCTGTATTTCTCTTTCAGTTATTTTCTTTCACGTTGCAATTCATTATTGTTTTCACTATTATTTCACTAGTTTATTTTATTTCACTCATTAAAATTATTATCCCAACCCATGAATTTTCTGACTTTTGCCCTTGTGATCCACAACAGCCCCTCTTAGTTCCCCATGTGGTGCATGAAGGACTGAGACAATGACAGATCTGAGCAGAGTATGTTAAAACAAAAATGTTGTAAACATTAATTGCATTAATTGAATAGTCACTGGTCACAATGTTCTTTTCTTTCTTTCTCTCTCTTTCTTTTCTTTCTTTCTTTCTTTCTTTCTCTCTCCTTTCTTTCTTTCTATCTCCTTCCTTCCTTCCTTCCTTCCTTCCTTCCTTCCTTCCTTCCTTCCTTCCTTCCTTCCTTCCTTCCTTCCTTCCTTCCTTCCTTCCTTCCTTCCTTCTCTCTCTCTCTCTCTCTCTCTCTCTTCTCTCTTTCTCTCTTTCTCTCTTTCTTTCTCTTTCTTTCTCTTTCTTTGTTTTCTTTCTAAGCTTGGGGGACACTTGGAGAGAAATGTGGTTTAAATTTTAAGTGAACCAAACCACACATACCTGTGTTAGTTTTAATTCAATTTGTCTGATTTTTTAATATTTACAAGTAATTTAGAACTGATTTAGAATCAGTTATTGATATGTAATATTGCATTTTCTTATGGTGACCTGAAATGAACTTATGCCATCAGGAAAATCCTACTCCAGCCTTTTAATCTCTGTAACATGCAATGGAACATAACTGTTATTTCAGCAACCTGAAAATCCCAAAACATACTAGTAGTGCTCACTTATTATGTTCCATACTTGGAGGTCTTTTCATTTCATGAAATTATATCACCAGCAAAAAAAAAAAGTCTTTTTACTTTTTATTGCTCTTCTTTTGTGCAATTTTCATTTTCTCAGGAGAACTGCAAGAACAGCCCACATAAATAAAACTCTGCCACTATGGGAAGTTAGACCCTTTATTTTTGCATTTATGAAATAGAAGTTCTAAAAGATATAATTTCAGCATTATCTATCTTATCTTTGAAAGACTCTCAAGATGAAACATCATTTTACAATGACAGGACTCAGGATGTGATTTCAAAAATCATTCCAGACTGTGACAGGGATTTAAATATTGCAATGATACAAACGATTTTTATGAAGCATTGCTTAGTTATCAAATTTGAATAAAAGACAATATGAAATTTTCAGATTACATTATACACCCCTGTTACCTGTAAAAATAAATTCTTTCAGAGGATGTCCTGAGGCTGAGGAAAACAAACAAAACGAAAGGTCTTTCTTTGGAATAACTGTGATCCTTAAAACTACTTGGGAAATAAATGCCCAAACAGTGTTTTAGCTAGAAGTGTTACATTTCATGAGTGAACAGGAGGAATCCACTGCCACTGCTCTTATAACAGAGGAACATTTTGGGCAGAAGCACTGATGCCAGTTAAAAATGTCACTGGAACATCAAACCCTAATTCAGGGCACTGCTTTTTTCTTTCTGCTGTGTATCCTGAAGCTGCAGGGTAGAGATCTGATGTCAAATGGGTTCAACTCAGTCACACAAACACTTCTGCCTGTAGCAGGTTTGCTTATGGTGCTCATGCTAAACACTTCCCCAGTTATGCAGAGTCAGGAATCTTTATGGCAGAAAATCTTTCCTGCTTATTTCTCACTGTTCTGGCTGTATTCTTCCTCTGAACATTTGTATGGAGTCAATAATCAAGAATATTTTCTGTGTGATGCACTTCATAATGTTGAAGAGTTTTCCAGCAGGGTCAAGCATCCCATTCCCTATTCAATGAAATTTGCCTAAGTAAAACACTTTTTTTTTTTTTTTCTGCTACTTACATTATTTAATTACTGCAAATCAATATTTCCAACACTTTTTCCTCTGCAGTCTTTACAGAATCCTTAAGCTTTTTCTTGCTCTGTTTCTTCTGTGTATTACCCTTTCTGTCTTTGCAACTAACCCAGTTCAGTGGGCTTTGGTTCAAGATTGTAAAAGGTGTTTGGTTTTTAAAATCTGAGTTAGTGAAAACTTGGTTCTTATGAGTGCATGAGTTGGCTTAGAAAAGTGAATAGACCTCATTAGACTTTGGAAAAAACCTTTAATACCTTAAAAAAACATGTAAGTTCTTGTAATTGTTAAATGTTATAATGTATTGCACTTAATAATTTAGTAAAACTTAGAGGATATTATTGTCCTACAAGCATGTTTCTCCCTACAAAAGATTCCCCAGAAAGAAAATGAGTCCAAAATAATCCTAAAGAAAATCTACTCCACTATATTTCATAAGAAAAAATAATAAATAATTAGCAATTTGCTACACTGAAATTGCTAAAAATCAGAATGATACTTATTTAAGAGGAAATCTCCTTCCTGTATTCTCAGAATACCAAAATGGTTGCTGAAAAAATTATAAAATAGAGAAAAACTATTAGATGCAAGTGGGTTTTGACAGAAATGATTTTGTATACAGTTGAGTCTCTGTGTGCACTCACATATGTCAATAACTGCTTAATCACACAATAGATCACAAAAATACATGAAAAGAATATACAGTCACTGGCAGAAAATGTCAGTAGGTCACATTATTTCCATCAGTTTTAGGATGTTTTTAGCAGTGAAATGATTTAGGAAGAACAGATGTTTCCAAGCCCTTTTCACATCCTTCATGCTTCAGGGTCAGACACCAACACTGCCCTTCCTAGCCAAGGGAGAGCAGCTCATCTGAATGACCTGATGTGCTTCAGGTTAGATGAGATTTTAGACCAAAGATGAGATGGATTGTTCATTTTTTCTCACCATCCAGTAAAGGAAATCCTCGTGAGCAGCAAAACCCACAGGACAGGTCTGCTCTGTCAGGTGTTTTCAGATGATCAGCTGCTAAAACATGATGAGAGCTGAAATTGAAGAGCTGAGCATGGAGACAGACAGGATTGGCTCAGAGCTCCTGCAGCCCAAGGCAGTGCTCTTGCTGTGAGGAGATCCCACTGATGGGCAAGGTCACGTCACACTCCAGATGGAGAGTAAGCAAGGTTATCACCCCATCTCTGAGCCCAGGGCACAGAATTTGATTTTATTTTTTATTTATCACATTTGATTTGCTTTTGAACGCCTTTGTTCCATCTGTGACAGAGGCAGGCAGCCCAGGATGGAATAGAGGGAGAGCCCACGCCTGCAGCCACAGGTAGCATGAGCAAACACAGGGTGGGACAGCTCTTTAAGGCAATTAAAGCAAAGGTGTAACATGTCTCTGCCCCAGAAAAACCCCAAATTTGCTGAAAGCTGCTCTTGAGGCAGCACTTCAGGCTACAGGATACTTGATTAGCTGTGAAGAGTCATTGTTCTCATTCATCCTTGGCTTTCTCGAGCATCAGTAGCTCCAGTGTGACTCAGTCAGGCTGATTTGTGGTTTTATGTACTCTTCCTTCATTTATTGCAAAGTCAGAGCAGACCTTTGCTGCTTCCCCTGAGCCCTGTTCCAGAGCAGAGCTGTCCTCACTGGCAAAGTGCCTGAGGAGTCACTGCTGTGATCTCCAGCTCAGATACATGCCAAAGGCACCTGGAAAATGGGATTTCTCCATCTCAGGCAAAAGGACTCTCCAAAGCCAGCACTGGCAGGCAGATTGTGTTGTTCACATTATGGGGCTTTGATGGGATCAGGCTCTGTGCAGTAATCTGGAAAACAAACCACAGAGTAGCTCTGCAGTCACTGAGAGTCAGGAGAATTTGTGACTTCCCCAGAGATGTTCAGAATCTTAAAAAAACTCCAACCCCATCCAAAAGTAAAACCAGAGTCAAAATGTTCTTCCCTGCTTACACACCCTCTGAAACACACACATCAGTCATTCTGACCTGGTGGCACTCAACAGGTTTTTAATGCATCTTCCTTTCAAATGTTTGGTCAGAATCTCAAAGCAAAACCTCCACCCCTTTATAGTTGTATGCATATAAAAATTTATACCTGGAAAAGCAGAAGGAAATGAGAAAGGAAAAATGAAACAAACAAAAAAGTATCACAAACCCAACCATTCCAGAGAAGGAAAGGAAATCTGAATGCTGAAAGTTTTCAAGGAGGCCATTACATCATTGCAGAATTCCTGCTGCTCTTTTAATTGATCAGACAATCAAAACCTTGAAGAGAAAATTTAGAAGTCCTTCTTAAATTCCCTTTTCTGGGCCCATCTGTAGATTTAGCATTCATTTCTTTGTCTCTAAGATGAAATTAATGGCTCCATCAGATTTCACATTTTATGTTTCTCTAAGTGATTTAGAACATCAAATCTGAACTTTGGAGATAACTTTATTTATTGACAGAATAATATTTCCTAAATTTAACATCTGTCATTTTTACTTAAAAGTGTTTTGCATTATTCTTTCTTTCTCTGGGTGTCCATGGAATTAAAACTCTTTGGCTTTAGAAATCCTTCTAACATTTTATTTTTCCTTTTGCAGGCTATTCTTCCATGAAAAATAGCTTATTTTAAATGAATGTAGGATGGCTTGAAATGAAATTAAAAATTGAGTTCCTAATGTGCTCCAGGCATGATCATGCCACCCTCAGAAATCCTCCCTCTGTTCTCCACTCACATATAAATATCCAAATGATAACTTTTCCTCTAGTAATTTAGAAGGAGAAAGTTTTCACAAGTAGGTTGTGTACTTATGAGTCTCAGGTCAGCAAGTAAGAGCTTTTGTCCATCTCATTTTGCCTGTGCTTGCTGGGAAATCTTGTCCAGTCAAGGCCAATCACTTTGCACCATCTTTTTCTTCATTTCACCTCTTTCTGTTTCCCTTCTGGATGTCTATTCCCACCCCCTTTGCTCAACTGCCCCATGGCTTCCTGCCAGGTGACACAATCCCAATGCACCATAGCATTTCCTAAGGAAAAAAGTGCTATTTTTGACCAAAGGTACACTTATTGCAGGATATCGTTATTTACACTACCTATTACTCCTCTGGACAATACTGAGAAATGCATATGCAGAAGAGGGTTTTTTTTTTTTTTGTTCTGTATTTGTATGGTTTAAATATCCAGCAGTTAGATACTTTTAAAGCTGGGCTTCAAATTCTTCTGCAGGTTGTTAAAATTCTGGACAGCAGGAAAATTAACAATTTCCTTTGTGCTGTTAAGAAAAGAACACAAGACAAAAATATTTTAAGCTTTTAACCATGACTAATTATATAAATTTGCACAGGAAGCTTTATAGGGTTTTTTAAATTATTATTTTATCTCAAGACTCAAAATCTTACTAGGTTTCTTTAAAACTTGTTAATCTTAAAGACAGTAAGTATCTCTGAGTTATCTGGTCAGTGGCTTTTATTTTGGCACAACAAGCCATACAGTGATAACTTGGCTTAGCTCTTTTAAAACAAGTATGATCTGCTTTGGATGAATCTTGAACCTTATACTGTAGGTAAAATTAGCTTTTGCTAACACTTGAAGTAATATGAAATGAGGATTCAAAAAGGCACCAAGCCTCAAAGTGTGAGTATAGAACCAGAATTCAGTGTTTACACAACTATGTCTCTCCTTGTTCAGTATTCTGAACTCTACAAGTAAGATTGCAGACTGGATGGTAATGCTGTTTTGATATTCTTTCCCTTTCGTTATTAGTGTTTAAAGGACAGTTCATTCCTCCACTTCAGATAAATTGAGTTTATTTCCCCCTTGCCATTCCAAACAGCAAAAACTAAATAGAAAAAAAAAAAAAAAAAGACAAAAAATAATCTGAAAAGTTTTTCTTATTTTTTTCCCTGAAAATGTAAAAATCTCTTGTTGACATTCCTAGTGGCAGAATTTATTTCTGTCATTTCACCAAGAGCACCCCTGGAATCCAAATGTGTGATTCACATGTGTAAGTTCAAAAGATGCACAGCCCAGAAGAAAAAAAGCCTTCAGTTCACTGTGCATAATTACAATGCAGTAGGATTTTCACAGCCATTCAGCTGCCATGCACTTCTGCTGAAGTCAGTGATGAACTCTCCACCGAGTTCAGCAATCTGGGGCACTTTTTAAAGAGTCTTGCACAACACAACATCAAAGAAGAGGGAAGCAACTCAACCTCAGGATGAGAAGCAAAAAGGAAAAAACTAAAGACAACCTCTCCTGGAAAAATATTTGACAGTTTTTCACTAACACAGTGACTACTAGAAAGTGATTTCTTTTGGTTGCAATTTCTTCTTCCCAAGCCACAGAGCAAGGTGAAGACATTTCCTGCATCCCGGAGGTTTAAATTCAAGCCTTATTGCAGTCATGACTTGAGAAAAGTCTGTTCTCACAAAGGCCTGGTGGAGGAACCTCCCTGGCTCTGCACTCTGTGCTGTGCTTTTCCTCAGCCAAGGCAGGACAGGCAGAATCTTCCTGCAGCTGTGAGGTGTCCTTCCAGCTGGGCAGGGATTGGTTCTGCTGGACTCAGAACCTCCTGAAACCGAGACCTGGGAGCGTCAAGTCCTGTAATGAAGATGTGCCACTGAGGAAAGGAGAGCAGCTGAGTTGTCAGAAGTGCCCTGACCTCCATTTCTTATGGAATTCCTGCAAGAACTCTATGTTTCGTGTGTGCCAAAGGGTCTGAGGCTCAGGAGACACCATTCTTAGCTGTGACAAAGTATGGATGTATTTTTTTTTAGTCCATTTTGAAGCTTTTGTCTCCTTTGAGCTTACACCTATAAAAATACTACTTAATTAACTGTTGAACACAGTCCAATTCACTCTTCTCTTCCATTTCTGAGAAAAAAAAAATCTGTGCTTTATCAGATTACCTAGAAATTGTTTAAGCCATGAGGAAATCATGAACTGCAATAGTGGATGCAAAATGAAAATTGTTTCTGAACTGTTATGTTTATATCTAAAGTTCCTATCACTTATATATAATGAATGCTAGAACTTATAGGTAACTAACAAATATATATAATTGTGGATAAATGTTTTGTTGAATTCAAAATATATTTTAAATTAATTTTCCCTTAAGTATCTGAATTTCCTTGAAAGCCTTTCCTCCTGACCCATTTCGAAAAGTTATTATTTTACTGAGTACCAAATGGAACTGGATCTCTTGTGCTAAACATTTTTTAGCTTCAAGAGCTGGATGGACTCTACCTTGAAGGGCTCCCCTATGATATACGAAATTTTGACTCTGTTCTTTTGAAGTACACTGAAATACTCCCCCAAAAAGAGATTTATAGCAGCACTGCAGCACAGGAGTGTTTCCTCTACATAGCAAGGTCCTTAAACATGCCAGACTGTCCCATGCTCTCAAATGTCATTTCCATTGTAATACTGATAAGGGCTATGGACAGGGGAGAAATGAAACATGGATGGCAGAGGTTCCTTTCTGCTCCTGTCATTTTTGGTTTTGTGGTAAATCCCTGGGGCCCTTTTTAAGTATTTTCAGGTAGAGAAAGGTGAGAAGAGCCAATCTGCTGTGTTATTTCAGGGTGACACCCTTCTCAAATGTTGGTAGCCTGGAGGTGTCACAATTTTGCATCGCATCCTTTAATAGGAATGTTTTTCCACCTCCCTTAAAAAGTTAGATATGAATCTCTGACCTCTCCTCATATTTCCGTAAGATATATGAACAGAGCAACAGGAAATGCAGAACACCTCAGTAGATTATTATATGAGCAGATTATTTAACATTTAATCAATCAATATGATTGTATTTAGCAGATAGTGTGTAGATTATTTCTGTGATTTGTGCTGCAAACCCTGTAACTAATCAGATGTCTCTCCTCTGTGGCAGCCTTGCTGCAGGGAGCTGTGCAGTCAGTGCCACCTCAGTACCTGTGGGGAGAGCTCAGGTGTGCTGGGGCAGGAGGAGTTTGGGGATCAGCAGCGAGGTGGAGATGGAAGCTGCAAGGTGCTGCAGGCTGATTTTCTGGGATAAGTGAGTCAAGCAGTGCCACTGGCTGTCTGGGAGCTCAGTGTGTAAAGTGCAGATTTTAACGTCAATGGCACAGAATGCCAGAGTGGTTTGGGTGGAAAAGGAACTTAAATCCCATCCAGTGCCACCCCTGCCCTGGCAGGGACACCTCCCACTGTCCCAGGCTGCTCCAAGCCCCAGTGTCCAACCTGGCCTTGGACACTGCCAGGGATCCAGGGGCACCACAGCTTCTCTGTCACCCTGTGCCAGGGCCTGCCCACCCTGCCAGGGAACAATTCCTTCCCAATATCCATCCATCCCTGCCCTCTGGCAGTTTGCAGCCATTCCCTGTGTCCTGTCCCTCCATCCCCTGTCCATAGTCTCTCTCCATGTTTCCTGCAGCTCCTTCAGGCACTGAAGGCCACACTGAGGTCACCCCAGAGCTTCTCCTCTGCAGGCTGAGCAATGCCAGCTCTGCCAGCAGAGCTGCTCCATCCTCTGATGCTGCTGGAGCTCCTCTGGCCTGGCTGCAGAGCTGCAGCTCCTTGCTGTGCTGCCCAGGGCTGGGGCAGCTCTCAGCTCAGCTCTCAGCCCAGCACAGGGCAGAATCCCCCTGCCTGCTGCCAGCTGGGGCTCAGCCCAGCTCAGGCTTTGGGCTCTCAGCTCACCCACTGCACCCCCAGGGCTGCTCCCAGGGCTGCTCCAGCTGCTCATCCCCAGCCTGATCCAGGGCCAGCAGCAGCCCCTGGCCTTGTGAAACCTCTTGAGATTCCCATGGGACACTCCTGGGGATGTCCAGCTCCCTGTGGATGCCATCCTGTCATTTTGTGCGCACTTGCAAACACAACTCCTTTGGTGCTATGCTGCTGCCTTAGACAATTTTGGGGAAATCAATGGATGGTAATTTGACAGCCCCTGTATCTCTGTCCTCATAAGAGATTTCAAAATGCTTTTTGTCAGGGGATGACTGATTAAGTAGTAGCACTGTGCTGCAGACATGAGAAAAAATTGATTTGCCTGACCAAAACATTCACTTCTTTGCTTAGGTCAAGCCCTTGCTGGAGATTGTGATATTTTGATTAAGTTTTTCTCATTAATTTTTATATTCATAAATCCAAGGTTTCCTGTAGATCCCCAAGAAGAGATGGTGATCACATAAAGACTCCCCAACCTTACAGGGCACCTAAACTGAAATAAAAAGGAAATTTGGGCAAATACCAGTGCTATAAACCAACACATGTCTGATATTAAATGCACCACTTTTCCCAATACTGAACCTCCTCTAGTTCTGAAACAAAACTCTGTTTGTCTTTGCTTAAGAGTACAATAAAAATGAACTTAAGACCAAACTTTTGACAGTCTGGTTGTTTTACCTGGAAACTTGTTCAACTGACCACCCGCCTGCCAAGGTTCTAGGAATTTTCTTTCTTTCATTGTGTTGAAGTTAAATTATGTCCACAATAACTGGCCAAGTTGGTTTTTGCAGCTACTTCTGAAATCAGCAGGATTCCATACTTTTCTTTGAAGGTGCTTTTGGCTCTTTCTAAGCCATACATGGCTCTTCTGCTGTTGTGGGAAATAAAAGGGTTTTGACTATTAAGGAAATATAAGTAATGTAATAAGTCAATTACAAGGAATGTTAAAAGGAAATTCACTAATGGACAAAGAAAGTGCCAGACAAATTTTAACCAGACATTTATTTTAACAGCAGTGCAATATTTTTCTTTCTAAAAGCATGTTTCATAATAACCTCAAATTTTAACAGCAGTGACATCATTCCATTAATTTTTTTTGCCTTGTAAAATCTGAGAAATGTTTACTAATTTTACAGGTTGACATAAACCAGTGAAGTAACAATTTGTAAGAGTTTCACAAAATTAACCAAGTCTTAATGTACCATAATAAAATTAAGTTTTGTAAATGCAGACTGCAAATTGCCTTTTCCCATGAAATGATTAAAATGATTTCACAGAAGAAGTAAATAAGATATTCTGTATATCTTTTTTAGTAGTTTCCCTCAATTATTTCTGAAAGTGACAGTAATGAAAACGGATGACAGTAATAAAATTGGAATTCTCACCCTAGAGAGCTTTTATCTCATGGAAAATAGTTCAGAGAAAAATAACCAATGAAATGGGGTTATGTAAACATTGACTGGTATGTAAATATAGAATTTAGGGTCCAAGCCCAATGTATTGCAAGAATAAAGCATTGCTAATATATGGAAGCAGATAGACCTTACCACTTTGGGTAGCTATCTGTCTGCAGTGTCAGTTTCTCAGTGTCAATTTCTCCAGAAGGTTCTTAAGAAAAGTTTTGAGGGTAAAAAGAAGAAAAGAGAAGGTGTGGAAGTCTGTCATCAGGCTGCTGGTCTTCACAGCTTGTTTATAGTGATTTGTATGGACGGGTGACTCTGGTTAAGGTGGGCTTGGTAGCTTCTGACTTGTGTCCACATGTGGTAGAATTCCTGGTTTGATGGTAACACATTCTCATTTTCCCTAGCTATGTCCGCAAACCTGTGGTAGTCATTCTTATACCTCACAATTAAAGGTGATCCTAGCACAGAAATATTGATGTCCAACATATATCTGCAGCTCAGTGTGTTATGACATGTTATTTCCCTCATTCTCAGAATCCCAGATCACTGATTTTGGAAAACCTTTCCCAGACTGTCAACTCCAGCCTGTGCCTGATCTCCACCCACTGAGAGCTCTGCACACCCTAGGGCATTCCTTGGACACCCTTTCCATGGAGAAATTCCTGCTGCTGGCCACCCTGAGCCTCCCCTGGCCCAGCCTGAGGCTGTTCCCTCTCCTGCTGTCCCTGTTCCCTGGAGCTCAGCCTGACCCCCCCGGCTGTCCCCTCCTGTCAGCAGCTGTGCAGAGCCACAAGGTCCCCCTGAGCCTCCTTTGCTCCAGGCTGAGCTCCTTTCCAGCTCCCTCAGCCTCTCCAGGTGCTCCAGCCCCTTCCCAGCTCCATTCCCTTCCCTGGACACTCTCCAGTCCCTCACTGTTCCTCCTGAACTGAGTGGACCAGCACTGGACACAGCACTCGAGGTGTGGCCTCAGCAGTGCCAGCACAGGGATGGTCACTGCCCTGCTCCTGCTGCCACACCATGGCTGGCACAGCCCAGGGGCCACTGGCCTTCTTGGCCACCTGGGCAGCCCTGGGCTCATGTCCAGCTGCTGTCACCAGCACCCCAGGATGTCTCCCAGCCCCTCTGTCCCAGCCTGGAGCTGCAGGGGTTGTTGTGACCCAAGAGCAGCACCTGGCATTGTTGACCCTCACACCACTGGCCTTTCCCATTGTCCAGTCTGTCCGGACCTCTCTGCATCCCTCCTGCCCTGCAGCAAATCAATACTTCCACCCAGCTTGGTGTCATCCACAAGCTCACTGAGGGAGCAATTGATCTCCTCATCCAGATCATCAGTAATGATTTTGAACAGAATTGGGCCTCAGGGAACACCAGAAATGACACCACAAAATGGATGCAGCACCAGGCCCTGTCTCTCTGGGCCCGGCCATCAGCCCTCTGTTTAACCCACAGAAAAGTTCACCTGTCCAAGGTTATTCTCAACCATAAATTAATTTTTTGCACCCAAGTGAAATGGGGATGAACAGCTTGGGGGAAAGCATTTTCGAGTCTCAAGCAGTGCAATGTTATATGGTGAATATCAAAGCATTAGGTCTGCCTGAAAAAGTAGGCCCTGGGAGTGTGAGAGTCTGAGCTTCTGCAGACCAACATCTGCTTTTCTGCAGGATAAGACCCTAAGCTTCTTATGCTGGCTGATGCTTTAGTGTTTAATCTGTTTTGCTAAGGACCTCTAATATAAACATTAATATTTTACAGTATGATATGCCTTGCAAATAGCCAGAAAGCCCAGGAGCACGTGTGAAATGAAGCTCCTGAATTTTCTGAACAAGGCAGAAGGCCACATTGGAAGAAATTTTTCATCGTTATTGCAAATTCACAAGAAGTTTCTCATGCACAGCCTTCGTGTTATAATAGATTAACATTTTTAATCTGTTATCAGAAATCTTGGAAGTTTTATAATCTGGGTTTTAATGAAGATCTGAAATTAGTTCAATGAACTTGATAATTTTACAATGTAGAATGATGCAAAGTTCATAATCACAACAAAGGTTCTTCTACGCTGGTAATTTTTTTAATCCTTGATGGAAAATGCAAATTCTAGTAATCAGGTCCTTGGAAAGATAGTAAGTTCTTTAGTACAAATGTACAAGTCCTATGTGCATGTTTGGACTAAAGTGACAAACTGTGCACAACAGTTGTAGTAAAGATATCAAAATTGGCTGAAAGCATGGAAATGAAAAAGGAGAAATTGGTTTAGGAGTGATTAAAGTTTAAAGAAGAATGATAATCAGAAACTGTTTCTGTATTACATTTATATTTAAAAAGTTGGTGGGTCTTGAACTGTTTCAATAAAAGTTTTTGTTTGTTTGTGGGGTTTTTGGTTTTTTTTTTTTTTGTATTCTTTGGTAACTGTTGTTTTTCATTTTTATTTAAATACAATCCATTGCCAAGAAATTTTATTCAAGTTATATTGAAATGCCGGAATGAAAGGAAGGGAGGATTTTCACATTAAAATTTATGACATTTAAACCTTCAGTTTTGCAAAGGAAGACAGACTGATAAGGTCACTGGGGTAGAAAGGCTTTTTCAGATATTCAGAAAATAGAATAACACAATTAATTTAGTATCAATACCACTCAGAAGAGGAACTCTGTGGTTGTATTAGCACAGAATATCGAGAGCTTATTTCTTTTTCAGACTGATTTTAGGCTGGCGCAGCTCAACCCTCACAGTTTTCACTTGCAGCAGGCTGTAAAATTTTTTAAGATTTAAAAAAAGCTGGTTCTCTGCTTTTGCATGTGTGCAAAACCAATGTAGGAACATGGAACTGGAACCCCATGGATGTGACAGCATCCAAGCAACACAGGTCTGCTGCAGGTGTAGGGATCTGGGTGGAAAAAATGTACCACCAAAACCCATTTAAATATTGAGAAGCAATGACAAAGCTTGGGTGGCACCGCATTGAATTCTAAAGCCTGAAGCTTTGATTGAAAATAAATTATCTTGGGAAAGAATTTGAGGTTTTTGTGATGAAATACACAGTGTTTTTCAAATAACTGAGCTATCTCATTGAACATTAGGAACGCTTTCTGGCCTCAGATTTCCATTTGGCTAATGACTCTCTCACACAGAGTATGACTAAAGCCGTCACTGCAGCAATGATAGCAATACATCAATAAACAACGTTTCCCTGGTTTTGCTGTCTCTTCCAAGTGAAATGAAAAGATCAGTAGACTAATCACACTGCTGTTGGGGGAATGAAAATTCACAAAATATATACAGATGAAAAAAAAATGAAATCTTCTTTAAGTGAACTTTTTCTCCTTGTACCTGAAAGAAGAGCTCACACCTAACAAATGCAGTTGTGACTTTCAAAGGCCAGAAGGACATTGGTTGTTTTTGGTGAAAATAATAAGATTTTCATGTCTGATCACACAAATAATTAAACATTGGTCTGTGGAAAGCAACATATTGGTCTCTCAGATGTTCACAAATATTTTATCCCAAGCTGGACAGTGTAGAGCTGTACCTGTTTTTACCAGCTGAGAATCTTACCTTTCATCTCTAGAAAACTAGTAAAACATTGAGATTGAGCCTTTTTGAGTACATCTCCAAGGACATTTTTGCTTAAGATTAAAAGCTGAACTATGTAATATACACTCTATAATTTTCTCTGAATTTCTTCCTACTCAGGTTGATATGAATGATTTGTTAATTAAATAAGGAGGATTTTTCCCTAGCACATGTGAAACCTGGATTTCTTAGGGATTACACCCTTTACTGATTAATTCAGTTTTCAGTAAATGAGGGGCCCACCTTACAATTTCATTTAACCATTATTTTTCCTTTTTTGTTTTGTTTCTGTCCCATTTCCAACTACACTTTCCAAAGTTATGGATTATGACTAGCAAACCCGAACTAAAAATGTATTCTTAATGAATGTAATTAATGACACTTTTTTTCTGCATAGCAGATGGACACACACGGCCATGAAAATATATAAATATAGCCTTGACTGTACAAACTCACAAGAATTTATAGGCACACCACCTTTTTTCACTCTCTAAATATAAGACTTTCTAATAGTTTTGGAAACTTTACACTTATTTTGTCATATCCTGGTTATTAGTGTCAACAGGGATGTTCTCTCCAGCTCAGACCTTTGTTATTTCAGTTACTTGCCCCAGGGCTCGCCCCATACCATTGGCCTATTTCTTATGTTCCCAGGAATCCATTCACAAGCTTTTAAAAAGGGATGATGGTGGATTTAGGAGTCTGAATAAAGTAGGGCAGATATTGCTGCAGCATAGGTAGGACAGCTGGAAACACGAGGGGGAAAAAAGAACTAAAAAGGATTTACCTGATCTTACTTATGGCATGCAAGTAAAAAAATAAGCAATTATGGTGATTGACTATATTACATGTTAATGAAAGATGATGAATCTGAAGGTGAAATGTTGATTTTTTCTTTCAAGGAAAGGGAAAACAATAAAACGCCTTATAACAGGAAGCATTGTGTTTTAAACAAGAAAAAAATGCTTAAAATTACTTGCTATTTAATGAGTTTTTTTTTAAAAAAAAGTCCTTCAGTGCTAAATTCTTCAGTGGATGAAATGCTTAGAGCATGGCAAGAAGAGCTTGTGACTATGGAATAAGAATAAGAATAAAACAAAATTTAAAATGTGTGTGTTTATATATACATATATATATATATAATCTCCAAATAGATTTATTTGGATACAAATAAAACCACTCAAATACTTATCTGTTCTTCCTGAAGTTAATTTGAGCTTTAGGCCATACAGGAAGGTCAGGAAGAAAGGAAGAAAAAATAAAAGGAAAGAAAAAAAAAAAGAAAAAAAGGAAAAAAATAAAAGAAAAAGAAAAAAAGCACTGGGTTGAAGAAAGCTAATTTCTTTCAGACTCTCTCTGCATGGGAGATTTGATAGCAAGTACTGCAGTTTAAAAGTCTGAGTAAATGCAAATGAAGGAGAAACTGGGACATCTGGGTATAAAAGTATATTATGTAGTTCCAAGACGTCCAGTGGCACTTGTGCTGTGTTTAATCAACTAGAACGAAGTAGATATTAGATCCTTGTAGACTATTTTGCTTAGCATTCCACAAGTTGTATTTAAATCTCAGTGGCCTGAATGCTAATTAATAGAACAAATTAATCTTTTTGACCCAAAGGAAATTTACAAGCATGTTCTCCTGCTTACAAGGGTAGTTATGTTGATTTTCAATGGCTCTATTGCAAAGACTGAATAAGCGACATGTGGCAGTCCCAAATCAAAATTAGAGGAATCAGGTTTTAATCAGTGAGGCTCTTTAGAATGTAATTGTTAGAGTGGAGCAAGGCTATCTGTCAACTCAGTGTCAAAACAGTCTGACATCTCAGAGGAGATAATTTTCTCAGAAAGAAACAATTTCTTTTCTTCCACACAAGTTTGTAAATCAATACTTGTTCTCTAAAGGTACCCAGAGGTTTTCCTAATGTGTTTTGTTAATGGGCAACAAGGAAAACAAGATTGCAGAGGATGCCAAATGGAAAAAGGTATCTGAATGTGAAGAAAAGGAAAATGCATTTCTATTGTTGAGGTACAAACCCATTTGATGAGGGCATTGTGGGTGAGAAAGAGAGCTGAAATGCTCCAAAAGAAGTCCTTTGCAGCTGCTACAGATTGGGTTGGTGGGGAATTTCAAGGAGCTCTATAAAGCAGGAAGAAGATATATTTTCACTTACAGAAAGCCTTGAAAGAATATTTTTTGCCTGAGAAAGAGGAGCTGGGTTTAACCCATGGCATTTCTGTAATCTGTTCTGTGTGCAGTTGGAATGCTCCAGCAATGTCGTGCCTCAGCACTGAGCTGTCCCACTGGCCAGGTGTGACACCACTGCTCTGACAACCCTCTGGACATGAAAGCTGTGCTAGGCTTCAGGGCTGCAGGCCATAAATCACCTCCCAAAGCCAGATCCACGGAGTGGTGAATGCCTTTACCCTTCCATCTGTGCTCTGATCTAAATCAATTGGTTTGGCCATACCCTAAATCTGCAGGATTTTCATTTGTGGAGGGCTGCCACATGACAACTGCAGAAGTTTTTTCCTCTTTCCTGATGTTATTGTGTTGTAAAACACAGAATGGTTTTGTCTTAGCATTCTGTCCTCAACTTTGCATGCAAACTCACAGATGCAGGCATGCTGCCTGGCTATTCACATTAATTTTGTTGGGATCATCAAGTCAAAAAATTTGTCACTTCAGCCTAGATGCCAGGAGAGACTGAGAAAATTCTAACATACATGGCCAAGTTGTATTTTCAATTAAAAAATCTACATTTCTCAGTGGACAACAGAACACTGATCAATGCTAAAGACCTCAAGACTTACCAATCCTTAAGACCCTCAGTTGCTGAGACCCAGAGCTTGGTAGTGTTTATTCAGCCGGGTAAAGTTTGGTTTTGTAATATTTAATTTTATTTCCTCAGAAACCTTGCAGGTTTTTTTTGGTCTAAATAGAGTTTTGGTGATGATAAGTATCCATAATTTTGTCACAGAGGTACATTCTCCACTCCGAGGAGGGGTGTAACATGAAAAGCCTTCCTGAGGAGTCCTCAGGTGCAAGTCTAAGATGTCAAGGGTTTTCATTTACATCAGCAAAAGTAAAATCAGAAATTCAGCTCAAGACAGCCTGTACAGTGTGACCCAGAAGAAAACAGATAGGAATGATATTTTATTGTCTGGGTTTTTTTCATCCTTGTATGCAATTTATTTTTAACTATTGAAAAACATTCTCTGTGGGCTGTTCACAGGTGGACAGAGAAATGCAAGTGGGGTTTTCTCTTAGGCTGGCAGAAAATCCAATTTTTCTGAATGTTCACCCCCATCAAGAAGTCATACCCAAAAGATGCATTTCAGTTTATATCCAAACAGACAAACAAAAAAACTCTCAAGCCCCCCCCAACAGACAAACAAACAAACAAACACAACAACACAAAAAGAGCTGGGATTTTCCGTGGCCATGCTTTTACAACTATGTTAGCCACCTCTGCTCTAAGCTGTGTACATACAGTATACCGTATTTAGTCTCTTTTCTGTCCTCGAAAAATGAGACTTCTGAGCAATGCAAAAGGGCTGACTGAGTAAGATATTAGCCCAGTGGATCTCCTGGGACTATAAACAGGGTATTGTACCGTTAAAACATCACCCCTTTCTTCTGTTTAGCTTGACTACAACATGTGAAATACTGGTGGGGTTTTGTTTCCTTTCAACTGTCAGAATCAAGTAAGATAAGAGGATCAGAGGATCAGAGGATCCCAGAATCATAGAATCACAGAATCACAGAATCACAGAATCACAGAATGGTTTGGGCTGGAAAGGGCAATTAAAGCCCATCCAGTGCCACCCCTGCCCTGGCAGGGACACCTCCCACTGTCCCAGGCTGCTCCAAGCCCCAGTGTCCAACCTGGCCTGGAACACTGCCAGGGATCCAGAGGCAGCCACAGCTTCTCTGTCACCCTGTGCCAGGGCCTGCCCACCCTGCCAGGGAACAATTCCTTCCCAATATCCATCCATCCCTGCCCTCTGGCAGTTTGCAGCCATTCCCTGTGTCCTGTCCCTCCAGCCCCTGTCCATAGTCTCTCTCCATGTTTCCTGCAGCTCCTTCAGGCACTGAAGGCCACACTGAGGTCACCCCAGAGCTTCTCCTCTGCAGGCTGAGCAATGCCAACTCTGCCAGCCTTTCATCATATCCCAACATTATTTAACCCACTATTTGCCGTGGCAGCTGTATCTCTAGAAACAGTCTGCTGTGTACATGTAGCATACTCAATAAAAAACAGACCACTCAGCAGCCAGGGCACAAGAGCAGTTACTTGGGGCACAGAGCCCTCAGCCAAGATAGCAATTTTACAAGGCATTTTTATCAGTATTACTATCTGGATACTCTGCCCTGACAGAATGCAGCAGAATAATTAAACTGAGCATACTGCCAAAGCACATGTTAATTAACTTTGGTTAACTTCCTCCAGTACTAGCTGTGAGAGTGACATCATTTAAAATAACAAGGCATTAGAGACCTCTAAAAGTACATCAATGTGTTCATTTTCTAATGCTTTGCCCTTGCTGAACGCTTGTGGACCTCAGGGACCTGGTTGAACTCTGCTACTACCACTGGCCTCTCACAGGCAGGTGGTGTGCAATTCTGCAAAAAGCAGGAGCCTCACATTAGTGTCAAGGCAGGAAGATGAAGGACCTTGAGCTTCACAGGGCACCAGCAGGATGAAAATCTTCATAGCACTGATGCAAGGCAGCAGAACAGGCAGATTTCCTCCAATTCAATAATACAACCTGCACTCAGACAAGGATAGAATGAAAAAGACTTTTCATTTAAAGTGAAACATGCAAGTGGCTCTTCACACATTAATAATCATCCTTATGATTTTGGTAATTCCTGCAAGCCTTGCACAGTAGTCTAACAAGAAACAAAGAGAATTTAGCCAATGAATTTTACAGGTGGTGAGTTTTTACCTCTGCTGCATGTTGTGATTTAAGACAGCTGTACTATAGCCATGGTCATTGGTCTTCTCAGAAGTAGAGTCATAACCTGTTTCCCACTTCTGGTCCTAGAAAAGGTATTTACCTTTTAGAACTTTTTTGAGAGCACTGTTGAACTTCTTGAACAAGGGGGAAACCCACTCCCCCCAAATAATCAACAACTAGTTATTGATTAAATAATCAATTATAGGAAACAATTATTTTATTAAGTAAGCTGATAAAAAAACCAAAAAAACCCCAGTCAAAAAACGTAACTGGGTAAGAGATGCTTCGGTATCTCTTCCTTTGGGTTTCAGGATAGCTATTCTTTTCAAAGCACCACCATTCGCTCATAAATTTGTGCAAGTTTTGCCTGCAACAGCTTAGTGGCGTTTTGCTTGTTATCACACAGCATAACTCTTCTCACCACCAGAACCACCAATTCAACAGACTACAAGCTTCCCAAATCACTCATCTTTCTTCTAACATTTGCACAGCCACCCACTCCAAATCATCACTCTGAGCCCAGAAGAAACGTGCAGCACTGTATGGAGGCTCAGCTTTTGGAGATGGGGAGCAACATTCTGTTTCTCTGCTAAATTTTTACAAAGATAGGCGTCTGGATATATCTGTCACTAAGTGTAAAAGAAAGCAACTGAAAGGAAAAAGGGTTCTCAAGTCTGGCAATGCATTAGTGTGACTTTTTAATTGGTTCTTGTGTAGCGTCAGAGCCTGTAGCAGCTTTCATGCACATTTTGTATGAATTCCTCCTGGGATGAACTGGCTCCAGACCAGGATATTGCACCAAGGAAACGTGAATATTCCACAGGGCTGACCTTAGAGGTGTACCTGTAATTTATTGCAATGATAAATTTGGATTTATCTAGCATGTCCATTTCTAACAATTGCAGAACAATGCTTGCACTTCTTTTCATTGGCCTTGTCCTTCCCTTCCCTCCCAATGCCATTCCCAAGGACACCATTCCTGGGTGACTCTGGATTTGGAGTGGCAAGGTTTGAACAGTGAGGGATAGAGGGATGGCTTCTCTGAGAAGCTTCTGGAAGCTTTTTCCCATGTCCAACCCACTGCTGGCCAAGGCTGGGCTCTTCAGTGACAGTAATAAATCAAATCAATTTACCCAAACTGTTTAGCCTGTGACAGTAAGTGATGAGTGATCTCTCCCTGCCTTTATCTTGACCCAGAAGCCTCTTATTTAATTTTCTCTCCCTTTTTCAGTTCAGGAGGGGAGTGACAGAGCAGCTTTGTTGGGCACCTGACATTCTGCAAGGGTCAACACATCACAGCCCTCCAGGTAAGTATAACCTAAGTTAAACATGGAAAAACTCAAAACAAACAAAACCTTTCCTTCTTTTTCTTCTTCTTGTTTAGATATAGATATTAAGAGGATTTTTTCAAAATAAAGGTTTACTTATATACAATCATATTGCAAGGATAATAACACTATTTTCTCAAAGGTCATAAAAGGGTGTTTTGATATTTCCTCTGAAATGACTTACCTTCCTCAATATGTGAGGTCTGGGGTGCTGCTCACATTGTGCAAAAGAGAATGAAGCATCAGGCCAACAGGAAAATTGTCTCCTGAAAAAGAAAGTTCAATTCTCTGGTAATTTCTGAGTCTGGGTTTATGGCAGAAATGTCCCTTCAGTCCACTCTAGAAGACTTTTCTCATTAAAATGGGATTAAATCATCATAGCAATCAATTCTGGATCCTGCAGCCTATTGAGAGATGGTTTCTGCTCTCCATGTTGATGAACAAGTGTTTGCTTTGTCGTTTTCACAGGTCTCCAGAATTACTCCAGTGAATGAAACCAAGAATTTAATTGTGCATCAGGAATTGTAGCATATTGATAAACACCTTGCAGGGCCATGCTTTGCTGCTTGCATGGAAAGCCTTCCCAGGTGCAGAGGTTGTATTGCTCCAGGCTGTGTATCTCACATGTCCAGGACTAAACACACTCCTGCCTGTTCATTCACCTTGATTAGCAGCACAGATTGAATTGATTTTTCTCGTTCTTCCTTCACAGAATACCCTCCATCACTGCTGAATTCACTGATTTGTGGTTTTCCTGTCCCCATTCTCATTTTCACCAATAGTCTGAAGATTTTGTATATTCTGACAGAAACATCTGCTTTTTAAATTCTGCACTTATCAGCTAATAATGCTCATCTAAAAATCATGTACTTACGCATGGAGATCTATGTCTCCCATTTTCTTCTTTTAGCAAACCTTGGTTTGTTTTCAAAAGAAATATTATTACAAATACATATTCAAATTTTCTAGCTCATTTTTTAAATTGCTTCCACTGCTACAACAAAAGAGGGACTTAGAGCACTGTGATTTCTTAACCTAACGACTTTTGGTAAAAGTTTTTGGAAGTAATTTAATTTTTAACCATTTAACATTGCAAAGCTGTAATTAATTTCTAGTGAACAAGTCAGGCTTGAAAAGAAACAGGGCTAAACTTTAAATATATGTATCTGGACCATCAATAACTGTCTTTTAACATATAAACCTATTTAAAGGCTAAGTGAAAATTCCATATTGGTTGAAAATTTAAATACTAGGTTATCAAAATCTCAGTTTGACAGGTGTTCTTCACACTGCAATAGGCTGTGCAAAATTAAATTGATCAAAACACATTCAAAAATTTTAGCAGGAGGCAGTTTCAGAAGTGTTTCATTTCAGTCAATCATTTGGAAAAATGAAAATTTTATTTCATAGAGCATAAAAAATTGACTTTTTTAATCAGTTCATGCTTTTCTCTTTTTTCTTTCACTCACTAGAGCTACAGTCGGGAAATAATGGGCAATCAGGAAGAAATATATAGATCATAGCTCAGACAATTTTACTTTTGATCTACATTATTTTACAGTTCTTTGGATATTTTTGAGTCAAAACACAAAAAACTTTTAATTAAAAATAGAAGTTTTATTTGTTTAATTGGACATATTCCATCTGGCTATTCATGGAGCAGCATATTTTAAGAATACAGTGAAAAATTTTCAGGCCAAGAGAATTATGCATGATGGCAAATATATTTTATGTCATAACAATTCTTACTCATTTGAGTGGATTACAGCCAATTAGATCTGATGTGCTAAAGAGTAATGGCATTTCTTTTTTTAAATTAAAAGTAGAGTTTCATGAACTTCAGCTGAATTCAACCACATCCTTTGTGAAGCCTACATTTTGGCAGTCTATAATTGTTCTGAGTCTTATTTACCTTATCAAACCAGTCAGGTATCAAACCCATGTCAATGAAACATTGTTCTTTGGAATATTCCTTTCCAATTAGGAGAATCCCTCATCCTTAACAAATGAATTTCTTATCTGTATTGCTTTCACGTTATCACAGCTAAGTGCCAAAAGAGGACAATAATATTTAATGAGAAGTCACACGAGACCAATAAATAAAATAATGTAGTAAGCAGTGCCAGTTTATGAAAGCTGCTGCGTACAGAAGTGTAGTTCTCCTGAAGCTGAAGTTTTTCTGAACTGAATTACTGTGATGAGAACTTACATCAATCAAAACTGTGGGGTTTGTGGTTTTTGGTTGGCTGGTTGGTTTAGGTTTATGTTCCATTTTTTTTGTTTTGGTTTGGTTTTTGGGTTTTTTTTTATTTGTTTGTTTGTTTGGTTTGTTTTGATTTTTTAGTCTTGCATTCTTATTAAAAAAATAATTTCAAATCCACCCTGGATTTTTTAAAATGTTGTCGATGGAATTCAAGATGGCTTTTTTCTTAAAAGAAAGCCCCACCTGGAGTTGCTTTGTAAATTCTTCCTCTACCGGTTGATTGATATTTCTACATTAATTTGAAAAAATGATGAAAAACATTTTATAAGTACCATTAGAATCTCTCTAGCGGTGAAAACATAGTGCTGACCTAAATAGAGCAATGTTTAATTTGTATCTTATTTCTGTATAGTAATACAACGTGGACAATTGCATTTCTAACTTTATAGTGAGATTTAAAAGGAAAGTAAAAATGTACCAGAGGAAAAAGTGAGTTAACATCCTCAAAAAACATTGTATAATGTCTGTGTGAAGAAATTAAAAATATAGTCAGTGAGATGTTTGGATGCTGGAGTATAGTCTGCGTGCCTCTCCATTGTACAAAAAGTAAAAACTGTTGTAAATGGTAAAAAACAAAATTAATGATTGTGATGTGCATTAGGTCTGGAAAAGCTGTAACTTCCTACGTTCTACTGATGTAATTTCTTATTGTTCCAGGTAGTAAAGCATTTCAGGGAAGTGGGATTCACACACAACACAGATTACCTTGAAAGGAATGAGAATTCAAAATCCAGTGGAGATTGGGATATCAATTAGACCCATTTTATTGCAGAATATTTTGTTATATATGCCTTTATTCTGCAGGTAAGGTCATATTTGGTGTGTATAATGATAGAGGAGGCTTTTTATGTCTTCTAATTGGACAAATGGGTGGGACTATTCAAAGTTAAACTATGAGAGCACTCTCTTTGCATGAAACCTAGAAGGACAATAATGGTATCAAAAGTTAGCATACATTAATGTCTTGAAAGACGTTGTGATACCAAACACTTTTTTAAAAGCTACAATAATGTAAGTTGGAAATAAAATATAATTTTATAGACAAGAACAGGACTAATTAAATAAGAACTTTCCAAGGATGAAGTGAGATCTCGTAATCTTTAAAACAGGAATAGATATCTTCCTCACCGATAAAAAACTGCACAACTCAAATTTGCCAGAATCAAAGGGTCAAATCTTAGAAATGTTGATTTTAGAAAAGAAACCTGCAGATGTTTAGTCCAACTCCCCTGTTAAAACAGAGTCAGCTAGAGCACATTGTCCGTGACTCTGTTCAGTCAGATACTCAAGGCAATAAAAAAGCACCTTTTAATGAAAATATGAATTAATAACAGCAGTAAAATGGAAGGACCTTTTCATGTTGCTTGCCACAATCTGAGTCTTTTCAGAGCAACTTCTTTCTAAGATATTGTTTCTCTTCATATGAGCAAAAATGATGGCACATTGCTTTTACCTTCAAGTGCATCATTGCACTTCATGGTCTATAACCAGTTTTAAGTCATACATAGGTTCTAAAGTAATAATCTGAAATGCCTTTCTCTATCAATTCTGCTTCTGTTTATCCAGAGAGCTAGATTAGATTTCAGCTGAGACACAGAGTTGTGGTGCAAATGGCATTTTGGAAAAAGGCATTGGCTCCTAACCTTTCAGAACTGTGTGAATGAAAATACCTATTCTGCTATTAGGAAGAAAGACTGAAGCAAAGCTGTGCTACTTCAGATGGTAATCAAGGGGAATTAATTAGGCCTGGCTGTATGGGAGATCTGGGGATTATTATCAAGCTATTTTAAAGCCTGCTTTAGTAATCATAGCATGTCATGATACATGTCTTTTATGGTTTTTTTATCACCTGGAAGTGTATAAGTAAAATAGGCTGCTTTTTTTTTTTTTTTTTTTTTTTTTAAAGGCAGCAAAATCTAATTCTAATTCAAGTTAGTGTTCTGTATTCCAGTGGCAACATTCTGATGGAAAAATGAAACATCTGCTGTAACTACTTACATAGCTCCTATAAATGAGAGCCAAAATCATGACTTTATATATCAGCACTGAAACAGGAAAGAGGCAAGAACTGCAGTTATGGGAAAAAAAACCCAAGGTATTGCAATTCAGTTTTAAAGTTCCAAAAGCACCTATGAGAAAATTCCTTGTAATTTAGAGGACTGAAATTGAAGAGGAGAGAGTTCACCTGATTTTGGAAATGGAACAAGGGGACAAGGACGATGGACAAGGGGAAATGACCTCAAGCTGTGCCAGGTGAGGTTCAAATTGGACACAAAGGAAAATTTTTCACTGAAAGATCTGTCAGGCATCAGCACAGGCTGCCCAAGGAAGTGGTTGACTCACCATCCCTGGAGATATTTAGAAGAGCTCTAAACATGGTGCTTGGGGATGTAGCTCAGTGATGGATTTGACAGTGCTGGGAGAATGGTTGGACTTAATGATTTTAAAGGGTCTTTTGAACCTTGATGATTCCAGTATTCTGTAATATCAGGGACTATTCTGTAATATACACTAATCCTTATTTTTTTAAAAAGCTGTAAACCCTGATTCTCAGGTGGGAAATCAGAGTCCACATGGGCTCAATTACCTGTGTCACTGTACAGATCCAACACACTGCATACCATGGAAAAATCTGCAGTCAGAACTCTGTGATAAATGAAACTTTCATTCCATTATAGTAAAACATTTCTGCTGTACTATTCTGAAAGATTACACAGTTACTTTCTTTTTCACAGTGTGAGGGAAAAAGTCACCTCAAGAAAGAATGAGGTTATGCAGTAGGAAGTAGCAGTGGAAGGTCAGGATACCTCCTCCTGCTCCCCTGAATGGAATTTATGTATCAGGTGATGGCAGAGATGAAGCTTTTTACACACAAGATACGCCCATAGGACATGAGATTAAAATATTCTCCCATGCACAAAGGATCTGGTTATCACCTCCCTGCTGCATGTTTAGGGAGATGTAGGGAGATGAAAGGATGTGCTGGCAGTGCTGATGAAGCTTTGCAAGGCTCTGCTGTGTCAGAGGAAGTGAGCCAAGCTGATGGATCTGCTCTCTCCCCCACGTAATTCATCCCTAATACCGAGGGAAAGCTGCAGCAAGGCCATTCCCAACCATACTCCTGGAGCTGCACCATGAAATATATCCTAATGGCTGTGGTCCTCATCTGATGCTCTGCACCTCACAGGAGTCAAAGGAGAGTCTCTGATCATCCCACATGTGCACATCATTTCACGTTCTGGGCTATATTTCATTGCTGTGGTTGTGGTTGGGGTGAATAAAACTTCTGCTGAGTGTAAGCCAGATGGAGAGAGAGTGGGTCAAGCGCTAGCAGAGGATTTGGAAATCCTGCCTGAGCTCCCTGATCCTATCACAGCTTGTGATGTTGAGCAAACTGATCGATAATCAGGTCCTCGGTGGAATTTCAGGGTGAGGGTTTAGGAGTTTTTCCTCTACAATGTGCAGGGGAGTTGGATGCTTCAAAGTGGATATCATAGAAACCAGGCTGCAACATAAACTACCCTAGACAGTGAAAAATATAAAAATTTCAGAGGAAATGAATAATTTAAAACTCCAGTTGCCTCCAAAGTTTGAGTTGTTCTTCCTATTTGAGGTGGGTAAGCTTGAAACTTTTCTTAAGTGTTCTTTTATTTTAGAGCAGAGAGGAAGACCCTCCCCTTTCCCAAAGGTCAGCAAAACTATGAGGATCTTTCCAATGAGAGGTGAAGGCAGCCCAACACCCCTGGGTCAGACACATCCTGTTCCCTCTTTTACAAGAAATGTTCAAAACCCACCTCTCCTGCATCCCCACACAGCACCCAACACATCAGATGCTAATCCATGTTAGAGGAATGGGAAATATTAAAATAAAGGACAGCATTTGGTGCCACTGCAGTTCAAATTGCCTAGGGAGGCATGGTGGAAGGCAGCTTGAGCAGCCTCGCCTTGGCCTCACAGAGCTGAATGTTCCAAAATGTAAGTGGTGTTCAGCAGGTGTGACAAGGAAATCAGAGAAGCCTGTGGGAAAGTGTCTGCTTTCTGATCTCGAATACCTCAAGAATTGCTCGTAATGTAGCCTTTCTGATTAAATTTTTGCTAAACCTCTTTTTTTTAATGAATAGTGTGCTTTCAGAGAGTTCATTTCTTCCGCTCTGTAATTCCTAATAACTGACACCCACTTGAGGAGTTTGCTATCCCTTCCTACAATTTAGAAGTTTTCTTCAGGAAAGGGAAAATTTCTGTAACTTTCCTGATAACTTGAGTTGAACAATTTTGTGTAAAGGTTGTAGGGCATGATTACCTCTGAACTAAAAATCCTGATGGATGAAAGTGATGAAGGAAAACATCATCCTGCTCCTTATCTCCCAGTGTCAAAGATTTTGAGTAAGGTCAGCCAGACAGATTCCTGCAGAGAACAAAGTCTGCAGCCTTTAGTCCACCTGACATTAATAAGGTGACAATCAATAGACAACCCTGCTGGAGCGGGAGGCACTGGAGATTATATGTATTTTTCTGGCTGATGGAAATGATGCTAAAAGAGCATTCAGGGTTCTAAGATAAACACACAGGTCCTGTGTGTAGCCTTAAGTTGCCTTGCCAAACATGAGCTTTAAACCAGCAATTAAAAAAAAGAAAATAAAACCAAACAGAAAAGAATTTTACTCAACATGAATTTTAAAAAATTGCATTTTTGATAGTCAATTTAATTTTTAATGTGAGGAAAATACTTTTTCTTTCCTTGCACACCATTGTTCCTCACACTTTGGAGCTCTACAAAAGTGGAATATGCTTCTTCTTTTTCTTTTTTTTTTTTTTTGCCTCAGTTTTCAAACTCACCCAGTGAAGTGAAGAATTCAAAATTTTGAAATTTGAAAAATCTTGTTTTAACTGGAGTTGAATGTTAAAATTTAGAGGTTGTTTAGCCTGACCCCAAATGCTAGTAATTTTCTCCTCCAGGACTAAAAGGTTGTTTTCTAAATAACACAGTCAAGAAAAATTCAGCAAAAACCCTGTACTTGCGAAACATTTAGGGCAACTTCCAGCCCTAAGATGAATTTCTTGCTTACAGAACTTGACCTGTGTGGCTAGCACAGGTCTTTCTCATGAGAACATTTTGCTACATTTCATAAACAAGATAAAGTTTGGATGTTTTGCAAACAATATCTCCAGATTAGGTCAGTTCGGGCTTGGCCAATTGGGCCTAGGGGGAGGTCTCGGGCTGACCAATCTGGGTGACCTCTGAAAACTCTGTATATATGGAAATCAAAATAATAAAGACACCTTCTCTCTTTCCTTGTCTGAGAACCTGGGTCTTCTCTCAGCTAGCGGCTCAACAGCGACAGACCTGAGTATTATTTTCAGTTTTAAACTCCACTTTTAGGAATCTGCACTGGTAGCAGGAGTATTTCCACATGGTAGTGCCTGCCTGACACTGGAGTGAAGACTGACCCTCCAGTCAGCCAGAAATTTGGTTAAAATTAAAAATTGAAAGAAAAAACCCCAAACAACAAAACAACGACAACAAAAAACAGAGGCAGACCTATTTTCAGCACACACATCTGTGGAACTTCTCTGCAAATTTGCTCAAAAACATGTACAATTATACATATGTGTTAAAACAGACATTTTGATAGATTCCACACTTGAAATAACTTTTCTTCCTCCCTTTCTTTCTTGCAGAATTTATGAAAGATATAACCATAGATGTGGAACAGAATTATTGGCTGGGACACCTCTGTCCCCTAGTATTTGTGTAAGGCTGGAAAACTGAATTCAAATACTTTTTGTTCCTGGTAGAAGGTATGAGAAAAGATAACAGAAAAGGATTGAAATATCAATTACGTTTGAAATAAATGTGGAACACATCCAGGTAAAGATGATTATACGCTTTATACATAATGTGATACAAATCTTAACATCTTGGGTCAAAACTCTTTGAGGCAGAATTGTGAGAGGGTTTCTACTTGGGTTTGCATGAATCTGATTCTAATTCCCCAAGTTTTGATTTAATAGCAGACAATGAAGCCAGTTATGCCTTATGAGAAATTTAAACTTCTAAGACATTTACAAACCACTTGGGTAATTACTTTTTGAAGCAGAGAAGATGAGTAAAAGGACTGTTACTACAAGAATTTCAAACTAGAGGAAAAACTAAAGTAGGGCTGGCAACTGGGTGCGTAGAAAAGAGAGTGTGTCTGAGGACATCACAAAAAATTCACAAGAATTTTAACTGCAAAGGACATAATTTTCCTTTTTCATTCAGAGTCTGGCACACAAACCAGAGTTTTTGTAACTAAACTGTTTAGTGGCACGAAACTGGGAGGAAGTATCCATGCAGGAAGGATTGCAATGTTACACAGGCAGAGTATAATGATTTTGAGAAAGGGGAAATAAAATGGGATGGTATTTAGCAATAGGAAGTAAAATGACTGGATGTCAACAAGAGGTGTTTTGGCACAGAATGAAGGATTATCAGGAGCAGTAAAACAAAAAGCATGAAATTTCTAGTTGGCCCCAATGTGCAAAAACTACTATTGAGTGTTTTTTCAGGTATGTTTCCTTCAGTGAGAGTGTCAGTGCTTGGAAAACCCCTAATATTTTAACCATGTGACAAATTGTTTATGACCATATTTGCTTAAGCTATTAATTTCAAGAATTTTGCCCTGTGAAATACAGTGCTTTTATCTTACAGCTACCATACATTACATTTCACTGACTTGTAAGGTGAGTATATTTTTTTCTAAAAATATCCAGCTTGTAAAGCATTGTCTTGTCTTATACGACACATAGTAGGATGTCCATGAAAAGGCCAGGTTAGAGCTTGAGCAAATTCCTTTTTGCATAAAGTCTCTAGAAGCACAAATAACGATCACAGGAGATCTCTGAAAAATACAAAAATAAAGAAGAACCTGATCAAAGCTCCAAATCTTTTTCAGGTGACAAATACTGCCTGCTCAGAAGCAAGCTGTCTGCTCTAAGTGTAATATATCTGCTTTTACTTCCAGTAGAGTTGTAGATATCTAGTTCACCTAAAAGTAATGCAATGGAATGGAACTTTCAGCTACTAATGAGTCAACAACTGAAAAGAAAATTAGGTCACAAATGGAAATTAATGTGTTTTTGTGCTGTCGGGGCATGGATTCCCTGGTGGTCAGCTTTGAAATGGTGAGTGGACCCTGGATGGACAGCAGGTGCCCACCAAAGCTGCTCTGTCAGTGTAGTCCATTTAGTCATCTAGAATAATTAGTAAGTAGAAAAATCTTTGTAACAATACAAATTTTCAGTGCCAAAATCTCACATTCAAACTGTTCACTGAATTTCTTGGCTAATATACTGACTTTATGCACTGTGTGTATAAAGTGTAATGTTTAAGCAAGTTGCTAGATAAACAGATCTCAGTTTACAATTATACTTTTTAAAAAATCATTGGAAAAGAACCTTTTACCTTGCAAAGCAGACTACACCAGTTGAGAGTTTATTGAAATCAAATGGTACATTTCTGACTTACAATTAAAATATTCTTTGCAGTGATATCATACAGACTGGGTTTTTTCCTCCATTACAGTAAACTATAGTTCTATAAAACAAGGATTAAAATGCCCACAGTTCCCTTTAAAATGTAACATTGCAATTATTTTCTATTACAGCTCTAAACAAGTGTCAAAATTCTAAATTTACATCTAAATTAAGGTACATGAGGGAAGCAGAGGTGAGGTGGGTGGGCCAAGACAAGACAAGGATGCCTGCTGCGCAATCCCAACAACACCTAAATGTCAGTCGGTGCCTCTCTGCTCAGCCTGCTCAAGTTTTCTGTAGAATTGGGCTAGAAATCAGTATTTAAGTTAGGTCTAGAATGCCCACAAGGTGCAAATTGGTCTCAACTCCAAGATCTTCTCGTGTCAATGGTATCATCCATGTGATGCTGGCAACCGGTGGTGCTGAAGCTCAGCTTTCCAAGCTGAAAGTATTTCAGCTCAAACAGAGGCTACAACATGCCCTGGATACCCACTGTGTCCTGAGCCGTGCCTAAAGGTCTAAAAAAAGGGCAAGTGGGCCTAAAAAACCGTGAATATATAGAATTGGTATCTATAGAATTCTCCTGTCTGAAATATAGAGCGTCAAGTTAGTGAAGAGAAACTGTAAATCCAGACACGTTCCATATTTTGTGCTTTCCTGTGAACGTGTTCTGACTTCTATATTTGTTTAGTGATTAGGAAAATGAGGACCAAATTTACCTGGGATGTACAGGCTATACAAAAACTTATAGGCTTTAGAGATGCTAACTTTGGGTCTAATAAACAGGCACTGCCACATCACAGCCAAACAAAACAAAACAAAACCAAACCAAAAAACCTAGGCTGAGGGTCTCCTATCCGGAATTTTTTATCTTGCTTGTGCACCCTTTCTAAACCTGGACAGTTTATTTAAAAGTCCAATTCCTTTGAAACTTGAGTGAACTTAAAAAAATATTTTTGTGAATATGGAAAAAAACCCAAAAAGACAAAACTCAAAAATTGTTTTTTGATGGGAAGGCTGAAGTAGAGCCATGGTAAGTTCAGGCACCAGTTCTCCTGGAAACATCTCAAGAATCAAGAGATGAATCCAACATTAAGGAGAGCTCCCCCATGTTTGTACAGACACAGCACATAGAAATGCAGTTTATTAAAAATAATAAACACAATAGCAATATTGTTATTGTGTTTATTATTAATAACAAACATATCTGCTTGGTCAGGGAGAAAACAATGCAGAGGAAGTGCAGAGCATTTGTGTATTCATGTAATGGTTACATGTACCAGTCAGCAATAAAATACATCAGTTTTAATATATGTGTGTAGATGTGCAGATAGAATTAATATGTAACATATAATTAATATATAATAGATAATAGATAATATATAATAATATATACTATATAATATATAATATGTAATATATAATATGTAATACGTAATATGTAATATATAATATGTAATATATTATATATAACATATGCACTATAGATTATATTTTATATACTACATGTACTATACTAACTATACTATACAATATATTTTATACTATACATTATTATATTATATTATATTATATTATATTATATTATATTATATTATATGTGTTTTAATATTTTACATTAAAAATAAATAAAATATATATCTTACAATAAATACATTAATAAATCATATACAAATAATAAAGATATATTTTATAATCAAATATATATTAATATTTTACATTATGTTATATATTATATAATATGCTATAATATATATTTTATATTATATGATATATGTTATATGTTACATGTTATATATGTTATATGTTATATGTTTGTTATATGTTCTATGTTATATTATATATATTATATTATATATTATACATTATATATTATATATTTCTGCAGAGATAAATACAAACATGCTCACATACAGCCCCAGTGGTGCTTGTTGCTATAGTTTGAGCCCCTCATACATATTAATGCATTTAGCCTCAGAACGCCCTCAGGAAGTAGAGAATTCTTATAATTATATAATAAGGAGAAATCTAATACATTGCAGTGTGAAGCAAAGAGCAGGAAAGAATCATGCCACAAAAAGTCAGCAGAGGCACCCAGAAAGAAGAATTCCCAGAGAGGTTCAGATTAAAACCAGAAATCTTTACAGTGAGGTAATTGTAGTTCAGAAGGCAGGGGACCTCTGAAGAAAGAGGAAAAAAGGCAATTTTTGACTGTAGGGAATCCTTGCCATGTTTAATATTCTAGCCATTTGCATTTCAGGGCTGTCCAGTGTATACAGCTTCAGCATATTTTCTTGCAAGCACATCATAAGTTTTAAGGGTTGGTAGGAAACACATGAGTAAATGTTTGTAATAGTATCAATCTCGTATATTGGCTCTTTCACAGCACAAAGGTACCATAAATCTGGCAGCTGAGGGTCCCTTGTCCCGAATTTTTCATCTTGCTTGTGCACCCTTTCAAAACCTGGACAGTTTATTTAAAAGTCCAATTCCTTTGAAACTTAGGTTAGTTTAAAAAATAAGTAAAACACCCCAAATAATACCTATGACCTTGAAAGATTTTAGAGATAACTCAAAATATCTGAATTGTTTCAGAAATTTTTCTAGGTGGAAACATTTCTTTGATCATTTTGTGTTCAAAATTATGTTTGATTTATATCTAGCATGAGGCATTTCTGGTCCCCACATCCCTTTACTCAAGTAATGACATGTAAGACACTTCTAATTATATATTTTCCAGCCTGGTTGTCTGTCTAAAAGAACTTGCTAAAAAAACCCTGCTTTTCCACACTTGTTACAGTCCAGTTCTTAAATTTTCAGGTTTAATGCCATTAAATCATCAATGGCATTATATAAGCCTGTAGGTTCATACCCTATATCCATATACTTTAAGAATTTATGGAGATATACTTGCACAGATACTCTGTTAACATTGTTTATAGTTCTAAAACACAGTCACTCTGCAGAGATTTTCTTGGCCGCATATAGTCACTTTACTTCTGTTCACTCCTCAGCACAGAAAGTGGAGTTTCAGATTTCTTATTGTGACATTGTCAAAATCAACAGTAAAAGCAGCTCTTATGCTATTCTCAGAGAAGCTAATGATTAAAGTTTGAATTGGGTTCAGATTGAACCTATTTCATGCTGTGACTCTTTCAAATTACTTGCTTTTAGCTCCTTGCAATTTCACTGTGACATATGGTTTTGGGTTGATTTGGGGTTTTTTTGGGGGGGTTGTTTGTTTTTGTTTTGGTTTTGGTTGTTGTTTTGGGGTCTTGGGTTTTATTTTTTCTGGTTGTTTGGTTGGGTGTTTTTTGTTTGTTTGTTTGGGTGTTTTTGTTTGGGATTGTTTGTTTGTTAGAGAGGTTTTGTTTGTTTTTTTAATTCGTTTGGGTTTGGTTTGGTTTGGTTTGGTTTGGTTTGGTTTGGTTTGGTTTGGTTTTGGGGTTTATTTTTTTTTTTTTTTTTTTGTTTGGCTGGTTGGTTGATTGGTTGGTTGGTTGGTTGGTTTGGGGCTTTTTGGTTTTGTTTTGTTTGGGGTTTTTTTGTTTGTTTTTGTTTGGTTGGTTTGGTTTGTTTTTTTTTTAAATAGCCTATAAAATTGCATAATTAAATGTCAAATAAAATACCTCCCAGTGTCCATGTTGCCTAAAGCAGTTGAACAATGCATTTCTTGCTTCTACAGAGATTTCCTGCCTGGAGACAGTGAACACCCAGACCCCACCATGGAACTGGGAGAGGCTGCAGGCTGAAGACATGAAAGCATTTGTGACATTTAGGCATCTTGTTCTAAAAAAACCTTTCAAATTCCTGCAGGCAAACAAAAGACACCCACATTTACACAGGTAGGTATCCTCTCTGACAGGTAATCATGGTAATTGCTAATTGTATCACTTGAAAAATACCACTATCTACATTTCCTCTGTAATTTCAGATGAGGCTATATATTAATTTGTAACACACCTTATGTTGTCCTACTGGATTCTAAATCAGTCTGATACTGACATTTTTCTAGAAAAAATCTTCCGTGGACCAAATTTCCGGGAGACTGGCATTCACCTTGTCACTCAACATGTACTAAAAGAAATAGAATGAAAACTTTATACTTTGTGAAACAGATATCAGAGAGAAAAACTGGAAAGACAGAGGTAGTTGTTATTCCAGAGCACTGAGCATCAAGACTATACTTCCTGACATATAATTTACTATAATTTGCAAGCCTTTTGTACTTCCTACCCAGTCTTATTTACATGTATGCTGAGCAGCAATTTAATTTCTTTCCACCTAACTTTTTATTTTATAGCAGTGAAATATGAATTCCTGAATCTATTTCTAGCAATTTTGGGGTGGAGGAGAAGGGGAGGAATATTTAGGAAGGGAGGCAGCAAGGAGAGTTCAACTGCTTGCATAAATTAATTTAATGGTGCTAATTTTTACCTTAAAAAAAAAAAAAAAAGGAAGACTGGAAAACTGGGATAATATTCTTCTGATGTGTGAAAATAAATGCATCTAATTTTTGTTAAGAATAATTAGAGTAGGGTAGCTCTGAGCTCTGACCATTGAATAATAGAATTACAGAATGGTTTGGTTTTGAAGTGACCTTAAAGATCATCCAGTTCCAACCCCTGCTGTGGGCAGGGACACCTTCCCTAGACCACCAGGCACTCCTGGCACTCCAGAAGTCAGTCAATTAAAAAGCAGCTGAGATAGTGCCACGCTACCAGGCACTCAAAGGCATTTTCAAAGTTCTCTTGCGCACCAGGTTCTTTGAACTTACATTTGAAGACTTTTTCTGTAGTGGGAAGGACTTTTTGATAGACCTGAGTAGTTCAAGGGACAAGGGAAGGCACACGGGGCTTTTGAGGTAGGGAAGTGGTGAAAGCCCCCTGGCAGACACACCTCCTCCTCCTGGGAAAATAATTTTATACATAGTGTGCATATATGTGCAAAATACAGATGTTATGTCAAAATAAATATCAAAATAAAAAATGTTATATCAGAATAAAAACACAAATGTTATATCAAAATAAAATCTATATAAAATAATATAAATTATTTTATATAGAATAATAATTTTCTTTATAAAGAATGTGAAAATATATAAACAAATATGGCAGTAAATCTACAGATTGAAAGCCTGTTAATTAAGGAGGTAGAGTGGCCACTTAAAGGAAGAATCCTCACTGAACAGCCTTCTTCTCATCCCACAAAATTCTATATTAGCAAAAATGCACTCTTCTCCTTGAAGCCTTGCTGGCCTTGCAAGAAGCTTTTCCCCAGTCTTCCCTGATATTTTACTGTTTCATCTTGCTCCTATTTGGTAAAATCCAGCTCCTAATAGATTTCTACTCCATTTATAAAAGAGAGCTGTGACTCACTGAACAGCACTTAACTGACAGAAAGGACAGGGTGGAATAACTTAGCCCATCTGGGTATTATTTTTGAAATGTCACTTTATTGAGTGAAATACCCTTAGTTGCCTAATAAAATTTTCTCACATTTTGGAATGAAGAGAGAATATGGGAAAATTAAAAAAATTACTCTTAATGACCAACAAAACACACTTTTATGCTATAAAAACTCATGGAAATGTCCCAGAGGTCGAAGTTTTTTCCACACGCTCTGAAGATGTGGGGAGGACTTCTCCCCAGAGTCTGGAGCTCGGTGGTAATTTCTTGCAGGATGGAGGGAGGATTCTGATGTATCCCAGCACCAAAATTGGATTTTGGTAAGATCATTGGTTTCCTAAAATTGTATTATTCTGGCTAGATAATAATAATAAGAATAGGTACCTTTCTATAAATAGAAATCTTATCTATTTTTATAGCTTTTGCAAGCATTTACTCCATATAATTGCATTTTAGCATTTATAGTTTTGGAATTGTGTCTTTTACTGTATATATTTGTAAATCTGTTCTATGTTTGAATGTTTGTTTTTTTCTGTGTCTGATAAATGGTATTTTACATCATATTAGGTTAATCAGCCAAATATCAAAGAACCTTGTGAACGAGACTGAGTCTGGGGTTGCTAGCCACCCTGATAACAATTACTGCCTATTGTTGGAAGCCTGAGCAAACAGCAGACACTCACGAGGCTCCTGTCTCCCAGTAAGACAGGGGATTTAAAATTAACCAATATTCCAGCTCTTAGAGCTGAGCTGTAAAAACGACAAGGGAAGATTGTGGGACCAGGGTTGAGGAGGTCGGGGATGGGATATTTGGAAGGAATTGTTCCCTGGCAGGGTGGGCAGGCCCTGGCACAGGGTGACAGAGAAGCTGTGGCTGCCCCTGGATCCCTGGCAGTGTCCAAGGCCAGGTTGGACACTGGGGCTTGGAGCAGCCTGGGACAGTGGGAGGTGTCCCTGCCAGGGCAGGGGTGGCACTGGGATGATCTTTACCAATCCAAATCATTCCGTAATAAAAATAATGTATCATAAAAAAATAATGTATTTTTACTACTCCCTTCTATGTCAGCTGTGCAATTACCTCCATGAAAAATCCTTAGAAAATGAGGCTTCCAGATCTGTGGGAAGCCATCCAAAAATACAGATTTTTGTGTTCATGTTTAGGAGCATTTTAAGAGAAATTTTGTACATGTGTGTGCTCTCTCTCTCTCTCTTTCTCTCTCAATAAGGGAATTAATTCTTTATCTTAATTTACATAATTATCAGACAAAGTTGTTGTTCTTAAGATGAAACCTCAGAGAGCTAATGAAAATGAGGGAGGTGTATTTAAAAAACATTCTATAATTATGCCCTTATCTCAGTGATATGTCTGCAGACTCACACAAAAGTGGTAATTTTGATCCAGAATAATCATTTATCACTCATTTTACATCTCTTTAAGAAAATCAGATAGCACACTAGTTCCTAAATGGGGTGAATATTTATAATACTAATATTGAACGTGTATGTTTCAGAAAACTTCTCTGGTTTTGTGTTTTATTTTACACATACACATACATATCCATATATAAATTCATATACATTGACATATATAAATATATATATGTGTGTGTAGGAAAGCCCTTCTTTTATTACAATTCTTTTCCTCTACACAATTACTATGTATTCAACAGGTTAGTATATATTGTTAATTAAAAAACATTAATTGTTTTCTGAGACAAGTTTGAGGATTAAGAGCTTTGGAATACCATTTACTAAAGTATGTCCCTGATAAAATGCTTAATTTGCAATAATAATTCTAATAGCTCATTAATATTCACTTTATGCTAACATTTTTTCATCACCAATGCTTGCCATTTAGAAAACTTAAAGTCAGAGATGTTTAAAGCTTGTGCATATGAGCCTGTGTTCTTGCTGCTCCTTGTGAGAGGTTTATGAGACTCATGAGAAACAAAAAGGAAAATATTAGGGTTTTTTCATGCTCTGGGGAATTTATTCTGCATGATAACACCCCTCTTTTGCCTTATAACCAGCCAGTCAGTCCTGAGCCATGAGCAACAGGATTCAGGCCTGTGCTTTAGCTAAGGAAAAAGGTCAAAAAAGGCACATGAAAGAAACAGAAAATATAATTTTTTCCTTTTTGTTATATCGGTATCTCATACACCGTATTTTCTCAAAACATAGTCTTAGGCAATCCATTTTCAGACCTCCAGGGAAGATATTTAACCTCATAATGGCTACTTTCCTCTAAAGCTGCAGTGCTCCTGAACCAGCACTGTATTTTCCCACAAAACAAGGGGTGATTTTGTTTGCTGTGTCTAACCTTTCCTAGCCAAGAACTGGAAATGTCTCCATTAGATAGATTTCTGAAAAAAGAGTGTGAACTGGGTGTGGATAACTTCAAGTAAGCTGGTCAACGACACAATTTTAACAGGCTGTGAATATAAATTTAAGGATGTCTGTAGCATGGAGCTGAGCTTGTGGAAAGGGTTAGGGGAGAAAATAAAACACCAATAAGTCATGAATGCAAATCACATTTTCAAAGAGATTAATGGAGGTTAGTGATGACTGGAGGGTCATGGTCTGTGTGGACAAGAATCTTGATGAAAAGTCATCTTGGACAAAAAATGGGCCAAAAAAGTCCCATCAAATGCCTCTGGGTAAAGATCAGATCTCATTTCCTGCAGGGACCTTGCAGCAGACACTTGGTGCTGACCTCCAAACCAAGATGATAAAGCCAACAAAGCCATATTTGCATCATTTCAGCAAATTTTTGGGTCAATGGAATGTGGTTCTTATGGGTGACTTCAACTAAAAGCGCTTGCTGAGAGTCATGCCTAAGATTATTAGCTTTTTATATATTTTTCATATATTTGTAGCTTTGTAGATTGCTAAAGCATGGCTGCAGCTTCTAGTACTTTTCCTGTCTTTCTTCCCTGCTTTAAGAACAATAAGCTAATCTTATAAACACGTTCCTAAAAATATTATTTATTCTTATTGCAACTACAAGGATGCTCTGTTTTCCAACCAGAATCTGGACGAGACACAACAAAAGTGAATCAAAAGAAGCCTCTGGGCTGCTTCCAGAGGGGAAGGTAATAATTCCCCAAGGAATTATTACCTAACCAACTCAACTTTTAACTGGGCTGCTTTGGGGAAAATAAACTCCATCTCAGTCAGATATAACAAGACTATTAAAATTTAAAAAACGGTCAAAACTTCATGAAAGTCCCTCTGTTTATTAATGAAGTTGCAGAGTTTCCTCTGTAAAGAGAGTTTGTTTATTTTTTTCCCCCACTTACAGTTCAATCTGAACTTAGGGGGAAAAATGGGATATAATAAATTGTGAAGAGGCAGAGATCTTTTGTTGAATCTGTAGGAGATATTTCTTGCATTTCCAAACTTAAAACACTAAAAAAAGCCTGAAATTAATGGGATATTTGAAATCTGCGTTCGTATGTCATTTTCTTGTCACAATATTAACAGAGAAGCCAGACGTAATTACTGAATTCCTGACAGCCATTTCCATTTGGTAAGGACATCACAGCAATTTCCTCTCTGAAGAAATAATGTGGATAAATAAATTCTGCAACACTGCAACAGTGTTAGGTCATAAATGTACTCTTCAATAGCTGAGTAATTTATTATTGGGCACCTGAAAGAAATTCTTTCCCCAAACCAGTATCTTAGGGCATCCAGCTTGCTCTGCAAGATATTAGTATGAAATACCCATAATTTCATTCTTGACCTTAAAATAACAATACGATGATGCTATTAAATATGAAAAGTAATTAATAAATTGTTTTGGTTCTATTTGTTCTGCATTTATTTAGCACTATGAGGAATGCACTGCATCTTGCAGTTGTCCTCAAATTGCTCACTACAAGCATGTGCTGTCTGGAGCTGTTAACTGCAAATTTTCTACCTTGTGTGACACTTTTTTACCCCAGGAATAGATTATAACATTTTAACCTGGAGGTGAACAGTAAATAATGAATATTGTACTTTTAGTGTAAGCTGTCGGACAGATAATAATTTATGACATAATTTGTAAGGCCTGAAGGATTTGTGAGAATTTCCATAAACAGCCCAAGGCAAACCAAAATGTACACGTATAAAACAAGCTGTTCTTCACATATTTTCAGAATATTGAAAATTATTCTGACAACTCTATCTCTCTTGTCGTCCCTTAATGACAGTCCATGCAGCCTGGGAAGAGCAAATGAGCTCCTCCCTGCTTTTGGCATCTTGTTGAAAAGGGGCAAAGCTGCTGGAAAAGGGTTTGAGGGGGAGAAGGATAATACAAATATTGTTAAAAATCTGCCTCCTGCAGTGATCCCTTCTGATCCCATGCCAGTGGCAGCTGCAGGGGAAGGAAAGGGTCTGTGCAGGATGAGCCAGGTGTGACTGACCTCTGCATTTGGGGACATTCCTACCTGTTCCTCATCCTCTGGAGGGAGTGTTAGTCTCAGCTCACAGAGGTTCTGTCCTGAATGAAGGATTATTCTCGTACCTTCTGTATAAAACAAAGGTTTTTTGTGGTTTTGGGGTGGGGTTTTTTGTGTTGTGGGTTTTTTTTTTCTTTTTTTTCTTTTTTTTTTTTTTATATTCTGTCACAATCAATGGAAATAATGTGTCTTCTGTTCAGAAATATACAGCTGTGTCGATAATTAGTGTGATTTTAATGCATATCACTTACATATTTGATATTATATCCTCTTTATAAAGCAGTGAAAGTAGCAAAAGCCCTGCATCTTTTCAGATTTGACTGTTGATATAACACATTTATTAGATACATCACCTTTAGCACTAATATTACTTGAAAGTTACTAATAAATCATTATTTTATTTTACTACCTGTGACCTCATAAAAAGATGAAGATATGTCACTATGAAGGCTTTAACTTACTCAAAAAATTTTAAAATACTGAATTCTTACAGATAATTATTTCCAACAATTTACTGTCATTAGATCTTCATATAAGAAGATACTTCAATTCTGCAGGAATGTTGCTGCTTTTAGGATATTTCTGCAGGAATATTGTTACTTTTAGGATACTATAGCAAAAACAATGCCTATGAGAAAATATAGTTTTGTTATGGGAAAGATAAAATTGTCACTGAATAAGCACTATTACTGTCAATAATATTCACAAAAAGAGATATTCTGTCATTATGATATAATGTGGGGTTATTCTGGGATCATGTATTTGAGATATTTGGGTCAGGGGGTAAATAAATACAAGGAAAACACAGGTACTTTACAAAATGAAGACAGAGACACTAATATTTTTTAAATACAAACATGGGAGTGTACAATATTAGCTAAAGTCTTAGGAGATTTTTATTATGTTTATGATTTAGGAAACCAGAAATACCAGAGGGCGATGTTCAAAGTTGTCCCCTCCTCCACTGGTTTAGAGATACACAGACAGGGAGAGAAATATTATTTTTTTCTAATTTTTTTTTTGTGTACATAGAGTTTGCACCATTTTTAAAGAAGCTGAGGCTTACAGCTGATATGATGACTGTCAGTCTAGCAAATAGCTGATAATCTAAAAAGCTTTTTAATTTCAACTTGATTTGATTTAGTCACACTTTTGTTACTGACATATATATGATGATCTGGGCACTCCATTCAAATATCCTTGGCTTTTAGCTTGTTAGAAAATCTAGTGGCATTTCTCTGAGCAATGATGAAGAATCTATTTGCCCTCTGCAGTTGAAATGGGTGAGACAAGAACATGAGACTGCAGTTCAGGGGTGCACAGCTCAATTAAAGAGAATCTGCCTGCATGTAACGAGGCTGCAGTGAACACCCCAGCTCCAAACTCCTAAATCCTGTCTCAGCAGCAGAACCTGAAATACATGGGAATCTGGCAACCATTAAATCAGTGCTGCTGCAAAATAATTGGCCTTAAGTGGTGTTATCCTGGCACTTTGTTCTATCAGTCAAGTGTAACAAATCTGTAATAACAGAGTCAGTGGGGACAGAGCTTCCCTGAATGCAGGAGTTTTCCCAGCTTATAAATGCCAAAGATCTGCTGTCATAATTGCAAGTGAGGTTCATCATTGTGCAGGATGTTTTAATCATAACTTTCCGCCTGGTTTTGGATGAGCTACTGCTGCTGTACAGTTTGTGAGGGATCACTGATGGGCCAGGGAATAAAGATGCTGTGTGGATTATTTCTGTATCACCTACATTAACAGTGCTCATTAAGTGGACCAATGAAATGAAGCAAGGGCCTATTAATGGTTTGAGAGGATCCTCAGCTGGGGTTCAGCAGGGTTGCCTTGAGTTTTGGAGAGGAACAGGAGAAGATTGAGCCTTTCTTCAGCGATTTGTGACAACCTGCATTTCAAAATCTAATCCTGTGCTGAAAACAGAAACATGAAAATCAATTGCTCAGCGGTGTGGACGCTGCCATCACTGATCTGGTGTCCCAGCACACAGCCACTGAGGTCACAGCCAAGGGGACAACCCTTGAACCATGAAGGGAAGAAGGGAAAGGCTCAGTGGTGCTGCCTGTGTGAGAAATCAGAAGCAGTCACTGCAAGGAGGGAATCATCAGGCATTTCATGATTGCCATGATCTCTGGATCTCAGTCACTCCAGCTGATGTGTTAAATGCAGCTATTCCCTTGATGACCAAGCTGGAACGGAAACAGGAGGATCACCCCAGCTCAGAGCATGGCTTTCAGAGCATTCAGGTAAGGAATGATGTGTCACAAAGTGCTGCACACTGCAGTGCATGTCTCACTGCATTATGATAAATTATGCTGCCTCCTTGGATGACACAAGGCTTATGAGTGACCCTGGCTGGTTAGAAATGACAGAAAAAAACATTTTTTCGTCTCCTTTTCCACTCCACATTTGTCACCTGCTGCCACTCAGTGAGTCACAGGGATTGAGTCTCTGCCAAGTCCCAGCTGGTCCATTCCTGCTGCTGTGGCCACTGGAACTTTTCACTTTTGCTACAACATGAAGTCTTTGGGCCAGAGGCTAACACACAAAATAGGGTTTTGAGCCTCAGTGTGCCAATCCATCCTTGTTGACTTGGCATATTTTTCAGCAGGCCATCACTTAGTATTTACTGTTCATTCTTTTTCCTTGATTTGTGCATTATGAGAGTGGGAGTAGATCACATATTCATTTTTCAGTTTCAAGCAATGGTGTTTAAAAAAAAAAAAGCCTCCTCAATCTGATCTGGTAATTTTATTTATTTGATTTTGTTCCACAACCATGTCTGGCAGCATGTGGATGTACACCTAGATATTTTCAACTCTCAATCACTTAAATTGTAGGGAAGATTTTATCCCTAGGAAAACCTTATTAATTGTGGGATGGATATTTCTCAGAAACAAGGTTGACTAATCAGAAAATGCAGCAACTTACAGAGATGCCAATCTCACTATAGACAGAGTTATAATGAGTAGAGCTGGGTCTTGTAAATTAGTCATCTTATGAGAGATGTGATTTACTTCAGCACTATTACCACAGAAAACCAAAATGATCCCTCTGGCTTACCCTCACTGAGCCTCTTGCCTCCAGCAGGGATGCATTATGACTTATTTTTCTTATAAACTTCAAAATTAATGTGAGCAAGCTGAAGAGTTGGGGACTGTGGAGGAATTGCCTGCTTCTGCTGGTAAATTGATTTTATGATAGCTTGTTGCTCCAGACAGATCTCTTCTTCATCTGCACTGAAGATTAGACTTCAGAACTTTGTCACTGTCTCGTGAAATGTCACTGAGCAGATGGTGCTTTCCACTGTTTTCTTGATCAGAACACAATCTGTCAAAGTGCTTACACACATGCTTAACTTAAGCACAGCAGCACTCCCATTTTGTGTCAGTTCTGTAATCAGTGCTTTATGGATTTTGGCCTTTAGATAATCTTAGAAGTCAAGGAAAAGTTTCTTTAAAATTTAGTACTCAGTTGAATTTAACTAGGAAACAAACCTTTGACTGAAAAGAAGTCATTGCCAAAATCCCTCCTTTGTGAAGATACTTCAGTGTGGGTGCTGCAGACACCTTCAGCAGGTGAACAGAATAAAGTAAAAACTGCATGAAATGCAAATCAATAACAGCAGCAGCCTCTCCATAAATAATGAAGTTTTTAATACGTATTTATAAGTAGATTTATGGTAATTCCATCATTCTTGAGTATGAAAAGAATGGAGAAGTGTTCTAGCTTTCTGGCCAGAGCAAGCTCCCTTTTTATTTTTAATTTTATTTCCTAAACTTTTCCCCCCGTACATTCAAATCTGCACTCTTAAGACATCTTTGGAAGCAAACACATTAGGGAATGAAACCACAGGTCTCATTACTGTGGACCAGTAATTTCATGATGTTACATACAAAGACAATTTTCAGCTGAAACATGAAAATCGCCTCCTAAAATCATGAAGGACACATTTTCTGGCATCTATTTCCATCACAGCCATGAAAATAAACTAAATTCATCTCAACCTAACTTTACCTTAAACATTAGTCTCTTACTTTTCTGGGCCATAATCACTGGGTCAGGCATATAATATTACCTTAGATTTTAGATTATCTTCTCCAACATTGCTTTCCTCTTCTTCAATAAATTCTTTTTTCTTCCCTCTTGATTACACCACTTGGAAGGGAAAATTGTTTATGATGAAAACCATGCATTTACAGCAGGAAGAAATAGTCACAGTGTCAGAGTTAATGCAAAAAGAGAAGTAATGTTGCACTGAAATTATTTTACTTCAGGCTAGAAGATTTATCAGATTATTTCTTTGCATTGGATGCCAGTTTGTCCATTATAATATATATATTAAATTCTGGATTGTTTTATTACACAATGAGATTAGTTGTCTCCTGCCTGGTTCTGGCCAAATCATCATCAAACAATGAATGTACTCATGGACAGAAAAGATATTTTAACACTGATGTGTTGGAATGACATCTGTGATTTTGACAAAATCAACACAATTCGTGTGTTCTGTTCCACATCCTTCCACAGCATTTATTTCATCACAACCGCTCAGCTGCCATTTTTATTCTTCATTTCATACTTCTTATTGGTTTTCTGATCCAGTTTGCTGCCACATATTTTGAGTACAAGCTTTTTGAGGCAAGGAATATTTTATTTCTGTGCTTTCTCATTGCAAGCATTAAGTGCCCAGGACGTTGTAGCTCAGATTCCTGCAAACAGGTGAAAATGAAATATTGCAGCTGTGAGATGAAATAGCTTTTACTAGGATAAATAGGATTACATGCAGAATATCTGCAAAATTGCTGATTCAGTTGCACCAACAGCCACAAACTGAAACAGCCCAGACTGCTGGAGTTCAGCCCTTATTTTTGAATATGGCACAACGCAGGATTGTATTTACTGCATGTGTAAAGAGGACTTAGTCACAAAAATGGCAGAAGATTTCAGGAAAATAAAGATCTCTTTTTTAAATTTATGCTTATCAAATATGAAAAACACTGGATCCTGTTTTTTCCCTGGGAGCAGGCTAAACTATGGTCAAATTCCTTATCACAAACAAAATTTCCCCCATGTTCTCATGCCTAGTAGTTTTTGATAGCCAAGCACTTCAGAAATTTCCTTCTGTTCTCGTTTCCTCAAGATTTTCTGTACTATCACTAAATCCTTGAAGAATTCCTGTTGTGCTTTCTCTGTTAATTTTTGGTTTTTTGGTTTTCTTGGGTTTTGCCTTTTTTTTAATAATTTTTTTTTTACTCTGTCAGGTGTCTGCTATGTTCACATAGGAGCTACATGCGTGGGAAGTGTTAGACTCCTTCATCTATTCCCACAACTCTCTAGGAAGGAAAACCGTGTTAAAAAATGTTCATCTTAGACTCACTGGCTCTGAATTTGGATTCAAGGAGAATTTGCCTGTCAAAAGAGCATCTCTTTACTAAATATTTGCCATGCACAATTAATGAAATAATTGCTCCAGCCTAAGTGGGCATGAGTTTTGGTGGTGAATTACCCAAATCTCCTTCAGATCCCTCTGTCCAATTTCAATGCACATGCTGCAGGCATGAAAATGTTGAAAATTTTCATTAAAATTTTCACTAAGTTTAGGAATGGACAGAAAGGGTGATTTTTCTCTTAAATCCATCATAATCCAATAAAAGAAGTGACTAGAGGGAACAACCCTTTAGGGGATTAAGCCTCAGATTGTGTAGATTTCATTGTTGTTGATCTAGGTCACTAGTTGTTGTCCTCTTGTTTTTCAGTGGCATGAAACCCTCAGTTTTTTGGCCTGAATAGTCATTTCATCCCTCATCAGAAGAGATTTCTACCAAGTGTCTGGAGAAACATAATATTGGTAATATGATTCTTCAATTATTTTCCACATAAGGGAAACAGGAATAAGTATTGTGTCTCACTTTTGTACCAGTAAAATTTAAGGAAATTAAACAAATGAATCTTCATTTGAACTGATGGGAGAGTAGAATCTGCTGACATAAATCTCCACAGATGCAAGCTCATCTTCAAACACATAGAAATAATATCAAAACAAAGTAATGATTGTACAGATTGCATTTGAAAGGCTGGAAAATTTGGCTTTGAGGTGGTAAAATATGATTGCAGTGAAATCCATGTAAGGGTAACTGTTGTGTTAAACAGGTCATCTGCCTGTGGGGAAAAAGCCAGGACAAACCACAAATTTTAGAAGGAAAGACAAAGTGACAAAGTTTTACGAATTTTGATCACTTCAGTACAATCTGACCAATTAATATCAGTAGAAAGAGAAACACTTTTAATGGAAAGTGATCTGAAAGTCGTGTTTTATCTCCAGAGGCAGAGCAGACCTCTGTCAGGTATTTCTTTCCACCTGTGTTTAATGACATGCTGATGCATTCACAAACACACCTGAGGATCTGCCAAGTGACCAGCAGGCATGGCATCAAGATGGTCATGAGGCAAAAGAAAGAATCTTAACCTTGTTTTCCTATGATGAAATCACAAGCTAGAACACATATTTTCTGTTCAAACCTTCCAGGCGTTGTAAAATGAAAAACTCAGGAGTATCTGTTCCCATCCCACCTCACCAGCCAAAATAATCTCCCCTTGCGCTCCTTTCTGTACCAAACCCCATTTCAGACAGGGCAGCTTAACCCTCCCTGCCTCCAGCTACTATTTTACTTTGTCATCCTTCACTTTTGCCTGAAATATATAGTTTTGTAGTCAATTATAAATAAAAGCTGCCTTATAAATAATGTTTTACAGCTTTTATTGCAGCCAATAAACCACAGCACAGAGTGTTTTGATGCCTTCCAAAAATGAGCTACGACGCATTAATATGAAATCTATTTTTCCATTTGCCATCCTAAAAGTTTACAGGCAGCTCTTTTCTCTCACCCTTCAGATAAACTTAAAGCATCATTTCTGTTTGCTGGTGATTTAGCCAGGCACATAGCCCTGGTAACACAGCCTTCTAAGTGACAATAAAACACAAATCTGGGAAATGGTGACATTTCCCTACACAATATCTCTGTTATTTTGGTATTGAATGTACAAGCATGGCACTGCTTATAAAATGCATGTCTCCTATTTAACAGCAGGCTGCATTTCTATTTCATTTCTTTTTCCTGTAGATAATTGATCTAATCATGACCCAAAGGTGCAGAAAAAAATAAATGTGCTCATGAATTACTGCTGAGTGTTTCTAAAGAAATTTAAATATGCAGGGTGGTAATAGTTATGGCTCTATGGTTTTCAGCAGTTTTAAATAGGTGCATTTTGCTTTGATTCACAACTATTTTGTGATAGTAGGAAATACCATAGTGTTTGAAATCACACACGTACCAGAACAATTTTTTCCTGAATATTTGCAAGTCAATTCTCCTTTGTGTGTTTCCTGGGATTGGGGTGGGGTTTTTTTGTTTGATTTGCTGTGGGGTTTTTTGTTTAATTGGTGTTTGTTTATTTGTTTTTGTTTGGTTGGCTGATTGGTTTTTGGGATTTTTTTTTGGTGGGTTTTTTTGGTGGGTTTTTTGGCTTTTTTGGTTGTTTTGGTTTTGGTTAGTTTTAGGTTTTTTTAAGCAGAATTATTTTAATATTGTCTTTTGAATAGAATACATTTTAGTATAATGTTCTTGGTGAAAAGATTAGGAAACTCACAGGAAATTCATTCTGAATTTAGAGTTTGAAGAAAAAACCTGTCTGGCACAGGTCAGAGTTAAACACTCTAAAGACTGAAGGAAAAAAGTACCCTTTTTTCCATTATAACAGTCTGCAATGTACAAATTACCTGCAAATGCAGAGTAATTTTTAGAGATGATTCTGATAAAAATTTTAAATGACTGAAGAAGTTAAAAACTGCCTTGGAAATTAAATCACCTTTTTGATATAATATTTTCCTTTCCCCTGTAAGGCATTAGTGATTTCCCCTGTTCTCCAATGTAAAAAAAAATAGAATTATGTCATTTAGTAATCTCTTGGGTTCGCTTCTTTTTAAATATTTTTGTCAAATAAAATGGGACATGCAGATATAGGAAAGTCAGTTCAGCTCTGAAAGTTTCTGCAATTTTGGAACATCCAGAGCTCTAATTATAGCTTATGTAGTGCCTCCTTTTCCCCAAGACATAACAATTTGTTACCAGTTTTTCTCCATTACTCTTGCAGACATGGACACTGCATTGTGCTCCTGATAAAGAGCTTCAAAGCATTAATACATTTTGTGGCTTTGGCTATTTCTTTGTTTGGTATAAAAAAGCCTGAGAATGTGTTCAAAAGCTGGAAGAACAGGAAAAAGACTTCAACAGATTGATCTGACTCAAAGGTTACTTTTCATTGCATATTGAACTCTGGAGTTAGCCATCTTTCCCATTTTTCAATAGTTTTGTATGGCTCAGCAAAACTTTGCCATTGACAGTTCAGAGTTTTTTTCTTTTGATCTTAATTATTATTATTAAAGTATAGAGACATTTTTTGTGTATTTTGCATTTAAGGACCCTTTATTTTCTTTCCCTAAATTATATATTACAGCCAAATAGAAGACAAATGCCCTGTGGGCTCTTCCTGTGATCATCCTATTGTGTTATTCCTACCAGGGGTCAGTTCCAGAGGTGGCTACAGCCTCATTTATGTGAACAAATCCATATATCGACCCCTCTAAATTATTATACTTTGTAAGCCACCAGCATTTAGTTTCTTGTTTCTTTTTCTACTTCTTCTGTCTGCTGAAACAACCCTACCTATCTTCCTAATATCCAGGGTGAAGATAACAAACCTCACTCGTATCTGTTAGTCAGCAGAAACCAATTACAAAACAGCCCTGCAAGGTTTCCAGGCATGGCAAGAGAAGTTCAGCCCAGACAGCCTGAAAATGCTCTTTTATTAAGTCCCACCAAACCATCCTCTGCTCTCTGCTGCTGCTTTTCTCTTCATGTTGGCACCAAGAATCTCCAGAGCCTCCGTGTGAAGGGTGCTCTGCAGCCTCAGGGTAAAACAGACTTTGTGTTTTACCCTGAAAAATATCACCATTATTATTTTTTTTTAATAATAGAGAACTGAAATATGGGTGAGGCAAGATAAAACTATGCAGAAAAGCTGTCTGGAAACTGACTCCTATCAGTTTTGGGTCTCCGTGTAATTTATCAGCTGTATTTTTAAGCTGGGCAGTTTTCCATCGCACCCAATGAATAACTTTATTAATTAATCAAGCCAAGAGGTGACTGAGAACCATTTCTTGCAGGGGAAAGAAATTTCTTTCTTTCTTTCTTTGGGTTTCTGTTGCTGGGCAGTCAAAACCTCAGCTCCTCCCTACCCTTGACCTCTCCAGCCTGTGGTTTGGCTCTGGCTATCCTGGTAAAAATCCCTTTCCACCTCCAGGGAAATGCCATTTTTCTACAGTAGACATATGAAAAGTTAAAATATAGATGTTAAAAGTTAAAAACTTATGCTGTTTGTTCCTGGCCCTGGCCCTGAGGCATGGCTGAAGTGGGAGGAGAGAACACCCAGGACACCCAAGTGTCTTTTCTCACAACCACAGTGGGTTTGAACAAAAACGAAGTTGTTGCTCCCATGTCACATCTCTGGATGGAGTTTCCCAGGGAAATTTGTACTCACAGAAACAAGGGTTTGCCCTGCCAGTTTCCCATGAAACATTCACTTTTCCACACAGAGAAACCTTGATAAACAGACGATGTTTTGCCTCTCTGTGCAGGAACGGCAGCATATGGTAAACAAGTGTGGGGTTTTAGTTCAAGGCAAAGTGAAAATAAAAGTTAAACCTTCCCATGAATCCTTGTGCTGCTTTCACTGTAAGATGTACTCAGGGCAGAACCACTTTTCTCTTCACAAAATCAAAACCTGATGCTGCAAATATTGGTATTTTCCATGTGTTTTAATATTTCTGGAGGTTAAAATGTAGGTCAAAATACTTGAAACCAACGGTTTTTATTGTGTGACACATCAAAAGATGTTTTGTTTCAGCCCAAAATGGGAAAAACTGTACTGCTGTTTTTATTTTGCCATAATTTTGTTGCCTTAGGACCATGAGAAGGCACCCCAGACCAAACCAACCATGTTCTGACACACTTGTGTGCCATATCTCCAAAACTGAAAATTGAACTTCATTACATGATTGTAAGAGAATTTTTCCATTAGTGGTTGATTTTTGTCCCAAAATAAAATAATGTTATTCCTCTTAAAAGTATAAAGTAATCGCTGTTCAAGGCAGCTGCTATAATACCTGATCCCACTAAAAAAGTTACTTTAAAATTGTGATTTATAATTTAGTTTATTTCTAGTCTTAAGGATTTAGCTGGTTCTGGAAAATGCTACTCTTTAATGGCAAAGTAAGTTTTTTTCCCAGACACTTTCCTTCCTATTAATGTTTTTATATTTCTGGACTTTAAATTTCACTGAAAGAGTTGTGGGTATCAACCAAAAAACCTGGCTGACCTTTTGAATGCTGCTCATTATTGATCAGGGCACAAAGGGTTTGTACCAGATTCCTCCAGAATCTCAAAAAGAGATTTAAAAAATGCCTGGCTTGAATTGCAAATATGGGCCACAAGTGAGAAATTAATTGATTTGCATAACAACATTCCAGCCTTCACAAAGACATAACATTTGACTGGACAATTTTTTAAGACAAACTTTCCTGAGTATGGTAGTTTGGAAAACACATATCCTGGCAGACAGTAAAGCTGAGGGAAGCAGATGACAACTCTCCACCACTATAAATTACAGCCATTTGTTTATTTCTATTTAGCATTTCCGCTGCTGGCTGCATGCTGATGATCCGAGCTGGATGGATAGATGTTGACTAATCTGTAAACACTTTAATTGGCTTCTGAAATGTAACAAAATCGTATGCCAGGGTTTTATCCACAATTAAGTCAAGTTTTATGAACTTAATTCCTCACTGTTGTTTGCTGCCAAAATAAAATTATCAAAGCCTTTGCTGGTTGACATGCTGTGAACAATTACAGGGTTGTTTATGAGCACCAGTTTGGAGTTTTGGGATGAAACAGCCTCTGCTGAAAGGTTTGGTTTGCAGCATCACTCTGCATTCTGCCAGCATTCTCTTTGGGAAAGCATCTTAGGTCTGAGCAGAGCAAGTTTGTAAGTTTGCTTAGTCTCCTGTCATTTTTGAGAGGCAAGTGTGGAAATCCTCAGGCTGAGGAAACAAAATGTTTTGGGATTCCTGAGTTTTCTGTGATTCCTCCAGCAGAACCACAGGGCAGATGCAGACATCACCTTTCTCACGCTGCTCTGGATGCACCTGGCAGCAGGTTTTGCTGCATCTGCTGCAGGATGAGCAGCAATCTGCACCCTGCTGCACACCTCCAGCTTTTTGGGAGCCTGGTTTTGTTAGTTACAGCTCACCCAACGTCCAGCGAGACAGACTCTGAAAATTAAACACAGAGGGGAAAGCTCATGACCAAAGTGATCACTTAGGCATGGTGTTTAATTAGAAATAGTAAGTGTGCATTTAATGTGGCAACTTCAGACAAGCACAGCGGAACAAGGAGAGGGAAAATCAGCCTTGCAGGATTAGGCATCTGCCTCTTTCAGCATCCATCCATCCATCCATCCCTCCTCCAGATTGCTGCTGCCATTTTGCCATATGCTCCTTTCAGTTTCCTCTTTGTTTGCAAGGATGGCGAGTTTGCAGGAGACAAAATAATCTGCAAGGTTTGCTCTGAAAAATGTAGATAAATAATCAAAGGAATTCTACACTGATGCTGATTTTATTATGATAAACTTAATTTGAGGTTTAAAATAATTTTTTTCTTACAAGAAACGCATTTTTTTCCAAAGATATCAAGCAAGACAACATTTTTAAAGATACCACTCTGCTATTGATACTCAATAGCTAACAAGGGGTTTGAAGAAACACACTGAGTCTGCTTCACATATGTGTCCCACATATAATAATTAAACTCCAGATCTGTTAAATACATTTTCATTTCATACTATATACTTTGATTTTTTTTTTTTTTTTGGCAGGAGAAAATATCAGAAATATCATTTATTTAGGTGCAGAAAAGCATATTAATAGCTTAGCATCTTTATATTAGTTGAAAAGAAAAATTTTCCATGTTAATATGAGTTTAAGGGAAAGGGGAAAGTGCTTATGCAATATTCCCTTTATCTGTATTATTTCTGCTTATCTATTAGGTAAATACAGGAAATAATTTCTACTCAATGTGGTACTTCTGCATTCTGATGAAATTCACTTACAGTAATTTAAGTTTGTTGTATTTGAAAAAGTTCAACTCTAAAAAAGAAAAAGAGATTTGCAAGTCTATTGTGCTGATTTGGTGTGTCTCCATATTTATGTATTTTTTTCCCTCTATTGTCTTTTCTTTGGGTTTTTTTTTTTTGTTTGTTTGGTTGGTTTGTTTTTTGTTGGTTTTTTACTTCGGTTTTCTGTTGTTGTTGTTGTTGTTGTTTTGTTTTGTTTTTTCTTCAGCTAATTATTCTTATTCTGTTCTATTCCCTGCCTGGAGATTCAGATGTCTGTATTACACCTTGACTAATCCAGTTACCAGTTATGATATATCTGGGTGAAGACACTCATATTTTTAAGTACTAAATGGCAGAAAGTTTTGAATCTTTTAGGTAAAAATTCCCCCTACTTTTAAACAGACCAAATTTCTTACTGGAAAAAAAAATCTTAAAATTCTTCTAAGTGGTTTTAGAATTGTATTATTGCAGTCAGAAATAGCTCTGTGTCTCTCATGGAGCTTTTCTGTGGAAAAGAAAAGAGGTAGATTTTTTTTTGCTCCTCCTGACATTCCTTTTGCAGAGGTTTGGATATTCCTCTCTGCTGGGATTTCAGGGATGATGAATTCCTGAAGTCCCCAAACCAAGGGGAAACTGTTGATCTTCCAACTGCACAATGATCACTGCACTTTCCACAGATCACCTAACCTTAATGAAATAACACCAGACCTAAAATCTGAGAATTACTTCATTTCAGGTCAGTGCAATGGCCCCTCTGTGAACAATTCCAGGCTCTTCAGTTCTAAGCATAGCAGAAGTGGCCAATGATTCCTCAATCTTTTTTTCCAATACCTATGACTTGATTCTAGATAAAGCACCTTTTAAACCCTTAAAAAACTGCATTCCATTGAAATCTCCAGTATTATTAAGCTCTGCCACAGAGTTAACTGAATGAAATTAGTGTAGGTTTATTTGTGGGGCTAATTAAGCTCTCAAGGGATTTATTTCAGTGGTGACACCTCTTCACCCCTAACCAGCCTGAAGGAGACTGCCCAAAACTGGAGAGAGGCAGAGCTCAAATTCTGAGTGAGCTGTGCATGGGTTCTGCCTCCTCCCACAAACCCCACATCTCTGGTGTTTGTTAATTTGTACAGAACCATCAAAAACTCATATTTCTAAGCTCTGGTGTTTTATACAACCACAGTGATCTTCTTGGGCAGAACACAAGGCTGTGAAAGCACTCAGGGCAGTATTTGTTCTGCTAAATATTGCTCTGTTGGTAAATGAATGGGTTAATAAAGATTTAAAATACATTATGTGGTGTTGCTGTTTTAATTCTGTATTTTCTAGCAATAGACTTCATAAACCACAGGGAAAGTCTGGTTTAAGTGCTCTAGAAGTTAACTTGTTGGTCTGTACTAGCTGGTGTTTACATATATTCTTGAGCCCATAAGTAGGTATTGAATTTTATGTATTAACTTTTATATGTACTTACATAAGGACATATTTCATGACACAACCCCAGGCAGTACATAATAGCACTCTTTTTCCTGTTTCACTGCAGATCTGGGGTTTGTAATTAACATTTGACAGCTCAAGTCATGAAAAATTTGACCCTAAGTTTTTTTTTTTAAAGGATTTGGTATGCATGCCTACGAAACCAGTTATGAGCAATGTAAATTTTCAATTCAATGTACCAAAAAAAATAAGGGCTGGGAAGTATTTAAGTCAAAGATAACTGATATTTGCATAGAAGATAAACTGATTGTGTTGCATAAATGATTTGGGGGCCTGAATTCTGTGGAAGGTTAATGAGGGTGCATTCCTGGCTATTGCAGGGCTGCAGTGGGAATAAGATTAAATGTGTGGATGTGAATAAGGCTGTGAATTTTAAAGTTAATGAAATAAACAGAAACTGGGGGAAAACTGGAGAAGAACAAAAGAAGATTTTGACAATTTCAGTAGTTATCCTCATTTAAAGAAGACAAACAATGAAGGAATAGACTGAGGGAGATTTAGGATGACCCCAAAATAGTTCTAACTCGGCCAGATTGCAGTTCTGTTATGATTTATTTGCTTCCTTTCTTTTACCATTCTTTGTATTTTGAAGATTTTCATTCACAACAAGCAAGTTTTATCAATCCGTCTGATAGATCTTCAAGTCCCTTAAAACCTGGGATCATTGGAATGTCTCTATTTCAATAAACAACAGAACACATGCTTGAGGTATTTGTGCTTTTAGCATAGATTTTCAAATGTAATGGGAAGAACTCAAAATGTGAGCTCTTGTGACTCTTGTAAAGTACTGTCTGCATCATTAGAAACAAATTCTCTCTTGATTTTGAAAGAGAAACAAAAACAAGCAAACAAACCAAAAAACCCCAACCAAACAAAAAAAAAAAATTGCCAGATGCTCATTTTATTTATTGTGTAAGAAAAAAAACCCACGTGGATATAAATCACTTGTATTCCAAGATAGATCACTGAATTATGTTATGTCTGTGCTTGTAATTAGAGGGCAGAACAGATGGTGAAATCTTAGTGTAGCAATATGTCTATTAAAGTACTGCCTCCTGCCAAGGAAGAATCCAAACCATGAAATGTCCATTCACCCTGTTTTCAGAAGGAACTGGCACTCTGAGAGACAACTGCTTCTTGAGGAGAATTTAAAAGAAAAATAAAATCCATCCAACAAACACCCAAACAACCAAACAAAAAAAGCCTCAGGAAATGTAAGCAGGGACTTCTAAAATAGGCTACTAATAAAATACAAAGTTAGGCATATTAACTATTGTCCATAAAAGGAACAAAAACCTAATTTATCAAGATTTTGTAGGATACTCATAGAATCCTTTCATGGGTGGGGCAATGAAAAAAGACAAAATATGTGTGATTTTGCATTAAATAGACATATTTGTGAGCAATATTCCCAGGTTCTGATTTGCACTGATTGTTGCATTTAAGGCTGATGGATAAATCCCTTTTTTTAGGAACAGTTCTCAGCAAAATTTCTCCTTGTGAAGTCACCACCACATCAGAGCAGACTCAGAGGTGTCAGGCAGGTGTAGAGGGTACACTTAATTTCACCCCATTTATCACATCAACTTTTGCAGACTGTACCTGCTCAGCACACATTAGTCAGCCATTGTCACACACATAATCAGTGAGATATAACATGTTCAAGTGCTTCCTCCACTCTTCAAGAGCAACGATGTCTTTTTATAGCAATTTTACTGGGGTTTTGTGGAAAACCATGTCTATTTTCATCTGTTTTTTTCTAGTCTTGACAAATGTATCATCTCTCCCAGAGCTTAGATTTTATTTTAATTTAACTTAATTAAATTAATTTTATTTCATTTCATTTCAATTTCAATTTCATTTTATTTTGCATTTTCTTTTCCCTAGGATGAAGTAGCATTTCTATGATTCTGAAAAAACATAAACAAACAAGAAGCAAGCCCACAGAGAAAACTGATCCATAACAACATGATTCAAGCTAAACGACATTGAAATTTGTTTCAGTATATGTTCACAAAGTTTAAAAGGACACTTTGGGTCTTTACATTCATCTCTAATTCACAGAGATTAGTTATGACACAAACATCAACAGTTTTGTATTTTTTTTTCTTTAAATTCAGAATGTAATTGCACTGTTTTATTTTTATATATTCACACCTACAATGAGCTCTGGCAATTGCAGTTTCATAGACGACCATGAATGCTTTTCAGGTGAAGTAAAATATGGTAAAAAATGTGTTTATGCCCAAAAGAAGGTTTGCACAGTCAGGAACAAGGAATACATTAGATACTGGTGTTAATTTGCCACAGTTCATGATTCCTGTTTTTCAGCAGGACCTGAGAGACTGAAATGAAATTCACTTGTCATTTTCAATCCAGCTTGGCAGACAGCCTTTTCTTACTTGATGACATGTTTTTGCTTCCTAGGACTCCTGCTTTATTCATGTGCAGGAGGGGCATGAGACAAATGGGAGAGAAAAGAGTGTTTGTGTTTAAAGTCTGGGTTGCAGCAGATGAAAGATGGGCTTTTTTCCCAGACATGACAGAATTCCAGCCAAGCTCAAAACTGTAAAGCAATTGTATCTCAGGTACTTAAAAGATGTTTGCCTCTGATTCTCCAAATTTAACTTAATGACACTTTTAATTCTGAATATGGATAGTTTTCTCATGAGTGTTTATAAATTATATGTCTCCTGTTAGTGCTTCTTTTCATGAAAACACAAATACAAAATGGTATCCCATTGCTCTCTCACAAAACCCCTGAAATACCTCTGAGAAAACCACAAAGCAGAATTTTAGAAACAGGTCTTTAAGAGAAGATGAAATAAGATCTCTGTGAATGTTTGAAAAGGAAAAAGCAGACAGAATCTTGCTGATGCATTTAAAAATAGCAAACTAAAGTCTTTCATGGCTTTTAATATGCATTTTCTTCTCTACTCTTCTAGTCTGACATTTGGAAGAGGGATAAAAACGCTAATTAGGGGTAGATGTGCTTTTGAAATTCTGGATTTCCCACATAGTTTATTTTCATTTAAAATTTCCAGTATTATTCAAACACCTGAAAGAAGCAAATGTACTGAAAACAGGGTGATTTTTAGGCTGCAGAACTAAGACTGCTGTCACTAGAAATTTAGCTGTGATCATGGGCCAGATCCTAAAATAGAACCTAAATTCCCAATAAAAGATTCATCAGAATGGCAGATTCTCAACTCTGAGTTTTCTATTAAAAACCCATTCATTGCTGTTCAGCTACTCTTGAAAATAAAATACTCATAAGATATCCTCCATAATGACCTAACCTTTTTGGATACCACAGCTAAGTCAGACTGAGGATAGGTACCAGCAAACTGAAAAACAAAAACAACTGTTCACATATATTTAGGAAAAAAAAAATCAAGAAAGGGTTTTTCGCTCGTGTGTGCATTGTGCCTTGAGCTCTTATCATCACAGAATGGTTTGGGTTGGAAGAGACCTCAAAGCTCATCTGGTTCAGCCTTCCTGCCAAGGACAGGGACAACTTCCACTATCCCAGGCTGCTCCAAACCTCATCCACAGTCCCATCCAAAAAACGTTTGTAGTCAAGTCTTTGTCCAAAAGAGGAAAAATAGATTGAAACAAATATATTTAAGCACCCAAAAGTAGATTATATATCCATTATGAAGAACAGCCCAACAAAAGAAAAATTGTAATTAGAATCTAATCTTGTTGGGAGAAAGGACAAAAACAATATTGTCATATTTTATGAGGGCTTTTTTGGTAGAAAATCAATACATTCTGCTTCAATTGTTCCTGGCAGGGTGGGCAGGCCCTGGCACAGGGTGACAGAGAAGCTGTGGCTGCCCCTGGATCCCTGGCAGTGTCCAAGGCCAGGCTGGACACTGGGGCTTGGAGCAGCCTGGGACAGTGGGAGGTGTCCCTGCCAGGGCAGAAGGAGCTGGAATTTGCAAAGAATTAAATGCACAGGACACTATCTCAGAGAGAATTAGCATCCTGAGCTCCTCTTAGTCTCCTTCTTTGCAGTTTTCTCCTGCTCCAACTCAAACATTTGTCTGTTTCCACCAATGAAAAGAAAATATCCTGTGACAAAAGTGACACCATAGAGCTGGGTGGAAGCTGTTTATTTTCCTGCTGCCCTCCCAGCAGGAAAGCACTTCATTTGGAACAGATGGGGTGTTGAGTGCTTTCACACCTGAGATTCCCTGTCACCAGCATAAATGTGCAGGGAATTGTGCATGTCATCTACCGTGCATCTCGTTTCCCTAACCTGCTTTCAGCCGGACCTTGTTCTCTCTGCCCTTCACTTGCATGGTCAATCAAATCTTCTGGAGCATATGCTGAGCAGAAAGGAATTAACCTGTATAAAAACACCAAACCCCTTGGTCTGTCAAGGCAGATAATTCATACCAAGAATTTCTAACCCAAAGAACACTTTCCTTTAGAAGTTTGTGTCTGAGCTGATTGCATGTCTTGCCTAACCCCACGCCAAGGACACTTATAATGAACGGTGTGCTGCTTATATTTATACAAATTCTTGGCCAAATCTCTCTTCCAATATCTCTTCTGTCACTGAGGTCACACACCATTAAATCCCTCGAGGGCATTTCTGCTCACAGTCACCAGCCAGGCAGAGCCCTGAAATTGTCATGTTGTCTCTGTGACCTCAAGGGAGGTGATTTGGTTTCAGAAATCCCTTGGAGTAATTGCTGCCCTTGATATCGATTTGACCAAGAAAAGGCATTTCCTGCCTGACATAACAAAATCACACATGATCCTTGCAGTCCTTGCAGAGTTCATGCTCTGTAATGAGTGAACTGTCTCTGAATGACCAACATGTTAAACAGTGGCCAGAGCAAGTTGGATCCTTGCCCTGCAGTTCTATCAACCTGGTCAGAGAGTTCTGAAAAAATTTCAGAACTGTCATTTTTTTCTAAAACTTTTAATTTCATTTTCCTTCTATTTATGTTTACCTGTTAGCAAAGACTAGGCCTGTATCAGTAAGTACATTCAACATACAACAGACAGATTCCCTGCCAGATCAAAAAAATATTTTCAGGGCATGAACTCTTATTTTTTGCTGTTACATCCATGTGATCTCTAGTACTACTACTTGATACATGATTTTGCATATTTTAACGCTCTTTCTATCTGTCAAAAAGTAGGCATGGTTCGTCTGCAAAAAAACCCAAATTATTTTGGTTTCCCAAATTATCTAAGCATCAATACCTGAGGGTCAAATTCAGATAAAATTGTTGTTCTGTTTCCAGTAGATGTTTTTGGAATAACTCCAATTTAATTACATTGTTGAGAAAAAAAAAACAACAAACCCCAAACGAATCCCTCATTCACATCAATGAAATACAATAAATTTTAGCACAATTACACTTTTTTTTTTCATGGGACCATGAAATTGTACAGATATTTTCTGATGTTTAAGGACTTGAAATATCTTTATTTGGATTAAAAACCATAACCTTTGCTTCTCAGCCCATGAAGTCCCTTCAGAAAAATGCTTTTAAAAAATAAGATGAAAAGGGCTTACAACTCTAAAAACGACTGCAACAGTCCAAAATGTTGTATTTATTTATAATTACAGGTGTATTTGATTTTGTTATGAATGGTTTTCATCATTTGTTGCCTCAAGTTTTTCGCAGGAATTACAAACTTTTCTGAAGGCTGGGTTCATCAACTGGGTCAGAAGGAGTTGGAAGAAGAACTTTCCTCTTAAAGGAGACTCCCCAAGGAACAGAGTGAAGTGAATCTATGTCTGTTAGAGGAAAATAGTTTATAGGAACATGAGAAAATAGATCAATGTATAAATAATTCTGAGTAAGACTGTGCTCAAAACTCAGCCTGACTCCAGACAATGGGGAAGGTAACACCTCTCACAGCACAAAGCTCTTTGTCCTCTAAGCTCACAACAACAGTAAAGTTTTTCACCTCTTTATTTCACCTCTTACACCTAAACAGCAGTAAGCTGTTGTTTTTTCCCAGCCTGGGATCTCATGGCATTCTGGAGAGCATCAGGAAGTGTGGCCAGCAGGCTGAAGGAGGAGATCCTGCTCTTTGGAAGGACATAAAGAGCACAGTTTCTTGTCTCAAACACTGCCAAGGCCACAGAAGGAACCTGCCATGAGTTGAGCTGCCAGAGTGGCAACTTGAGCACAGAAGGGAGGAGCTTGCAACTGAAAGGAGCTAATTCCTGGTGGAGGTGAGGTTTGTTCAGCACATCGTGGCTCATGCATCCAGACAAAAAATTCCCATTGTGGCTAACTGTGGGAAAAGGAGGCACTGGTCATACACATCCCACCCCAGAGTTATGGGAACAGCACCTGAGACCACTGCAGCACCCCCAGCTCATTTCTGGGATCTTCCACCAGAGCACTGCTCATGATCCACAGATGTTAAAAATTCCCCTCCAGGGGAGCTGCCTTGGCATTCCCACCCAGAACTGACCTTGTATTAACCCATGGAACTCTGTTTCATGCAGTCCCTCAACCTTTCACAGATCAAGCCTGAGACAAACACTGAAACCATGGACTTGCAAATTGCAGCAATCAAATCTTGTTGCTGGAACCAAGGGTGGTGAGGTTTCCTCTCCACTATCTACTCTTATAGAACCAACCTTCCTTCCTTCCTTCCTTCCTTCCTTCCTTCCTTCCTTCCTTCCTTCCTTCCTTCCTTCCTTCCTTCCTTCCTTCCTTCCTGCAATCTGCACCTCCTCTGCTGGAATCCAAGGCTATGTTCTCTCATCTGGAAAGGATTCCATGCTGATCCTGTGGGATTTCATCCATGAGCAATGGGCACAGACAGGAGGTGGTGCTCCCCAGACATGACTTTAAACAGCCAGGCTGTGACACACACAATTCTTAAAAAACAGAAGTAAGTTGACTGTAAGAAATAGTAGTAGTAAAAAAACCCTAAAAAACTCAGACCAAAAAAAAGCAGAAAACCCCCACAAAAAAGCAAAAAGAAAAAGAATAAGAATAGGAACAATAAGAATAAGAAGAAGACAATGGAAGATGAAGAAGTAGTAGTACTAAAAAAGAATAAGTGTTAGAGTAAGAGGAATAAGAATAAGAATAAGAACAAGAATGAGAATAAGAACAAGGGGTAGGAATAAGAATAAGAATAAGAATAAGAGTAAAAACAAGAGTAAGAAAAAGAATAAGAAAAAATTGAGAACAGAAAGAAGAAGGAGAAGAAGACTAAGACTAAGACTGAGAAGAATAAGGAAATACAGATGGAATAGTAGTATTAGAAAACAATAACAGGAAGAATAAAGAAAATAAAGAATAAAGAATAAAGAGCTGAAAAAGAATCAGAAGCTAACAAAGAAGAAAGAATAATGTAGTAAAGAAAAGCAGCCAAAAAATCCACACCAAAAAATGCACAAACCCTCCCCCCACAAAAAAAACCCACAAAAAGGAAAAGAATAAGTATAGAAATAATCATAACAGGATGAAGAAGAGGAGGAAGAAGAGGAGGAAGAGGAAGAGGAAGAGGAAGAAAGAAGAAGAAGAAGAAGAAGAAGAAGAAGGAGAATAAGGAGAAGAAGGAGAAGAAGAAGGAGAATAAGGAGAAGAAGGAGAAGAAGATGAAGAAGCCCTGATGGAGAGCATCAAAGACATGATGCTGCCATGCATGGAGTGCTCAATTTGTCTACTTCCTCTGTCACTGTCACTGTCTTTCTCTCCCCTCACCTCTTTTCTCTCTCTTTCGCTCTTTCTCTCTTTCACTCTTTTTCTTTCTCGCTTTCCCTCTTTCTTTCTCTCTCTTTCTCTCTTTCTCTCTCTCTTTCTCTCTTTCTGTTTCCCTTCCCTTCCCTTCCCTTCCCTTCCCTTCCTTCCCTTCCCTTCCCTTCCCTTCCCTTCCCTTCCCTTCCCTTCCCTTCCCTTCCCTTCCCTTCCCTTCCCTTCCCTTCCCTTCCCTTCCCTTCCCTTCCCTTCCCTGAAACTTCCCTTCCCTTCCCTGAAACTTCCCTGAAACTTCCCTGAAACTTCCCTGAAACTTCCCTGAAACTTCCCTGAAACTTCCCTTCCCTGAAACTTCCCTTCCCTGAAACTTCCCTTCCCTGAAACTTCCCTGAAACTTCCCTGAAACTTCCCTTCCCTTCCCTTCCCTTCCCTTCCCTTCCCTTCCCTTCCCTTCCCTTCCCTTCCCTTCCCTTCCCTTCCCTTCCCTTCCCTTCCCTTCCCTTCCCTTCCCTTCCCTTCCTTCCTTCCCTTCCCTTCCCTGAAACTTCCCTGAAACTTCCCTGAAACTTCCCTGAAACTTCCCTGAAACTTCCCTGAAACTTCCCTTCCCTGAAACTTCCCTTCCCTTCCCTGAAACTTCCCTTCCCTTCCCTGAAACTTCCCTTCCCTTCCCTGAAACTTCCCTGAAACTTCCCTGAAACTTCCCTGAAACTTCCCTGAAACTTCCCTGAAACTTCCCTTCCCTGAAACTTCCCTGAAACTTCCCTGAAACTTCCCTGAAACTTCCCTTCCCTGAAACTTCCCTTCCCTGAAACTTCCCTTCCCTGAAACTTCCCTGAAACTTCCCTGAAACTTCCCTGAAACTTCCCTTCCCTGAAACTTTCCTTCCCTGAAACTTCCCTTCCCTGAAACTTCCCTGAAACTTCCCTGAAACTTCCCTGAAACTTCCCTGAAACTTCCCTGAAACTTCCCTTCCCTGAAACTTCCCTTCCCTGAAACTTCCCTGAAACTTCCCTTCCCTGAAACTTCCCTGAAACTTCCCTGAAACTTCCCTTCCCTGAAACTTCCCTTCCCTGAAACTTCCCTTCCCTGAAACTTCCCTGAAACTTCCCTGAAACTTTCCCCTTTTTTTCATATATTTTATTCAGTGATATTTTCATACTTTCGTGCTTCTTTGTTTCTATAGACAACAATAACCAAAACAGCAACATGCCTCCTTTTCATTCCAACCAAATTGTTCCCAAAATGTCTGGAGAAGGGAAGGCTGAGGGGATCCATCAGTCCATACCAACATCTCCAAGGGTGCAGAGCATGGGGCAGACTGTTCAGAGGTGCCAGGGACAGCATGAGCAGCCATGGCCAGAAAATAAAGCACAGCAATTCCAGCCCAGCAGGAGCAAGAGCTTTCCATGGAGGGGCAGAGCCCTGGAACAGCTGCCCAGGGAGGGCTGGAGTGTCCCTGTCTGGAGACATGCCAGCCCAGCTGGACACCGTGCTGGGTCACTGCTCCAGGGGACCCTTGGGCTGGGGGAGCTCCAGAGGTCCCTCCAATCCCATAAATCCTGGGATTCTGGGATTCTGGGATTGTAAATGCAGTAAGTGCCAACCATACACATACAAGACTTTTTTTCATCTTCATTTTGCCATGCTAATAACCTCCTACAGCTCTCTTTCTTTCCCTTTCTTCCCTAGGATTAATGGAAATGCAGCAATTTTAGGCGTAACTAGGCCTGGCTGAAATGAATGTGAAAGCACTGATTAAAAAGTAATTCTATTGAGTGCACACCTTGGAAGAACAAGATATTAATTAATTAGACTACCTACTCAGTGAGAAATAAGTAACCAAGATCACAATTATCTTTTCATTCCGTGTCTGTATAGTGCTGAGTTATAATGCAAATAAGTAACAATATTAATTAGTAATTGTTAATAAAATTTCGCTCTGATTCTGCTCCCATAGGGATTTCTAGTGTTGTCATGAATAACTACCCTAGATTTTCTAAAACCTTGAGAAAAATCCCTTCTAGTACAAACCACGTAATTCAGGTTTTATGATTTGTTTGGTGTTTCAGAGGACATAAGGAGGGGTTTCCAAGTGAAGGTGTTGTCCAGCAAGGCATTCACACCCTGAAGTTCTGGATCCCTTCTTTTCTTTCAGAAAACACCAAACTGGCTGTGTAAAAAGGAAGGGGGTGACTTTTTCAAGTAAGACAATTTTCAGTTTCAGATTCATATCACTTCCTTCCTCCTACCAAATGGCTGATTAAAATATGTGATTTCTTGAGATTTGCCTGATTCGTAAGGACAAAATACACCGAATTACTCTGGGTTTTTTTTAACTGAGCTCAGAGCAGAATCACTTGTACTGCTTTCTTCCTTTGACTCCCCCATCCTTGAGGCTCTCTCTGATAACAGGAAGGGATGCCAAGCCCTGTCTTTTCTGACTTATTGCACTCAATCCCAGCCCTGCTGAGGAATACACGCTCATGGTCTGGGAAGTACAGATAACATTTTGTTCAGCCCACATGCTGATTTACACAGATATACCTCTCCATCATTAGCTGTAATCTGCTGGTCTGCTGCTCCCAGATGTTCTGCAAAGATGCCCCATAATTCCTGTGCAAACATCACAAAAACTCGTGTTCATTTGCAGTGACTTAGGTGAAAAAAAATCCAGTCAACAAGTGACATCCTGTCTGCTAACCTGTCAGAGCTCAGATGCGTGTTTAAGGGCTTAAAAATAAAAGACCCTCCCTCTCTCCAGCACCCCTTGAATGTTATCCTCTGTGCAAAGCCAGGAATGCCAAAATGCCATTCTTAGGAATTTAAATCCACTTAGGTTATATTATAAATATAATTACATAGAAAAAATTAAGTGTATGTATATATTTATTTAATTATATATTAAAATATAAGTATCTTTTTATATATTTAAATTATATATAATATACTATATTACATTTAAAATCAATATATTATACAAACGCATGATATATTTATATATTTATATTTATAGTTTCAGATTATAAATATAAATGCGTAACATAACTATAAACATTTCGGTTATAAATTTGCCAGGGATGTTTCTAAAGGTTTATGACTAAGCTGAGCACAAGACTGTAGCAATATAGGCAGACAATGAAAAATGATCTGTGATTTTAATAATGAAAAAATATTTTAATAATAAAAATAAAACTAAGCCATGTTTGATTTTTGGTTTTTTTTTTTTTTGTGGGGAGGGGTGTTTTGGGATTTTTTTGTTTTGTTTAGATTTGGTTTTATGTTTTTTTGTTTTGAGGTTTTTTTGGGGGTTGCTGGTTTTTTGGGGGCTTTGGGGTTCCTTTTGGGGGAGTTTTTTTGTTGTTTGTTTGATGGCTCATTGGGGGATTTTGTCGGTTTTTCTAGTTTGTGCATTTTGTTTGGGATGGTTTTGCCCTCTGACATTTGTTAACTAACAATTTGTTTCGGAAATATCCAGTTAGTAAAAATTGGGTAGTCATTTTTTGTGTTGTCTTGAGGCAAAAACATAGTTCATAGTAAAATTTTATCAAACGGTATCCACTATTTAAAACAAGCAGATTAAATTTTTTTCTCTTCTGAGGCTCATGGCTCAACATATCAAACACCAGAAAATACTTAGGAGTGGGGAAATAAATTTTAGTACTTTTATAGGGATAAAAATTATTGTTTCTTTTCTGTACTTCTGAAGTGCCAAAGTTTGGGAACAAACTTTGGGAAGAAGTTCCTTCTGCCCAGGCAAAGAGGCACTGGTGAGAAGTTTGTCATAGCTTAGAGCAAACTCAGAACAGCACACACAGCACCTCTGCTGTTGCACAGATAAGACTCAGAATTTGTCCTTTCCATCCCAAACACTGCAGAGAGGCAAAAGAGAAACAAACAGTGATATACTGCAGTGTGCCAAATAAAAAAATGCTGGATTGTTCTGTGCCAAAAAAACCACCCTTCCCTTTCTTTTTGTTCCTTTTCTCCTTTCTAACATCACAGGTATTGCACCAACTAATTAAGCCTCCTCCCCTTAAGCTTAATTGTTCCTTGCCAACTTTTATTTTCTTTGTCAAGAAGTGAGAGCTCACCAACTAAGACTTCTGTAAACCTCACAGTTTTAGTTTTTGAATTCATCTTAAATGTGTTCACAACTGATTAAAAAAAAAAAAAAAAGAAAGAAACAAAAAGGAAGTAAAAATCAAAGCCCTTTCAGGACTTGTGTCCAAATTCTAACTGATTGAATATCTAGAAAGGACTTTTTAACATTTCATCAACTGGATGTGGCTAAACAGCTGCTTTTATTGTGGTTTTGGGCATCACAATTGTAGGAGAAAAAGTATAGGGAGAACTTTCTATTCAAATATTTCCTATTTGATTTTTCCATACATATCAAATATATGGAGTCTATGACTCAAATGTTTTAATGAGCTGAAGGTCCAGAACATTAAATTATCTTATGCCTAGCACTTCAGCAACACTACCAACTATAGAAACTTCAGAGTTTGATGATCTGAAAGGTTATTTCAATAGATGAAACCAAAAAAAGAGGTATTTTGAAATTTTGTTTCCAAAATTACAAATCAGTATTTAAAGATTAACCAACATACTTTAAAGATGTGAAAATGCTGTGTGGTTTCAAATTTTTGAAAAGAACTACATAGATTTGGTAATAAAAGTAAGAAAGATGGATATCCTAATTTACGTATACATTATCTTTTTTTTTTTTTTTTGTTCCTATTCTCTGATTCTTTCTTCATTTTTCTGGGGCAATCACTACTGTTTAGGTTGCATTTTTCTGGTTCCCAGTTTGGCTTCAAATTTCTAGCTTCCTCATTTCTAAAACAAGCCTTATTGTAATGTGTAAAAATCTGGGTGACTACAGCGAGTCTGGAGGACAATGTGCAAATTCCTGCCCCTCTCCTTGAGCCAAACTTGTCTCTATTAGGTCTAAATCCAGAGTTTTTCCTCTGCTAAGACCCAACAACCAAGGTGAGGCCATCCTCAAGGGCTGTATCAATTCAGCCCAAATTCTTCCCCAGTCTGAGTGAATTCACTGACAGCCCAAAAAAACAAAATACAAATAAAGAGCATCGCTAAGTATATCAAAGTTTTTGCCACATCCTGTGGAAGAGCTGGAGTGGCTGTGTGAAAATGAAGAATCAAACCTCTCAGTAACCTTCAGGTGCCCACGAGACCTTCCCTCTCCCCAGCTCTGTGTTTCACACAGAGCAGCTCTGCACAAACTGCTCGATTCCATCAGAGCAACTGCTGGTTATCCTTCTTCATCCTTTCATTGCCAGCTGCCTGGGTGTATTGAATACTAACTAAATCATCCATTCAGCTGGGGAAGGACATTATCTGCAAGATTTGCTGCTCTCTCCCTCTCTCAGGCTCAGCCTCCTGCTCCTGACAGAGCACGTTACCCAGCTGGCATTTGTCATGGTTTAGCTCCAGATTGGTGTTGGATTGTACATCAGGAGACAGATAGGCATAATGAAACCCTGAAACTTAGTCGAAGTTTCTTATTAATACCTGTGCAAAGGGAGCTCTCCTCCTGAGAGGAAAGGCCATTTGTGTGGCAAGAATCACAGCAGATAAACTGGGAGCTGGGTAGTGAATTTATGCTATTTATGCTCCAAGGTTTGATAGATGTTTCTGCTTTAAAATAAGGTCTTGCGAAGAAATGAAATTGAAACACAGAAATATGTGTTTCCAAACAATGCCAGAAGAAGCCACTTTAAAAAGGGATAAAAGTGTGTTGTGTCTCTTTCTAAAATTACTTTTCTTCATGTCTGTTTTCTCACATCATGTATTTGCTAAAGCAGACATGGTGTACATAATTTAAGACAGAATTTACTTCTGCAGATTAAACCCAAAATTTGGTAGTTTTATGTGTCCCTGAATCTGGAAATGATATAAAGCCATTCTTGGTCCCCAATAATGAGAAAAAATGGTTCAGTTTTGTAGCCTGCTTAATCCCACAGTATCTGAATGTGCATTGTGTGGCAGATAACAGGTAACGTTTAGAAATGTCTTAGTTCTTTAGGGGAAGCAGAGCTGAATTATCAGACATCCAAAGGCACAATAGGTTGCTCACACTGACAGATAGCTCTGCAGGAGCACTGTGAATGTGTGCCTTCAATGTGTTTTGGGAACCATACTCCCTTTCCTATTGTCAGCAGAAATAGGATGTAAAATCACCTGCTGCAACCCAAAAATTCTGAATGAATGAGCTTCTCCTGGAGAACACGGAAAAATTCTGATTTAGCAAATGGTGGCAATTTGAATATCCAGTACTTTAACACTGCAAGATATCATCAAGATGTGAATGCCACAGTGCTGTGGAGAAAGGAGATGAATAAAGTGAAGAAGTGTTTATTCATGCATGAAGGGGTTATAGTGACTCAGCCTTCTGACACTCTCTGTTCTCAGGGACAGTTTCTCATCCCAGAAGATCTGCAGAACTGCAAGCTGAAGAAGACCTGCTGCCTAGCTGGTGTGTAAAAGGAGATTTTAATTTTTTAAAATTTTTTTTAATGTTTTTTAAAATTTGAGTTACAAGAATAGCAGATAGATCTAAAATCAAGAAACTGTCCCTTAGAGTCTTTAGAAGAAACACAATTTTAACTACTGCAGCATAGGTGGGGTTCTGCTGATTCCTATTTTCTTACTTTTAAAATTGCTGTTAGCAGCTAATTTAACCAAACAAAATGCGGTCTTACTAATTTTGCCTGCTATCCACTCAGTTTAACCTCTCAGCAGGATTAATATCTTCTGTGTACAGAAACTGGAACCAGTATTGCTATTGACTGAACAGCATCTTCTAGGGAAGACTGTGTGTTAATAAACACTTACTTCAAGGAGGGATTAAAATATGAAAGTTTTGGCTATGTCAATTTAATTTTCTCCATCAGCTATCTATGGGAATTAACTCTTTTACCTCTGTTTATGCCTGTGACTTTGAGGTGTCTTTTATTTTTAGTGTAAATGTATTTTGTACATTTAATGTGCAAGTGATGATGTGCACAGATGCAGCCCAAATGGGTAACCTGAGAAATGAAATTTAAGGGGGATAAAGCACATTTGGGTGATATATGAAGCAGAGAGGATCTTTTCAGATTTTTGAAACTGCAAGGGTTGGGATGAGCAATGAACTTTTTGGATGAGGTTGCATAAATATATATTTCTAGCTCTTCTATAGATATGGGGTATCATTGCACCAGTGATTTATTCGAGTGTGCAGGGTATATAGAATATATAAAAATACATAAAGCATACACAGTTGGAAGGATAAAAACTCCCATATTGGCTATCTGCTAAAAACATTTTGAGAAACAATACAAAAGCCCAAACCCCCAATTACAACCATTTTCATCCTTTTTGGTTTTGCTGCTGCTTTCAGCTGGAGCTCCATTGAATTAATACCATTTTATCAGTCTGATTCCGACCTGGAACTCATTCCTCTGCCTGGATTTAGTTGCCTGACTCAGTCATTTATTTAGAAAGAAGGCTGTTGCTGCTGCTCTGGTGTCCAGGAGTAACAGCTGGCATTTCCTCCTCCTGCAAGGATTGCCAAGGACAGAAATGCACGGAGCACTAGTGGCTCAAAAGACTCAGAAATCTGCCTGAGCAGCTGTCACTGTGATGAACGCGGAGAAGAAGGCAAAACACCACCTCAGTTTGCCAAAATCCTCAGTGGTTTGGCACCTCTGCTCTGTGAAACTGGATGGTGACACTGACAGCAGTGTCAGGCACCTCTGCAGCCAAGGAGGAGGACGCAAGGTCTTTTATTCTGTCTTCCCTGAGGTGCTGCCAAGGGGATGGCAGAGGCAAGGCAGGCATCACTGTGCCTCGGTGGTTGGGCTGTTCTTTAATTTAATTTAGTTCCACTGTCAAACCAATATGAAGCAACCAGATTTTCACAGCAGGGCGGCAAGAAAGAGACATGTTAAGGAGTGAGTTTCCAGCTCCAGGAAGAGACACAGAAGAGAGATTTAGGAAAAGAGGAGGCAAAAGGAAAAAAAAAAAAAAAAAAAATCTGAGATTTGCACAGCTGTTTCTGTATAAAATAAGTTACTATTTGGAAAAGTGTGCCACTCTAGAAACAAGGATTGGAGTTTTTTTGTTGGGTTGGTGTTTTTCCCCCTTCTTTCAAATTTATGTCAGTGCAGCTTTCATAAAGGAAGTTTCTTGCAAAATCACGACACCTAAGTTTTGCCATTATCCTTAATGGGGTAATATTTCTTAAGTGAATTGCAGACAACTCACTCTGTTTGCAGACTTCATTTTAGAGTGGGAAGGAATTGCCTCTGCCTTGTTCTCTGCCTTGCATGCTGAAATGGAGGGGACAATTCCATCTGGTTGTTTTGTAACAGAGCAATCATTTCAATGTCTTGACTGCAATGCATTGCCCAGGTGGACTTCTCTGCTAAAGGACATGAGCAAAAGATCAATTATTTTTTATTTTTGAAGTCCATGTCATCAGCCATGAGTTAATATTTAAACCCCATTGAGAAGTGGTGAGAAAGTTCTGCAGTTTTTCCTTTTTGACTGCTCTGTGAAAGGTTTGTGTCAGGCGTGAAAATGGAAAATTAACTTCTAGGATATATTATTTTGAAAATACAATTTTTGGACAAAGTATAGTTTGTAGTTCTTAGGCCCTCTAAGCCCAGTGGGACACAAAACAAAATGTAAAGCACATCCATTAAAATAAGAATCCAGAAGAAAACAAAAATATGAAGGTGTTGCTTTTTTATTTGTTTATGTATAAATAATTAAAGAATAAGTATGTAAAGAGACACTCGTTTTAGCAAATAATTTAATAAAAATGTATTCTTTACTCTGCATCGTTCTGGAGACAGTAAAGGACAAACCAACCACAATCACCATGAAAAAGTGAAATATTCCCTGAAGAAGTGTCAAGAAGAAATAATAAGGTGAACATGGTGTTGTGAGGGAAATATCTGAAGTTCCTGGGTTGGCACCATTCCCTGGGAAATGCACAGCAACAGTAAAAGGAAATTAGCAAAACGCAATGGCATGTAAGGAACAGGGTGGGGAAAACAGCAGAAAATAGGATGACAAATTTTAAATCAGTGACTTTTCAACATCTGGGATATTGTTTTGTGCATTTCAGGTCTGAAAATATACAACAGGAGAGTGTGAGCCATCGAGGGACAGATGATCAGAATGGCTCAACACGCAAAACTCCCCTCTAAAGAGAGATTGAGAAGATGTGGCTGATTTATTTTAGAGTGAACATCGGAAAAGACACAATAGAAGTACATTCCAGTAATTTTCATGAGAACTACAGGACAGAAGATCAAACAGATTCATATCAGTTGTCATCACTTTTTCGGTTTTCCATTTCAGGGAGACAGCATCACTGAAAACAGGTCATATTCTTTAGATTTCTTATGAAAACTTACCTTAAAGACCAATAAGTTTATGATGCTTTAGCAGGAAGATTCTTTTTCTTATAAAAGTGTAGTTTTTTTGGCAAATGGGACAAAGTCTTGGAGGAGAAAAAAGGCACAAACTGCCCTAAAATAATGGTCACAATGGCAAAGCCAGCAGATGCAAACAGAAATACCAGGATAAATTAACAAATTACGAATAACAAACAAGTCATGCTATCACTGGTTTTAATTTTTCAATTCATTTTGCTGTAATTATGTTTAAGTGAGATAATACAGTATTTTTAACCCTGTCCTGGTTTTTGATTTAGTTCTTCAGGTGCAAAATTAGAGGCCATTTTATGCAAGCTATCTGTGCTGCAGTTTCTTAAAAATCCTAAAAATCAGCAGTTCTGTTTTGAGGCCAACAGAGTTTGTACAATGTTTTATGAAACTTGAACAGAACTGGTATGAAAAATTGAAATGGGCTATTATCCTATTAGGGTTTTTATAAACACACAGGGAAAATGTGCACAGCTTCATCTGGTTTCTAAACTTTTAGCAGGTGTGGCTTGTTTTTGAAAGAAACCTGCCTGAAATATTCAATATTCACAGACTTTCAATAAAATGAGCAATACATAACCCAAGGGAGATCTTCCATTTCCTTCAATAATGCACAAATGATGCATTAGTGTAATGAAATTAAGCTTTTCTCACATCCAGGTTCCAATGCTTATTCTCTCCCCTTTTTGAGAGACATTTTCAGTTTAGAATTCATAAAGAATGTCACAAAAAATTGCTGTGCTGAAATACAAGAACAGTCATTAAAAACAAATTTATCCCCAAAAGGGAAAGGTCCACATTGCCAGTTTTGAGGACACGATTTGTTTTAACGTACATTTTGAAGATTAGGAGTTGTTTTATTTTTATATGTATGAGTATACTACTTTTTTTTTTTTTTCTTCACATTTCTAATGGTTTTACCAGATTCCAATTAAAATTTAATTTTCAAGTCCTTGGTATAATGAGTATTGCATAAAATCTGTTTATATAAACCAGACTACTATGAAGAAATAAAGTGTTTATTGTTAGTTCTCATAAAGGATAACTCCCAGGCCATTAACCTACTTGAAATTTTGTTCTTGACTATCTCAAATACTGCCCAATGTGCAATATGCTCTTCTTCCCTGCTCTTCTCATCATATTTTAATTTTTTCATCCCATTAGTATTCCTCTGGACAAATTTACCTCTCTTTTTCCAATCCTTGTATAGAAAAATAGGGTTGATTGCAATACCTGATGGCTGTTTCTCCACTCCCAAGAAAGTCTCCACATTTCTTTGACTCACTAAATCATGAGAATTCACCAAAATTGCTTATTGTTTGTAATTTCTATGGCCTTAAAAGGAGTTCAATTTCCTCCCTCTTCACAGATCTTATTTTTCAGTTCTGAAATCAAGTAAATCATACTCCAGCTGACACAAATTTTACATGTATATTCAAACTGAATGCCATGTGCCAGGAGAGAAAGAGCCCTAAAGACAGGGAATTAGTAAATAGAGGGGAAACTTGCCAGGGGCTACAAGACAGAAGAGTCTGACTTAAGAATTTCAAATCAGAACAAAGAATTGTTGATTCAGAATATAAGGTAATTGAAAATTATGGTTCTGTAGAGTTCATGATAGCAGCTAAAAAATTGCTATTCGATTCCAAAAATAAAATGAGAATTCTTTCAGCAGCAACAGGCTAGAAAACTATTCTTTAAGGAAAAGATCAACAGATGAGATTTTTTTTTCTCTATCCTTTTATTAAAAGTGAACAAAAAAATGTTTAAAAGCATGAGTGCTGGGTTTACTTTTTGTTTTGGTTTTTATTTTTTTACATTGTTTTTACTCTTTTGCACTGCTTTTTCTACACAGCTGAAGGAGAACAACACTGATTGTGTATCAGGAAAAAGCAGGGGGTAAGTCCTTGTAAAACTTACTAACATTAATTATTCAATATGTGGCCATATTTATTGCAATCATTACCTCCCCTGTTTATTGGCCATGCAGCATCTCAGTCCCTGAGGCTCTTTCTGGAATCAAAAATCAGAAATACCTTGTCTGGCTTCTTGCTATCTTGAACATGATTATGTAATTTCCCACAAATATGGCAAGAGATGATTAATTATCTCTACTTAAATATGCTGAATGGATAGAATTAACATAAAGGCATTAATTTTGTCTTTTAGAAGTATAAAAATCTGTAGGAAAAGTCATGTTTTAGTGAGCTACTTGATATTCAGGCTCCTAGTGTAGTCAATTTAACTAGAATATGATACTTTATTGGGAAAAAACCTAGGATATTACCACCTTAGCATTCTTCCTGCCTCCCATGAGATGATTACAGGTCACAGCTTTATTTGCATGAGCGGTGATTTGAATTCTAATATTTTTATATTTGGCAGAGAAAGGGTATCATGGAATGGATCACAGATATAGAAATTTGAACTCAATTTCTCTTTTGTCTCCCCTACTGAATTGTTTGGCTCCTCATTGAGTAAGTGATTTATTTTTTATGCCACACACATTTTGGTTTTGTATCTCCCTGGCAAAAAGATGGTGTTTTGTGCAATCTGAGCTGAAGAGCTGTGACATGACTGTCATATCATTTACTGAGCAGAGTAAGCAAGGAAGTTCATTAAGTCACGAGGACCTGCTGCTGAATGTTTGGAGGGATAAAATACACTTTCTCCTACATTGTGGGATGAATTTCAACCAAAATAATCTCATCAGTATGCAGATTATATGCAGATTATCCACACTGTGTTTTCAAGATTTTGATTGCTTCTTGCTACTGCTGCTAGCAGTGATTTTCAGAAACTGAAGAGGAAACAAGATTCCCTTCCCTTCCCTTCCCTTCCCTTCCCTTCCCTTCCCTTCCCTTCCCTTCCCTTCCCTTCCCTTCCCTTCCCTTCCCTTCCCTTCCCTTCCCTTCCCTTCCCTTCCCTTCCCTTCCCTTCCCTTCCCTGAAACTTCCCTGAAACTTCCCTGAAACTTCCCTGAAACTTCCCTGAAACTTCCCTGAAACTTCCCTGAAACTTCCCTGAAACTTCCCTGAAACTTCCCTGAAACTTCTCTTCCCTGAAACTTCCCTGAAACTTCCCTTCCCTTCCCTGAAACTTCCCTTCCCTGAAACTTCCCTGAAACTTCCCTGAAACTTCCCTTCCCTGAAACTTCCCTGAAACTTCCCTGAAACTTCCCTGAAACTTCCCTGAAACTTCCCTTCCCTGAAACTTCCCTGAAACTTCCCTTCCCTGTATGAAAGCAGAATTAACCCTTCAGGAGTATGTTGTTTGTCTTTGCTGGTTCTAGTGAATCTGGAATTAGGGTTGTAATATTTTTCTCTACACAAATTTCCCTATAAAGGTACTAACTAAACTTTATTTCTTGTACCATTTATTTTAACAATTTTCATTTTTTAATTAAAAAAACTTAAATTGACAAGGGGTCAATGAAACTACCATTTGTTTTTTCTAATGAGCTTTTTCCTCGAACAGAAGAAACATTCTAAACTGTACAGATTTTTAGGTCTGTTGTTTTAAAGAAGGAAAGAAAAAGTTAAAGAAAAGTGGATGAAACATGCTCAAAGGTAACAAAGTTTGCAGAGATGTTTCAGCAGGTGCACTGCTGATAAGCTGCAGCTTAAAGTCTTAAAAGGTCATTTGCAATTCATACACAGACCTATATCTGTGCTGCATGTACTTTAAAAGGTTGTGTGCAACAAGGCAGAAAAAGAAATTATTTCAATCTTCCAAATATTGTTCTGATAAAACCTTCTGAGACAAAAAACTTAATTTAGTGCCTGGAGCACCCAGAACGTTCTGTTGCTGCAATTATTTGAGTATTTAACACAGTCATGTGACAGACTATTTAAAATACAGAGGATCATCAGCAATAGTTCGTTTCATTACAGAGGAAAATCGTACAGAAAAAAGCAGGTAATTTGAATTTCTAATGAAAATGTCTGCAGAGATAGGTTCTATTATTCAGTTGAAAATTGGTGTGCTTCAAGGACACTAATATACTTTTTTTTTAAATAGTCAATGGGTGTAAGAGTCATAAATATCTATCTAATGCAGGGAAATTCTTTGGACATCCCAAGCCAGAGGCAGTGCAGAATTAGGGAGTGAGCAGTGGGCAGAACACTTCCTGTTAGATGATGTAAATTACTGAAATGTTGCCTGGATTAGGGAAAAAAAAAATTTCTTAGTCACACACTGGCGAGTTCTAAAGAAAGAAAATTTGCAACCTTGGCAAAAATGCTTGTCATATTTAATTTAATATGATAATGTGGTTTCATTACTTTTTAATTGAATTATACTTTGTTAAATACTTGACAACTAAGACTCCTAATTTTATAGGAAGCCATTTCACAATGCAAGGAGTCTTAAGTGATGGACTAATTGGAGGAGCTCTCTGAATGTCAAGCATTATGTAAATGAAAATCCTACCCTATTTAACCTGCTCTCCTAATGTAATTTTGTGAGCTGTGTCCAGAGTTTGGCTGAGTTACTGCAGTGACACAGAGAGTGAGTTCTCCAAGGAGAATTCTTATGTTCTTTCTTCTGCCTCTGGTGTTTGTCACCCTAGGCTTGAAAATTCACTGTTGCACACAACTTTAAAAGTGTATTTACTGTTTTATTCAGTGGAATTTTTTGTGTAGAAGGGAAATCATCACTTAAAACTTTTTGCCATTTTGGTGGCAATAAAATTCCCACCTGGATTTATTTCCACTCAATCTGGACCAGAAATGGCTTTGCTACATGCCAAGACTGACTCCAAATCCACAGTGCTACAGGGCAGGCTTCTTCAAAAGGTAAAATTGAAATATTGCAGGTTGTCTGCAATTTAACAATAAAGCAATAAACTCATCTTTGAAGAGTGTTCTTTTCACAGCTGCAGTTTTAATCCAATTGTTCATGTTTGTGACTATATATTAGGCAAGTGTGTCCTTGAGCTGTAGTTTATTAATATAATCAAAGGTTGATTACATTATGTAAGATTTCCTCTCTAAGTGGGACCCTATTATTAAGACCATAGTTTTTTTTTTAAAGGTATTTACTTGAGTGGTCTGGCTTTTTTCTAAAATGTTAAGCATTAGGTGATTTGCAGCAGATCAGGAAAGAATTTAAGAGTTTAAATGCTCTTGTATTAAATTAAATTTTAAAAAAAGTCATCTGCTGTGGCTATTAAAGCAGTAAACACCTGATTGTTCATCTATAAAAGGCAGCTCCAGTCCCATTGCCTTTAATCAGAGTGGGATATTTTCTGCACATTAAAAAGTCAAAGTCTGATATATGCCCAGGATATTTTACTTCATGAAATCAGCAGGCAATCACGGGATGACAGCAGCTGAAGCTGTGCACTAAACTGTCTCTATACAGTTGACTCTAGCCTTGATTTCCATGGTTAAATATGACAAAATTAATAATTTTATTGCTCTTTTTACCTAATTGCCTACAAAGCTCAGTACCTTTACCCACCTCCTCCGTCCCCCAGATTTTGGCCACATTCCTGATGAGTTCTGTTCTCTGAATGCCTCTGTTCACCTCTGGAAATGAGGAAAAACCTGAAGATTTGTGCTCCTGGGGCTCCCACTGTGGTCACCTGTTTGGTCTCAGCAACCACAACGTGGGCAAGTTGAATCAGAAAGAAGCTTAACCTCCAAATTGTAAACACATAGATAATTCATGAAAACACAGTAAAATAATTTCCTACCCATAATCAAGACTCACAAAAGAGTTTGGCATTTTTTTGCCTCAAGTAACTTGCAGGTCTAAAGTTTGCCCTTCTCCTCCTTCCTGTGTCAATGCAACGCAATGCAGTGATGAGATTACTCATCTCTCTGTAAACATTTATGGGAATAAATTTGCTTTTACAAATACTCCAAATGTCTTTGGCTCCCAAATATTCAGCACCAAAGGTTAAAGATAACTCTTAAATTGAATTTTCATTTTGCAATGAAATATAAAAAGATTTTGCACTTGGAAGGGATTCAATGCTGTCCCTAACTGCAAAAGGTTAAGCTATCCAGTAAGGCAACATTTTCTGGTAGCTTTGGCGTGAATTTGGGGAGAAAGAAAGTCCTGGAATCACCACAAAATTCTGCTCCACAGCAGAATTTCTTTACTCAAATTCTTGGAGATGTTTGTGAAATATTTTGGAATATGAGAACCTGTTAGTTGTACCAAGTAAAGTTTGTGTTGACCCATGAACACAGATATTTATTTTAAATTATGAAAATGCTTTGAAGAGCAAGCCCCAAAGGAATGTAAATCCATTCCCATCAAATATTCTATCTTTACACTGCTATGAAGCCATACTTGAGTGCTGAATATGTTAACACCAGACCTTAAAAGAAAATGTATTAAGTATACACATATTTACAGAAGCTGAAGGTTTTTCTTGCTTAATGAAAAATGCCGAAAGCTAAAATCAGATGGTTTGTGATGAAAACTGTTCCATAAAATTAAACACCAAAAACTCCTGCTACAGTATCATGATTTTTAAATTTATTTATTATTTATTTATTTCTATTTATTATTTATTTAATTTATTTATTATACATTTATTTATTTTTAAATTTTATTTATTATTTAGTCTGACCTGAAATAATCTATCACTGGTAAATATTAGAATTTGGTGAAGAGTTATTTAGTTTTTCAGAGTTACCTCTCCTAATACCTGTTTCTCCTTTCACTCTTTGTATTCCTCCATCCAGCAGATTTCTTTTAGCTGTTTGAAAATAAGACTTTGAAGCAAAAAACAACTGCCTGATATGCTAATGTCCAGCATTTCAGAGGCAGTCCCTGTGTTAATATTTTGGAATTTCATATATTTCAGCTGAGTTAGGAAGAATCAACTTCAAACTCATGCTGGATTTCAGAGTGAGCACTACAGACCCAGTAAATGTGACATTATTTTCTTTCAGGAGCAGTCTGCTGCATCACTATTCAATTCCTCAAAAGCTAAAAACCAATAGTAAAACAAGAAAATTAACTTTAATTTAATTTTAAAATTTTTTCAGGTTTTTTTTTTTTTCTGTGAGATGGTATGCATGGTATACAACAAGATGAATTGATTTAAACTAGTAACTCAAAATATTCTGGTGCACTGCTGTATGAAGGGAACTGGGGGGTATAAGTGAGATATATTGGCTTTTTTTTTTACTAATCTATATTTTATTTTTAACTTAACTGGGTCCTTTTTTTTTCTTTCTTTTTCTTTTTTTTGTTATTGTTGTTGTTGTTGTAACTTTTTATTGAATGACAGCTGAAAGCAATTTTCCTCTAACCTTATTCATGTTTTCTGTTTGTCAAGGCTGTATTTACAGCAGATATCAGCTTAGAGATATAACCTAGGTGGCACAAATTACAGTAGCAATTTTTTGTAAATGATTGGTGGATTAATACATAATCCAGTGAGCATGGTGTGCAATTGTTACTCTGATTGTTATATGTAAGAAATTATACCTTTGAAAAAGGCAGGTTTTTTTTTTTGTTGTAAAAGATTATGCCTTAGATGTTAAATTTTGTTAGTTTTAATTTTGTTTTCAGAGTGTAAATAATATGCAGAAAACATAAGTTTTAACCAATAGGTTAATACTATAGGTATTTATAACAGCTGAATAGGCAGCTGACCCTTTAAAAAAATTTGTTAAAAAAAGCTATCAATAATTTTGTGCTAATAGTTCATCTACTTCCCAAAATTTCCCAAGGAGTTTTGTGGCAAACTGCTCAGTTCATTTTATTTCTGAATCTGGCTTGTTTAACATCAGTGGTGTAGAAAAGGGAAAACAGCAGTTCTGGAGATCTTAGAGTGCTTTTCCACCCCAAATGACTCTGTGAGCCTCTGATTTTGTGCTCATAATCATGAAGCTGAAGGAGGAACTTCTAAACAAAATAGAAACCTTGGGACACTCTTTCCCCAACAAAAAAATTACTCTGAAGACAAAAGACTAAATATGGGCATTTTTCCATTGTATGTAGAACTAGAGAAATGCACAAAATCAGTCAAACCCAACCTTGTTTATGGTGAACTCTTGAGTTAATGAGAGATGAATATACAGTAAACCCATAAGTTAATGGTAGATAAAATTAATTCCTATATAAATGTGTATAGATGCTTGTATATTTGGTCATGAATAGAATATTTTAGTAAATTGATGCTGTGGTGAACCTTTCTGATCCTCTAGCTTGCTGGAAAAGAACTAATCCTCAGTTTTTTATTATTTAATATTATGGAGAAACTAATATGATTTTATATTGTCTTTTACAGGAACTTAAAAGCCATGGGAAATTTGCTTTCAAAGCTGTGCCTGTTCCTCCAGTGTGTGCTTTAAACAATTCCCACTGAATGATTTCTTCACAAGATGCCTGTGGCTGTTCAATATTTACCTGTTTTACCAGGTTAAAGTGCTGCTGAGACCCCAACCTCTACTGTTAATTATTGAAACAAATTGATTAAATGAAGCTGGAAATGAGATGAGCACGTAAATGCTGGTGTTTGCATGAAAATTCTGAATGTGCAGTAACTTAGTTAAATGTTCAATGAATAGTGTGTTAATTGCACCCCATACTTCTTGTGTGCTGTAAAACTTGAATGAGCACACAGAGCATTTGAAAGAAAATCTGCATGTCCCAACATCCTTTTATTTCCTACTGGGTTAATTTTTTCCCCCTATCTTTGTGCACTTTCACTCCCTCTTTCAGTAAAGGGAGTTTCTTCAAACCCTACTACTAATATTTATGGGTCCTGGGCTTTCCTACCCATTTTATTTTGGTGTTTGGGGCAATTAAGGGGGAAAGCTGGAAAATGAGAGATGAGAAAAAAAACATTTTGTCATGCAGTGTCAGCTGGTTGAGATACCCAACACAACTTTGCTTTCAGGTCAATAATGATAATAATAATAATTAATAATAATGAAGAAGAGGAAGAAGAAGAAGAAGAAGAAGAAGAAGAAGAAGAAGAAGTAGAGGAAGAAGAAGAAGAAGAAGAAGAAGAAGAAGAAGAAGAAGAAGAAGAAGAAGAAGAAGAAGAAGAAGAAGTAGAGGAAGAAGAAGAAGAAGAAGAAGAAGAAGAAGAAGAAGAAGAAGAAGAAGAAGAAGAAGTAGAGGAAGAAGAAGAAGAAGTAGAGGAAGAAGAAGAAGAAGAAGAAGAAGAAGAAGAAGAAGAAGAAGAAGAAGTAGAGGAAGAAGAAGAAGAAGAAGAAGAAGAAGAAGAAGAAGAAGAAGAAGAAGAAGAAGAAGTAGAGGAAGAAGAAGAAGAAGAAGAAGAAGAAGAGGAAGAAGAAGAAGTAGTAGAGGAAGAAGAAGGAAAAGAAGAAGAAGAAGAGGAGGAGGAAGAAGAAGAGGAGGAGGAAGGCATTCTGAAATGCAAATTATTTTTCATGCCTAAATATTTTAAGCATTCCACTCAGCCTTCCCTCTTGGCCATCCACAATAAACATGCAGCTTTAGCATAGCCTGCCTTCTTGGAAAACAGGAAGAAATAGTGAGCTGCCATTAGGAAAGATTTGTGTGACAAGAAGCAGACACTTTAACAAGTGTATTACTCAGCCTTGAATCTCCCTCCCCTTGCAACATTTCAGCTCAGGGTCCAGGAAAGCAATGAAAAAAGATTCAAGAGGTTCTTATCTTGGCCGAATTAATTTTCTCCATGCGACACAAAATGTAATCAACTTTAATACATAACTTGAAAGGTTAGCTTGAAGGATTAGAGCAGTTTGATTGTGAAGTGTGCCCAGAAATCTTGATCAGAGAGAGGGTGATGAATTCCTTCGAATTATTACTGGAGCAATAAAAAGCACAAGGTTGAAATGTTTGAAAATTAGGTGTGCTCACATAATTTCCAACCCATTGGTTTCCCATCTAGACGGGGAGGAAATGGCCTGGGGAATTCTCTGAGGATGTGAATCATGAAAAGCCCTCATCTAGAGGCTGCTGTAGGTTCAGCTCTCTGAAGGAAGGGTGATTGAAGTCCTCTGAGGAAATTCAAAGGCAGCTGTGGTGCTGCAGGGTTTGCCTTCGGATGGTAGGAAAAGTTCATCCAAGGAGATGGATTCCCACACAAAATGAACTTTCCTCCTCACCTGGATGCTTGTGGAGGCTTTGGTGCAGGACAGTGCAGCACCCTCAAGAAATGTCAATGGTAGAATTCCCTTCAGTTGAGTGCAGAGCAAGGAGGTGGGGAAAGTTTACCTAATCACAATGAGAAACAATTCTCTTTTTTTCTATCTGCAAAACATTTATCTCTTCAAGCTACAGCAAGGAACACGAATGCTTCATGAACCAAATACTTTCTTTTTAGCATTATGATCCTTTTTGATTCTATCCAAAACCAGCACTGCTGGTCTTGATCTAAATATAAAGATGTTGAAAAGGATGCTGGTGAAAATTGGCTAAAACACTGTCCTACTCGTGATTTAATCTTCTGGGAAAAATTACTTGGTTCCACACATCTAGTTACCTTTTCTTAAAACCTCTAAAGTGAAAGGCAAATTTAAATGAGAATATATAATCTTTAATGAGAATATTTGTCTATATTTATTTTCTTTTTTGCAGCTACTGTGGCATAGATATTTTTTCCGATTTTTGCCATGAGGTTCTGTGACAGGAATCATGCTATTGGTTCCAAAATTGAAATGAAAGTCTGATGCTGAGAGTCTCACTTCAACTTATTTTTCCTCAAAGAAAATCTAAGGAACATGATTTCTTTCTTTCTTTTTCATTTGGGAAATGAAGGAGGTGCACACCAAGCTAAAAGTGTGGGTAGCATAGCCCTTCCCTCTCATACATCTGCAACAACTGTGAAAAACTAAATAGGTGCAGAAAGGCATAGAAACCCTTGAAGAAATTAGGAATTTCGGACTGAGAATTAATTTTCCTTTCAGACTGAGTGACTATTTTGTATTCTTTGGGGCTTCTTATCTGATGTTCAGCATTACCTCAACATCACTGGCAGATGAAAGCAGGGTGAGGAGTTATGTTCAGTCAAATGCTTCCCTGAAAAAAGTATTTTGGGGTGATGTTGGAACTCATTAATGAGATGGAAGAATGTTACCATCATCCATTCACGTTACCAATTTGGTAAAGAGGGTGGAAAAAGTAATATATGTGTCCTATGCATAACTGTGTTTACAACTAGACTTTATTTCCTGTAAAGGGCAGCAATACATAAATAAATAAATAAATAAATAAATAAATAAAGCTCTCATCCTCCAAAGTTCCCCAAATCACAGTCAAGGTTAATAACCAACCTCACCTCTTGAAAAATGGTGCCTCCAGCAGGTTGGCAGGGCATGTTCAATACACAGTGTGAGCAGTTTGAAGTTTAATATTTGCACTTTGTAAACAAGAAGAAGATTCCTATCAAGGGCCATAATATTTTTATAGATTCTGTTTCTGAGGAAATGGTTTCAGCTAATGGGTAATGATCAAATTCTGATAAACTGTGAAGATTTTTTAAAGTCCTTTGCATATCCCAAAGCAAATATAGGAAATCAGAAGATTCTATTACCACGGACTAAAAGATTACACAAGGAAAATAAAATAAAATATTGCAAAGAGCTAATATATTAGGAAACAAGACAAAATTTGTAGCTTCCTCTTATGCTCTCCATCTACAGAACTGTGGAGTTTCAAATTAATTTCCAATAATGGGCATAAGGCTCAGCAGAGAGAGATCTGAGTTAAAACTCTTGAGGCTGTCTCTTCCAAAGGAAAAAATGAATCTGAACAAGAAGGAAAAATTTATCATACATCAAAATAGCAAAATACTTTCCTTTTTTTTTCAGTAGAACAATATGGAGTCTCCTTAGCATCCTTCAATCTGTCAAACACCTCAAGGTTGTATGCAACATGGAATAGATATTGCTTTTTTAAAAGCAACAGGATTTCGAGTAAGGTACAATCACACCCATTGGAAATAAGATTGATGATGTCAAAACTGCAAGCCTGAAGAATCTTGTGCTGTTATAAGCCTTAGACTTATCTGTCATCTGGAGAAAAGGAAAACTCAATAATGGTCACACATTTATCAAATGCATCCACGCTTTTAATTCTGAAGAAGAACCAGGGGTGCAGAATATATGAACTTAGAGGGGAAGATTTGTCTATTTGCTATCTCTGCTATTAAACAGTGAAAATGGCAATGAAATTTCCAGATGTCTCTGATTTACACAGGGACATTTTCTGGCACAATAGCTGCCTTCATCCTTTGGATTGACAGACCATTGCAGCTGGGAGGGGAAGTGCAGGAAAACTTCTGTCTGCTGAGCTAAATCACAGAATCACAGAATAGCTGGGGTTGGAAGAGAACTCTGGAAACCTCCAGTCCAACCCCCCTGCCCAGGCAGGGTCACCTGGAGGAGGTGACACAGAAATGCATCCAGGTGGTGATTGAATGTCTCCAGAGAGGAAAACTCTCCAACAAGCCCAGCTCCCACAGCCTCTGCTCAGCACAGAGATGCTGCAGACCCCAAATCCTCTCTGTGGCTGCACTGGGGGCTCTTCCTGCCCAGGGGCAGCACCTCCACCTTGTGGGACATTTTGGGTTTCTCTGCACTCAGCCCTCAGCCTGTCCAGGTCCCTCTGAGTGGCAGCTCAGCCTCCAGCAGGATCAGACACTCCCCCAGCTCTGCATCACCAGAAATATGAACAAGTCAGTCAAAAATCACATCAATTCAGACTTCTCACAGAAATAAAAAGCCACACATAATAATGAAAATCAAGCAAGACATTAGGCATTGAAATTGCCACTGTTGTTAAAAATAGGTGATTAACACAATCTTCTAGATTGAATCAGTTTCCTTAGTTCTTGTACAGCATTCCACTTATTTATTCTTTTTCCACTTATCCTGGGCTATGCCGTCCTTTCACTGAACTACTCAACTACTTCACTACTTAAAATTACTTAACTATTGTCACTTAATAAGTGCAACTCAGCAGTAAGAAATTCTCACTCAGCTCCCCTTTTTTTTTGGTTCTTCTGAGGAAAAAACTCATGGGACCAGTGAAAAAAATGCCAAAGGTTTTACATGTAAGAAACTCTTTGAGGAAGCCTGTGTGGATTTATCCTTTTAAAGTAGACACATGGATCCTACCTCCCCTTGTCCTGTTTCATGGGGTTGCAGCTGCTATGGTTTTTCTCTCTCTCTCTTTTTTTTTTTTTTTAATTTTCACTCTTCAAACCTTTCGTATTTTCATCTTTTGTTACTAGTTAACAAGCCTAACAAGAGACTGACTTTTTATTCTTAACACTTCAAAAGTCTAGATTAGGTGACACCTATGGCATAATATTAATTTAGAGGTTAATTTAAGGTTTTCTAAATGGCCTTTTATCACACCTGCTTGCTTTTTCAGGATCTAGTAATTACTGCAAGAGATAAGAGGATAGCAATGACAAATAAAAAGAGAAGAAAAGGGTAAGAAGCAGACATGAAGATTTTTGCTCTCTACAGATGAGGTATAATCTGTGGCATATAAATATATAGAAAAACATGTGTGCAAGAGTCCATGCTGCTTTTTGGTAAAGACCATATACACAATTTTCTCTTCAGTGAAGGGACATTAGTGGATATATTTTGACAAATTTTGTTCACCATTTGGAACACAAACACCTGCAAACCTAACTGACTCAGATTTAAACACAAGAACCATGCAGTTCAGCAGCACCACATTTTCCAAAGCTACATATGCCACATAATTATCTATTGCAGAATCATTCTGTTGGGTGCAAACATGGTGTGTCTGTGGAGGAGGAAAGGATATGTCTGAGAATTAAAATGGTTCTTTTAGATTAATCTGAAAAGAAGTAACTCAACAAATTGAGAGTGAGCCAGACATTTTATTTTTTGAAAGAAACATATTTGGTGTTAGTCTGTGAAACAAATCTTCTGGACAATTCTTTAAAAGCAAGTGTCCCACCTTACCCAGAGCATTCAAGCTTCCTGTGGAGAATCTTCTAAATTTCAAGAGTGAGTAAGGAGAATGTCCTTCAAACTGACAGAGATTAGATAATGGGAAAAAGATTTTGGCTGTGAAGGTTTGAGGCCCTGGCACAGGGTGACAGAGAAGCTGTGGTGCCCCTGGATCCCTGGCAGTGTCCAAGGCCAGGTTGGACACTGGGGCTTGGAGCAGCCTGGGACAGTGGGAGGTGTCCCTGCCAGGGCAGGGTGGGAATAGGGGATTTTTAAGGTCACTCCCAACCCAAGCTTTCCATGATTCTGTGAATCCTGAGTGTGGCTCAGGCACCTTTCTACCCTGCTGGAAATGAGCACAATCAGTGTGTTCCAGGTCTAATCTCCCCAGGAGGGGTCAAAGGCTGTGTCAGAGCATGTGGAAAACTGGGTTTCTCCCTGCCTAGTTTTAGATAATTGTGATAATTTAGATAATTATTAAACATCCTGCACTGTGGCACACAATTGCAGTAACTCTGGGACTGAGTCCTCCTTTGTATGAGTTGAGAGGATGCCTGGCACAGGTTTTGTTGCTTGGACACAATAATTGCTTGTATTTCAGCAGCTGATCTCTAGAAGACACCTCTGTGAGGTCTCCAGCTCCACCTTGCTAAGTCTTTTTTACAGTCAGCAACCCAATCCTTTTCTCATATTCATATAATCCATATTTGTAGCCATTTTCTGTATCACAGAACCTGACTTCTGAGCTATTTCCTCCTCTTGTAGCTGTCTGCCCAATCTGCTAATTAAATGTTATATTCAATCTACTGCCTAATTTCCAAATAATTTATTTCCCTGCAGAGTGTCTTCTCTCTCAGAGAGCCTTATGTCACAGCAAAAACATTTGCTGCTTTTTTATTTAGACTTAATTCCCCTCAGTGTCTGAGACTGTATTTACTGCTGCTCAAAGACTACCCAATCTGAGTTTAGTTTGACAAGATTAAAGCAGAATTAATTCAGTGTTCAAGTGCAAGAGTCCTCATTTACTCACAGGATTCCAGACTGCAAAATGCTGGGGAGGTGATAACAATCTTGTGTTATTGGTAAGAACAGTTGTTTTGTTTTCAAGATGCTTTAATTTTTATTCACTTTATGGCAGCTGTATATACTTTAAAAATTAAAAAAAAAACCCAACAACACAAGTTTTATTAAGAACATCCATTTCTTTATGACTTCCTTTCTTCATAGCAGAAGGAAAACAGAAGGAAAAGGCAATAAAAGTCCAGAAAGATAATGTGGACCAGGATTATAATGCCTTGACAATGTTCTGGCAATGAACAGATAATAAAACAAACACCCTTCAAAAGACATACACGGGGACATTTCCTACTTATGCAAATTGGGATCATGTAAGGAATGATCAAACTACCCTCCCTACAGAGTGCCAATTTGTTAAATGGAACAGATTGAAAATAACAGGGCATTTCACACAGGCACAGCTTATTCCAAACTAAATGGGATCACAAGCAGTAATTTGAAAATGGTCTGTCACACATTTCATCACCCTGGCATATACACCTGTAACCAAGGTACTGGGAGTGCTAATCCAGTGTAAAACCTCTCAATATCCCTCCTTAATGCTGACAGCTTTAAATTTCCAGAGAAAAGAGGGTCTTTGTTTCCAAGAGCCAGAAAAGTTGTCACATAATTTGGAAAGCTCACAGCGCTTTGTAACGATGCCAATTTTGCAGGAAAAGGAATAAATTGCACCATGTGTTATTTACAAAAATAATTCCAAATATGCCTGGGCTCTTCTCTGAACCAGGTTTAGCACCTCAGGACAATAAACAAAGTAACTGCAATTTTCTTATATAAAATTTTTCAGAGAGAAATGTTCTTTATAAGTGAAAAAGTCCTGACTCTTCCTCCTCCAGAGAGAAAACTAATGCCTACTCCCTGTGTCCTTTGAGTTGTTTGAAATGAAGTATTTTGATTATTGGGCAAAGATGTGAAACATCAAGCCCATGCTGATAGTATTGATCTTTAGTCAGTCCCATTTTTTTCCTCTTTCTCTTTGCAGAAAGGCATTTTTTTGGTTGCATGTACACCCCTGAGCACAGCAGGAAATCTCTCTGTGTTCCCTGCCCAAATAATTGATGGCTTTGTGCACAAATTTCCCCTTTCCACTGACAAGACACCCATTTTTCCTCATCCTGGGGTCAAGGGGTTTTTTTTATAGTTGGCAGGAACTTGCAGCCTCATCACAGACACCTGAGAGGGTTCCTACCATCCCAAAAACTGCCCAAAAACAGTGCTCAGAGGATGAGCTCTGGCTGTAAATCTGTCCCCTAAAAAGGTGTTATTAGAGAATTAAACGGAGCCTTTTGTGGAGACATAACAACCTGAGAACTCTTAAATTTCCTTCTCTTCTGAGTCTTAAAATTCGTCTTTTCAGGCAATGCCCAAGAAGAGGAACAGAAAGGATTTTAGATGAATAGAACTGCTGAGCAAAAGTGGGTCTTGAAAGCAGTAAGACAATGGAAATTTGTGGTTTTACAGGGTCAGTGGGGCCTTATATTTTTATATAATATTTTATATTCCATAAAATACCCAGATAAAAGTGTTGGGTGGGAAAAATTCCCTTCTGGACCCAAAGTGAGTTTGTAAAACCAACAGAGAGGCCTTTGTTTGGAGCAGTGGTGTTTAGGAAAGGTGAAATTGTTCTCACCAAACCAATGGAATGACAGAATCATGGAAAATCCAGAATTAGGAGGGAAGCACAGGGATGGTCCAGTCCAACTCCTTCCCTGTCCAGCACCCCAACAGTCCCACCCTGTGCCTGAGAGCATTGTCCAATTGCTCAAAATTTATGAGATGGACACCAAACTCCTTCTTTTGAGCAGTTTGCAGACAAACTGGAAGGAATCTATTTTATCCAAACTCAGATATCTAACTGAAGCTATTAGTGAGCACAGATCTGGCAGTAGGATGATTCTGAGCTTTCGTCCTAAACTCAAGCTCAGCCAATGCCCAAAGTCTCACAAAAGGCTTAGAAATGATCCACATAAATGAACAGAAAGGCTTTAAAGACTTTAAATCAGCTCCTTTGGGATTATCCAGGCTACAAGGCTGAATGGAAGCATCAGGCACAGCATCTGCAGGGCTGGGGCTTCAACACCTCCATGGTGACACTGCCTGCTGGGGCTCTGGGTGATCCTGGGGAATCCCAAACTCCTCTTTAGGACCAGCTGAGATTCCTCCTCCTTTTGGATAATAATAAAAAATCATCCTCATAATTTGCTGCCTGAAACTGTTGTTATTCCAGCTCAGGGTCACACCTTCATCATATCAGGTTTAATAAAACATTGCCATGAAACACAAGACTTCAAATGCTGCTCTCAAGACAAGCCCTGACTAAAACCTTCTGGATCTCACAGCAGGGATTGGTGAATTGTTTGGTCTTCAGGCATCATCTTTGTGTCTTGCTTTTCTTCATGTTGACTGAATGTGAGAAACTGAAGAATAATATTTGTCCTGTTAAGGTGGCTGAAGGATTTTTCCCACTCTGGCAAGTATAAAGAAGCTTCAACCTCCAAATCCCATCCCAGAACAACAAGCTTCCTCTGGGAATTTGGACTGTGGGCTAAGCCAGCTGAGATAAGATAAATGGGATACAAATGTGCAAATATCTCAGGTCTAGGGAGGAGTAAACAAGGCTGAGTCTGGCAGGTGGAGACCACAGCTCAGATGTTAACATTATTTTGCCTCTGGATCCACAGGGGTAATGAGCACCTCTCCACTATGGTGCCTCTTACTTTTTCCCTCTCCATCCCCTCCCCTCTCCTTCCTATTTCTATTTCTATTTCTATCCCTGTCTCTACCTCACATTGACTGTTAAATAAAATCTGCTCTCCTGACTTCAGCATATGGTCTCATTTGCAGTTTGATTCAGGCAGAGGCATCTCTCTCTAATAATCAGATCATCTTAACACTGAATGCCTTCCAAAAATGAGCCCAAAACACCTCAGTGTGAGTGGAAGCAGTGAGGTGACTGGTTTGGAGGTTTACTCTGCCCTGAAACAAAAAACTCATCAGTGGAAACAGGCAAATAAGATTAATGCTATTTCAACCTACAATTTTTTTTGTTGAGATATATACACAAAATTTGTTTCCTCACTTCATTCATCCCAAACAATTGGGAATAGCCTGTTTTTTATGGGAATGCATCTTGACCTTTTGTCTGTCTCACATGACTCCTCCTGCAGAAATGTCCAGCCTGGTGTGAAATGAGTGTGCAACGAGGAAAAAAATTAAAAAAAAACCAAAACAAAACCAAAAACAAAACCAAAAAACTAGGGAGTGAAATTGCAGGCCTCCTAAATGGAGAAGATTGGAGAGAAGGGGGAGAAAAGTTCTTTTGTCTCTGCAGAATGTGAGCATTTGTGAGTTTTGGTCTGAGCAATTTCCCTCATTCAAATTAGATTTTTGTGGGCATGTGATGCAGAGAGGATTCCTGATGTGCCCAGGTCTGTTCAGCTCTCTGTCTGCAAGTGAAGTGCGTGATGGACTGTCTTGGATTACTGTGAAAAGAGATAAAACTTTATTACCTTACATCTAAAGTTAGTTAGCAAAGCCTGTCATCTCAAACAGAGAGGAAGACTGAAGTTAATGAGCTGCTTCAGCGTGACGAGTTCCTTGGGAAGAAGCTGTGTTTCCACAAAGTGAGGGGAAAAAAAACCATCACAGGATCAGTGAGAGGCCCCATAATTAATAAGGCACAAGAGCACAGTGCTGCTTAATGCAACACAACAATTCTGAACTCCAGACACTGCCAGCATGAGCTTCCATTTGCACAGAGTCACTCACTGCCCATGGAAAATCAGGAATTACCAGTCTCATCAGGACCCGAAATGGCACACGCATGGAATTGCTTCATTATTATGCAGTTAGGAAAGTAATGCTCTGTTAGTGTTTGTGGCTCTGCTCTGCCCTTTCAATTACTTTAAGATTAATTGAGTCGATGCATCTGTTTTGTGCACCGAGGCTCCTGCAGCACTCGGCCAAACATTCAGCACTGAAGTGAGGCTTAGAGGCATCCTGAATGCTGAAATTGTTTGAAATTATAGTCAGCACACTCCAAGCAGGCAGGAGAGGAGGCATGCTTGTTTGAGAGGCTGCTTTTAAACAGCGAGAGCTTTATTTGCTCTTTTATTTCATCATGTCTGCTGATGTCTGCGCCCAGTCGCTTCAGCAGGCTGAGCAGTTACTCAGAGAATAACAGATTTCCTAAAGGGAAGAAGCAGCGTATTAAAGCCATTAATTAAAGAGATGTTCTATTCATGTCTAGGAATAACAGCCTTTTGATTTTACAAATGTGAAATAGAGCCATCAAGGCAGAGCAGGGGCTGGAAGGCTCAAGAATGCTAACATTTATTGTTTCACCATTGCTGCTCCATCTCACACCTGGTACTGCTCAGAGCAGGGTGAGGGGAACATCTAAAGAAGTAACTCTGAGGAGCTAATTCTGAAGAAATAACACCAGCTTTAATATTGAATTAACTTTGTTCAAAAATTATTTCAGCTCCAGGTGCATCTGAGAGGATGGAAGGACTGGAATGCTTCAGAGAACGGCCTGGACAAAACGTTGAAATAATGTCAACAATACTGTGATGCTTTTTTGAAACATGAGCAAGGGCAGTTAGAAAATTCTGCATGCACAATGAGTAATATATTTGACATTTAAAGATGTTAGCAACATCCACCCATGGAGATAGTTCTTGAGTAAAAGGCTGAGAAAAAGCAATTTTAAAACCAACCAAGCAAAAGATATGTTTTAATCCTTTTTCATAAGGCATAGGAGAGGGCATGATAACAAGATTGTTCCCTTCCTAATGCTAATCTTAAATTTTCCAAACACTCTTCCCATTTCTGTGAGTAAATAGCAAGCAGAAATGAACAAATGTATTACACAGAGGTAAAAACCTTCTCATACAGGAGGTGTTAGGAAAAGTAGCACACTGGAAAAGTGATAAAATCTTTGACAGACTACCTATTTTATTGATAGCTAGTAATTTAATATTAGAAAAGTGAATTTAAGCTCAGAAAACTTAAACACTTTACTATGAAATGACATATTTAAGTCCTTAACTCCAGCATTTTCTCTTCATTTTAGAATCTGGTGCAGAGCCTTGCAAAACCCTGTGGTTTTGACAGACCCCCTTCCCTTCTGAAACATCTGCTAGTATAATTATAAATACTCTCATTATGATCTTGTGGAAGTTAGGAGTTGCTTTGTGTCTGTCACAGGGAATCATAAACTGATTAGCTGAATTTTTTGGAATTGTTGCTGGCAATTTTATTGTCTTGTTCTTATCTGGAATTGTTTGAGAAGTGAAGAAACACAAACCACAAGGAAACCAAAACAAAATTCCTGAATCCATTGCTTTCTGAATGTCTTTGCTTGCCACGAATTCTTGTGTTTGTACAAAGAGTTTTTCCTATTGGCATAAAAAATCCAAAAGCTGAGATCCTGAGAAGGACACCGGAACAGAACACCTGAACTCAACACCTGAACTCAAAGGCAAAATCCTCAGACCTTTTGTTCAAATCAACACAAATTCTCCACTACGGAATTCTGACGTCAAATTTACTGATGCAGTGAATATCTGGCTTTGGATAAATATATAAATCTGACCAGTTTGATATTTATTGATCTGATGATCTGAAAAAAATTAAGTAATTATTAGATATTTCTTTCCCTGAATTGTTTCCTGAGGTTCTAAGCTTTTTCTGCTGATCACTCATGTGACTCTGTATTAGAAGATAAAGTTTATTCAAAATGCCTAAACTATTCTAGTCAAAAGGAAGTTAAGTGTGAAGTAAAGCTTCATGTGCTTTGATGGTCTGCTGGAAGAATTTAATGCTGGCAAAAGTGTCATGTGCTTTTCAGGAAGAATTTCATGTTGGCAAAACTTGAAGCCCATGCAGATGGAATTCTTGTTAAAGAAGGTTTGGAAAATATTTTGTATATAGCGAATTTTCAAATAAACTGAAATTTAGTACACAAAATCCTAGGGAATAATAATGTTTAATAACAGCAGTGTTATATTACTCCATTACTCTGGGTATCAGATTCATGAAATTTATAAGCATCTTCAATAAAATGCGTAGATAAAAACCTTAGCCCAAGACTTTAAAGGGAATTATTGGTTTTTATTTTGTGATGATGGAAAACTTCCAGTCCCCCTTCTGTCAACACATATTCCTCACGTTCCTTTTTCTGCTTCACCACACACTGCAACACCTTTTGTTCTGGGACCTCATTAAAAAAACATGAACATATTCCATGGTATTGCTTTAACATCTTAACCATTTAAAAATAATTTTCAGGAGCAGGAAACCTTGTAGAAATTTAAAAAATGGTGCAAATCAGCACTGGAATAAAACATAGAAGAGTGGCACTAGAAAACACCTTTTCTGAGGGAAAAAAAAGTATGAAAGTTGCATCCTCAAGGATATTAATTAGTTTTTGATTCCAAAATTTCTTATCAGCTATGACCAATAATGTCAAAACAATTTTTACTTATAATTGCAGTTTACATGATTTCATTTCCTTATGAATCTCTAACTGAAGCCAAAATTTCAGAATAAATTATTTTGATTCAGTCAGTTTTACTCTTCAACACAAAAAGTAATGTACAAATGTTTTATGGCTATTGACACAAGTAAGATGTAAGGAGAAATGTCAATTTTTATGAGCAGAGTGTAGAATTTAAGGCATGGAACCTGGCTTTGGACACTTGCAGGGATCCAGAGGCAGCCACAGCTTGTGTGGGAAGATCTTCCAGGGTCTCTCACCCTGACAGGGAAGAATTTCTTCCCAACATCCCATCTCACCCACAAGAATCCCCAAATTCTTCTCCCAGGGCTGCTCTTGGGCTCTTCATCCCCAGCCTGGATCCATCCCAGGAGTTTCCCTGACCCAGGGGCAGCACTTTGCACCTTACCCTGGATTTCTGACAGATCTGGGGATGAGGAACAGCCACAGTTTGTTCTCTGCAGAGCACAGGCAGGGAACAATCTCATCTGGCCATGTTCAAGTGCAAGGAATTGGAGGGTAAAATTCTGGTCAAATCCAAAGTGGCTCGTTCACAAAATCAGGAATGAGATCAGCACTCTTCTTCTGGCTGCTTTCAGCATGACAAGCACAGAACTTGGTTTCTTCCAGCTGCAATTATTGAAGAAGATTGCTTCTTCAAGAGATGCTTGAAATTTTGAAGTGGGGACACAGAATGGTAAAGTTAAAAAGCTTTTTCTCATTACCTCACTTAGGAAATCGTTACAAGTCTTAGATACGTTTTTGTGCTCTTGCAAAAAAAAAAATAGGAATTTTGAATTTGTCACTGTCAGTGCCTCAGCCCCTCACTCACATGTCAATTTTAGTCCCCATTTTGTTGTTTTCCCTTCACTCAGAGTGTGAGGACCCAATCTCCTTTCTTGGTGTGATACTGTGGATTAAGAAGAAGATGGGAAAAGACAAACCTGCAAAATTATCATGAACTGGCTCCTCTTGCTCTTTGAAGTTCTTAATCATTATTCTGGTTTTAAAATACATTGACTAAATTGCCAAGACTTCCTGAGAGGCACTGAACAATGAGAAAAGTTTTCTGCCTTTCTTTTTATTATCACCAACAACTGGAGCCAGCAATTTCCAGTGGAAACCTGTGTGTTCACAAGTGAAAACAAGGTGAAGTATCCATTTTGTTTGATTTCCTGTGCACACAGAGGTATATGGGTTTCTTGGTTTTTTTCTGTTTGTGGGTTTTTTTTAAAATTTGTTTGGTTTTTTTAGTTTTTGGGGGTTTTTGGTTAGTTTTTGGGTGGTTTTGTTTTGGTTTGTTTTTGTCTTTTTGTTTGTTTTTGTTTTGTTGTTGTTGCTGGTTGTTTGGGTTTTTTGTTTATCTGTTTTTGGTTTTGTTTGTTTTGAGTTTTGTGGTTTTGTTTGGTTTTGTTGGTTTTGAGGGTTTATAAGAGGTTTTGTGGTTTTTGGGCTTTTTTTGTTTGGTTTTTTTTGTCTTTGTTTTTGTCTGTGTTTCTTTTTTGTTGTTGCTGTTGTTTGGGGGTTTTGGGGTTTTTGTGGTTTTGTTTTTGGTTTTGTGGTTTTGTTTGTTTTTTGTTGGATTTGGGGGGTTTTTGTTTCTTTTGGTTTTCTGTTTGTTGTTTTTTGGTTTGGTTTGGGTTTTTTTGGTTTGTTTTGTTCTTTGGTGGTGGTGGTAGGGTTTATTGTTTGTTTTGAGTTTTTGGTTTTTTGGTTTTTTTCTGGGGATAAGTCCTCACTATTTTCAGAAGTCTTCTCTGAGTAGAATCTGAAATCAGATATCACCCAAAGTTTTTTCTGTGCTATAAAGTTTAGCAGTTACTGCAGGCAAATCCCAAATATGGGATCAGCACTACAACATGCAATATTATCACATACAATAAATGTTATGTGATGTGTTGATAACCACAAGCTCCACTGGTATATTGTTGTCAGCTCATCTCTCTTTCCATCCAAGAGCTACTCTGCTGAAGTTTTTGGGTGCAGTGAAGCTCAATTAGTGCAAATTTGGGGATGACCCCAGCTGGGCACTCATTTCTGGCTGAAAATCACTCAGGTGCTTCACACAGGCAATTGAATTCACCAAAGGACACAAAGCTTCAGTGAAGTTTAAAGGATATAAAAGTAGATCGAGGTGAGTTGCATTCCTCTGGCTAAATTACACACAGTTAAAATGCTGTTTTCTTACTCTGTAACCAAAAACCCTCAAACCCCAAGGGCAAAAGAACCCTGTTTGACCAAGAATGGATGCAGAATTAAATTTATTCGGCTGCACTCTCAGGTGAGCTAGTGGATCCAATTTTCTGCACATTTCTGGGATGGTAGGAGAGTATTTAAAACATTTAGGAAGCAAATATTTTTTCTAGGACTTTACCTTGTTACTTGTGTCTAGTTCTAAATATGAACTGGACGCTATTAAATGCTGTTTATTTACAAAGGTCACGTTGAAGCACAATAAAATAAAATGCTTTATCCCAGGCTTGTGTTTGCAGATTGAGATCACAGAAACTGGAAAAGACAATTTCTTTTTTTCATGGCTTCATTTCCAGATGATCACTCTGGAAGTTGTTGTGTACCTCTGATAAAAATCACTTGTGAGCTCAAGAAGTGCTGCTTAGATAAAGATGAAGAATCAGAACAGCTTCAGCAACTGTTAAGAACCACGAAAACTTTTACAATGCAATTCATCTCAGCAGTTATCATCACATCTGGGCATGCAGCAGGAAAATATTGGAGCTGCAAGTAGAATAGAAAGGTAGCTAACCAGCCATGTCTTCAGGGATAGACGTGAGAACACAGAAATACAAATATTCAACTATCTGAAATTGCAGTGCATTAGGATTTGAGGGGCGAAATCTGAGGATAAAGCACATTTGCCTGCATGCAAGCAAAAAAAGGCTTTAAATTTTCAGATCACACTTGCCTAGTTCCAACTCCATCCCTGAGTAAACAGAGGCTTGCTAAAAAGTTAGAGCATTTTACACATACAGGTGTTGCAGGAATGACCTGAGTGTGGCTTTTGTCAGTCGTGCTGAGATCACAGAGCATGCATATCTTCATATCTTCACATCATCCTCTTATACAGTCAGCAAGGGAAGAAAAAATAGAAGAGATACTCGATATGTTGGAAAAATATGTGTCTTTACAATGCTTCAGGTATCACATTAAGCCATAATTTCAGTTTCTAAACCTATGACTGAGCAAGAATCTTAACCTGAAGGATGTCAGCATTACAATAAAGATCTCATCCTCCTTCTGTGCTGCCTCAGAGAGTGCCTTTGCCAGATAAATTTAACAGAATAAGATCACCTGAAAGATCAAGACAGTTTTCCATTTTCCCAGTTCTTTTTCCAGACAAGGACAAAAGCTTCTTTATTACAGATATGGCTGCACAGTTGCTCAGCTATAATTACACCACAGGGGTTAGAATAGTGGGTGTTGCCTAAAAAGTATTTCATCCAAGTCAAGGTTGATTAGAAACTGCAGTTTAATACCTAAAAAATGAACAGCAGCATGGAGGTTGTTATAAACATTTTTATGGACATATTTGTATCTTATCTAATAAAAGTTAATTTTTACTGAATGCATTATCTTTAAAATTACAGCAAAAAAGGGATTAATTTAATAGCATATTAGAAAATATGATTTTGACAAAGTGTCATCCACAGACAAATCTTGAAATTTTGCAGTGACATTGTGAAACATGGTATAAGACTTCTCTAAATTTTCCTCCTTAGCATCTCCAAAGTGCTGCTGCATCATCTCTAGTTGAATGAGCAAAAAAATGAGCAAGAATAGTAGCATGTGTGCCTCTATTTTCAATATCCATATTTTAAACAACTACTAATAAAATGATCAAAAAAATTTTTATACTTTGGGGGTAATATTGAAATTAAAGCTAAATGTACATCAACAGTCTATTTCAGTTACTATGCAGATGTTTACACAGAAAATGCATGGTTTAGATGTAAATTACCTGGTTTACTCTCTTTCACCCAGACAATATTAGAAATACCATTAAATGGAGTGATTATCCTCAAATATCAACTTTTTAATCCAATTTTTGTGGTTTTATTTATTCAACTCACAATTCATTTAGGACTCACACACAGGATGGGGAGAGGGTCCAGAGAAAAGCAGCAATCAGGCACTGCCAGGACAATCAATTCCTTCCACAAGGAAGCAGAAGGCTCTGGTGAGGGTTTTTTCCTCCCTCATTGATGTTTTCCAAGGGAAAGGGTGAAACAAGAAAGCAATAAAATTGTAGACATGTTCTGAAATTGCAAAAACAGATTTTGCTCCATGAGAGACAGCTAGTCTGAAAGCTTGCCTTCCAAGGAATCCAGAAGTTGTGTACAAACTTTTGTAATTTTGAGAAACAGCAAACAAACACTGTTATTTCCCAAAACTGCCCATCTATCCACATGACCTAAAACACCACCCAGATGTGCATATCCTTTTTCCATAAGCTTTTCCTCCTGTTTTCTTTGGAAGTCTGCATCCTCTCTCTGAAACAAAGCATTTAGAGTGTGGAATGACTTCTCTGGTTTGACAGAAGCTGTCAACAACTCCACCACACTTTCCTTAAACAGGAGGGATCTCTTTAACCCAAAATGACGCTAAACTGCCTCCCTTAAGGAGCCTTTAACAGCCAAAACTGTCCTCTTTCTAAACACTGAGAAATTATGGGATTGTAGAAGTTTGGTATTAAGTAGCTAGAGAAGTGTGGTTTTTGGGTGATGCCCTTTCTGGTATGCACAGGAGGTTTATTTTGGGGGATGGACAAAATAATTTGAATAGAAGCAAAAATGTTTTATCCTATTATGAGATCTGCATTCTCCCCCTTTTAAAAGGAATCAAAGTTCAGTGTAAGAACACTTTTTTACACCCAACCCTTTACCTTCAAGGGAACAGGAGGTAAAAGTAAGGAGAGAAGGCATTGAGAAATCAGTGGAGTCATAAATAACAAATTGATGTTAGAAGTTTCGACACACTGTGATCCTCTTTCCCATTTGATGCAAGGATGTTAATTTAAATCTTACTTGGAAATTTTATACCCTTACTGTTCTTTACTTTTGTAATAAAATTATGGTTATTGTATTGTAAAATGCTGCACTGCAGATATGGGAACTATTAATCTAATTTTATTGTTAGGAACCTGCTATTTGGTTTTTCCATTACCTTATATTTTGTAGTTTTCTACAGTTATGCAAATCTTTCATGCAGCCAAAAATTTTCTATTGATTTTCTAATAGCTTTTCTTCAGAGAAGAATCCATCAGGCAAACAAATAAGTAAAGTAATTCAGTTGTGAAAGTACAGAAACACTGAAGCAAGTAGAAAAAGACTTTTCTGAAAGTATAAAATCAGCAGTCACTTCTCAAAATTTGGCCTTCGTTGCTCTCTTGTTCATGTTCTAATACTTCTCTTTCCTAATTTTTTTTTGCAAAAAAATTAAATTAAATGAAAAAAGTGTTTGCAAAATCCAATCTTTCATTTCCATCCAGAGTGTTATTTTATCCCTGTCTGCTCTTGCTTGGATCTCAGCTACAGGAGGAATCTCCAGTGAGGTTATAGGAAGAGTTTTCATGAAATATTCCATTTCCAGCACAGATCCTGAATCGGTTTTGCTTTCACTCTCACTGAAAGGCTCCTGTGATGGGTCAGCCTCATGCACAAAACCCAGCCAGCACCACGAGCCCTGTTTGGAGAGCCCAAATCTCTGTCTGTCTCTGGAGAGCATTTCCACCACTCATTCTCCTTATCAATATTCTGCTTATCAGCTCCAATGCCAGCTTCTACTTTAAAAATTTGGTTTGCAAACCATGATTGCAAACACCCAAACATAGTTATTGCCTCAGGTTGTGGTCAGGAATCTTGTTTAATTAATAATGTGTGGCTCTCCCAGGGAATCCTGTGTGGTCTCATCACTGCTTGAAAGCCAAGTTTCCAAAAACTGAGATTTACAGCAGGGACAAAAAGAAGAAAGCAATAGAAGGGGGTAGTGAAAAATAAGGCATATTAAGTAAAACATGGATAAAACTAAAATATGGACTGATTTGCATGATCAAGCGATCCTATCAGTATGGATTTTAATTACTGGGAAAGTGTAAAGGAAGCGAAGTTGGCATGGAAAGAGAGTTTGCAGTCACAAATCTGTTTGCTCTGCTCTCAGTGTGGCTTATTTACCCAGAACTGGGACTGGTGACAAAACCCAGACAGTGATCCTTGCTCTTGAAAATCCTGGCACCTGTGCCTTGATTCTAAATGGGCTGGAAATCAACAATATTAGGGATTAAAGTGACTGTGAACCAACCGTTCCCAATGTTAGGGTTTGTGTTTCACTTTGAAGCAAGTTCTCGCTGTTTAAATATGCATTTTTTATTTTTCACTCCCTGGGTGTGAATCATCCTGTTTGTTTTTTATAATTAAATGTCAGGCTCTGGAGCTCTGTTTGCCTGTTTACACAGGTGGAGCACTGCGTGCTAACAGGAAATCTCTTCAGGGATTTCCTCATTGCTTCTGTAAAGACAGGGCACAAAATTTATTAATCTCTCTGCTTATAAATGACCCCTCATTTACTCTGCAGATTAATTAATGACAGTTCGAAACAAAAGGGCTTTTCTGGTGCTGTCCTGTTCTCATATGCATTGTGTGATGGTATTTTTAAAATCAGGAGTGAAGGAGATTAACATTTTGCATTCCAGTGGAAAGAAGTGCAAATTAAATTCCTGGATGATAAGGTAATATAAAGCCAAATAAATTGATTTTCAGGTCAGTTAAAGATATTAACCCTCAATTAATCTCAGTGCTTTTCCTGTTAATAAACAGAATTTGCTCTGTATTTATTTCTTTTTAACAGGTAATTGTTTATAAATAAAATATTTTAAAAAATTAAGATTTTGAAGTATCTTGATGCTCTAAGGTTCTTTACAAAGCATAATCATTGTAAATGTGATTTCAAGTCAAGATACCAATAATAAGCTAATAAAAACCTATCAGTGTTATTATATAGGTTTTCATTCAATATTGTCAATCTTATTGAAGCTTCAGCTAAGTTTTCCAAGTCGCTGGACACTAAAATTCTGTAAGTCTGGATATGGAAAACTTTTCACAAGCTCAAATTTTTCTTACCTGTTAAATTACAGTGAAACATGCAACCAACTGCTATGTCAAAATTGTCTGACAATTTGAGAAAACAAAAAAACAACCCACAACCTATCACTATCTTTCTAAAATTTAGTAGCAATATCCAGAGCTTTATCTGTAATTCCCAGGAAAAACTGTTTTGCTGGGAATAAAATATTCCCAGATTTTTATTTGGGGTAGCATTTCCTTGAATGATGAACCACAGTGTGTTGGGATTTTTTTCCTTAGTTTTGAGATTTCTTTAGTTTTTCATTGCTTACTTTCCATCACAAAGGTGTATAGAACAGGTCTGGACATGCAGTTCAAGTTTTCTGAAGTTTCAATGTGAAATTGATATTGTTTTCTTTCATATTTACATAAATTTCAACTCCTTCAATCTCTTGGAAAGAAACATGAAAATAGAAATTATTTAAGACAGTTTAAATTTTACAGTAAACCAGATATTCATTTTTTCTTTATTCAAACATCTTTCACGAGAATTCTTGTTGTTGCTGATGCTGAATACACAAAATGTCATTATTAACAGCAACTTTAATGGCAGCCCTGTGACTTCTCTGCCTGAATTAACAACTGATGGATTTTTGTTAAAACTTTCTGTTTTGTTAGAACTTTAATATTCCAAATGAAGAGATACCAAAGTAATAGATAATTTCTTTCTCCTCAGCTTGGTTGGCAAGTCTGATAAACCTCAAAGGCCTCCAATAGTCCAAATAACCTATTGAAAAACTCCCAAAAACTAGTGAATCCTGAGATTTTTCATGCATCTTAGGTGCCAGACACAAGAGCTGTTGAGATACCAATAAAATTATCTATCCTTTCCAGAACCTTAAGGCATGAAAGAGAAAACATGAAATTCTAGTCCCCTTGGGCTAACTGTGAGCTTCACAATGGATTTTCAGTGTGTCCAAAGTCACTCTGGGTTATCATAAACGTGTTTGGAAAAAAGTGACCCTGAAAGTTAACCTTCTACTTTACAAAAGGTAGGTAAGAAACATCAGATTCTGGCATTGAAAAAAATTGCAAAGGGTTTTGCCCAACTTCTGCTGAAAAGCCCTCATTTGGTTTCAGGTGAAATGGTGCACAGTGGAGATAAAATTGATTTTCTCCAATCCAACCTGGCCTTGGACACTTCCAGAGATGGGGCAACCACAACTTCACTGGGCAACCTGGGAAGCACATCAAGGTGCCCAAAAAACCTGGACAGGCACCAAAATACCTATTTTTCACCCAACTTTGACCATGTTGAGTTACAGCTCCAGACGAAGAGCTTGTCAAACGTCAAGCTTTGCATAGCCAGTGAGGTAAGGTTTGTGAAATACCAACAATTAGCTCAGTTTGTCCATCTGATTTAAAACCCTGCTCTCAGCTTGGCATGGCTGATGTGAGTCAATACTTTGACAGGGAGATGGCATTTGCTCAATTCAAATGACACCCATCACGCTGTCTTCTGTTCCAGAGCTCCGCGAGGTTAATTGAACGGATATGAAGGATAAGCCAGTCTGAAATTGCCTCAGAAGTGCTAAGCCTCTGGACTTAATTTAAGGCTCCTCTCCTTTGTGCGTTAGACTGAACCATGTAGGAAGTTTAAAGGAGGAAATGTTAATGAAAGACAACTCAATTTTAAAATTTGCATGCGGTAGGGAATTTGAGTACAGCGGAGTTTAGAGGTGTTTGCATCTATTGATGGGAATTAGGTATTTCCAACTAATTATTTATGCCAATTATTGCTAAGCTGGAGAGTTGGGTGGAGAAAAAGCCAAAGAGGTTGTTTCCAGAATGGCTTTTGTTTATGATCCTCAAAACTGACATCGTGGGTAATTTAATATCAATTAGAGCAGATATATAATGAACCTCATCTTTATTTCAGTAACGACAACATGCAGGCTTTTGTTTTATATGCAAATTAATTTAGGTAGAGTCACTCCATGCTTCATTCAGCAGGTAATTAGGAGACATTTTGGAACATTTTGTAGACAATTATTCTTGGTTTTGTAAAACTGCAGCCTGTGTTGCAAAAAATGAGCAAAGTTAAATCTACTGTAATATTTTTCCCCTCTGCACGACCAAATAAAGTTAGTTTCATCTCTATATTGTAGCAGATTTGTGATAAAGACAATATAAGAAGAGAGTGTAAAGTGCCTTGTCAAAGAAAAATATTGAATTAGTTGGAAAATATGCTAAGATGATTTTGCAGGGAGTATGGCTGCAATCCTACCCAAGATTGCTTTGTGTTTACTGGGAGAACCTTTCTGATTGATTGCATTTCAGTAGTTTTCAGTTTCAGGAAATTTCAGGAAATTTCTTGTTTCTAAGAGGACAGTGCAGTGGTTATTACAAGCTGCAGAAATATGTGTATTTTTTTTTCCTCCTATTTGACACCAAGAAGATTGTGAACAACTTGTGTGTTTCACAAAAATAAAAAAAAAAAAAATCAAAATTCTGTTTAAAAGGCTTCCTTCAGTTTGGTTTATCTAGGGAACTTCTCTAAGGTAAAGAAAATCATCATACAGCCTTATTCCTTCAGTCATCTTTATTTTTCATACCCTTCAATAAGTGTTCCTAAATATTTCTGTCTCACTGGAAGTAAAAGCAGAGGTTCTTCTGGACCTGTGTGAGGCTGAATTCAGCATTAAGTCACTAGTCAAATGTATTTATATGTCATAACTCTCATTGTGCTAAGATTAATTGTAATTTTATTTGCCTGGCCTTACATGATATCTTCTCTTCCAAATTTTACTTCTTCCAAACTGGCAAAATGAAAGCAAATTTGGAAAAAATGCAGTGAAGAGGTTTTCTTTCTTTGTGTTTTGTTTCTTTTGGGTTTTTTTTTCTTTGTTGTTTTTCGGGGTGTTTTTTTGTTTTAATTCTGTGTTTTGCTGTTGTGTTTTGGTTTTTGAGAGTTTTTTTTTGTTTGGGTTTTGGGTTTTTTTGGTTTTGGGGACTTTTGATTCTATTTTTGGGGGTTTTTTTTGTTTTGGGGTTTTTTGGGGTTTTTTTTGGTTGCTTGTGTTGGTGGGGTCTTTTGTTTGTTTGGGTTTTTTTGGGTTTTGGTTGGGTTTTTTGTGTTTTTTCATTGTTTTTGCTCATTTTGTTTCTTTTTTTGCTTTGGTTTGGTCTTGTTTGGTTTGGTTTTAGATTTTGGGTTTTGGTTGGTTTTTTTTAGGTTTTTTTTGTTTATTTTTTGTTTTCTGGTTTTTGGGATTTTTTTGTGAATGGAAACATCCACCTGATTTTCTGGCCTGGGTACACAAGAAAGACAGATCAACCAAACAAGTGAAAATTTTTTTTCATATGGAATGCTGAGGTATTCCATCAGTTCTATCCCATTACTAATGAACAGTCCTTTACACCCTGAAATCTCAGCAAAACATCAACAATATGTAATGTTGGGGTGTTCAGTGGCTTCCAGGAAATATTTCATACATATTCAAATACTTACAGTTTTAGCTGTAAATGCCATAGTCTTAAGAACTAGTATCCTTTAAATCTGCTTAGGAATACCAACACACAAAATACATGGGATTTACAAATTAAAATATCCGAACTAGGTGTTCACCTGGTTTTGTTATGAAGTTTCTTTGATTATATCCAGCTCCACCAGAAATCAAACTTTCTTAATCTCTCAAAAAACCATAGGAGGTCTGCTCTGGAATTTTACTTTCTGGGTGTAATTTTGTTTTAAATTGATACTGAGACTCTATTTTATATTATGTTTTAAAATGTTCCTGAAGGATGTTCATTTGACAGTGTCAACTTGTTTCAGTTGCTTTGATTTCTCATCTATTGATTACAACACCAGTGGTGAAGACATGTAAAATAAAAGCAGTGAAGTTTTTAAACTCTTTTTTATTGCATTAAGTTTCTAGTATCTGGCATTCCTTCAGAAGCTAATAACCACTTACAACCCAAAAAATATAAAGGTAAATGGCTCTGAGATGTTTTTTTTTCTGGATCATCTTTTGCCCTCAGGTTCAACTTTTGCCCTCAGATTCATCCACCTTAAGAACTCTGCTTATAAATTTCAGGGCTTGTCTTAAAACCAGTAGTAGCACCTCTAGCCACTGAAATATTTTTCTTCTGTTAAAAACATCTTTAAAATAAACTAATTTTTAGCTTCCATTTGATGCTGTTTTCATGTTAACATTGAAAGGCAGGAGGCTAGTTTTCTGGTATAACAATTGATATCTACTAATTATTCTGGTATGTTAATGTGAAGAATTTTGCTTCAAAATCTATATAACGTGAGCATTCCTGCACAGAACAAGATGAGGTGAATTAGGTCACTGCTGAATACCTGAGTGCTGAGTGAAACAATGCAATCTGCTTTTAGGATTTGCATTATGGTAGAAATCAAATAATTTTCCTGGAACGACTTCTGAGATGAGAGTGCTGATGACAAGGTGCACCAACCCACAACACAGTCCTAGGGTTGTAAATCCAGTTATATAGATATTAAAAAAAAAAAAAATTAGTATTCCAGTATATAAATTCCCTGAGAGTGTCTCATATATTTGCAGTAGATGGCTGACTAATTAGCTGAGGTAAACATTTACAGAATTAATCACAAATGTGCAGAATTATTATTGGATGTGCCAATGTGCTTGCAGAGATTTACAGAACTAAATGCAACATGAAGTGGAATCATGGAAGGAAAATTAGTCTTACAAAAATTTTAAAGTGTTCCCTTTTCAAGTTTTTTAATTTTCAGTTGTTACTTCTGTCTGTGATTTCTGAGAGCAATTTTGTATTCCAAAACAAACTCCTGAGGGTCTCATGGGCTCAGTGGATCCACCTGAAGGAATTCTTGGGTGGGTTATGTGGGAGCTGAAATTGGGCAAAAGCTTTAAAACCAGCAATTAATTTTTTTTTATGGCTAGTAAAAATGAATCCAATCAACAGTAGTTTCTCACACACAAGTTAAGTGTTCTGTTTCTCAAATTATAGGAAATGTAAATCTTCACCACATTAAATATTATGCTGATTTGTATTCAGTTAATTGTTTCACCACTTTTTGATTCATGTAGAGATATAAATCTTTATTTTGTTGAGCTCTTTATAATAATTACTGAAAACAGAATCCATAAGGTTTGGAAAAGTGAAACAACAAAATATATTTTTTTCTTGTAAAATTCTAATACAAATACCAGCAAAAGATAATGAAAATGCATATATAATATTTTTATATTTGCTACTGGTATTAGTTCTTAAAGTAATGATTACAAGAGCAATAGTTAAATATAATTACCTTTCTAAATAAATGGGAAATGAAAAATTTTATGATGTTACTTGTAACAAAAAAAAAAAAGATAGGACTGCATCAGTCTTTCAAGTCTGCAGTAACACAGAATATCCATGACAACTTGTTTTTCACAGAGGAACTTGGTAATCACTGCCTGTGGTTGATTTTATGGCTGTATCTTATGGTGTTAGAATATTGTTTTGCTGAAAGGCAGCCAAAGGAAGCCAAAGAAATCTAAAAACTGATACCATTTTAAAAATATTTCAGAAATCAGCAACCTAACATGATGAGGAATGAACACCAGTGCTTTAGCCAGATAACCTCACTGTCTTCATTGCAGCTGGTCAAAATATCCTAATTTAGCATTCAGAAATGCCCATTTTTCCAGGTTCTACTGTATCCGCATTTTTTCGTGCTTTTAAAATAATAGCTTGAATGTCTAAATTTAAAAAAAAAATCCTTTCTCTCACTACCTTCTAAGTTGCCAAGAAATGTCCTTGTTTCATTCTTCTTCTGCAACAACGAGTTTTAAATGTACTGTTCTTCTTAGATAACATGTTTATATCCCACCATTTTATACTGCAGAAAGGGCATAATCCCCAAATAAATAAACTTATTTCATTTTGGTGATAATTTCTGCCACTCTACCCCTCCTATGCTGATATTAAAACACATTTCAATCTAACTTTTCAACACAGTATTTAGCCATTAGTTTTATTCATGGCCTAAAAAACCTGCCTTAATCCTGTCTGTGTAAAATTTTTCAGGATAAGGGATGAGGAGAGGTAATAGGATCCTTTTTTCCCTTTTCCTTTTCATTTTTCCTATGAGGCCTTACAAAAGCCTAGTCAGGAGCAAGGCAAAAAGAAAAACTCTTTGGATTAATGATGTGTCTGATCTTTCTTGATTCTCCAAGTTGTTGAATTAATATTATGGGAAAAGGTGCTCAAGGCAGTGAAAGAAGCAAATATTCTGCCCTAATCCCAAAAGACGCTGAACAAATTTTGGAAAAGATATATACATGAAATGGTAATTTCTGTCTCATTCTGTGTGAGAGAACTGTGATGGGCAAGGTTGAACAGTTATTTTATAACACAAGGATTGTGAGATAGGCTGTTTTACTTTTTCCCAAAAGACAAACCCCACTTACTGCTGCTCATGATATTATCTTTCTTCCTCACGTAAGGCTTCTGTTTAATGTAAATGTGGCAGATTCTGTTTCGCAGTTTTTGATAAAAAAGTATTTCCACTGGGTAGATTAAAGAGTTCTGCTCTCATGTTTCAATATTGCTGTCAGAGTCGAGGGACTGTGTTGCTCCTATCTGTAACCTGTTCTTTATTTAAAGGGAAATCCTGGCTGTCTGAAATCGTGTTTTAGATCACTCCAGCTCTGCAGCAACATTGATTTGCACTTCTGGGTGAGAAATGAAAGACAACATTATACAGCATAATTATGCTGATGCCTCTGCTGGGTTTCAGCACATCTCCTGTGGGAGTTGGAGCATCAGAAGTCTGAACAAAGCTGGGTTGAAAAATAGCTTGGCTGGTCCCTTTCATTCTGAGCTCAATTGCTGATCCTTGCCTTCTGGATGCACTGAATCTGATTCAGCCTTGGGCTGACACGAGTGGTGATTGCTAGCAGAGGTTGGGATGGTGGAGCCTCAGCAGGGCAATCATGACAGGACAGGAAATGTTAAGCCTTAAGTGCTTTCTGGACATTCCTGTCAGGGGATGGAGTGCCATGGAAAAGGGCACTGCACCCTATAGAAGCCACAGAGATATCTTGGGTCCTTCACTGAAGCAAATTTAAAAAAATAATCAAGATACTTTCAGAAAAATATGAAGACTGAATTTCTATGGTATTACTTCTCTTCAACTTTATAAATGTGGCTGAAAGTTAAGCAACATTCCTTTTCATCCACTGTAGGAGTTAAATGGTTTCTGCCCCCCAGGACTTTAAAGGATTATGGAATATTGTGGTGTGCCTGACTTTTCTCACCATAATCAAAAGCCCATAGTGTATCAACATGGTCCTTCCAATATTCAGGTGCACAGAATTTATCTTCTCCCTGAGTCCATTCATGAAATGCCATTACCCCTTCACACAATTCAATGCATGCATGGACAAGAGAAAGGTAAAAATATAGAGGAAGGATTGTGCCTTTATTATTCAAACTTATTCCTGATAGAGCAGCTGAAATGTACTCAAAAAAATTCACTTTACTCCTCTTCTAAGAGAGCTTGTCAGAACCTCAAGTGACAAATGCAGTCTTACTCTACTCTGAAGTATACAGAAACTTACCCTTGACTCGAAACATGTTGAAAAATGCTTTCAATTTCTTTCTGTTTTGCAGTGGAATTCAGTAAGTTACTGGGAGCTCCCACTAGGCATGTCTTTTCTTAGTGTGAAAGTCACTCAAACTTTCATCAAGTCCCAGTCTTGTTATTTTTAAAGTATTGCATATTTCAATGGAAGAATGTGAGGAATATCCAGTGTTTCTGGCTTTGTCAATAGTTGGAGAATGACTGAACAGAATCCAAGCTGTAAGTATTTTAATTTCCAGTTTTTCATACTGTTCTGTTAACAACTGACCAAAGAAACATTTCATGTTCAGCCTATTGCTTGAACTCCCCCAAATCCTGAAAATGTTTCTTTTAACTGACTGTTCAGTTAGATAACTTTTGTTTTTATTCTATTTGAGTCACAAAACTATAAGAAAATCAGAGTAATTATAATTATAGTTGGAATATTCATTTTACAAGACAAGAAATGCTGAAAATAATTGAGAGTAATTCAAAAACGATTCCTTTGTGCTGAAGGAAAAGTTTGAAATAGTAAGAAAATTCAATGTGAAATTTTCAGATTCAGAACTTCTGGAGGTGACAGAGAATATGGAGGTCATTGAGTCTTTCTGAGCTGGACTTGGGAAATTAACAAGTAAAGTTTTTAGTGTTTCCACTTTACCAGAATTGTGGCAAAGAGCAGCCTAAATATTAAGAGTTTATTTGTTTTACTTGATGCTGTCAGAACTCTTGGTCTTTATTTGATTTGAGAGGATACACGAAGTATAAGGCAAAATAAATGGTCTAGGTGAGAAATTAAATGAAAATTCTAGAGTTATGTGGGTAAAAATTTCCTCATTGATGGACTGAATTTTCCTCTCAGTCTGTCCCAAATAAAAGGGACAGACTTATTATAGGTATCATAAATATATTTTGTCAAAATATATTTTAAAAACCCCAAATTTTTCACCACCTCTGAGATGCTGAGCTTTCTGTTTATCTACTCCAAAAATCAGACACTAATTGGAAATACCTTTTTTAATACAATTACTCTTATATTAAGAAAGCCTATCAATAAAATATTGAGGAAAAATTCTCACACTTTTCCATTTCATAGTGATGAATCAGGTTTTAGGGAACAGATCAGAGTTTATTCACTTAATATTTCAGAAATATCTATAAAAATTCTTCATTTTAATGGAGTTTAGGTGTCGCCTTGGTTTTGAATACCTTATATTAAGGGACCAAAAAAAAAAAAAGAAGAGAGTCCACATTTTATGATCTGCCAACAGCATAAAGGAATATATTATTTATCAGGTCCAAAGCAGTGTAGAAGAATGATTAGAAAAAGAGAATAGGTTTAAAACAGTGGCTGCATTTCATCAACTACTGTAAATACTTCTCAGACAACAATAAGGACTGAAATATTACTTCTGGACTCCAAATTTGTTTGGGAAATAAGAAAATCAGGAAATTCTCAAAATAATTTAAATGTCATTAGTCTGAATATTAACCCAACTTTGAAATTATCAGAGTACACAGAAACAAAAATCACCAGGCTGTGAGTTAGCACCTGGTGAGAAAATGTCACAGTAACTCTCTGTGCAAAAAGAAAAAAAATTGTCATCATTAGGAAGTGATTTTGGTACACTAAGTTTTCAGTATGTGTTAGGGAATTTATTAAAAAATCTGGCTGAAAACCGTGTTCCACAACAGGAATCTGTGAGCAGAAGAGCTGAACATGGAGAGAAGGAGTAGAAAATGGTTTGAGATTGTCATTAAACATGTCTATTTCAAGAAGGGTCCAAACTTTAAAGTCCTGTTTTCACAAAGACCTTTGCCTCTGCCTGAAGAAGCTGACAAAACAGATTTGACAGGACAATACATACATTATGACATTTCTTTTCATAAGTTGGAACTCCCACTTTGCTCTTTCCCAGAGGTCCCAAAACACCACTGATGCAAAACCCTCTGTGTCTTCATCACAGGAATTAGAAATCTGGGATCCTCTGCCCAAATCTGCTGCAAAAATCACTCCATCAAACCCCTCCTCGCCCTTGCTAGGAAGAAATCCGATTTTTCCACAGTCTAATAAAGAGAACTGAAGACCTGGTGGAGTGGGGAAAACAAAAAATATGAGGGGAAGGGGAATGTAACCTCTCACCATGAACACAGGCTGTGGTATTACAGATAGAGTTATAATTTTGTGTCTCTGTCAGGGAAAAAGTGAGGACCATTCTTGGAAAACACAGTTCTTAATGAGAGAGGAACTGGCAAGCTGAAAACCAGCAGAATGTCACGGAGATCTCACAGTGATGTGAGTGGGAAAGGGTGAGAATCCACAGCACAGCACCTCTTCCACCTTCCCAAATCACATCCGAGGTGCATTCATGCTGTCACTCACACTGGGTGAGTGCCTGAGTCTCCCTGGAGGAAAAAAAAAGCCAGGAGAGAGCTTTTTTTACTCTTTTTTACTTCCATTATGCCCGTTGTGCTTCAAAATAAAGCTATTTTCAGAAGGCAACACCCATGACAGATGACACGTGTAGCTGAAAGGAAGAGAGTGTCACTCCCATTCCATCTCTGCTGGTTGTCACATTGACATTTTATAGTGGAGGGAGGGATGTATGTTTATTCTCAGCTCTTAAAAATGAGACACCAAGCTCTATGCCTTGAATTTTACCCATTAAGCTGTCTTGAACCAACAATTAATAAAAAATTCCTGAATGCAACTGGTTTTGAACTCAAATTATCACCAAGAGGCCAGGCGAACCCCTAGTTGCTTCATTTAACTATTTGCACACAAACTTATGCTTTTTATTCATACAAAAAATAACTCCTTCACAGTAATTTAGTGGCTTTTTTATTTCCATGCTATAGTTTCAGTGATTTAATCATTCAATACAGCTCTAAAACAGGATGGCCACATCTCAAGGCAAGGAGATCTAGGTTTACGACATGCTAAAGGTCACCAAACAATTATTGGGGTTACTAATTGACTTTAATTTTTTATAGTTCTGTCAAAAAGTTGTATTGCATGTATGGCATGCACGCTGTATAAAAATGATTTAGCTGTTGGATCACTTTCAAAGGCCCTAAAAGAAAACACTGTCTAGACAAAGAAAGGGCCATAAAATGGTCCTGCAAGATTATGGTTAACTTTGAGGCTTAATGGCATGCTTTCTACACAGTATTGCAACCAAAAGAAAAGCAAATTAATGACATTAAGGCTGCTGACACCTGTAGTGGGAGAAGACCTTTTTTACGTTTTACACTGAATTCATTCTTTCATTTAAGTATTGAAAGAAAATTTGACATTGTAACTACAGTGTGCTACTAGCAATAGCCAATAGATAAAATGCAAAATAAAAGAAGGAAAAAATGTATTCTTTTGATCTTGGAACTGCTTTTGCAATTACTTGTTTGTTTCCCATTTGTGATTTCGTTTAGGTTTCCATTACAGCAGATAATAAAATGAAATAAAAATTGTCCAGGTTACAACAGTGTTACTCAAATAGAATAATACTTTATTTAAAAAGCTCCTCAGCTTTCTTCAGCAGGATTGTTGGTGCAGCACAGTGCTTGTTAAATGGAATTTCTGCTTCTTAGCTCTTCTCCTCTTGGTTTGTGTCCTCACTTACACACTCATATAACTCATGATTTTGGTGGGATTCATGATTTTCAATGCCATTACAGTGGTGCCTAAATCTGTGCCTAAAAAATGGTGGTTTTCCTAAAAAAATGTGGTTTTCCACAGACTCGTTTCAAGCTCTGAAATGTGACTCTGTCTGGACTTGGAAGGAGAAATGCATCGAATCTTGATTTCTACAGTCTGAAAACCTGAAAACTGATTTGGAAAGAAAAATGTCAGTGTTAGGCCAGGGTTAGAGGTTGGAGGGAAGGAGAAGGATGATGTCCACCCCAAATTGAACCAGCAGAACACCGTCTGACATGAACTCTATTAGAAACTGGCCAATTCATTAAACCTGCTGGCTCTGCCTGAACAGCCCAGGCTTTATAAAAAGTTTTAAAGGTCCTTTCCTTGCCCTGAGGTGGTGGGAAATGCTAAGAGCTCGACTTTTTGCCTCTACAGAATTGGATAGTGTAAAGTTTTATGGTTTTGTGATTAATAGCTTGAGAACAAGCTCATCTGCTTTACATGGTGGAATATTCCAGAAAAACAGAGGCAAGAAGGGACTGAAAGTAAGAGGGATTGAAAGCTGGAGAAATTAAAAGCTGAAAGCTTAAACTTTAGAATAGTTTCAGCTTGATCTGCCAAAAAAAAATACCCAACCCAACAGAAAACAAACCAAACCAAACCAAGCTCAAACAAACCCAACCCAACCCAACCCAATCCAACCCAACCCAAACCAAACCAAACCAAACCAAACCAACCCAATCCAACCCAAACCAAACCAAACCAAACCAACCCAACCCAAACCAAACCAAACCAAACCAAACCAAACCAAACCAAACCAAACCAAACCAAACCAAACCAAACCAAACCAAACCAAACCAACAAAATCCCTCCCAAAAGGGCACACTACTAAATTCATATATACATGTATAAATAATACTAGCCCTGAAAAATGTGTCTCACAGTGTAAGAAACATGAAATAAAACTTTTCACTACTGCGAATTTCAATTTTGCAGAGATGGTATTTTCAGCAAATAAAACTAGTGGCAAATTCCATGCTCCTCCAATCTGTAAGCTTAACCTGGAGGACTCAGGATAGAATCAAAACCCAAAATGAGTTCTAAAAACAGATGAGCCAAGCCAAAGTCCTCTATGCGTGCATTGAAGGGATTAAACATTCTGCACTATAAATTATACTGCCTCGTAAATTCAGCCTTTCTGATCTGGCAGAAACACTTGTGGGCTGTGGCTGTTACTGGAAGTTTTACTCCTGGAATGCCTTGTGGAGCGTTTGAGGAGCTCTGTGTCAGGAGAGGCGAGGATGGAGTGCCAGCCGCCAGTGAGTAACGCTGTGTGGATGAAGCAGTTTGTGAGATGGAAAGTGAAAACCCATGGATGTCTGCAGTGTGACAAATCGTGCCGCTTGGCTGGCAAAACATGTGATTTTCAGGAAGATATAAATATACACCCATGAGTAACTTCTGATGGAGCTGGAGTCATCAGCAGTAAGAGCTGCATGTCTAGCTTGAGGGTGAACAGCTTCTCGTTAAGCTCAGTCCGTTAGCAGTAGTATGACAATTTCTAAAGTCAAATTCACATTAATCACATAGCCTATCACATTTTGATATGTTTGATATGCTGTTCAATTTTTAATTTAGATTTTCAATCCATTTATCGAGGAAGACCTCATTTAGAAGTGAGGATTTCTTTTCTGAAGTGGAAGAAACTTTTCCTTAAGTAGAAGTTGACACTTGGGGTTTTTTGGACCCTTGTTTTGAAATTTCCTCTAGAATTTCCCTTCAATTATTATTAATACAGAGTTACTGAAAATTACCAAAATCAGAGAGAAGTTCTAAAGCACAAATGAATCAAAAAGACATGCACCAAAGTAATACATGAATAATGAATAATGAATATTTTATGGTAGCTCTTTGGATATTGGTTTCTTGATATGGCTCTGCTTTTAAGGATATGCTGCTATTTTCAGTTCTTAAAATCTGCTGAATAATATTTCTTGCTTGATTGAGCCAATAGTCAAAAATGTAAGCTAATAGGATCACAAGCTCTTGAGATTAATTTTAAATCATGATTAATAGAAGTTATATACATGCTCAAGAGAATCAATTTATGAACTCTTAATGGATCACATCCATTTAGTCCCAACTTTGTTTTTCCCCTTCAAGGAGAAAATATATTAAAGCCACTTAGGGTCAATTCTGAATGTTTAATGTATTTCCAAAGTGGATAAAATATCAGTTTCCTTCAGAAGGATTTGAGATGCATTGTGGAGCTAAGTCAAGCACATAGGTAAGCACAACCACCCGTATTGAGAGGATTTTTGTCCTCAGAGCATCTTTACTTTCACTCCCCAGAGCAAACTTCCCAGCTACATTTTAGGTCTGTTCCCTACAGGTTTTTGCAGTAATTTAGAGTTTAAATGAAATAAGCCAACAAGTATCTAGTTTTGATATAATGGCAGCAAGAAAAAATAAACACATGATAAGCAATATCTCAGTCTCCTTAAGATTGTTAACTTTTGTTTGAATTCACAGTTTGTTCTGGCAATCTGACATCAGACATTTAAAAAGTCCAGAACTGGGTCTGATAAATGAAAAAATCAATAACAGGCTTCCTGCTTTTGCCCGTATGAGACATTTAATTCATCTGTTTAATTCAGTTTAATTTATAACATTAATGATACAATTTCTTAATGACTACAGGAAAAGGGGATGATTTGCATTTTTATTTACTGGACAAGTTACAGTCTTTATGCTCTTCAAATACATTTCCCACTTGAGAATATCAACCCTTAATTACACATCTAGCTAATAAAAAAGAGAAAATCACATGTAGTGGACTCATACCTTATAGAAACATGGGGAGTTTTCCACCACTACAACTAGATAGTAGTTATTTGAAAGTCTGTTTATTAAAACTTATCAAATTATTCTATAAAACCTCTTTGCAAAAAAATACAAGGCAGTTTAAGATGTTAATTTTATTTAAAAAATAAAATTATTTCATTCCTCCTTGATCCTCTTAAACAAATTAACTAACTTTAAGTAAATTAACCACTGTTGCTCCTGGTAATCTAAGAGCTGAGTTACACTTACCTACTTTTAGCCACATTTCACCTTTAGAAATAGTATCACATTTCTTAATTTTGCTGGTATTTTCTGCCAATTGCTGCAAAATATTTAACATTTTGGGTTAATAATAAAAAAGAAAACATTCTGCTCTCATTAGATTTTAAATAAGAAATTAATTGTAAAAAAATTTAAATAGCAAATCCATTGTAGAAATATTTCTATTGTGAGGTAAACTATGATATGTAAGGTAGTATTTTAAAGGTAATTAGTTGCTTCAATTAAACTCTTAATGTTTAATTAGCAAAAATTCCCTTTGCAGGTACATTGCAGTTTCACACTTTGATTCTTAAGAAAAAAATATTTTGACACTTCCTCAATGAAGAAATTGCACCTATCACTACTCTTTTAAGAGATTTTTTTTTTTTTTGCTCTTAAGTTGATGTGATCTTGTATTTGAAAAGTAGATAAATTAGATATTTATCTAAAGAACCTGAGCAAATACTGTCTGCTGTGTGCAATTTGGAGGCTGGTTTCATCAGGAATATCTCAACAGTAGTATACTATTACATTTGTCTATTTTTTTCCTTCATTTTGCTAGAAAATTTTTCTTCAGACCTCAGACCATAAGGTTAAACTCTGGTTTCAGTCACAGAGGCAGCAATGGTATAAGTAGTGATAATTATACCATAATATAGTGATATAGTGATAATTATCTTGCCAAAAATGGTTATCAAATGTAAATAAAGAAATTTTGTTAATAATTGGATTTACAAATCTAACTACCCTTCAGTGGAATACCATGCTGTTTCAGTTCAATATGAATTAGAGATACTTATCTTTAACCCCATATTTTTAATTATGTTATTAAGTCAAATGCAGTTACAATACCAAGGATATGTCACATTTAAGAGGACATAAATTGTCCAGGTTGATTTTAAAAGTACAGAAAAAAATCTCAAGCTATGGCATGTTGGGGCTTGGAGTTGTTTTTCATTTTAATTTAACAAATATTAATTTCTGAGATCAATATTTGCTTTTATTTTCTTATTCTGCTTTAATAGTTTCCCACCCTAATAAAGGGAAAAGAAGTCATTGATTCATTTCCAATACTTTTTTTTTTTTGCAATAGTATAACTTTGAAGCATTGATTTCTTTCCAAAAAGTTTTTAAAGTTAAATTAGAGATTTTTCAAGGAAGTGGTTTTGATAGAGAGAGGAATGGGAAAATGAAATTTGAAAACAAGCAAACAAAAAAAACAACCCAAACACCAAACGGTATATCAGATATTATACTGTTATCAACTGCAAATAAGGAAAATTATTTTGAAATTTCACAGCCTAAGTTCTCTTAGTGGGAGAAAATAACCTCAGGGTTTTGTGACTGGTCAGTTTATAAGGCTTTTATTTTTGAGACTGAAATTTTCTGAAGAACATTAAACTCTCTACTGCTCATTACTTGGTCTTAAATGTGACATATGTGGTATGTATTACAGTGTAATTTCTCCCTATTTTTAATTTGCTCACATGACTGCCATTGGATTTCTGAACTGAGTCCAGATCCACTGCAAATGAGTCTATTTATAAAAGACAAGTTTAGCACTCAAAATCTGTGCAGCAGGATGTGACTGAAAAGTTACTTTCATAGAGTCATTAGCAGAAATATTTCTGACACTCTGTTGTGACTTAATATTTTCTTGGCCAATAATATACTAAATAAAGCAATATAAACTCATTAATAAGAAAATATTGTTTGGATTTCATGTCATTTCTAAGAGTTGAAAAAATACCCCACTGATATCTCATTCAAAAGCCAAATTTTAGCCTCTAAATTTGGCTAGAAGATAGAATAGCTGTAAGTTTTTTCTAAGAGAAACAACCTTTCCAAAAAAAGGCTTTTCACTATTTTTTCCCCTCCAGTAAAGACGTATTACAGAAAAAGGATGTTGTTTTCTGAATTTTTACCTACTCCATTAATTTTGCATTTGGGTAAAGACAAAACCTACACGATTATCTTTCAGACTTTGGAGACTCAGTGATATCAAAATGATTACCTGGACTTTTTCTGTGGGATTTGACCTGTCACAGAATAGACAGACCTCGTTTGCAATGAGTGACTAATTAATACATATGTGATCACCTCCTGGGGTTTCACTGCTTTTTTCTCATGGATATGAAAAAGAATAAGAAAGCCAATGGAGATCAACCTCAAAATGGACATCTGCCCTGCCTGAAAATTCATCTGAAATCTGGGGATGAATTTTGATTGCCTTCTGAAGAACACAGATTTGGATTATCACCTCGTATTCAAAATACAATATCTTGCTATTTAGATAAGAAAAAGTGTTCCTCTGGTTTTCAAGATAAAAATGAAAGATTAGATGTTCAGATAGTCATAGGGACCATGCTTTATTATCTCTCCTGACAGATGTGAAACCATTCAGTTGTTGTCTCTAGGAGATAAATTCTAATTTGAAATTGCCTGATTGCCACTAAATTCCTCACTGGTTCCAAGAGTCACTTGCTGCTACCAGTATGACCTCATTCTACACTTTTCTTATTAGATTATACAACAACTTCTATTTTTTCAAGGTATGGTAGGCCAGTACTGGGCATCAGTTTGTTGTTGAGTCCCAAACACATCTTGTTTTGAAGAAGAAAATCTTTTTTTAGAGCTGTGAATGCACCCTTATGTCTTAACTGTCCTTGACCTTTAGGTTCTTTCTCATTGAAGTGATTTTTTTTTTCTCTGAATTATTGAGCTGCTGATTGTCGTCTTGGAGATCAAGAATTTTTAGCTTCACTGAAAAATGCCAAATGTGAGAAAGATAACTCTTCACTGAGAGTTTTTTGCTTGTCAATTTTGCTTTTAATGTTTATCACATAAAAATCAACCTCTCAAAAGTTTACATGGAAAAAAATTGTTTAAGATGTTTCAAACAAAGCTCTAAAATCCCAACTCTCTAGGGACATAGCTGGCATCCTAGAAATGGTAAGAAGGCAATAATAGCAACATTTTCTTTCTAAACAATTAATGTTTTACATAACAAAAAGGTTACACATTTTCAAGCCTAGATACACATATTTGTATGAATAAGTAAATTTTAGAGTGCCTTTGGAACTGGACCACTAAAACAAGGCTTAGAGGCATATTGTCACATCATCTAACACTGCATTTTTAGTCTGAATGTGACAATGGCACATAGTGGCATTACTAGATATAATCTGTGAAATCATTCACTCTTCTATCATGAAAAAAAAGATAATGAGAGAAAAACTTTCCCAGGGGAAAAAGAAAGACAATTTTGGCCTTTTTTAAAGATAATTCAAATAACTAACTGGAAACTGCAGTGAATGATGCTTTAAAATTATGGTTAAGCCATTCTGAGAATAAAATTATCTGGAGGAATTTAAAGTTGGACAAAAAATGAAAGCTTTCCCTCTGCCATACTAGCAAATCTCTTTGCAGTATCACTTAAAGAATGAAGACTGAATATGGAATTTTTTCAATGAACATTGTTTTCCCATAAAACCCAGAATTTTCTCAGCTATTTGAAAACACAGCAGCACTGCCCCTTTCTGAAACAGAAGAGTAATGATGTCTGGGTGCAGATATTACTGCACATTATCAGGAGGTTGTGACACAAGCATTGCACAAATACCATGGCTAAGTAAGGAGAAGACACATTTTTATCTCCAAATCCCTTTCTCAAGATGTTTCTCTAAAAAGCAGAACTCAGAATAGGAAAAAAAAACCCCTTAGATTTAGCTGTTCGAATTTGGAGCCTCTCAATGGAGAATTTGCCCAGAATTCAGTGAATCACTCTATCTAGGTCTGTGCTTGGAATGCAAAATTTGGGTTGAGAATAATTCCCAATAAAGAGTGGTATAATTTTTTGCATTTTCCCAGAAGAATAGTTCTTATAACTATTAGTAATTGCATTTTTAAAAAAACCCAACAAAAAACCAAAAACAATAAGAAACACAAAGCAAACAACAAACAAACAAACCAAAGCAACAACAAAAAAATCCTTTTTATTTGACTGAACTTGTTTTCCCTGTCCAAATATTGTTATAAACTTGTATCCAAGGTCTGCAGGCTTTCACACAAGACCTTCTGAAAATTATTATTGACTTTGGGTATGATCACACAGTTACTACCATTTCTCATCACTGAGTTTTTATTCCTTTTGCAAAAGAGGTCTTGAGATGGGTCATCCATGCAGAAATAAACTTTATTTATAGCTTAAAAAAAAAAAAGATTTTGGCAGTATTGAGGGATAATGTCAATACTTTTTATGATCTCTAAAAATGTGATGCTTTCCAAGACTCAGTTAGATACATCCATGAGTAATGGACCAAAGGAAGTCATGCTTTAAATCACTGAATGTCATGGTTACAAAAATATCTGAAATACATGAGGAAAGAGCTATGATGTCACCAAAAACACTTTTCTTGACTGAAGAAATGAAACAGTAATTGTCTAAAAGAATGGCAATGGACATACTCATGTATACATGCACAGAGATAAAGAATAGTGGGGAAAAAAGTTAATTCATCTGCAGTGTGTATGTATGGAACAGTGAAAAGCTACTGAGCTGTAATAAATAATTTTTATCTTTATTTAACAGTAAGATGTCTTACCACAAGCAGCTGGGGAAAGGTTTTTTGACATCAGTGTACTGATAATTGTAAAGAAAGCTGCTTTTAGTCAATAATCTACACAGATTATCAAAATTGCTGGCATGTATTGTATCTCCTAGCAAGAAGATATGTTGATCTATTTGTGGATAGGAATACCTGGATTTATTTTAGTATTTTGTTTAAAATCCTTAAATACCATTAAATTAATATTTCAAGATAAAATAATGCCACCTGGAACACCAATATTGATTTCAAAAATAATAAAATGTGACAAACAGTTTTGAAATTCCAAGTCCTTTCCCTCAAAAAAAGTAGTAGAGAAATTTTTATTTTCCCTACTGTAGATTTCAATTATGGTGCAGGAAAAAAAAAAAAAAAAAAAAGTTTCAGATCCTTCTTTCGGGCTAATTCTAACCAAGAGAAAACAGCGTGAAGCACAGATGTGGTGGCAGAGTTTCAGTGCTGCTGCTGATCTCAGTAACATCAGCTCTTGATCCCTCGCGCAGAATCCAAGGGTTGTGCCCTGTTGCCTCCCCAGGGCTGGCATTGCAGTTATGACAGGATGGCAATTTCTCCTCTTTATCAAATTGTACAATCCCAGGATGGTTTGGGTGGAAAAGAACTTTAAATCCCACCCTGGCAGGGACACCTCCCACTGTCCCAGGCTGCTCCAAGCCCCAGTGTCCAGCCTGGCCTTGGACACTGCCAGGGATCCAGGGGCAGCCACAGCTTCTCTGTCACCCTGTGCCAGGGCCTGCCCACCCTGCCAGGGAACAATTCCTTCCCAATATCCATCCATCCCTGCCCTCTGGCAGTTTGCAGCCATTCCCTGTGTCCTGTCCCTCCATCCCCTGTCCATAGTCTCTCTCCATGTTTCCTGCAGCTCCTTCAGGCACTGAAGGCCACACTGAGGTCACCCCAGAGCTTCTCCTCTGCAGGCTGAGCAATGCCAGCTCTGCCAGCAGAGCTGCTCCATCCTCTGCTCCTGCTGGAGCTCCTCTGGCCTGGCTGCAGAGCTGCAGCTCCTTGCTGTGCTCCTTGCTTTTAAGGATTAAAAAAACCTTAATCCCTTTTTTCCCAGAGTGGATCAAGCAGGGACATTGCCTCCTCTGCAGCTTTGTTTCAGTGTCACCCACGGAGGTACTTGTCACGCTTCCTTCTAAATGACTACGTTTGCATGGAAAAATCCTCAATCTATTAACACCAAAGGGGTGGAAAAGAAGTCACAGAGGGCCAGGCCACTCCATCACCTAAACCTGTGCACTATAAGAATTTTATTTGCTGGAAGAAACAATTCAGTCCCGTTTCCAAGGCACAGAAAGCTGCCTGACAACTTTAATTGTGCTGCCTGAGGTGAGAGCAATAAAGAATAAGTGCTGAAGCCTAAGTTTTCTGTGCTATTTCTTCAGTAAAAGTTTACACTACCTTTTTCTTTAAATTTTTTCTTTCTTTTTTTTAATTTCTTTTTGCCAAAAAGGAAAAATGCTTCAGTTTAACCAGAGAGTATTGCCTGGAGACTGCAGTGTTTTCATGCTGTTAAAATACTCAGCTGCTTTTCAAATTCGTCAAAGAAGCTTTCTGCAGTTACAATTGTGAAATAATAAACATATGTTTTCTGTTCCAAATCTCTTTAAATAAATTGATGTAAACATCAAATCATGTTATTTTACATTTGCATGCCCACATTTTTCACCCACACCACTCAATTAAAATCTGAATTCCAACCCTGAGACTTAATAAAACAAACTTGATACATAAATTCATTTCAAGATAATGTTAATTAACTAAGAATAGTAAGTGTAATAAATTAACCATTCATTCAAGGTTAATTAGACCAGGTTAATTGATTGTAAGGCCATTTAGTCTGACTGCTGGGTCTCTGCTATGAGCCACTTAAAAAATCCAACAACCAGCTTGACTTTCAGTAGTAGAAAATGTCCTTTCAGTCTTTGGGTTCTGCTTTACCTATTTGTAAGCAACAAATTTTCTAATTTTCCTTCATGCCTCACCTTCAATCCCAACAGATTCTGTGATGTGGTTAATTTCAAACTTCAGACAGTTCACTACTTCCTCTGCTTCTGTCTCCAAGGATCTTATTACTCATTTCTCTAAAAAGAAAAATTGACAAAATGTAATATTAAGTCTCTTCCCATCAATATCCTCAGCCACCTCCTCATGTCTTGCTTTTCTTGAGCTGTTGTTGCACTTCTCTTATCTTCAAACACCAATGCAGCATTTGTCATTTATGCTTTTTTAAGTTTTTTCACTTACATGAATGCTATTTTGAATCATTTTATCAGATTTGGATGAATACCATAAAGTTACATCCTTTCTGCTTCTAGTTTCAGAGGCCAAATATCAACCTCTTTATGCTTTCTACACACCTGAAAATCTACAAATTCTGGCCCATGAGCAGAACAGAAATAAAATAACGTTATAGCCCTTGTGTCCAAGACCAGTCTGCTTTGATATAGCAGAGCTTCTCTTTAGTTCTCATTTGTCAATGCTGAGTAATTAACAATATCATTAAATGGGTAATGGTTTTAAACTGAAAACAGATAGGTTTAGGTCAGATATTGGTAAGGAATTCCTAACAAGTTGGGCAGGGCTTGGATTAACCTAGGATAGTGGAGGATGTCCACGCCCATGGCAGGAGCTGGAATGAGTTTTCAGGTCCCTTCCAACCCAAACCATTCTGTGATTCTGTGGTTTAACAGTTTCAAAGCACAAGTCCATACTCATGCACTTCTTTCACTGACTGGCTGTCCTGCAGCAGAACACCTTCCTTATTTTCTGAAGCACTACAAAGTCTTGGAGGCACAAGAGCATCCACGAATATTAGGTGGATCCTAGAGCAGTCTTCTCATCAGGAATATCCTGGACATCCATCAGTGAGGCACGTTGCTGATATTCTTTCTCATAGTTACCTCAGGAATTGATTTTTTCCAGCTCTTTTAAAATTAATATTGCTTATACAGATTGTCTGCTCTTTCTCTGATCACCATGTCTCTGCATGTTTATGGAAGAAACATATTACTCTATTTTACTAATATTTTTTTACTCTGTATTGCTCTACTACAACAGAATTATTAGCAAGATATACTCTTAGCTTTTCTTAAGTTTCAGTTTGATTTTCTAACCCCAAATCCTTCTAAATTCCTAGGAAACCTCTTTGCTGCCTGTTTCTACCAATAAACATGTATTGAATTTTCTAACCTTATAAAAAATAGATCTGCAGCTATAAGTAAAGAGCTTTTCACAATTATGCTACCATTCCCTGAAAATATCCTTCCATCATTTTTTAATCTCAAAAATTCATACTCATCAAACACTAGAAGACCCATGGAGAAGAAAACATATTTATTTCAAAGACAACAATCAAGCTGCTTTAACACATTTTTGGGCTTTTAATTTTAAACAAATATTTCCCTATAATTGCTTAATTTGTAATGTTTCACTTTTTGTTGTCTTCACCTCATCACTCAAATTCTTTGTCTGAGGTCCAAAATACTACTTAGACATCTCGGAGAAATATCTCTTCTGTACATGGGGACTTGCCCTTGAGAAAATCCATGGAAATAAATGGATTTTCAATGAAAAGGGTTCAATCAGTTCAAATGCAGCTGGCATATTCTTTTTCCACAGATAGGGGTGTGTGTGTAGATATGGGTGTGTAACCTTGTGCAGAAACACTGCACTTGTCACTAATTTGTTCCCATCAACATTAAAATAATTTCTCTGAATACTCCAGAATAGAAACTTTAAAGTTTCAGTTTAAACATTTAGTACTTTATGAAGTCATAAACTCCTCATGAAACTCTGCCATAGCTCCAGTTGGTCATTAAATGCAGCGAGCATTCCACAAATCACAAATTATGCCTTTTTTTTTTTTCTCCAGGGTAGAGCCATTTCTTTTAATTTTACCTGTGCCCTGCAGGTGTTCCTGTGGTTGGCTCTCTCAGGTAACAGGTCACAAAGTGATGCAGTTCAGAGCTGCAGTCATTGGGTATTCCTGAAGGAATTACTGAGAATTACTGAGAATTACTCTTCTACTTTGTTTAATGGATTCCATCCAGTTTTGTTTTAATTTTCTCAGTCTCCCCCACCTAAGGAAGACTGGGAGCCACCCTAAGGTGGATTGGTAGCCTGTAAACCTTGGGTCTTCCTGCTCTAGAAGGAAAGAAAATCCACTTGTGAGATTGCAGTAAAATTCACTTTACCTTTAAAAAGCCATTTGTCTTTTCCACCATGAATCCCAACCACAAAATTCCACACTGGTATGGTACAAGGAGCATTTTTTAACCATTTTAAGGACCTGGTATGGCATCTCCTCAATGGTCAAAGCAGAAATGCAGAAATGCTTGTGCTGCTCTCATTTATAGGCTCATATCTCACAGCTGTAATGATAATGTAAGGAACAAAATATAGAAATAGTGCAATCCAGGGGCATCCTGTAGCAGGATATCTCTGGTCCTTCCTTAAATCCAGACTCATAAACACAGGGATAATGTGCTTTTCCTGCTGTTTTGAAGGGAGGTTCCTCTTGGTCTTCTGCTTAATCTGATAATTGCTCCCAGTGAAAACTTAAACTAATTTAATTTGACATTTCTTTTTCTCGTGTAGTTTAATAGATATTAAAAAAAAGACAACTTGTGAACAAAAATATTTGCTTGATGAGACAGTTTGAAGTAAGAGCTCTTAAAGAATAACTTTTTCTTCTTCTGGTCCTCTTTGTTCATTGAGTTTTGGTTCACAAACCTTCAGCAGTTTCGTGACCTGCAAAACTGCAATACATTGTCACCACAGCACATTCAGATATTTTTTAATCTTGGTGGAGCTGTGTCTTACTGCCAGCATTGTCTGATTTTAGTGTTAAATACAAGAACATTAACAAGAACATTAAAAAGAGAACAAGGATGTGCACTGAGGGCCATTATGGCTGTTCCTCTGTAAACAAGGAATTTATTTATTTTAATAACAATATAATTTATTAAGGAATTTACAATAAACGAGACAGTGTGTTTATTTGATATACCTTGATGTGATGGGTTTGAAGTCACTTGATGCAATTGGAAAGCAATCTCTGTCTCAGGACTGACTGGTTCTTATCAGAACCATTGTCTGGATAGCACAGATATCAAAAGGTAAGATTATTCTGGTTTTGCTTTGCTTTCCTTCGTGAAATTAGTTTTACTCTCAGTCAGAAAACTCAGTGTCTCTGCTGAAGTGTAAAGGTCATGTGTTTTATAATTTTAGGACTTCAGAAGCTCCCCAAGAGTTAATTTATGTCTGACTTCCAAGCCTCTGAGTGTTCTTGTATTGCTTATGAAATAACAGAGACACTGCTTCACCCTGATGAATTTTTTCCTGCAGCCTTTATCATATTTCTCATTTGTTTCATATTCACATGAGCAGGACCCTTATGAATCTACCTTTAATGATTTTCAAGAAGATTTATACTGCTCATTTGTGTTTCCATATCACTGCTGAGATGAGGTAATTTGCCAGAGGTAAACAAAAAGCATATGTAATAGATTGTTCCTAATTATTACAGACAAACAAAGAGTGCAAAAAAGAACACAGAATAAATGAAAATGATGAAAGAGAACTGGCAGAATTCATTGAAACCTGATTTTTTTTTTCCTCAACAATAATACTAATCTTCCATTATGAAAAGTGTGGGTGTGGGTAGATATATACACAATAATTTTCCTATTATCATTTTCATTACTTCAGCAGAAGGTTGTCCCATTGCAATATGATGAACATTTTTATCTCTGTCTCCTACTCATCTCTTAAAGATAACCTATAGGATAAAAAGTAAACAATTTTGCAGCTTTATAATATTCATCTCCTTCCTAAACCTTTTAGCATTACTCTCAAATCAAAGACTACTGCAAAATTAGATAACCCAAGCTCAGGCTCAATTTTCTGACTGTGTATGACATGCTCTGGAATATTTAATCTGGCTTGCATAATTGTAGAGGTAAAAAGACCTTATTTTAATGTATTTTAAGCTGAGCCTGGGAAGAACAGAGGGATGGGGGGGGAAGGTATTTGAAGGTTTGTGTCATTACTTCTCATTGCCCTATTTAGATCTGATTGATAATTAATTATTTTCCCCAAGTGTATTTTTTTTTTTTTTTTTTGCCTGTGATGATAACTGCACAGGGAGTACAGTTACCTCTCCCTACTGTTACCTCAACCCACAAGATTTCTGCTGTGTTTACTCTTGAAAAATTGAAGAGGGGAGAGGTACAGCCAGGGTCAACCCACCACAGTATGGGATACACTCAGCGAGATGCTTATTCCTAATTATCAACTTTATTAATGTTAGTAAAACAAACACATGCTGTTCCATTCATGTCTACTCCCAAAGCAACTCTTTTTAGTAAGTTATATATGTGAAATAGAACAGTAAAGTAGAAGAGAAGCTGCATACTTCTATATTCCTTCAAAATAAAGCTTGGATTTTTTGTGTTGACATGACATTTTGACATGCACTATCTAAGGTCTTATTTTATATATAGTGATATTTTCTCCTTTCAGATGAAAAATTCCAGTAAATCCCTGAAGAACTAGGTGTTACCAACCTGGAATAGCAGTACAGTTACAGAAGATTTGGTCTGCAAGTCTGAAAAGTAAAAGTTTAGTGTTTATGTCCAAAAGTTCTACCTTGCTTACTTTGAATCTTGATGCAGCCTAAATAACTTATTTTTACTTATTTGACTGAAAATCTCTAATGCTTCCATTGATTAAATAATGGAAATTGATTGATTCTTTGAAACATATTGGTTCATCAGGTGCCCTGCAGTTTAAAACATGTGTCCCATTTTATTTCCAATCTCCAGGCAGTTAAAGCCTGTGTATCTCCTGAGCATTCCAGATTTCCTTGTTTTAATGGCACAGTTTAGTAAATAAGCTGGATTTCTACATTAGAGAAGGACACTGCAATGTATTTCACCCAGACTGACCTAGCAGACCACTTTAAAAGGGTTCCCATCTGTCTCTTATTACACTGCTCAAGGAATTGGCAAAAATAATCAGGCAGAGCAACTGCAAAAGTAGCTGAAATTCACAGAGTTCTTCATCATGATGATTCTCAAACATTTGAAACGGTACTGACTAGTTATAAACATCAGCCAGAAACCTGGAGGAAGAACAAAATTCCAAACAGATGTGCACTTGAAGCACTCTTATGTAACCTGGGCTGCAGAAATGCCATTTTCCTAACAACCACTTGCGACATTTAAATAAAATTTGCCTGAATGCAGTGGTACATCTTGGCAGGAGGCATCTGACTGCTGTGTTAAGCCTTGGAGTAGCAGCCTTGACACATTTAATAAAATCCTTCCACAAATTGGGAACAAAGCTGCTCCGGAGATGACTCCACAGTAGCCCTGCCAGGCTGTAATGCTGCAGGATTAAGGAGACTGATACTTGGCACAAAGTAAACTGAATAAAAGAAATGTCAAGCCAGGGGAAGTTTATTATATTGATGCATTGTGAGAGGGCCATAAAAGTAAATCTTAATTCCTTCTTTATTGATCTTTTCAGAAAGTTAGGGAATGCACTTCTTCTCCTGGAGTATATTTACCTCACTGGCCATAAGTTTCTGAGGCAGTATGCTGATTTTCTGTGGAGGTCTCTGGTAATTTGTCACTTGCCCTACACTTAAAGAGGCAAAAATGGGAGAAAGAATTCTGACCATCTGTACAGGCAGCTGGGATTCATCAAACTCAGACCAGAATAAAAGTTCAGGCTTGAACACAGCACTAAAAGTAATAAAACATCCCCAACCAAAGCCCCACAGATTTCCACAATGGATTTGCACTTTCCTGAAACATCAGCCTTCACCCATTTCCAAAGGGATTATGCAACCCTTGCAGGTTTTGTGGCTGAAAGAAGAAGTGAAGATTGGAAACAAGGGCAGAATGTGTTTCAGTAGTTAATATATGTACCCACTGTATGGGGAGAGCCATTTTCACAGCCAGACATAAAACCTGCAGAATACTGCCAATTAGTTTTGGCTTTGCACTTTATGGGAACAGATTTAAGTAGCTCATCTCTCTCCTTAAGGCCTCACTTAATTTGCTGCTGGAACTTTGCCAGTGAGTCCTTTCCCCCTGCTTTGGTCTTGCTTTTGCTGAGTGTCCTTGCCCAGTGGGATGGCTGGGAGTTCATTCTCCAGCCTCCACAGAACCCAAAACTCTGTCAAGCGTGTTCTTCCCCTGCCCCAGGCACCAGAAGGGTTTTGAAAGGTGTCCTAAATGCAGGACCTGTAGATCATAATCCCTTCTGAGCTGATGCTTCTCAGAGTCATGCATAGCACAGCTCATTACAGAGGGTGCAAACCATCCTGTTTGCTGTTTAATATGAAATTTATTTTCCCAGAGATGTCAATATGTGAGGTGGACAGATCCCCAGAGCCACTGGTCTTTAATCTGTTTTTTCTAAACTCATTAATAATGCAAGGAGAATTGAATTCTGGGTTCTGAAAACATAATAACCATAGAAGATGCTTCAAAACATTAACTTTTCCTTTAACTGAATACAGAAAAAACACATCTTGTACAGGAAAACAGAAGTGGGCTTTCTTGCACATTATTGGTTTAGGCTATTTGATAAGCATTATAATATTTGAATATATAAATATTTGAATGTTCTTAAGATATTTATTTCAATGAGGAAAATTAAATAATGGTTCCAGACTCTGTCTTCAGAGATTTGCTTCCACACACCCCAAAATTAAAATATTGATTCTCCAAGTTGTTGTACCATGACAAAGATCAGAATCTGACCCCCTTTACTCTGGTCCAGCCCATTTCTTTAGAACTGTTAAGTTCTGTCAGCAGCTGTTTATAAAAATAGGTTTTTTAATGGAAGGATGTCATTAGTGTTTGTGGAGGTAGGGTCAGTTTGCTGATCAGACTTTCAGCACTCTAAACTCTTTTTAATGGATTTCTTTTTCTCTCTTTGCTAGGAAGGGGAATTTAATCCCAGTGCCTGTTTCCTCGGAATTTGTATTTTGACTGCAAGAATCACCACGACAGTTTGTTAATTGTGCTTAGAGTTGATTCTGAGGCAAGAGGAAAGTGAAAATATTCATTTATGCAGATGAACTCTTCCCAGGGGGTACTAATGGAACTTTGGGCAAATGTGTCACTAATGCTCCAACCTGGCACTTTTGCCTGCAGCCCTGGCTCTGCAGTGGTGGCAGAAGAGGCTGCTCCTCCTGATGGGGTCTGTGGTTGCATCAGAGCAGACAGGACCTGATTGCTGCTGCTGCTTTTTGATTTTCAGCTGCTGCACTGCCTTTGCCAAGGGGGCTTAGAACAGCAAAGCGTGTGGGGAGAGTTAGGGGCTGAATTTACAATTTATTGTCTCTGAATTTACAATTTGTTATCTGTGCATCATCCTTAAATAGAATCAAGCTCTCTAGCTGATCAGCAACTTTTTTTGTGTTGGGATTTATTTGCTTGTTTATTGTCTCGTTTTGTTTTTGTTTTGTTTCACTTTGCCTTGTTTCCTGGAAAACCTTTTAAAAGCCAATTTCATTGCCATGTTGGCCTTCTGCTGGTGGTTAGAAAACCTGGTATCTAAGCATGGAAGAGAAAAGTTGTATAAATTTTATCTTTCAAGATCTGTTCACTCCTGTGTTGGCTGTTTATATACTTCCAGTGCTGATGATGAATTCTGGTGATGCAATTAAGTTGAAATCAATCAACTTGAGCCTTCAAAACTTCTCAACTACAACTTCTTGACTACGAAGTCACCTGGGTTTAATTTTCCAAAGACCTTGAAGACCAGAAGGCAACTTTATCTGGAAGTCCTCTGGCTGGAGATGTCCAGGCTTCTGGGTTTGTGGGATAAACCTCTTCTGTTCCTGTTTGGTTTAAGTGGTTTTTTTTTTATTTAATTGCAGTTTTCAACTCTATTTTATGGTAGTTTAGGGAATCAGCTCCCCCAGTAACAAATTTATGGTTTCTGAAACTCAGAAAAGCTGAGTCTCAAAGGTTAGATATGAGTCTGAGAAATATTAGAACATTGGCTCTAACACACCATGAAAGATGTGGTTCATGATTTTAAAGTTATTTTTGTGCTTGTCTTATTTATTTTAAGTTACCTTTAGTCAGATAATGGCAATTTCCTGGAAAAAAAAAAGAGCCAACATGATTATAAAGTGACAAATGTGACTGGATATAGTGTTATGAGTATTATGTTCCAAGTGACTGATGGGAGATCAATACTTTCTGGTATTTCTGCACTGAATTCCTAGAAAACCCAGCAGATTAGAAACTTTTGCTAATCCTTCTTTTCAATGGTATTTGTATTACTGCTACCTTTAAAAGCCAATATTTTTCTAATTTTTTTCCCCTTTCTTTTACTTGTGGGTTTTGCATTAGCTTGGAAATTTATTTAAATATGAGATTTCTTTCATTTGCCTGAATTTTGATATTTGTAATATGCATATAAATATTGTACAGTTGTGCTGTTAGCAACCTGTTGCTGAGAAGATTTTAACACCTCCTTGCAACCTTCCAGTCCCATTTATCTCATTTTTATGCTAATAATATTGATTCTGCCACCCAGTTTCAGTGACTGATGCCTAAAATCAGAATTCCTAGAGTTCTCTAACTTCCAAATTTTTTTTTTTTAATTTCACATTCCTTCTTCAAAACTTAGTTTTGTTATTAAGGAATAAAGGAAAAATATGTTAGATCCAATAGGGGTCTTTAAATTTATAATGTAAGACACAGGTAAATTTAAAATGTTTTACTTGAAAATAAAAATCACAACATCTTCTCTCATTCTGCCAGACCTTTTTCAGTTTCCTGACCACATCATGAGCAACAAGTGGTTTCTGACCTCAGACCCACAAGTCCTGACCCAGCTCCCCAGCCTTGGGAGCGCCAGGTAGGGAAGGAAAAAGGAGATTTCAATCCTGTTTCTCCTATCGCGAGGCAAAAACTGAGCTGATTAAATAAATCTTCTCTCCTCTGACTAAACTGGGCCACTGTGTATAAAGGTGTAACTTTATCTTTTTTGTTCCACATACTGTGAACCTTTTATTTGGCTGCACACAAGCGTTTAAGGCTTGGCAGGTAAGAAAAAAAAATTCAGAAGAATCTTTTATTCCTTTGGCTGTGCTTTCTCAGGTGGTTTGTGGATAAAAGGATAACGTGGGGAGCAGGGAGCCTGACCCAAGCCCACACCTTCAGACTGGAGTGTTTTTAACCAATTACTTATTTTCCTCCAGGCTGCAGAGCAGCACAGGTCTGTGAGAAACTCACCATTCAGTGAGAATTCTCCTCTGAAAGAGCAGCAGGCAGCTCAGAATGCCCACAAGTTAACACAGATCTCTGCTGGGCCCCAGACAGACAGCTCTGACAAAAAGGCTTTAAAAAGGTAACAACACAATCACCTCTTTTTTTCCTATTTATCAAATCCCCTGGATGCTGCTGTGTGAGATCAAACACCTCAGTGCCTCATCTGGGAGCTCCACTTGCTTCCAGACTGCTAAAGCTGAAGTTTAAACAAAACAAAGTGCTTTTCTTTGAGACTGGGGCTATTAGATGCTTGCACTGGACTTAGTCTAGAGCTGGAAAGGCAAGATTTATGGAGAAATGTACCTTTTTCTTTAATTCTGTCTCAGGTGCTGCTTCAGTGCTATTTTTCTGTGCAGCCTGCACTGGTTTTATGCAGGATTTTTTTTAATACATTAATATCTACATATATATAGCATCTATAAAAATAAATTATAAATATATTTTTACATATTTTTATGTTACATTTTTATGTTATATGTTATATTAATTTTTATAATTTGGATGGTGTTGCATCTGCTAAAGATCTTGGAATACACTTATTTTTCTCTCCTCATCAGAATTCGTTAAAGTCATTCAAACACTGGGCTTCCTATAACATTAATAAATATTTTCAGAGTTCCATGCCTGATTTCCAGAAGGTTTATCTTTCCTGGGGAAGCCTTACAAGACCAAGCTGGATTTTAGATAAAGACACATGCCTGCACCTATCCTATTAAAAGTTCAGCAAACTGAACATTGTCTCCATCTCCATGCTGAAGGAATGTTTTTTGTGAAACTTGGACTTTTCCAGTCTTCTACAAAGCTGGCTGCAGGAGGGACAGATGAAGCATTAAAAAGGCTTTTAAAATGGTCTTTAAAAAGTAAAAATGGCCATAGTGCAGCGTCCACAGTCCTGTTTTAATATTCCTATGGACACATGTTACCACCAGCGTTGATGGTGCACCTCACACCATTAATCCCATCCTGAAACCCCATTAAAGTCCCCACAAGATAGTTCCATACTGGCTCCACCAGTTCCCAAAGGGACAAATCATTAAATGTTTCAGTTTCCAGGCAGATTGAGGACACAGTTGTGATTAAGATTTCTTTAGTGATAAAATTCCTAGTAAGGGCTGGGAATTAAAGCTCTTCTCTCACAAGAGCAAAGCACTGAAAATAGAGAGCTGCAGTGCAAGGCTCCAAGAATTAAGTTGAGCGAGGAAAGTTAAAAATGGAAAACAGCACCATCTGAATATTTTAATATTTTCTTCGATAAGACACTGAGGTCTTAAAATACACACCTGACTGGAGTCCTTTTCAAAATGCTGTTGAATTTTGATGTGTTTGCAAATACTTTCTGCACTTTACTGTAACTCTGGGAGTGCTGCAGGAGTCTCTCCTGCCTTCTGCAGCTTTAGTTTCTTCCCACTTGGCCAATGCAGGGTGTAAAAAGAACAGAAATTCAGAGTGTGTGACCTCCCAGCCCATGGAGTCCCAGCTGTGCCTGATGTCCACCTTGTCCCCAGTCCAGAGCTCTGAGTGCCACAGCCAGGAATTCCTGGGACACCTGCAGGGATGGGGACTGCAAACCTCCCTGGACTCCCTCCAGCCACTCAATTTCTTTCTTAACCACATTACACTATTATATAAACAATTATTTTCCATTCCTTAACAGGAGACAGTCCTGTTTATTAGTCCACATTTATGTTTTACAAGGAAAGAAAACTTCAAATGTCATTGCAACTCACAACGTACTTAACAGAAAGGATTTTGAGGGCTTTGGGCTCAAAGCTTTGGGGTTTGTAATGGGAGAGTTTTATGGCAGCAAGGATACTGTGTCAGAGACAGAGTGGTACTTCTGCATTTTGAAAAGGAAATGTGAAATATTACTACACCTGTGGCAGAGAACTATTTTAGTGTGCTCAATTTAATGGTGCCAGCTTTACTGCACTGGGCTATTAACAGAAACTATAGCCTGATGACTTATCATTCAACTTTTATTAGCTAATGGCTGATGCTTCCAAACTGTATCCATGTGAAAAAGGGAATAACTTTCTGTTTTTAAAAGAGTTCATGAGCTTCTGAGATCACTTCAGTGAAATGTTCTCCACAGATGATGGAATTAGTTACCAAGGCCAGAGTTTATTGCCATTAATTATATCACTAGCCATCATGAAGGACACCTGTGGGTAATTCCATCATGGTTTCAAGTAGCAGCAGTAGAAGATCAATACTCTGTTTATGTGTCTGATTTTCTGCTGCTGGGTATGCATGATTAATTAACCTCTGTATCACATAATTTAATTTAATGGATTTAAAGCAGGACAACTTCAGGTCATGGGGAACAGACAGCAGTTTCACAGTTCAGGGATTGTCATTAATGGAATTTAATTAATATATTAAAATTGGTAAGTAATAGAGAGGAGTCTGCCCTGGGTGAGCAACCTGCCCACTCTCAACACTTAACAGATGAGTCTTCTAAAAGTGCAGATCAATAACCTCAAAAAACCCCTAAAACTCTGTGTGCACAGCAGAGGCTGTGCTCCATCAGACACACCTGAGAGATCTTGCCCTTCCCCTCAAAATGTGGAAACAATGCTGCACCTACAGGCAATAACCATGCCAGCTTTCATTTAAATTCATGTATTTCCATTAAAACAATCCTGGTAAGTGAGCAAGTGCTGCTATGTATTGTGGTGGGTTTATTTTACTTTTTTTCCCCCAAGCATGAGTGTTAGAGAAATTAATTTGCTTCCACAGAGGCAGTTTGGAGCGATGAATTTAAGTGGCTGACAGTAAGCACAGGGCTGTGGGTGTTTAGCTGCACAACACTTTCTGTGGGGTTAATTAATGCCTGGGGCTGCAGAAACACTGGAAGGTTTCAGGTGAATGTGCTTCAAGAGAATTCTGCCAGGCAGGAGTGAGAAACTGAGTCGACTCGACTGCTGAAATCCCTCCTTGGGAAAGAGAGGAGGTGGGGGATTTCTGTTTCAAAAGGGAAGGATCTGTCTGGAAAAAAAGAATGATTTCACACCTGGATATTGCATTTCATAAAGACAAAAATTTTCACAAGGACGAAGGTATAAAAATATAAATATTTTTCTCCTTAGAAAGAAGAATTCCCTTCTGCTGTTGTACTTAGAAACTTTCTCAGGCCCATTTTATGTCTGTACAAATTTTTTAGTGAGTGATTTTTCCAAAACATAAATGTGGAAATAATGCAGTGTTAACTTTTTCAACTGCTGCTGATCAGTCAGAAGGTTGGTATCACTGCCATCACTTGCTCTCCTGTACAAAGTAGTTATCAGAAAACAGGGTGAAAATAATTTTCTTTTTACTTTTAACTCACTGAGTTGAAAGGTGCACAACAAATGGCATTTTATTCAGAGACTTAATGCAAAGAACAAGCTCCTGGTGCACTCAAATCTGCTGAAAATATCAAAGTATGCTCAAATTGCTCTAATGTACTCTATTAGCACACTCAGGTTTAAGAATATTCAAATCTGACAGGAATGCTACTGGGATTACACAGTTTAGAACATTTTAATATTTATTTTTCAGTTTGAGATTAGTTGAGTTCTTTTCTCCCCCTTACCATTATCCCTTTTAAGGTTAAAAAAGAAAATTCTTAAATAAATTCTGAAAGTTGTAGATAACACTTCTGACTTGAAACTCTTTAGAAGACAATTGTGAACAGTTATATTCTTCTGCTTGTTGCATATGAAAATTCTAGTGACTGAACAGATACAAAAGCATTAAACCTAATGAAAATCTTTCCATAATCTGGTGCTATTTCTGATTTTAATTTTTCTATTTTTTTAATCCTGAGCTTTTTCATAGCTTTTTAATAATCTTTCTCCTGTGAACCAAACCTTAGCACATTAACTTTTAGGAAAGATGTGTAAGTCTTCCCTCTGTCTCTTTCTGGGGAAGAAACATCCTCTCTGTACTCCACTTAAAGTGTGCAGAAACATCATTCACAGCATTAAAATAGCACTAAAACCATCTGAGACGAGGCCAGAATTAGTGTTGGTGTCAGTGAACCCTTTTCCCTGCATCAAAAGTGAACCCAGTGCTGGATTGTGCAGCTCAGAGTGGCACCAGCTGTGGACCAAAAAATGGATTTTTCTCTGTCAAACATCACTTGTAAAACTACAACTTTGCCATGGACTTGTCCTAATCCTTTTTAAAAATAAAAAAGTTACCCAAAATCCCTCTGTCTAAGAGCAGCAGTATCACATCTTCCCAATCTGTTGATGTGTACTTAAAATTCTTAAAAATATTTCATAAATTATGCTGAACATACATATTATTTTACAAAGCACGGTTTGACAAGCTTCAGAAATGAGAAAAATCCATTTCTTCCAAGCGTAGTGAAGGTGGTAATAATGAGCTGGTTTTTTCTTTAATGCCTTAGTTGCCTTTTTATGACCTTCCAGAGATGGTAAATATTCTGTGTTTTGCTTTGCTTTATAATTTTTCAGCGAAATTTAATTTAAATATGACAATTTCCTAAGAAAAAAGCATTTAGGGGAGAAATTAAAAAAAAGAGAAGTCACTGCTCACAGACTTTCTAGATAGAAATAAAATAAATAGTATTATTCAATGTCAATTAGAGGTACACAATCCTTAGCTGGAAGGATGGGTTTGTAATTGTACCTGTACTGGAACACAATTTATATTCCTCTACATTTTTAAAAACTCAAATTGTAAAGATATTTAAAATGTATACATTTGACAGCTTAATAGAGCATTTTCAAAAGATGTTTGTATGGTGGTACTCACTGACAAGCTGGAAAATTTGAGGTTGTTGACAGAAAATTGAAAAACTGAAAGGCAAAGCTGGTTAGATTATTGAAAACTCCAAAAATCTCACTTAGGTGAGCAAGAAGATCTCTTGAGCACTCTGAATCTGTGTAGTAAGGGCTGTTACAAACCCACCAGATTAAAATGTTTAAAATTATTTAGTGTCCTGATTCAGCTAATTCAGCTCATACAATCACCATAACTTTTAAAGCAAGAAAGGCAAAGGGGAAGGAAGTGGCAAAACTGCTATTTCAAAATTCTTCTGACTTAATAAAAGTTCTGTAAGTACAAGGTCAATATCAAGTTTTCCAAGAGGCTTTTATGGGATGAAATTTTGGGAATTCTGGAGGCTGTGGGGGAGCAGATGTCTCTGTCCACTGGAATCCCGTCAGCAGTGCCATGTGGGGCTTTGACTGCCTGAAGCTGCTGCTAAAGAACCTCTGAGATGACAAACAACCCTTCCTGGGCTCAGCTGGGACAATTGCAGCTAAAAGAAACCACTCTGGCTTCTTCTTAAAACGACTTTTCAGTGCCCCTGCTAAGGGGAGCATCCACTGCCAAATGTGGTGCTACTTAAAAAATGAACCTCAAAATCAAAGGGAAACTCCCTGTCCCTCCTCCTTGACCCGAAGGCTCTCATTCGAGCTCTGCTGCCAACAGAAAGAGAAAATGAAAATGAAAATGAAAATGAAAATGAAAATGAAAATGAACCACATGAAAGAGTGTGGAAAAGGAAATAAATCAACAGCTCCTCTTGTCTTATGGATGTGCTGTGTGCAGTGATGGTGGCTGCAGCCTCCTGTCAAACCTTGGGCTGTTCTGTCCCCCAGGAGCTGCTTTTTGTCCAAATTCAGTGAAATTAATTAGAAAAGAATACATGGGGAAGAAATATGGCTCTGTGGTTATGGCCAAAGGGAGCAGGTGAGAGATCTGTGATCTTCTGATGTCACTCCTGCAGTTTCTTTGGTCCTCCTTGTCATTTTAAGGAAGCCAAGGCATGTAGGCTAAAAGGAGTAAAAATAAATATTACTTGTCCCAGGTTTGCCACAAACTGTACTTAATCTGGGGTGTGCAGTGGTATACTTATATACAAATATATGGATTTAATAAAACTACTAAAGAGGCATCTTCCACTGTCTCCCTGTGCTTGCTCTTCAGCTTTGTTAAATAACTTCAGACAAATGCTCATGGTGTAAAACTAAAGGCAGAGTTATTTCAAATGTTCTTCTGAAATTGCATTGCTCAGGATTAAAGTGCTGCTGATGGCACAAAACCTCTCCTGCAACTGAAACTCAACACTGTGACTCGATGAAGGAAATATTCTCACTAATTTACAGGTGTAAAGTAGGACGTTGAGGCATGGGAGAGAGTTTATTTAATCAGGTGACTGTGATATTAAACTAATTTCAAATTTACCTGACAAATTCTGCCAGAGATCTGTGACTAGGTTTAAATAAATCATATCAATTACCTTAGCTATTACTAGCTATGCAACTAATTAGAGGGAAATACAGTGCATTGCATGTAAAATAGTCCAACATCATTGCAGAATGGCTTTAAAATCATTTAGTTTTGTCCTGATGTTAGGTCTATGGAACAGTCTAATTACATACCTCTATTTAACCCTGAAGTAAGATGAGGGATCCACCATCCTCACAACAGTTTAATTAAAAAGAGTAGAGATTTTAATTCAATGTCACCCTCTGTTATGGGGGCTGACCCTCCACCAGCAGCAGAACATGGTGTCACTTGGAGCTGTCCAGAATTATTAATGATCACCCACCTAATAATTATTTTTTAAGCTTCAATGGCACCTCCTTTTTTTCTTTCCCTTTTTTTTTTTTTTTTTGGCAACACTTGTACAATCGTCCTTAAAGTAAAAGTGTTATGAAGTGGAGGGTGGATAAAAGTTTTTGGCAAAGAGGACAGAACTACCATAAACATAGAGGACACTTCAGAATAAAGTGAACTCTGCGTGGGGCAGGGAGTGCTGGAACACGTAAACATGCTTCCTACAGTGTTACAGATCAGTAGTTTTACAGTGTTAGTTCTGTTCTTCATTTTTTATAACTAAAGATGCACTTTATTTCCACTGATAAAGAAAACAGCCTTTTGTAATCTATCTGGGATTATATAATTTCAATGTAGATGCACCCACTATATTAAGAGTTGCATGCAGTAATGCCCATTTGTATGGCGTTTTATAAACAAGTTCATAATTTAAAAAAAAAAATCATATGTGTTAGCCAGAGTTCTATGCAGATGTGGTCATTTTTATCTGTTTTGAGAAATTAGTTTTGTGTAGGCCATAGAATAATCCAGACCAGAAAGCCTGAGGATTCAGGATTTCTTTGCTGTGAGACATGAATGGGCTTCCAAGTACCCTATAGACTTTATTTTCCTCCAAACATATCATTTTATGTCCACCCAGGAAGGATAACAGAGGTAAAGGCAAAGAAATTGGAAGAATAATTAAAGAATATTTGAATTAATTTAATAAATATTGTGGGGAGAATTTTATAATGAACAGATAATTTCAGGAGAAGGAAAACTTTCTATATATGAAAATATATGGAGTGGTTGTAGATGACAGATTAAATCAACATTTCTACTTAGAAATACCTGGAGAAAGCTGTTCAACTCTGCCAAGACTGCACAGATGTTGGGAAAGTTCTGTGTTATAAAGGTGTACATTAAAGAAATCTTCTTTTTAATTGAGTCATAAAGTAAGCTGAGCTGGAAAGGTCACACAAGGTTCATCCAGGCCAGCCTGTGGCCCTACCCAGACACCCCAACAACCCCACCCTGTGCATCCCTGGGAGTGGTTTCCAAATGCTCCTGGAGCTCTGGCAAACTTGGGGGAGCATCCCATTCCCTGGGCAGCCTGGTCAGTGCCCCACCACACTCTGGGGAAGAACATTCTCCTGATATCCATCTATCCATGGATCCTTGGATCCATCCATCCAACCATCCATCCCTGTCTGTCCATCCATCCATCCATCATCCATCAATCTCTGTCCATCCATCCATCATCTATCCATCATCCATCCTTCATCCATCCCTCCATCCATCCATCCATCCATCATCCATCCATCCATCCATCCATCCATCCCTCCATCCATCCATCCATCCCTCCATCCCAACCCTCCTGACACAGCCCCAGCTGGTCCCTGTCCCTCGGGAGGATGTTGAAAACCCCAATGAATTTCCCCCTCAGTCTCACATTGGCCATAAGAGTGTGATGAATCCACCCCCTCTTCACATCAGGCCAGGGGTGTGGATGGGAGCAGAAGCCATCATTCAAATGGATGCATTAAAAAGTTCAAACTGTTAAAGGCCACCATTGCACCAAAATTCATGTGGATCAGCTAAGTTAATAAAGTGCAGTGAATCAGTAATGTAATGCTGTGGCAATTAAGAAAAATTATATGGAACCTTATGAGCAGGAAGACAGAGAATTAACTAATTACTTGTGCTGATGTTGCATTAATTTTGATTCATATGCAAGTTTGTGGAGGAAATACACTAACATCTAGCAGAATAATAAAACAGAGTAGCCATTCTCAGTTTGTATTCTATAATTTTCATTTTTCTCTGAAGCACTGGAAATTTCTTTCAGACCTAAGATTGCAGGTCGATGTTAGGGAGTTAGGGGATATAGCCTGTGGTAGGACCCTGCTGCTGCTGCTGCTGTGAATGATAAATTAATTTATTTCATGAGCTCTGCCTGCAAGTTCAGGGTCTAAATCGTGTCTGTAATCTGAATTGTCCATTAATGAAATCACTGGGAGATCCTGGTGAATGAGAGGGATACAGGAGGAGGTCTCCAAGACTCTTCTGATTTGAAATGAGTGACTTTTATATTTTGCTGAAATGGAGGGGGAAGGTTAGTACTGCATTTCTAGGAAAAGAATGAAGACATCTCTTTGAACCTGGATTAACCTTTTCATTTTTACCATCCTAGGAAAATTATATTTTATATTTGAAACAGTAGGCAAGTCATGTTTTTGCTTGAAGGTGAATTTAAAGGGAAAATCGGTATCAGAATAATTAGGAAAATTATCATCTTATAACCATCCTTAAATACTTTCATGGTAATAACTGTGATATCTTTGGGGTATTATTAAATCAGTAATGTTACGAAGCACATGTAGGAAGCCAACAGCCCTAAGAGGATTCTTTCCAAATGAACAGATTCATTTTTATGATTGCAAGAATGTAAAGCTTTCCGAGCTTTGTTGGTTTCCTAAAAAAAAATGGAACTTTAATAACTTTTATTTGAGTTTGTTAGCATTCAATAATGAAACGAGGAAGGTTGGTGAGCTGGAATATGTACCAAGGTCTTCAGCTGAAAGCAAATACATCAAGTATTTGATCATTTGGGGAAAATAAAACCCCAGCAAAACCTTGGTATCTGTCAACATAAATGGGAAGTTTTTCCTTATTTGCCTTTCTCTCCAAACACTTGGTGTGTATTTTCTGTATTGCTACAGAAGAGAGTAGTAGTCTAAAATGAGTGATATTACAAGTACCAACCTGTGGTTAGGAGGAAATGCACTTAAGCATGTATTTAAATGAAAATTTCTTGCTAGTTTTAATCCTTTTGAAAGAGTACTCAGATATTAAATGCATTTTCTTGATCGTATAGAAACAATTAATTTTAATTTAATATTAAAAAAACACCTTGTCAAGTACTTTCACTGAGAAAATCTTGTGAAATCTGCACTATTTAATGAAGTTGCTCAAACTGCCCTTCAAGTCACACCACCTTTAAAGGGATGGATTTTGAAGTGAATATTGCCTGGCACGACCTGACAGTGCTGCTGACGTGTTTTGTGATGTCTCACAACTGTGTTTCTCTGAATGCACTTCTGTCACAGGGAGCCAGGGGAGGTTTACAGGGTTTATTGCATCCTTTGATTGCCTCTGACAGTGCAGTCATCAAAGGACTGCCTCTGTGTGCTCCTAACTGAGCAGCCTCCCCTCCTTTTAGCCGAGCAGTCGACAGCAGCTGCAGGAAGGAGAACATTTCATGTTCAGCATCTGAGGCTGAACTCCCATGGAAAGTTCAGTTCAGGGGCACTGAAAACACTGCACTGCTCTGTGAGCATTTCCCACCAACACAGGTGAACATCTGCCAAGCTGTGCCCTAGCATGAAAAGAAAGGGATGGCTTAGATAGAGATGCTGGCTTTGGTGGTAATCCCAAATATATTTTTGGGATAGAAGAAGACTGGGCAGGATGCACTTTCATGATGTTTGAATGCACTTGAGATCACCCAGTCTTTAAATTAAAAACACAATGTGTTTTGAAACTTGACTACTTGTCATTCAATACAAGTTTAGGCATAAATATTTATTTCCTTGAGAAGCCTAACTTTTTTTCCCCTCCCCTAAAATTGTCCTTAAAATAATGCTTTCTTAGTTTTACTTTAGGGAAAATCTAGAAAATTTAGATTTGTCTTCATTAGTTCTGGAGAAAACTTTTCCATTCTGAAATGGTTTCTCCTGATTCTATCACTTGCTCAGCACCACCAGCAACTTTCTGGAAACGAACTTCTGACCTGTGCATGTTGAGGTCTGCTAATGAAAAGGAGATAAAATGATAAAATATACTATTATGGTATTTTTTTTTTTAATGGCAACAACTTTGTAACCATATTCTTACATAACATAACAACCAACCATATTCTTCACAATTTGCATTATTATCAGATTGCAGATGTATAAATACACAAATGATTGACTAAGTTTGTCATGGGCATCTGTGTGTTCAACAGCTACTGAAATCACATTACCCAGCTCAAATGCATTTTCACACCAAAAGGGGTGCTGGTATGGACTGAAATTTTTCTTTGATATGTTTCTATTTTCTACATCTATTTTCAGTTAAAAACATTTTTTGTAGGACCCAGGTTAATACTTAGCCATGTTCTTCACAAATTATGTAATTTAATGTAAAAGCAAGAGGGAAATTCTTAATGAACTGATCTCAAACAATTGTAAAAATTAAATAAGTTTTAATTTATGAAGAATACTTTTTTTTTTTTGCAAAAGTCAGCGAAGTGACAGCTTTTGAGCACAGCATGAGAAAAAGTAGTTGGACAAATTTCCTGACAGCTTCTTGTAAAAGGTAATTCATAAAGTTGTAAAGAACCCAAAAATCCTGGCCGTTTGAAAGGCAAACTGCATGTCTAGGCTAATGCTGAGGAGTCAGTGGATTACGATTATTCTGTAAATAATTTTGGGTTTTAACATTTTCTCTTTAAGTGTTCAGGATTAAATTATGCTAAAATGCATGTTGCATGCCCACACTTTGACTATTAGTCATTTAATAAGTTTATGGTTATTAGTGAAAAAAAGAGATAATAGTTAATTGCTTTTCCCCCATCCCCTTAGCAGTCTTCATGAAAATAAATTAGGTCTTTAAAGACCATGTTATCAACAGGCTCTGTGGCTCTCTGATTATAAGTAGGCAAATAAAGTTCTAATTAAAAAAGCCAAACAGTGGAAGATGCAACAGGTTAAAAATCTGAAAGCTTTCCCTTAATTTAAACTTTTTATCAAGTTTCTTTAGGGTTGGAGTTCTGCCTTGTTCTTTCTTCAAGAGCCTTATTCTCTTTAAATGACGTTTCTACAGAGAGGTAGAAAATCCTTATGACTGCATGGGTGTAAGCAAATTTTAAGTAAATTTTTCTTAAACTGGGTTATTTTGTTGGCAGGTTTTGCATGTTTATATAAGAAAAATGTATTTTCACCATGAGGAACTGGAAGAGGTCATTCAGAGGCTGAACCTCCATCCTTGGAGTTTTTCAAGACTCAACTGGATAACACCTCTGATCTCAGACTGGATTCTGGTCCATGGAAAACTCTCTAAGTTAGAAATTGTGACGATGTCTACATATTTTAATTAATATTTAAAAGGGCTTTGAGGAATTATCTGTTGTGTCATGAGAAGTATCTACCTGAATGAGGCAAAAAAGACAATGAAATAATTTTAAAGGTGACTGTTGAAATGAATCGATTTTCTTTCTATTAGTACTTTGATAACCAGACTTTGGCAGCTTGCAAGATTTGCCAGAGCAACACATAATACTTTTATGCAGAAGAATTATTACGTTAAAAGTAAAACAGGCAGCACACAGGAAGAGGAACAATGAAAGGAGAGGAAGGAATAATTTTCTTGTAAAAAAAGTATTTAATTATGCAACTACTGCCTGAAAAATTGCTGTGCTCCAATTTTGTGAAGGTGTTAGCCATCATTATTTTAACATCTTGCCTTAGAAATTAGTCCAGGGATGTTACACACCCCAAATGAAATAAAATTTGGAGCCTAAGCAAAGCTTTGTTAACAGAGCAGAGGGTACTGCCCTGCTGTGTGTTGCTACAGCTCAGTTAATAATCAAAGAGAGTTTTAGATTAGATTAAAACATTATTTATATTTGTTAAATATCAATAAATTATTGAATAAATAGTAATGAGCTTAATAAGGAGCAACACAGAATTTAATACGCTTAATTTCAAATAGAAAACCACCATTTATAATAGATTTTTCTTTATGTTTGTGGAGGTATTTTAATGACTAGTACTTGAGATAATTAATATATTACACATAAGTTTTTAAAAATATGCTTACTCATACATATAATTGGATGGTATTTGATATGTTATAAAATCACAACAATTTGATCTTCAAGGTTGAATTAAATCAGAATTTAAAGCATGATGTCAACTGTCACTTCAATTTAGCTGTATGGGAAATGATATCTTATTCACCATCTTTTTAAGTGGGAGTTTTATAAGATAAAAATTGGAGTAAGATTAAATCTGAATTACGCTGAATTGAATCAATTTCAGTGAAAATAGTTTCAAATGCATTTGGTGAGGAATTTGGTCCTGCCAGTTGGATTGGTCTTAGATTCAGTACTGAAATATATCTTTTATTGTTGTTCTTTGAGTGTTAGCAGAGAGAGGATATTAAATGGGCCTGCAGGATAAAAGTTCAAGTAGTGCAATGCTGTTAAATATTTTTAAAACAGCTGGGGAAATAAATTTATTTAGAACATACAAATGATTAATCTTCCTCTTTCCTCTTGACTGTAGAGAAGAGATTACCAAAGTAGCACACAGAGAGAGGTAGTTCTACTAGTTAAATACTAATTAACATTTTGCCCAGATCTTTTTTATGAGATCTGCAGCATAGTAGCATAAAATAACTCTCCTTCATATTTTATACAAGGGCCACATTTGATGTTCTTGTCACAAAGTCTGAACATTGCAAAGGCCAAGCAATTCACTTATTCCTGAAGGATATTTGTGTTGGTTTTGCTTTCTTTTTTTAAATCAGCTCTGAACAATAAAGGTTCTCTTTTTGAAAAACGATTGTTGTTTGTCATCTTTATTTTCTTCTGATTAAAGTGAACATGATCTAAATATTCATGACACTCATTTGACAAAGTGCACCTAAAAACATGTTGCTCTAAGCTGTGATAGATTATCTTCATTAATTGCTCAGAGGTAATTAGAATTGATATATGTGGAAATAGTCCCATACACTCCCTAGCTGCTGTAATGAAAGAAGTGTGTATATTTTTTAAGCATGATTGAACAGGAGTAAAATAAATTAAAGACTTAATCACTCTGATATTCAACCCAGCTCTGCCTGTTTCATATCTCAAAATCCTTAAGAATCTCAAAATTAATTTATTGGGCATTTGACAGAAGTGTTTCTGGGAGAAAGAACTCTTCCTCTGCATGTGGTATTAGACTGCTTTGATTGTGGTGAACTGCAGCAGAACAGAACTGTTTGGCCTCTAATTCTGATCACTTATTTTCTCATAGGAATAAGGTGAATTTTGCATGCCCCCTGTTTCTGCATCTGGGGTATTCTGGTACCTGCTGCTCTCAGGCTGACCCCAGTAAAAGTTGATTTATTATCACAAATTGGAAATTAATTTTTTCACTAGAAAGAAGACTCCTGCAATTGTATGTGAAATAAAGCCATGGGATGCCATGCTGCCAACAGCTGTAATGTGGACAGTGAAAAAACTAGCAGCTTGCAGATTTTTTCTATGATTTTATTGTAAAGTGCTTGCAGTCTTATGAAACATTGACATCTTCTGATTTAATTTAAGTTATTTAGTTTTTAATTCAATTAATTCATTTATTTTAAATTTATTTATTTTAATTTTTAAAATTTATTTAGTTTTAAATAAACTTAAGTATGTGTGCATGGCAACATACTTAAGTTTATTTGTTATTCTTAAGTTATTCTTATTATTAAGTTTATTTATTATTCTTTTCCAGCACCTTTGGAAGTCTCACTGACCATGAGAGCCCCAGTTCCTGATCTGATGGCACAGTCAGGGCTTTGGGAAAAAATGTAAACACTAATCTGTCCCACAGAAAGAGTTTAATAAAACAAATGAACAAAAATAACCAACCAAAAACTCTAAGAAAATAAGCAAATAAATAAACCCACCTAAAACTGTAATGACAGTGCCAAAACCCCACAAAGCCCTCACATCAAAAACATCAAATCTGAAACAGCTTTCAAGGACTTTTAATAGCTTTCAATCCCTTAATGTAGGTTTTAGAAAAACTTACTTTTTAAATAGAAGGATGCAATTAAAGAAATGGATAAATGGTAAAAATCCTTTTTAGAAAAACAGAGAAATACTACAGCTGAGAGGCTGTTTGAAAGAATTCTCATTTATCTGCTCTGCCTTATTATTTCAGCTTTCTCCTATATCTTGTGTGCAAGACATTATTTTTTGCCTGTATCTCAGGTTGTAACGTCTCAGAAATCTCCAGGTTTCTTCTAATCAACTCCAAAACTTGTGTTCAGAGCAGTTCTCTTTAGAAATCTCTTTACTACTCAGTCTCAAAGCTGCTGCTTCGAAAGTAAGAGATGAAAGGATCAAAAAAAAAAAAAAATCCTAAATAAAAAAGGTGCTACACAATAAAGTACACATAAACAGATGTCACCTGTACAACGATGTTTTGATTCCTTTTCCCTCTGCTGGGTGTTGAAGTTCAGTTTTTCCTTGTCCTTACGAGTTCCTTGTGAGTTTTTTGGTGTCCTGTTGCACGATGCTCACATTCACTCCTCTCAAAACTCTCCTGCATTATCTACAGAAGCGAAATTATCTCAAAGAGCTTTACCAGGAATAGATCAGAATAGAGGGATTGATTCTGTGGTCCTGATAATTAACTGCTTTTTGTGTGCAGTGGAACAGCTTCAACTGTAATGAGGTCTGAGTTCTGCCAAAACTTCTTCACAGAATTATAAGACAAGTAAGAACTTAGTTCAAACCTCTTTCCTGAAGTGGGCAGAGTAAATTTATTAATTTTCTTTTGTTTTTTTTAAACGTCCTAAAAACTTATTACATGAGTTGTATTTCCTACACAGAAAAGGTGTCTTTATTTTGGCCAGGAGAAGAAGTCACTATTTCAATAATGCACAATTTCTTTGCATATTTTCAAGACACATTTCTATATCATGTACTTTGAGTGTTCATGTGACACAGTGCTTATCACTTTCATCAAGCAGGTTTTTTTGTTAGTATGGAAATTATGTGGTCTGATTGGGACAAAAAATTAGAATATAATGTAACTAAAACTGAAATCGTGGTCTGAAATTAACACATTCTTTTTAGAGAAACATTTACCAAGGAAAGGGAAGCACTGGGTTGTAGATTAACCTGCTTGTTGGATGAATCCTGGAACCCTGAGCTCCTTCAGAAAAATAAAGATATCCTTGCTGCATCCCAGTCCCTCCCAGTGGAGGAGAGCTCTGGAGATTCAGAGATGCCCATGGACAAAAGAGAACAGCAAAGGCCAAAAAGGCTCCAAAAAAACCCAAAAACTCACACAGCTTATTAGCAAACTACACACCCAGCATGGAGACTGGTATATAATTTTCCCTGTATAATAACAAAAATAGAATAAAAATAAATATGGAAAAAAGGGAAAATTAAAGGGAAATTAAAGAGGATCACCAGTCCTGTGTCCAGCACTGGTCCAGCTGACAGCATGTCCAGGGTCCTGGGGGAGACACCTGGGCTCTGTGTGATGGTAGAGAATTCAACTCTGTGGTAGAGAATTTGCCTCCTCACAGGTAAATTCTCTAACATACAAGACAAAATTACTCAGAATTCACAGAATTTGGCTCTAGGTTCTTCCATGTTATAAGAAAACAGAGATGGAGCAAAGGCACTGAATATTTTGTCAGACTTTTGAATTATGAGATGCAATCAGTTGACCTTGACCTGCTTTCAAATGAGGTTAAATATCAACAGAAAAAAATATCCCAGGATGTTAACAGCTCTAATAGAGTCTCAAGAATGGGCTCCATGTTCTTTTCCGCTCAAAAAAAAGACATTTCCAAATTAAAAAAACAGCCCCCCATCTCATTTCTTGCAAATTGCAGAACAGCTCATGGCAGCTACTACTGCAAAGTGTTAATAATCAATTAAATATCTTCAGCACCAACTGCAATTAAAATGTAAGTTAAAACACCAAAATCAGAACAGGGATGTCACTTAGGTAAATAAAGAGTTCCAAGAAATCTCTGTAATGCAAACAACACACAATCTTTAAAAAAGGAGTCCTCAAGAGTATTTCCTTCGAGGGGTTTATTTCTGGTTTTCCAGAGGGTTTCTTTGCTTGTTTTTCAGTGAGAGGTTGATTCCTAGAAATGTTCTAATTATGGTAGCTAACCAAGCTGCACTAAAGTAGCCACAATTCTGTGGCAAGAGCTGCTGTATTTATTTAAATCCCAGAATCCCAGAATCACTGAGGTTCTTGGGAAAGACCCCAAGAAACACATTTTCCTTCTTCAGATTCCAAAAGAACAGACTTGTGCTGTTCTTCCCAATTGAAAATGGATTGGTTGGTTATGAGTGAGGCATTTTTTAATGTTAGCACGAAGGAAATGAAACCTGAGCAGTATCTTTACAATTTGGACACACATTTTCTCATTACTTATGGGAAGAATGACTTCTGAGGCAGCACAGGAGACTCCACATAATGAAAAAAGCTTCCTCTGCTTGGAAGAGAACTAAATTAACTTAGACTGTAAGAAAAGCTGAACTTGATCAGAAAAAAAGGTAAATCTACTGCCATTAGCTAAGCTGGTGAAAGCAAAATTACAGTGCTTTGCTGATTGCCATGCTTGAAAGTTGGTTTTTCACTACTTACTTCCTAACACTTGGATTGCTTTTGCTTCCAGCTCAGAATATTCTGTGAATCTGTGAATCTGTGATTTCTTCCTAATTTTGCAAGATGTATTTCCACTCTTCCCCAAAACTGATTTCTCCCTGTAGAAATCAGACATCGCTTTGGTCAGCAGATCTTTTCCTCACAGAACTGTGATTGAGTGACTGAGAGACCACAAGAAATCATCTTTAGTTGTTATTAATTAGTTCACCTCTGTTTTCCTTTCCTGCATTGCCTCTCCCTGTGTTTGCCAATAATAGATAAGAAGCCTAAGAGGAAAGTGCATTTAATAAATGCTAATGTTATTCTCTTGAGACTATTCACTCTTCTTTCCAGGAGAAAACAGAGAGTGTATTTGAATCACCTCTCTTTAGACAAAGCTGTTAGAGGGAAAAAAACCCTCTAAACCTGCAACTAATTAATTATGTCTGTATTTAACTTACAATTTTTAAATTAAAAGTCTGTAATTGAATTTACTGGTTTGTGCGTCTATAAAACTTGAAGAATCTAAGGTGAAAATACTCTTTATAACAGTATATTTGCATATTATGTGAATTGAAAAAGTTTCATAAAAGAACATAAATAAAAAGTCTAGCTAACTTGACAAACTTTCAAAGCAAAGATTTGGCTAAACTGTTTTACAAGTGTTATGCTTTTGTTGCCCACAGCTGCTTGATTTTGGGGAGTGGAAAAATGCATTAAAAGAAGTCAAGATCTTACTGGTAGGATCTTAAATTGATTAAGAAGCTAATTAAACAATAATAATAATAATAATTATTAATAAAATTATGTTGATGCTCCAGATTACGTACAGCTAGGATTATTACACCCACATATAAATTTCTTACCCTTCCAATTTTTTGATTCATTTCCCCTCTAAGGTCACTGGTATTAGGCAGAGAATTTTTGGGAGTGTGCTGCATTGCCACTATTCTGAGATTGTTGCCAAAACTTCTTGATGTTTATGGTCCTTCCCTCCTCACTCCAGGGTCTGCTTTACACAATTTTTTATATATTTGATGGCACAGACTGCCCCTTGGTCTTTCTTCACAGGTTTTCTGTTCTGCTTTTCACCCAAATTTGCTCTTCTTGATGTGTTTTCTGTTTGCTCAGTACTTGTTTTATGGAAAACTAGTAAAGATAAAGAAAAGCTGTGTGTTCAGATAGCTTACAAATACTTTTTTCAAAGTGAAACCATGCTAATCTGAAAGAAAATGCATGTGGGTTTATGGGATTATCAAACCAAAAATGCAGATTTTATGAAATAATAGAAGCTCTGTATTCAAATAGTACCTCAATCTTCTGATCACAAAGGCGTGAGGCTATTTGCAATTTTTGTGCCTATATTTTCTGTACAGAAATGATAAGAAATGGGAAATTCACGTAGATTTCTCCAAGAAATTAATCTTGTTGATAACACACATCATCTGGGTAGCTGTCACGGCCAACACTGTTTTACTTAGCAATAACCTGAAGGTTGCCAGAACCCTGAATATTCCTGAGGTGAGGATCACCTGCTGCAAAACCAACTTGGATGTGTAATGTTTCTTGCTTTATTTTTTGCTACAAGATTAATAGATCAATTTATGTGACAGCAAGCAAACCTCTATATTCCTGATGAAAGATGCCAGAGAATTTGTTTAAATCTTGATTCTTTCAGTAATTCTGCGGCTGCTTTGCTCTGAAATGCCATGTGCAATCAACAAAGCATATATTTATCTATGGACTCAAGTTTCATCTAATTATATACCAGCCCTTCTTGAATAGTAAAAAGGACACTGTTTCAATGCTTGAAAAGAATTGATTTATGCTTTCAATTAAAAATAATTATTTCAAACCAGCTATGATTCTGCAGGCTCTGTGTGTGTGTGCTCACTACAAATGAACAGATCTTTAAATGTTGCATCTTGGCTGTTTGAAAGATTATATTTTTCCCCCAACTACAAGAACAATCTATTTTATAACTGAAATAACACTGAAGTTTACAGTGTGCAGTTTTTATCACATAAATCTTAATATGTTAAATGTTAAAATGTTAAAATGCCAGTTCAGGGAGGATTTATTAAAGTGCAGAATTTTAAGTAAAATTAAATAAATTGTCATTGAAAATATTTGTGGTTCCAGTGATATATAAGATAAAACATCTGTCAAATTATTGAAAATGTTAACAACTTAGCAAATACATTATAAACAATTGCCTCTTACTTTAAATCTCCTCTGTTCCTTGATTTCTGGTTTGATAGTTTTTACAGTCATTCTAGATTTTTCATCTGTTTTCTGTTTCTGTGAAAAGCCAATCATGACACAAATGTAGATTTCCTTATCATAAGAACCTGTCAAAAGAAAGTTAATACTCTATTTTGCTATATGTAACATAAAAATAATGGATTTACACACTATAGACTGAATTTCTGACCTTGCAGAAGATTTCCAATGTTTTCTGGGAATCCAGCATCACTGGAAAAGGGGATGGTCCTGATTGCAATGTCTGTGGTTATATTGTTGGGTGTAGTTTTAAGGATGAGGGGAGTTGGCTGTGGTTGGCTAATTTTTTTTTTTATCCTAATTTGGTTTTTTTTAAATTTATTTCTTCAGGATTTTGTTTTTTATTTTAAAAAGGTTGTTGGAAAGAGTTAAAACTGGTTTGCAGCATATGAATGCACTTGGCTAAAAAAAATCCCCGAAGTTTCTTTAGCATTTTTCAGGAAAGATCAAATGAAAGAAGCAGAAAATAGCATGCAACCCATTTCTCATTATAGTAAATGTATGTATGGGACTGCAGTTCCTTCTCAAGGAGATTTACTTTACAAGACACGAATGACTTTGTACTTGTAACTCATATATTTAGAACAACTTCTGTTATTCCTGTGAAGTGCTTTCCTTTCTTTCTGTCCTGAACTTGCTCCACATCTGTTCAGCTGATTTTGGCTCCTCAGTGGATGAGTTCTCTATTTCATCTGCTCTCCTGTGCTGCAGCTAACAGAGAAAGGAAATATTCAGAGTCTCCTTTTTCATGTTTTGCCTGCCAGAAATTAAATATAAGTAAACATCTGAGCAGTATTCAACTTCAGCATAATGTCTATTATGGAGTGCAATGCAATCTGTATGCTTGCTCAATAATTGACATTCTTATTAATAAAGTTATAGAATTATGGGATGGTTTGGGTGGAAAAGGACCTTAAAGCCCATCCAGTGCCACCCCTGGCAGGGACACCTCCCACTGTCCCAGGCTGCTCCAAGCCCATGAATTGGAATGTTGAATTCTTTTTCCCTGACTGCCTTCAATATTTTTTCACCAATGTTTGTGAATTACTCTCATTGGCCATTTATGAACAATGAACCTTCTTTGAATGACAGCACTGAGATTATAATACTTGATATTTATGTTTCTAATCTGCATTTAATTTTTATTTTCCCCACCTCAATTGAGGGGAAAAGAGAGGTCTACTCATTACCAGAAAACCTGACAAAGTGACTGCACAGAAGATGAATATAGAATATGGAAGACATCAGCTTTTAAAAGACAGAAAAAAAAGCATCTTTCACGTGCATAAAATGGAAATGTATGGTACGTGCTACTCCTGGCTCACAAGAGAGGCTTTATTTTGCTGTGGGAAATACTGCAGCGTGTAACACATCTCCATCAGCGAGCTGGCAGCATTTCAGAGAGAAATGGAGCAGGATCTGCTCGTGTAGCTGGGCTGATAGGGCACTTTAGCAGACAGAACACCTCATTCAGCCGCTGGGGGAAATGGTTTAAGCAGCCTTAAACCTTTTCCCTGCTGCACTCTCTGAAAAGATATTGCTGCCTCTGTGTGGTCTCAGGCTCTGAGGGGAAGGATCAGGAGGTGAATGGGAGAATCCCAAATCTGACACTTTGATCCCTGTCTTCCTTCCTGTGTTATTAGAGCGAAATGAACAGAAAGAAACTGTTCTGCAATTGGGTTTTTTTGAGACCTGTTGGGCTGAGATACTCAACCTCCTTTTTTTTTTTTTTGCTGGTCATAACGTTTTATCTGTATCAGCTTAAGATGCTTTTCTTCAATCAGTACAAGAAAGGTCAATTATGGTGGAAAATGGAAAAACATCAATAAAGTGCAGTGGCTTGGAGAAACCCATCTGAGCTATCTTAGAAATGAAGAGTGAACTTCCTATATTAAGTTTCAGAGTTTTGATTGAACTTTGAAGACACTTCAGTTAAAGAGACAAAAACAAAAAATTGTGGTACCTGTCATAAAGTAGAAAAGTTTCTTTAGAAATACTGCCTAACCTTTCTTTAAACAGAAAGCCTAGTGGTAGAAAGTCTGCAGACTCTGATTATAACACCATTAAAAGCCTCAAGGTTTTCTTCTAGTTAAACTAGGAGATCAAATTTACAAACAAAAATCAAATTTAAAAAAATCAAAGACCAAATTTACAAACAAAAAAAAACCCAAACAAAACAGCAACAACAAGAAAAACTTTTTAAAAATCTGTCAATGCCATTTCTAGCTTGTGACTATCAGAACTCCAAAAGGTGGCAAGGAGAATTTACCTTGAAGCTCAGGGAATAATGCAGGACGTGGCTGAGCAGAGCTTTTCCAGCAAACCTGACTTTGTCTCAACACAAAGAGGAGCAGGAAGTGACCAGCCCAGCATGGGAGGAGTGAAAACAAGGCTCATTCTAACACAGAATATAAAAAACAGACAAGGAACCTCACGAGGCATCATCCACCTTTAGATCAGAGCTTCTGATATTAAATGTTACACCTTGATACATGGAACATCTTGGACAGGGGATTTTTACGGCCATGGTTTCCATTTCCTCTACAGATATCTGAAAATTAAGCATTATATTACTTTTGCCATGAATATGTTGTGGCCAAGTTTAATGACTGGAGCACCCTGAACTATTTTCCTCCATGCATAATTGTGGCTCTGAGGTAATTTGTTCTTCACACTCACTCATTGGATTAATTAGTGCTTCCTAATGGGGGGAAGCAATAAGTTTGTGTTATTACCATTTCAGCAGGTGAATAGCAGGTTGTAATGCAGACATCTCTTTATTCACCTAAACAGTGTAATTGCTTCTTGGTAGTCTGAAAATAATAACCTTTCCCGAAAGAAAAATTGCTGGCAAAACAATCATCTGATTAGGTAGAAAATGCTACACATATGAGTTTTAACTTCTCTCACTTGAAGTGTTTTAATAGATTTTACAGTATATTCTATTTGGGTGACATCTGAAAGTGCTTCCTTCCTTTGTGTTGTTAAACAGCAATGTCATAGGTAAGATTTCTCCCTTGATTTTCAAATCTGTTAATAATATATACCCTCTATGCCTTATACCAGTTTTTAAATTAAATTTCTCCTGCAGTTGTTGTTCTTACAGCATATTCATACACCCAATCTAATGTTTTTTCTGGGCATAAAAAATACTGTTTGGGACATTATAGCTTCTTCAGACGAAAAAAATGAACTGTTTGGATTTATTCTGGTTTCAAGACAAATCAGAAAACACTAGTACTTTTCACAAGTTAATTTATCCAGATCTTTTTATTCCTCTAAGAGACCTGGAGATATGAACATAATCCACTGCGAAATACTGGCTAAAAGTGCAATGTTAATTGATTGCATGAGGCAATCAAAATATTTACTAACTCAATGCAATCACATTTTCATAATTTTTCATTTTAATGACTCTCTCTCTCTGTAAATAGTAGTTCTTTCTACCCTTTCATTATTTCAAGTAATGGGAATGTACTAAAGGAAAAGAATTTTCGTTCTTATCAAACACTGAACACCCTGTTCCTTAGACAAATGTTTGCCTCTCTTTCCACTTCAGAGTTTGTAGTGGAAAGGGAGCTGTGGGACTTTAATTTTATGAATGAATGAGAGATTAGGGGAACCCCCTACAAAGACAAACTGATCAGTTTGCCTCTGAACTGAAAAGCAGCTTCCCTGTGGTATAAACGTAAATGTGAACCATTAATTCCTGCACCAAAAAAAAAAAAAGAAAAAGAAAGAAAAAATTCTGACATCAAAATTTACTTAGGTAAATTTTACTTAAGTAAAATCAAATAAATTTTCATTGAAAATATTTGTGGTTCCAGTGTTTTATAAGATAGAATATTTGACAAATTATTGAAAATGTTATGAATTATTAATTTTCTTCTTATTTTCTTTCTTTCTTCTTTCACTTACGAATTTTCTTCTCTTTCCTGGACTATTTTCAGCCTTTGTGGAATCCTGAAGTGATGTTTTGGTTTTATTTAGACCTGTTGCTGTGCTTGAAGATAATCTTGTTCCTTCCTCTCCTCACACCATTTTAGTGTTTGCTAGTGAAGTGTTAAGGGCTCGTTACAGTTTTAAGCTGCTAATTAATTGTGACCTTCAGAGACAAAATTAGTGTAGCTGACAGGTGTATTGTCTGTAGAGATGGAGATAAAAAACATCTCTGCCAACCCTAGGGAGGGAGAAAAACAATCAGGGGGTAGAAGAGCTTTGTTCTGAGCCTGAAACAGAAGATTTGGGGATTCTTTTGCTTTCCTTAGCAAAACTCAAGGAAGAATTGTTGTTGGGGGAGGAAGGGTTGTAGGACATCCATCCTAAGGGTGGATTAGGGAGCTGGAAATGAGGGTCAAAAAGAAGAGTTCCAGAGCCCTGACCCAAAGGAACAGCCCAAAGAGATTTAAAATAAACAGCCTTGCAATCCTTTCCATAAGCTGGAACAGCTGGAAGACACATAAATCTGATATTTCTATGAATTTTAATAGCCTTTTGGAAATGCTACCGCAGGGTGTTTGTGGGCATGCAAGTAATCTCACATTCAAGATTACTTTCAAACTATATAAATACCTGCCCAGGAAAACGTGTGTTGTTCCTGACAAGGACTAATATTTTTTTTTTCCATTCTTGATGTGCGGCTCTTAAAACTGTCTCAAAATTCAGAAGTTGATTTAGTTTTGGGTCATTATTTGTGTGAAAGATTAACACTGCGCTGAGGAGTTCTGCAAGCTCTTGTTTTTGCAGAAAGCCTTGGCTCAGCAGAAAACAAATTGGAACCTCAGTGCTCTGAATTCTCCAGTCAACGTGATAAATGTTTGAAATTTATTGACTGTGAATGTATAAGTGCTAAGGATTGAATTTGGGGGAAATACTAAAAGGAGTCCAGAATGAGTGCAGACAGAGGGAACAGAAATGGTTTTTTACGCAAACATGCACCTTTTGTTCACATTAATTTTCCCCCCATAATATTTTTGATAACCTGAATAAACCTGAGTGATCTTGAAAGATCACCTGAAGAAACTGAGGATTCAGTAGCACCTACCTACATTTATTTTTTTCTTTAATATAATATTTTTCTCTAAGTAGAGGACACCTAACAAGAAAAGCTTAGGGAAGAAGATGAGGGGAAAAAAAGGAAGAGCAAATTACAGGGGTTGGCAACTGATGTAATTATATTTTCAAAGTGCAATTAGCTTCATTAAATATGACTTATGCATACAAATTGCTGATATTTTTTCTAAAAATGCATGGAAAAATGCTATAAATGTCTTCACAGAGAATCATAGAATCACAGAATATTCTGAGTTGGAAGGGTTGATCACAAGGATCATCAACTCCTGCTCCTGGCCCTGCCAGGTCTGTTGAGATTAAAAAAAAAACAAAAAAAAAAAACCAAAAAAACCAAACCAAAAAAAACCAAAACAAAAAAACAGAAAGGAATTTTAATGGCAGCAATTTTTGTTTCTCTAAAATTTTTGAAGAAAATCCAAAGCCCTCAACCCATCCAGAGGATGTCTAACTTTTATATGACTTGAATTTGCTCTTCTTCTCTTTTATTGTGTGAAGTATAAACTCAAACTCTTTTTGAAGTTACACCACCGAGTTTAACAATAAAATTCTTTTCACATAAATCACTGATTTAGTCACACTCATTCAGTGGGTCAGTCATTAGGACATTGCACTACCTCAGTATTTTCATTTTCTATTGGATTATTTGTGTCAGGGTTCACAACTGAGAGGAAACTTGCATTTTAAATTTTTTTTTAAAATATTTTGTAACATTAGAAAAAGGTACAGATAATTAAATTTTAGCTATGTTGGTTTTATATTGATTCTGGGAGAGGAAAGCTTTTTCAAAAAGCCCAATATATGGAACCAAACATGGAGTTAGAGCATTTCCAAGAAAGGGAATTTTGCTCCAATTTCTGCAAAATGCCACTTTCCACAAGAGCTTCCTTTTGCAACTATTGACTCTCTGTGCTCAGAAATAAAGAGCACCAAAGGGTTTAATGAAAAGTACTGCATTTAACGATAAAGTCTGTGGATTTCCAGGGCATTACAAATGTCAGTGCCTGAAGGTGTCCCTTTTTAAAACACATTTTAAAATGTATAACAGGAAACCACATTTTCATCTGCATTTCAGATGAACTAATACAACATATCTGTCAGCAATCTCCTTTACACTCAGTTGTAAATAAATCAGTATCTGCAGAGGACATTGCTAAATAAGCATATTGAAAACTTTGGAAACTTTATAGCTCCTGTACAATATTTTTCCTCCTCACAACCATACAAGAAAATCAATATTGTTAATATTGTCTAATGAATACTTTTGGATATGTTGGAAACTGGAATGAGAACGTGAAAAATCTGATCGTTGAACCATCTCCCTTTCTTTAAGGAGTGCTCCAGAATAAAGCCTTTCTTCCCTGACTGGGCACGTTGCCCTGTTTTCAAAGCACGTGGGATCATGCAGAAACCTTCATGTTCAAATCTCTGATTTGGTGTAGGCTGGACTGAAAATTCTTTCAAATTATTTCTAAATCCAATCGTTTGTTGAACACTTTTTCAAATATTGCATTTCTGGTTAGTGGGGTTTTTTTGGAGTTTTTGGGGGTTTTTGTTTGGTTTTGGTTTTGGTTTTGTTTTTTTATTTTTTTGGGGTTTTTTGGTATTGAGAATGGCTGTTAAGAGATCAGTGAATCAACGCCAAAATTTAAATATTAGGAAGTCATTCAACAGGAAAAATGTTGAGTATTCTCTAGAGGAGCTTTAATTCTGTCAGTGTTAGTAGTTATCTAATGCAAGAACAGTATATCTAGTTGAACAGGTAAAATAAACCTTGATTTCATTATAGTCTGTACTGGAAAATTAGCAAGAATATACTCCACAAAATGAAATAAATGCAACTGCATAACTTAGTAGGCATCAAACATTTTGAGAAACATGAATGCTGCAAGGAGATGTCTACAGAAAAACTCTAGGAGCATTACAGGTTCCAGAGAAAACTGAACTTGAAGAGGGTTTATATTGTCCATTCAAAAAATGCATTTTACATTGGTGATATGGTGTTTTTTGAGTACTCTTTTAATCACAATAATGAAAATTAGTTTGGTGATTAGAGGCGTAAAACCAAATCTGAAAAAAGGAAATCACAGATGTATATCCTGCACTGCTTTTGGTTACACAAACTCTTAAAAAAAAAAAAAAAAATTAAAAGTAATTCAAAGGATCAGAAGGAGATCTGTAAGACTTAGCAAGAAACTGAGACTCTTCCATTCACCTCAACACAGACATCATTAATTAGAGGATTACTGCTAATTGCGGGTGGTGAAATTAATTTATTTGGTTGGAAATGGATTATGAGCTGATTAAGCAAACAGTAAGATTCCTTTGCTCCCCAGTTCTGCCTTCCTAGAACAAAAATTGTCTTGTTGGGAGACACAGGGAAGTGTGAGAGTTATCCACACAGGTGTCAAAGGCTTTCCTAAAACATGAGCTTTCCCTGGAATTCAGCAGGGAAATGTTCTAACAGCCTATAATAAAATTAGACAAGAAAACTCCACTGCTCCCACCCCCAAAAAAATTAAAAAACAAAAAAAACCCACAAACAAAACCAAAAACAAACAAAACCCCCCAAAAAAACCCTCAAAACCCACAAAATAACCATACAAAAAAACCCCAACCCCCTAAAAAACCTCACAAATACAAACCAAAAAAAAACCCAGACAAGCAAAACAAACATACAACAACAGCAACAATAAACCACCTGGAAATTGCTTGTTTAAAAGGAATTTTTGGTTAATGTTGTTGAACCTGTTCTAGAGTGGAAATAACATGTTTTGTTTTTTCCTCTTACAGGTCCTCGGGGGTGACAACCTGACAAGAGGAGTAAAACTTGGGAGGTTTTTCACCTCGGGAAAGATGCATGTGTTATATTAACTTCAGGCACAGCTCTGAAAATGGATGACCCTCACTTTTTACTACTCCTGAGACGTAACTTAAGCCTTAAATTTGTGGGGTTAATATCTCAGCTGGAGCTCCCCAGAAGCTGCATAAAAACGGAGGGACCAACATCTTCTGTGCAGGTCGAGCTGCATTTAAAAGAGAAAGTCATATTTTGCAAGCTGACCCAAAATCTCATTCTTTTTGCCTTGTCAGTCAAGGTTTACCTTAGTAACTCTGGATTTTTCTAGTCCTACACAATAGTTTTTCTTCTGAGTATGCACCTGGGCTGAATTTTTCAAGACTGATGGATATTTTTCTTGTGGGAATTCTTCCATGTGTATCAAACACATGGAATTAATTAGTGTGGATTACTGCTGTAGTTGCCTTCTTTTACAGCAAAAAGAGGTTTTTTAACTTTCCACTCTTAGTTAACATCCAAAATATTTCAGTGTGTAAACTATTGCCCCCTTTAGAAATATGGCTGTATATTTCAGAAAACCTGAGCACAGGTTAACCTCAGCTGCTTTTGGTTACAGATATTTTTCAGTTTGAATACAGGGAGAGAACCCAGCTAAAGTAAAAAGACATCCTGCACTCATAACTTCTATTAATCTTTGCTTCTGCTGATAAAGAAATCAGGGCAAAAGCAACCTGTGGATGGTGGTGCAGGGAATGCTAATGATATATTCTTATGGGAAGGTGTGGGATTCCCATGGCTTGAACTGTTTCCAAATTCAGCCTGCAGACACTCATTTGATTCTTTGATCTGCAGATTGTTTTCTCCACCTGCCCACCTGAGACATTTTGCTTATACAACTCTGATTGCATTAAACACTCAGGGTGTACAGGCTTTTAATAGCAGAGATTTTTAAATTCCCCCCTGGGCTTATAAAGTTTTTTTGATAATGTGTCAGAAAGCGTTTGGTGAAACTAAAAGATGTTTCAAAGCTTGTTTGGTCAGTTCTGCTTCTGGCCTAAGTGCCCAAAATTTTGGGTGACCTTTCTAAAAAGTCTCCCAGCCAAAAGTCTTGCATGTTCAAGCAATGAGCTGGGGCTGTGGTTTGACATCTCTTGCTGTAGCTGGAAAACAAAATACAACTTCTGTCAGCACAGCACTTGAGAGCACGCTGCAATGTGACTACATGTGAATATGAATACCAATCACTACCCATATTGTGAACCAAATTTTGCCATCTGGTGCAGCTACACCACTTTGCTGAACTGAATAGGGGAGAGAGTGTGTGTGTCAGACAAAAGAAGGAGCACTAATTAATATTCATTAACACTCATTGCTTCTTCTTCTGCGTGTTGTTTGCAAATGGATTGTGAAATTCACCACTAAGGGTTATTCACAAACATTCATTAATTTCTGTGTGAAATTTTCTCTTTCATGTCTAGTGCACAAAGACTTTGCTATAAATATTCATAATTCAGGATGTGTGGACTGGTTGCATAAGTCATATGATGTTACTTCTGCTTTCTTCTGGTTAATTTATGTAAACAGCAAGTACAAGAAGAATGGCAAATTTCAAATGTTAAGACTAAATGTGGAACTCAGGATTAGCAAGTGGGAAATAGGATTTTTTCCTTGCAAACATGTATTGAAAGAGACAGAACAGAATTTTCAAGAGCGTACAAGTAATTTGGAGTATATTTCTAAGAATATCAATAGGCCCTGTCCTAAGTTTCTTATGGGATTTTGAAAATGAGTTTAAATGTTTGTGGGAGGGAATATATAATACCTGGTTTTGAAAATAAGCCTCTGATTTATTTTTTTTCCTGAAATGTAGCTCTGGAAGAAAAGCTGGGGTTAAAATTAAGGAAAACTGGAAAGTTATATAGTTATAACAGTAGGGAAATTATTGGGGTAAGTGTGGGTATTCCCTAGATGGAATATGGTGGGATTTTTTAGCTGATTAGCCACAGAGAAACTGTCAACTATGGGAGGTAAAGGAAGCCAGCAATAATGGTAAAATCACTCTCTTCAAAGTAACACTGACATGGACACATGTTCTCAAAGTTATGGATCTGAATCCCAAAATCACCTCAGATGTAATACTGACCTGGACGTCCACCCCAAAATTACTCGAATGTAATACTGACATGGATCTCCATCCCAAAATTACTCAAATGTGGTTCTGACATGGATCTCCATCCCAAAATTACTCAAATGTGGTTCTGACATGGATCTCCATCCCAAAATTACCTGACTCCAAGGTACAGCCACTCCTCACTGACCATGATGAATGGCTGGAGTCAGTCAAGCTGCACCCAAATAGGAAGAAATAATAAAAAAGTAAGTTAAGAATGAAGTCCCAGAAAGGCTTCTGAGGTCAGTGGACAGGCTGAACCTTTTTCCTCACCCATGGGGACACCTTCTGTGTGAGAAGCACAGTGCAAGCTCCTTAAAGGTTGTCCCAAAGTGGCTTTTGCTGGGGATTGCAGCTCAGCTGTGTATTGCTTTGGACACATTTTTGGAGTCAGATATCACCAGCAATCCTCAAACCTTAACCTGTCACAATTTTATTGACAAGGAGTTCCATGAATTGTCAGGATAAATCCTTCCTGGGCACAGGCAGTTGCTGGCAGTGGGGAACACACTCAGAAAAAGGTGTGGAGAGCTAGAAAGGGTCTCTCTGTACCCTGCTAAATTAAATATAAAATAATATAGAATATAAATATAAAATATAAAATAATATATATAAAATATAAAATAATATAAAATAACCTGTTCAATAAATCCTGGAGATACCAGCAAAGCCATTCAAATTCTCTGTGTGCTTTCTTTAAATGTCAGGGCTGAGAGCTTTCATCCAGAGAATAGAAGATGTGGATATGGATAAAGAAACACAGCCCAGGTGTTTCCCATCCTTGGTAACCAACCTGCTGGAGGCTACCAGGGCAAAGGAAGGTGCATAATTCACCTCTTTACATTCTCTTCAGTGTCCTAGAAGAAACTTTTAGTTACAGGCAACAAAAATCCAATTTCATTTTAATATTTTGAAACTACATAAAATTTGTTTTGTTGTGGTGATGTTGGATTTTTGGTTTGGTTTAAGTGTTGGGTTTTGCTTGTTTATTTTTGTTGTTTATTTTCATTTTTTATTTTGTGTTTTGAGGTTTTTTAAAAAAATATATTGTCACCAATTCAGGTGATGAGTTAAAAAAATTGTCTGTGTAACCCTTTTTAAATCTTTGGTTTTGTTCTTCTAGACAGTGTTTTGTCAATTTGCTACATTGTGTAAGATTTGGCAAAAATTTTAGCTCACAATAATTTCTCCTAGAGGGTTGTCATCACTTTTTAAAGCAAGCAAGCAAACAAAGAAACAAACAACATAAAAAAAAAAAACCCAAACAACAAAAACAACGACAAAAAAAACCCCAAATATTTTCTCATCTCATACTATTATAAGTTTGGAAGTTATGATTCCTTTAGTTCTTGTGTATAGTTGCCAGGATTGCTTTGGGTTTTTTCCTCCTCATCATATTAGTTTAAGAATATTTTCATTGTTGTACTACAACTACTACTTCTGCTACTACTATATACTAATATTATTATAATGCAAAAATATAATAACAATAATAATAATAATAATAATAATAATATAGAATGCCTTTCTGGTTTGAGCTGACAGATATCTGTAATCTGTATATTTTCCCCTGGAGGGGCTTTGTAGGACCCAATCCATAATTTCCAGAAAATTTATGCAGAAGTACAAAGGATGAGGGCAGGAATGCATTGCTGATTGCTGTAATGCACAGAAATTATTATATTACTTCTATTTTGATATGCTTTGTATTTTTTATATAATTTCATGGTGAAAATAAAAGCTCTGGATTGTAAAACTATCTAAAAGGAAAGGTGTGGCAACAGAAGAAAAACAGCAAAGCCAAGGTTTTTTGTGATGTGATCAACAAACCAATTATCTGAGGATATTGATGAAGATAATATCACAGAATGCATGAGGCAAGATTTGGACAAGAGGTTTTTTTATTACATTTGAATTTCTTGTACGTTTTCCCAACACTTGGTGATGCTGCCTGTCCTATATTGCCCATTAACCTATTTCCACAGAAATTTAAGTATTTTAACTAAGCAGATGTATTGCTCTGCTGTTTTAAGGAGGTCCAAATGCTTTTTTAAAATATTGTTTGGTTTGGGTTTTTTTTGAGCTTTTTATGTTTTATGCTGACAAGACTTTTCAACTAATTGCTCCTTTCTATCAATATGACTATATTTTTAATTTGATGGGGATTTTTAAACACATTTCTATGCATGAGTACATATTAATGATCACGTTACTGGGTTGGTTACACTTTTACAAATAGCCCCAAATTGAGTGGCACTATGCTAAGATTAATTGCAGAGTAGGCACAAGAAGTTATTGTTTGTATTTCTGAACAATTTTTCTTAAAATTTTGGTATTTTTCCTTGTTTCTTTTCCCAGTGCAAATTGTAAGTTGAGCTGTAATGTTTGAATGCATGTTGAAAGAAAAAGATATTGCTATTCCAGTTTGAAATGCCAACCTTTGCCAGCAAACCCAAGAGATGAAATAATGACTCCAAATTCTCAAACATTGTCTGGAAAAAATAGCAATAGTTTTAGCTTAGAAAAAGAACTAATTCTGGTACAAAAATCATTAACCCAGAAAATTTACATGCACGATGAAAACAAAATAATGAAAATTATTATTTTGCCACAGTAATAAAAAAATATTTTTGGTGCAGAACTCAGGAAGTTCATAGTTTTAATTATGGAGAGCTATAGAAGAAACACGGATGTGATCCATTCTACTTATTTGTTCCAAGAAAACTAGCAGATTCAGATGAGGAAATTATTTATTTTCAGGAAGAAACAATTCCACGGGGACACTGAAGTAGAGCAAACTCAAGAAAGGTGATTTGTTTGCAGTGCTTGAGTGGGGTTGTGCTCTGAAACAGCAAGGGAAAGGTGAAAGGAGAATAGATTTGTTTATAGATTGCTGGAGTGTCAATCAGCTTTATTCTGCCTTGATATCTTGCTGCATAAAGGGAACATAACTTTGAGGACAACTAAGATAATTAAGAGTCAGATGCTCCTATGGTTCACGAAATTGACTTGTTCAATAAGGATTTAAAGACCTGCAAATGAACCCTAGGGTAATAAGGACAGCAAAACAAAACTTTTAACTCTATAGCCAAATTATAAATATTATTTAGATTTTTGTATCTCTTCATTCGATTGTTCTCTTGGAGCAGGAAACCCCTCTGTCTGCATGAATTTAATTTCTGAAATCAGAAATATGCAGGCAATATAAATGTTTTTGCATGAGCCAGACTGTAGGTTTTGATTTTGAAGTTGCAAAACTACTGGCTTATGTGGCTGAGAATTTTGATTTCTGTTGCAGAAACAAAGTAGGCGTTTTTTGTGTGTGTGTTGTGTTTGTTTCTTTGTTTAGTTTCATCTTTATCTTTTGTTGTTTTTTTTTTTTCAAATGGACAAGACGGGGATTGGGCACATCTTGGACTTGATAGTCTTGGATATATTTTTGCAACCTAAATAAATGATTCTGTGACTCTGTGGTTCTATGTGATATCTGCATCATCACATATATATATATAAAATTTCTATCTATCTATCTATCTATCTATTTATCTATCTATCATCTATCTATGTATATCTATACCTCTATCTATATGTCTCTATCTATATCTATATCATCTATATCTATCTATCTATATCTATATCTATATCTATATCTATATATATATCTATATATCTATATATATCTATATCTATATCTATATCTATATCTAATCTATATCTATATCTGTATCTATTTATATCCATATCTATATCTACATTTGTCTATCTATCTATCTATGTTTATCTATATAATCTATATCTATATTGGTATTTCTGATTCCACTGCCAGTCTCTTTTTATATTGCTACATGACATGACAGGGCAGCTGTATAAAGAATTTTTCTCCAAATTTGCCTCCAAATCTCTGGAAAGTTTTTCTGTGTTTGACACCACTGACCCTTAATGCCCTGCAAAACCCAGCAGTAGCTCACACCTCTAGATTCTGCCTTATTTGCTAGATTTAGGGGTTCTTTTCTGTCTATTTTAATCAGTTAGACAAACCTAACTGTATATCATAACTCTGATGTTACGACTTGTCTCCTGTAATAACTATACATGTCCTATATTTTTTGTACAATCTCTGGTCCTACTGCTATAATTTGATATTAATAAATGAGGGATACTTAATATTATTTATATAAAACATGCTTGTCTGTTTTGCTTCTAAAACTGGATTGTCACCATGACCAGAGACCATTTTCTGTGCTCCATCCAAGGTGAAATACACATATTTCGGCAATTGCCAATGACTTGCCAATAAATTCTTTATTGGGAATACCTCTCACATGTAAGAACTTCCTCAAAAATTATCTTTTATCAGTGCTATTAGAGACAAGAGTTTTGGCAGCATGGTAGGGCTGTCTGCAGAAGTTTGAGAAATAGATTTTCAATCAAATGAGTGACAGGGCTGTGTTTTTGTAGCAGGGGGAATGAGTGAAGGTCCCTCTTGAGCAACCAACCTCTGAGGAATATTCAGGAAAATATTCTGCATTTTTAAACTCATGGAGAACTTTCTACAAAAAAAAAAAAGAAAAAGAGAAAAAGAGAAAGAATGTACAGAAAACTGCTTTTAAACTGAGAATGTTTCTGAATGATAAGGAAATTAAGTGAGGAAAATGTAGGTAGTATTCCTGGTTTTGTTTTATTAGAGCTTTTAATGATACCTTAAGTAAAATAATCCTGTAAAAACGTCTGTTTTATTTACTTCTCGTGATTAACATGTAGCTCTTATCTGTGCCCAAGGAGCCAAATGGGGAAATAAAACAAAGGATGGTCTTGGGAAAGCACTGTGGCTCACTGAATAGTGCTAAGGGAAATTGTAATGAGAAAACATTATATTTATAGCAGAATTTACATGGCTAATCTGGCAAATTCTTCTCTACTTGAAGCAGCTCCTGAAAGCACTCCCTCCAGCAGCCTTTGAATAACTCCACTATTTCTGCAGGGCAAATTTCTGTCAATACTCACACAATTTTCTGAAGCACCTTCACAATATCAGTCTGTGAGAGGGGAAACTGGAGGGTTTGGATTTTTGGAACAAAAACACTTGGCAGAAAATAAAATAGTGTATATATACACCTGAAGTTTGAATTAATTGCTGACTTCCTAGATGGAGAAATGTGTCATTTTCCAATTGCTCCTGAATTTTCTGGCTATGTATTAACCTTCAGAATTTCTAAACTGTTTTTTCCTTTCTTAATCAAACTGGTTCCGTCCCAGGAATCCTCCACTTTTTGATGTCTTTCAGTGAGGTCGAGTGAGTCAAATCATCCCAAATGTTAAGACTTTTGAGTTTCCCGTTAATGAAAGACCTCTTCATTGATTTTTTTGGATGATTATCTTCCTGCTACAGTTTATTCTTCAATAGAAATAATGTTGCTTTCCTACCACATAAGATTGTTTTTAAGGCTTTTTGGTAAAATTTTACAGGAACAAAACAAACAAACAACAAAACCAAAACCAAAATCTAAAAACAAAAACAGAACAAAAAACCCCCACAAACAAACAAACAAACAAAAAAAAACCAAAACCAAACCAAACAAAGCAAAATACAACAACAAAACCTCAAACAAACAAACAAACAAATACCCCAAAACCAAACAACCAACCAAAAAAAATTTGAAAAAACATATGATTTCTATTATTGAAAGAGTTCTTCCTCCTCCTGTGCTGCCATTTTCATTTCCTGAACTCCCTCCAGTGTTAGAGTTTTAGAGAAAAAGCCAGAACAATCAGAGTCAAAGTATAATATTGGTTTTCCTGTTTGCATGGATTACACTTATTAGTTCTGCATGTGGCTCTCACCTTCATTCATCACATTCCCCATGTGAAGAAAGGTCTGAACCCATTTTAGCAGCAATTATTGGGTGTACCAGCATATTTTTGAATTTTCAAATTCTAATTTTTAAAGTAATTGTTTTCATGGCTTTCATATGTTTTCCTTTTTGGGTTTTTTTTTTTTTGGGTTAAAAATATTTTTCTTATAAAAGTCTATCTCACAAAATTAAGGTATTCTTTTTTTTTCATGATTTATCATCACAGTATAAACATCCACCTCCCATATTTTAAATCTAGAAGTGATTTAAAATTTGCTTTTAAATTTTAAAAGTATTTTAAAATACTTTTAAAAGACTTTAAAAGTCTTTTAAAAGACTATCTCAGGAAGGCAAAAAAGGAATATAATGAAAACCTTTCACCACTGCTGTGGAGACTGAACTATCTATAGTTTGCTGTTTTCTTACACTCATTAGCAAATATTCACAATTCTCAGTTACTTTTCATTACCAAGTAGGATGAATCTAAAACCAGAAACCTGTTCCTGCCAATGGCCGAATTATCTCTCCATGACTAAATTTACATCTCATGTTGAATTCTTCACCTGCAGAAAAAAGAAAATCTTCATTTTTGATTTTATACCAGTGCCTTCTTCCATTTTACCTCAAGGTATCCAGTAGGAAAACAACATAATGTACTTTAAAAATTAATTATGAGGTATCAGGACCCTTGAGAGCTGCTGCCGTTCATGGCTTATTTCACCTAATCTGTTGAATTTATAGCACTTAATTTGTTAATCTTTAGGCTTATTTATTCTATTTAATATTCTGAATTTAAAGCTGGACCTGATATTCCTTGATTAAAAATATTTGACTCAGATTCCCAGTATTAAGAAATTGCTGAAACATTTTATTGTTGCTGTTTCATAGACATTGAAATCTATCCAGTCAAGGGCTGGATATTACAATTCCTTGTAATATTTATGACTCTTGGGAACTCTTGTATCCACATTTCCTATAACTGTGCTTTGATGAAAGCAGAAAGTTATAGAGTTACATGTCAGGAGATGCTTTTAGCTCTGACACTGCAGTACAAATTATCACATAATGCTACGTTGAACGAGACTTTTCAAAAATAGGACAGCTCCAGCAGTAGAAGAGGAAATGTGTGATTTGCAGGAAAATGGTAAAAAAATTATTCTTTCACTGCCTGAGAAGGGGGAAAAAAAGAGACTGTGAGAATATTCGAGATATCAGCAAGGCACTGACTCAGTGGAAGGTAATATCAAAGTATTTTATGTGTAAAAATTAGTGTCATATCATTGTTAGTTCATTGCACAGATAGCTAAATTATTTTATCTTTTAGAAACCAGCCTTTAAAATCCTCATGCAGGTAAAGACATCAGAAATTACCCACATTATTTTTCCACCAAGCATTTCACTCAGCTGCTTGTCAGCTGCAAGGAATTCCAGAAGAAAAAACCAACTAACTAACCAACCAACCAACCAAAAAAACCAAAACCAAAACCAAAACCAAAACAAAAACTCCCAAAACAAAAACAATACTCCCAAAACAAAACAAAACAAAAACAAAATGCCCAAAACAAAACAAAACAAAAAAACAAAACAAAGAAACAAACAGACAAAAAACAGCAACAGAAATCCCAAACCCCCTTCAGCCCATTAGGAATACATTAAATTATTTGCAATTTTCTTCATGATTACCATAAGATGCTAATGTGGATATATTTTCTGTTCATGTCAGAGATTTTTTGCAGGTGAACAGACCAGTGGGATTTTTCTTTTTTAACTTTAAACATTCTCTGATGCTCAGGAGTGGTTTACACAGCTCTGACCATACCAGTGATCACAAACACTGTGAGATGTAGCCTTCCACACCTTTTCCATCTCAGCTGCTTGCAGATCTACACCTGATTTGTAAGAAAACTGCAGAATGTATGAACCAATTAGACACAGAATCACGAGGAGGTCAAAGTGATGCAGAACTCTGACAGGGAAGGTGTCAGGTGCCTCACAGGTTGGTCTACCTGCAGATAAGGAAAGGGAGAAGACAAAAGGTTAAATCACATTTGAGTTCAGATAATAAAGGAAGCAGATTTCTCATTAAATTTAGTTAATTTGGTAGAGGAGGAGCACCCTGCAGCTGCTGGGCTTTGATGACTGAAAGCATTTCAGACGGGACCAAAATGTGTGTTTTTAATGTTGTCTTGTAAAATTCCCTTTCATTCAAATGGTTTCAAGTCCTGTGGCCTGCACAGAGGCATTTTCCCTCAGCTAGATAATTTTGACTTTATGGGCAGAAATTACAGAGTGGGAAATGCCTCACTCAGCAGATAACAGGTTGCAGACACCAGAATTTTTGAGTCCATGCAAGAGCTGCCATGTGGTGGAGAAAGTTAATTCCTACTTTAGCAGCACCAGATCACCATTTTGTAAACATACTTAGCTGGTGTTTGGTGGAATTTCCCAAATAATCAGGTAAAGCACAATCTTGCTTGTTCCCTTCAATTTTGCATCCAGAGATTCTGGTTTGCTGCTCTCAGCTGAGGAGAATTTTCCCTGTGGTGTGATGGTTGCAACAAAGAAAAAAGTTTGATCTTTGTTATATTAGTGTGAATCTTACAGAGTTGGCTTCAGTGCTGTGAATCACTCTTTCACTTTGAGTAAGAAATCTGTCTTGTGGGTGGCAAAATAAATTTGTTTCCTGCTCTGATTGGCTCATCCCCTTGGCTGGCTGACAGCTCTCCCTATCGTGACACGTTGTGGGTTGATCCAAAAACTCACTGAGGAGATTCATGTGATGAGAATATAAATCCATCAGAGCTTGTTGTCATCCATAACAACCCTGTATTCCAGATTAAAACTGTTATTTTTATCTAAGTTTATCATTCCTTAGGAGAAATTGTGTTCAGTACAGGCACAGGATTACCCATGGAGTTCCAATCTGCAGGCAATTTAAAGATGTATATTTCTAGATATTTAAACAACGGCTATGCCCACTCTTTCTTAAACTTAAATTATTAATTTGCCTTATGATTATAACTCATTTCAGTGTGTACATTGTCAAATTCACCCAGCTGTGCCACATCTGCAACCTCTGAGAGCCACTCAGTGCATCCTCTGGGCCTTGCATGTGCAGCAGTTTCTACCACAGTTAAATTAAATATAACCACCATTTTTCATCCCATAGTTGGGATTTCATTTTTATATCCTGTCTCTCAATAAAAAAAAAAAAAAAGACCTCTGAAACTTACTGAATTTCATTATAGACAATATTGTAAAACTGTTTAAATCTTTGTCAATTTATAAAATCATGAAGACGGGTGGTTTATTTTGAAATTATTTTTGAGAGCATTCTTCCCCTGCACTGAAAAATAGAATTTAGGTATTTTAATATCATTTGGAGTGCACCAAAATTTCAGATAAGTTTAAAACCTGTATTAAAAATTGAAGTTAGTTCCTGTCAATCACAACTTTCACTGGATAATCCATAATTCTAAATGAAAATCCAAATTGTACCCTAGATTTGTCTCTGGCAGCAGAAATATGTCTGAGAAAAGATTCAGGAAAAGCCTATTGTACTACAGAAATTTTTCTTATATCTACAGAGCTGTGCCTGCACTAAGTGCACAAATGAAATAATTGTTAAGGAATTTTAAAATATTTTCTTGTTGAGAGAAGCCTTTTATTCCTCAAGCCCCTGGTCAAGATGTTTAAACAGTTCCAAGTTTTTGTGATACTTTAATAACATCTGTAAAAATTCTCCTCCTTCACTTGTGGTCTCAAACTTTGCATCTTTAGCACTTTAGAAATTAAATCTTGTAATGTTTGCTGTACTAAATGATGACAGTCTAGGAGCTCAAGCATACAAATCTCAGTTATTTTAAAGAGAGGAAAAACCCTTACAGTCACTCTGCTGTAAAAAACTGGTAAAGCTTTTTTTTTCCTCTCTCAAAATAAATGCATATTTGTGTGGTTTTTTATTTATTTATTTATTCATTGGGCTGAGGGGAATGGTAGGATATCCATGTCACAAAAATTAATGATTTATTAAGGTTTCCTGTTTAGCGGGGGTTTTTTGGTTGTGGGGTTTTTTGTTGATTTTTTTGGGGGAGTTTTTGGAGGCTTTGTTGGGGTTTTTTGTTGCTGTTCGGGGGATTTTCTTGGGTTTTTTTGTTTGTTTTGTTTTGTTGATTGGGGATTTTTGTTTTGGTGGTTTTGGTTTGATTTTCTTTTGGTACATAGGTAGAAAAATGTCTCCTTTTCCAGAAGCACAAATATTGAAACATTTTTACTTTTTCAGAAAAGGTTAGAACTATCCTACGGTTTGCCTTCAGCTCATCCTGCCAAAATTGCTTTCCACTTCAGAAGGCTGGATTGATATTTGCTCAGATTTAAATCCCTCCCACACACTTTCCTTGCTCTGTCTCCTGGACCTTGGTGGAGTGAATAATCGTGGTTCTGATGAATCTGTTTTAAAAGTGTTCATCCCAGTGCTTGATGGACAAACACAGCAGCCACTCACATAATCTGCACAAAGGGCTTTCCCAGATGAAATTCTGCTCAAGTCCAGGGATCAAATACATCATCTGAAGCATAAAAACAGATAGAGAGGCTGCCAGTGCTTTGTGTTTGTTTGAAACAAAAAATACTAACCCGTGGGCTGCACTGGAGTGTTGCTGGTGTCCCTCAATTGTAATAATTTCCTTAGTGACAAATTCTGGTGGCTGAGGAAAGGGAAACAGATTGTAATAAACACGAGATGTGGGAGTCTGCTGGTGTGACTTAAATGAGTCTGTCAGCTCGTTTGCTCTTTAAATGCTATTGCTCGTCTGAGGTTTTTTTTTAAATCATGCAAAAGCGTCAAAGTTTGCGCTTCAGGAATTCCACCAAATTGAATTCTGCAGGGTCACGGAATTTCAGAATCATTTACAGCCAAAATGATGTCTCATCTGTCAATTTGAACTTTTGTCAGCATGGATCATCCAATGGTTGATGTCAATCATGTATACAACATTTTTTAACCTGGGCTCAACATTCCTAAGAGATTCTGTTCTGCTGAACAGGAGTTGTTGCACGTTGCCTACATATCTATATCTTTTTAAGCTTACAACATAACAAGATTGTACTTTTCTGCTACAAAAAGCTTCATAACAGAAGTTTCCATGCATTTGTGAAATATGTTTAACATTTCAGGGAAAAGAAAGTGAAGTGTGATGTGTTTCTCTACTCCTTCCCCTTTTATCTGCTGGGTTCTCAAGCAAATATTCACAGCTGACTTGGAATCCTTCTCTTGCTAATAAAAGACAGAGTCAGTACTAACCCAGCTTTCCCAAAAACTTCAACCACAGCTCCAGTTTTATCTGTATTTGGGAAGAATGAACTGGAGAGTCTCTCTTGGTTACTTTAAGTAACTTGGGTTTTTACCAATTATACTGTTTGTGAAGAAAGTAGATATTAGCAAATCGGAAAGAATAAAATTATCAGTGTTCCATATATTTTCTGTTAGGCCTTATCCATGAACACACTGTGGGTGTGTGAATATTATCAGCCCTGTAAAAGTAGAGATATTTTAAAATATTTCTCTGATCAGTTGTGAGGATCTCAAACCAGGCTGTCCTTGGTGTCTCTTCCAATCTGAGATTTTCCTCTTGGAAGATTCTCCTCTTCCCTCAGCAATTCTTCACATCTATTTTATTTTTCTCTCCTCTTCATTACCAACAGATTAAATGAGATGTACTTGATCTTCTGTCTTCCATCTCATCCTGTTCCTTTAGATTATAAAGGCACAGGACACTTTCCTATGTAATTTTCAAGCTCATAAAAATCTCATTAGGCAACACCAGGCGTGCTTAGATTGAGCATCCAACATTAGTTTTCTTTTTTTTTTTCTGTCTTATTCAACATTACATGTTTTCTTTGTGGGTGAGTATGTGAAACAGGCAACATTAGCTGACTTTACGCTGATTTTTTACTTAAAATCTTCTTTCCTTACATGTGTATTTTGCCATGGTCATTGAGCTGGTCCTGCTGTATTCATCTATGTGCTATAAAACTTTGAAAAACACTGTGTGCAAGTTTTTCTCAATTTTGGCTTCTGTTGATGTACAGATTATCGTGATTTTTAGGACGAGAAAGTCCCAGAATCCCTGCCTGATTCAGGTTCTGTGGTTTGTGTCATTCCACAACTGGGCTTTTTTAGAGAAGTAATATTTGCCAAAAATAAATAGAAATAGCCAAAGACAGGTGTGGAGAGACACCTCAGCCCTCAGTGCTGGGGACCACAAATCATCCCTGTGCCTTCCCACACGATTCTGCAAGAGACCTGAACATTTTGAGTAAATCTGAACAGACTTTCTTTTTCCCCTCCAAATACAATGCCTTGTGGACTCACAGCCAGCCAGCTTGTCTCTCATCCTCTTGTTTCAGAATTATTGATTCCATCCTGCCTTCATCTAACACAAAGCTCTCAAAGCACTAAACTGGAAGGATGAAAGAGAGCAAATCTGAGGTGAAAGATACTAAAGGAGAAAGTAAGTGTTGAGGATGAATAGTCTTTTTCTGTATTTTTCTCCCCCCACATCAGACACATAGATTAAATGGTCACTTTACTACTCACTATGCAAAGGTTTCATCTCCCCCTGCTAATGAGCTTCTGCAGCTCATAAGATATTCTAGATATTGCTTGTTTGGGCATTACTTTTGGACATAACATCAAAAACTTAGTAGGTGTTCGTAATTGGAGTTTATTATCATTAGTCACCAGTACTTTAAACACAGATTTCAGTGTCCTTCATAAAGTTTAAGTCTGTTTTGACCTTCTGTGTGTCTCCTTTATGTTTGAAATCAGTGTTCTGTAGTCTAAATAGTATGAATGCTTCTTTTTGTGCTGTCTTTCCATTTTTACCATTACATCTACAGTTTATCCTGTGGTATTTGGTCTACCAGTGGTGCAAAATTTTTAGTATGAGGAACACACATACAGAGACGTTGTGGATGTGTTTATGGAATGAGAAGAAACGGAGTATTTCTGAAAAAAACTTATTTGTATTTCTCAAAACTGGGTGGCAAAGAGAAAATGGAAGCCCAAATACTGTAAGAACATTAAGTGGTCTGAAAATTGTTATCTGGTTAATTAAAAAATTTTAAATTTAAAGGGGGTGGGCAGGAATAAAAGAATAATGACACTTTCAGGATTATTTACATCCATTTATGTATTCCAGAGTTAGTAATCATCCAGCAGTAAGCAGCATTTGCTGCAGTCACCTGATTTTAGCCCTGTGCCATTCCCACTAATTACATTTCCTCTGAATACAAAAGATTTAAAAATTTTAAAAGGTTTGGTGATGACACCAAGCTATGAGAACTGTCAGAGGATGGAGCATTTCTCCCATTAAAAAAAAACCTGAGTGGGTTGGGGTTTTTCAGCCTGGAGAAAAAAGCTTCAGGGGAAACATTTTAGTGGTCCTTGAATGTAGAAATATGGAGAGAGACTTTTTGCCATGGCCTGGAGTCTCAGGACAAAGGACAATGGTTTTAAACTGAGAGAGGTTAGGTTTGGACTGGAGAAATAAAAGTTTTATGATGGGAGTGGTGAAACTCTGAGGAGTTGTGGCTTCCACATCACCACAGTTTTTAAAGGTTTGTTGGATGCTACTTGAGCAACCTGACCCAGAAAAATTGTCTCTGCCCATGACAGGGAGGTTTGGACTAGAGGGGCTTGGAAGGTTTTCCCAGCCCAAATTTTTTATGATTCTGTGATATCTCCAAAATAAGGGATTAGAGGATGCAGAATATTTTTCTGTTATAAAGGAACTTTGGGCATGATTTTTTTAAACAGTAGTAAGGCAATTATTTTCATCAAGATTTCCAGCTAACCTAGGAGTCAATCCTCTGTTAAGAGGATATGCATCTTGATGGAATTCGAGGTATTTCTGTAGGAAAAGAGAGAGCTTAATCCTAGAAGATAATCAAATACCTTTTTATGATCCCTGAAAAAAAAATTGTTTCGTCCTTCCGAAGCTCATCCGCAAGATTTTATTTCTGAATCCATTTTAATTATTTAGAGGTTCCACAGACACATACATGCATACAGAGATACACATACAGACACAGAGACAATATTCCTCACTTACTCTTCTCACCCCAAGCAACTCTCTTGTCCAAACCCAAAATCCCAAAATCTTTAGGCCTCAGTAAAGCAATATATTGATTTCAATAAATTACACATAAGATGTTGGGATGAAATATTTTTGTAAAGATTATAGGAAAAATTGTCTTGATAATTCCTCCCTACCTACTGTGTGTGTACTGATTTCCAGTCACTGATTATATTATCTCTAATTGCCCAGGTGTGCAGAACGGTCAATTTTCCTTATATTGCTGACTCACTTTTTTCCTGATTAACCACATCAGGATGATGTCTTCAGATGAGATTCCTTATTTCCTCCACCTTCTATGTTGTGGTTATTAAACGTGACAAAAGGAGCTGGAAAAATTTCCCTTCCACCAGAACAGAGAGGAGACTAATGTGTTTAAAATTTCATATTTGGGCTGGGGATGTGACAAGCGCTGTGAATTGAAGATAGGATGCCTGTAAATGGTTTTGACAATGTTGGAGAGAACTAAAAGCTCTAAACATTTGGAAAAAGCCAAACAACAGCATGCTAAGATAAGTAATGCTGCTGCTCTCCTCAGAGGTTTGATTTCTCCTTGTTGTTCTTGTTGTTGTTGCTGTAACTAATAGTTAAGCTTTTTTCCTCCCCACTTCCCATCCCTTTTCAGAGTGTTTGATTATGTTTCAGCTACAACACACAGCACGTATTTGTCTTTTAAAAGTACTTTCAAAAGAGAAAAGCAGCTTTTCCTGGAAGATTTGGCTCAGGTTACACCAGTTTAATGGTGGAAAATGAATATTCTGACTCCATGCTGGACATTTCCTTGGTGGCAACACCAGAACATAATGGAAAGAGAACGTGGAGCAGAGCAGGTGGTACAGAGAAGTTTAATTTTGGTCTGCTTTGTCTTCAGTAATTACAGCATCAAAGAATTCACCGGTTTTGACCTTCCTCACAGAAGAGGAAAATCCCTGCTCCGAGTTCTGGACTCTCAGCTCTGCCACCTGAGAGCAGCAGCTACATCTGGTTTGTATTTGTCTTTTGGAAAATCAGTAACCACTACTGGTGAAGAAATGCCAGCAGTTATCCTGCTGTAGAGCATAAACTGACTGCCAGGGAGAGATTAAGAAGTTTCCTTCCTAGTTGTGTGAGACTGCAATGTCTTGTAACTTTGCATTTTTTGGTGTTTGCCATCATGGAGACAAAGATATCTTTTGTTATTTTCCTGTTAAAAATGTCTGGGACACTTCCCTTGAATCCTCTGCACCGCTTGGTTAGAGGTTCTGACAGCTGAAGAAACCTGTCCAGTTTGATCAGATCAGTAATAACAGATTTCAAAATAGATTTAAGGTTCCTAGGGCATCTAATTCAGGTAACAATACAAAATTGTCAAAAGCTCCAAGTCATCACGAGCACTCAGATCTCCCATTAAAAAAAAAACCACCAAAACCCTAATAACTCTATCTATCCCCCACATACCACTAATATAAATCCAACTCTGGAAATAATATTGACTGACAGCTCTAGGCAGCAGCAAAATACATTCTGTGTTCTATCAGAAACTTCTGGAAGGACAAGCTGAATGGTGGAGACTCATTTACCAGTTTGACCTCAATTCTGTTGGCCAGCTTAGGTGATATATTTCTGAGAGTTAAGTGTTTTTCCATCTTGCCTGATAAAAACTATAGCAGTAATAACAATACTTTCCAGCACATTATTCTTGATGCTTTCATTTCTGCACTTGGGAAAAATCACTATTTGTTTCTCCGACTTTGAAAATAATTCTGCTGTTTGTTCACATTCAAAAGGAGCTTTAGAAACACTTTTCAAGTGTTAATGTGCCAGAGAATGATTCACTAGGCTTTCTGTAAGGAAAACAAGAATTTCCAAAACAGTGTGTTATCCAATTTTACAGTTTGGGTTTGTTCCTTCACTTTTATATAAACAAAGTCTTTTAAATCCCAGTCTTGCTGATAAACCAGGAGTATTAAGCAATGTGGTTTTTTGGGCCTCTTCTAAACCATGGCAATGGATCAGGGTCAGGAGTGTCAAAATCTTTCCTTTTCCAAGGAAGGTGAAAAATGTCCATTTCAATAAATGTTGAGCTTGGATTATCACTGTTGCTTTGAAAAGAAAATTTAATTTCAGAATTGTACACAGTATTTTCCTCTGCAGTTATGGCTTTGTGTATAATTTTCTGTTCACATCTGACAAGATTTAAGTAGACATAGCTTGAATAAGTAACAATTTATCTGTCTGTTTTAAAATGCTTTAACAACAGCAACAACAATAATAATCCTTAACCTGGAATGCCATAATAAATTGTTTTCTATTGTAAAACTTAATGTAGAGGTGCTCTTGAAGAAGGTGAAGCTCACTTTCCAAAAATCATGTAAGAATTGCAAAAGATTTTATTATTATCTTTTTAGTATGTGCTGTTTCTAATGCTTTAACCTGAAAAACCTCTGACATTGAAGATATCCTCAACAAGTTAAATGGTGATTTCCCAAGAGGATAGAATAATTTAAAAAATAAAACACTGTTGCACAGCTTTTGAAGGACCTTGTGAGAAGCAGATACTTCCTATTAAAAGGTCTTGTATTCCAGATAATTAATTCACATTAACAATTTTCAAGCCTACGTATGATTTCGGGTTTTCTTTAACCTAAATTGAATATGGTATGGCTGCAAGATAAGTTATCAAATAATTAGCAGCTTTTAATGCCAAAATATTGGCTCTTTTCTGAGGTGTCCTTATGTTTTCTGTCTTGCATAAATGCATTTTAACTGTAACTTGCCAAGTCATAATATTCTGAAGGTTTTGTGATTTTAAGAGCAATGAAGATACACAGTGGAAATCTTAATGAAGGTGCAGATGGGTGTTGCAATAAATTCTAGAGCATCAGGAAGTATTTCATAGAGAATCTATGATTTTAAAGAACAGGAGAAGCAAATATGTGTGTTGGTGAGCCCCAAGGATAATCACTCTTTAAATGTTATTTGGCTTTGGCAATAATTAATGAGAATAGAGCTAACAAAGGTCATGGCTATGTGATTTCTATAGAAATCTCAGGCTTGTTTGGCCTGTTGTCTGAGCTGAACAGACATAATTCAGCTCTGATGCAAAGGCCATAATTTCTGAAAAAAAGTGGCAAGAAGCTTTAACAATAAACCCAATTCTTAGATTATACATTTAGACTCAGCCACTGATTCACATGAATTTGCTGTTTCAGAAAAGAAACCTCACTTTTTCTGTAATTTAGATCATGAAGTTTGTTGCTTGGTTTGGTAAGGATTGCCACATTCCTTTATTTTGATAAATTAAAAATCATCAGTGTTTCTGACACATACATCTCCCCATCGTAATGCTGGAAATACCTTCAGAAATTTGGGTTTCATTCCCAGACCAAGTACATTCATTGCTATTATACATCCATATCAGCCAAGTTTGGCTTCAAAAGTTCTTCTTCTGGTCTAGAGTTGACCTCCAATATATTTATGTGTTGCAGTCAAGCATCCCTTAGGGGTAATCCCTGCTCAAGGGATTTTTCACCTAATGACTCTAAAATTATCTCATGAAAAATTCTTCTGGTTTCTACTTCTTCCTTGAACACTGAATGAGTCCAGAGCTGTTTTCAGACAAATCTTTATGAATTTAGCTCAGTGTTGTTGAAATGTCCCTGGAAATACCTCTGTTTCTTTTTGACAGCACATTTTGATGTGACACAAGCCACTGGTGTAACCAAAGTTCATGACTTGGGGAGGCTGCTGTTAACAATGGCTTTTCTAATTTTCCCCTCATTTTTTTTTTATTCACAGTCCTCCTCTATCTCTGCCACTAGTTTTTCACTGTTTAATGATTCCTGCATTAATCTGCTGCTAATTTCATTAATGGTGCTTCATGTGGTTTCACATCCATTGCTCCAAACCTGGAGTGATTTAATCCACCCAATTCCTTTTGTATAGAAAATCAGGTCAGGAGAGAGGGAGAAACTGTGTTATTCTTAAACAAACTGAACTCCATTATCTTTTCTTACATCAGTGTTTCCAGTATTCTCAATTCTGCTGTAATTTGATGCCTTCATTTTTATGAATATATATTTTTAGTTTTATTATTCTTACTAACTTCCCTCCAGACTTAATGACATCATCTTTTCTTTTCCTAAACTGAAGCCAACTGCTCATCCAATTTTTATCTCTACCTAAATTATCTATTCCTTCTTACTGCATACTAGTTGCAATTTTATTTATTTTTTTCTTCTAGTCTATGTGAAGAATTTAAAGTAAATCTAAAAATACACCTTGAGAAGGCTTTATCTTCGCTTCACTTCTTGACATTCCTATTTTACTCCATTTTTATATCTCAAGTGATGGGTTTAATTTGCAAAGACTTTCTTATATTACAGCCAAGCTTTTGGTTAATTATGAAAATCAACTTGAAATACTTGTGAAATTAGTTCAGAGTGTCTTCTTTACCCTTTATTGTAACAAGACTGAAGAGAGGGTTAGTATCTTTCATGAAAAGCTCTCAAGTTTTTCAAAACTCCTTCTTATTTTTCAAAATATTCAATGTTCTAATTATAAACTATTTTCTGAGACTTTTCAAAAGTAGGTATTTCAGACTGGCAAAGTAGGAACTTTATACAAAGTATACAACAAGTTTTTTATAGCTACTACTTTATTTTTTAACTATCATAATTGCTGGGTTTGGGGTTTTTGTTTGATTTGGATCTTTTTTTAAAATTTCTGTGAAGGTTTTATGACACCTGGTCCTAAAAAGACCCTTTCAAAACAATGGTGTAACATCTGTAGAGTTTACGGGTAAATCTTTATTATATTTTTGTATGTTTTTTCAGTTTTTATTGAACTGCACAGTAATTAACTTCCCAAACATAAGCAAACCACTAATTTCTGAAATTTTCTCAGAAATATAAATGAAAGGTGAACTTACATAATGTACCAAAGATAGAAATTATATTTCTAGGAAAAAAATATTCTAATAGGACTCTCTCACATAGAGGAAACACTTTTTTCATGTGGTTCCAGATTGACCAGCAAAAACTTTATCTTTTATCTTCATGTATAATTTGTGAAAAATATTTTGTGTCTGAAACCAAACTCCACCTTTGGATGAATGGTTAAATCTGCTGTTTAACTTTTCAAAACCAGACAAGATCTGTAAATAATTTATTTATTTGTTTGAGGTTTGAATAACTGGCAACTGCACTGCAGCTCCTGTTCATTTCACTTTTACAGAGGAAAATAAAATTAATTTCCCCAAATTTTACACATTTTCTCTGTGTAAAATACATTATTTCCTTCAAGTCTATTTCTTTTGCTACCATATTGCTACCATATTGCTACATTGTGTACTAATATTCCATGTAGTTCTCCAAAGCAAAAAAATATGGCTCCAAATATTTATTTCTACCACTCAGCATAGCAGGGAACATAAATATTGCCTGTCCCTCAAAATTATTCCATTCCAATGTATTTGTATTTTTTGCTTCCCCTTTTAAATCTAATTTTCAATTCATACCATTTCTACAAGGGTAAGTATCTGAAATGCATTTTCATTGATTTATTTTTTCTTGTGTTCCTAGGTAAACTCTTTTGCAATGAAGCTGAGGAAGACGAATATTTGACAAATTTCTCCTTATTTTATTTCGATTAATAATTTATAAAAGGCATCGTGTCTTTTGAGCTGCTGAGCAAATAAACCCTCTTGCTGACAAGGATAAGATAATTGCTTTCAGAATCTCTGTTCTTGTTATTCACATGCATTTAGCAGTGTTTTCTCTAAGCTGTTGAATGAAATAGGAGATACTAATGGGATCTGTGCTCACAGTAATGTTGATGGATTTTAGACCAACATTTTTGGGTCTATCCCTGGTGCATGTGTTCCTGGGCTCTGCAAACCCACAGGGAATTAAGTCCTTTCCCTCAATATGTTGAGTATTTGTTCTCTTTTCTATTGAAAGTATTTTTATTTATTTATTTATGTATTTATTTGAAAATGTGGATTCAAGTAACTTTTGTAGGAGGTTTGGTTAAGGGTCTGCCCTTTTCATGAGTGTCTAATTAAGGTGAATTTTTGCATGCACCTTAGGAGTTCTGCTACTCCTAAGCAAAACACAAATCAATTTTATATTGTGATGAAGAACAGAAGCTCAGATAGGCTGATCAAAAAAAAAATCTGTATCCATCCACCACTGACATCTGTGTTAGTTACTCCCTCTGAACAGGGGTAAATGCTGAACATAAAATATGTTCACATATCTGTGTTGCAGATAAGTACTTAACAAGATTTTTAAAAAATACTTAATTCCATCAGGAATCATAAAAATAGCTTAAATTACAGAATTTGCCAGGTGCCTAAAAGATCTAAAATTGATTGTACCTTACAACCTGTTTAGAACTTCTGTTCCAAAGCAGAATTCTGGCCATCCCAAAGCCAGGCTATTTGCTTCCTCATGACCTGTGTTTCTGCAATTTGTTAATTTTGAATAATTATGTAATTTATTGAACAACAAACACTTACACATGGTGTCTTCATTAGATCAGTTTTCTTCAAATACATTTTTAGGTGTCAGAAGAATCCATAACTTGATGGGGAGGTTTTTTCTGCTTAAAGCTCCCTTGCTTATTTTCCAACCACGGTTTTAAACTGTGCTCTAATTATTCATTTTAAAAATACTCTTGGGGAGTCTTTGCTCAATTAGAGACCACGAGGGCTAATTGCTGTGGGTGCAGATGAAGGATCTATAGCTATGCAGAAGTGCCAAAGTGAATTCCCAGGCAGGAGCTCAGCAGGATCAGGCTGAGTCTGTGTCCAGATGATGGAGCAGTGTGTTTATCCACACAGGTGTGGGTAGATGTGAGGGAGGAAAAGGCTTTCTGAGATGCCAGGAGAGAAGTGCCAGCCTTGGAGAGAAGGTTTGGCTGTTGCCCTGTCAGATCTGAGTGTGGACAGCAGATCTCCAGGCACAGGAGTGTCCTCCTCATCCCTGAAATTCCATTCTTTTGAGCATGATGAATGCCTACCCTAACCATAGTATGCCTAGCCATGTCCATCCCAACGTTAGGCAGCTCGTTTTGAGAACTTTTACTCCTACAGTGATTTCTTTTCAACCTACCAGTCTGTAAATTTTTTTTTCTCCTTATTTTTCTCTTTGCGCGTCTCGGTAGAGCTGCCAACTCCTGCAGGATCTGATGTTAAATAACGTGGGTCTCAGCTTTCCAAAATCCAGCCTTCTCCTTCTTGTTTTCTCAGAGTGCTGCTACTCTTTCTGTTTGGATTTGGAGGCTTCAAGGGCAATAGACATTAGTTAATTAACTGTGGCTGTCTTGCTGGCAGTGCTGATATTGAGGTAACATCCCAGCACAGCTTTAACGTACACAAATAAGTCTTGGCAGCTTCCTCTAACAAGCTGGCAGAGGGTCAAAGAAACTAGCAGGGAAGAATACAAAAAAACCCCTAGGCTACAATCCAGATACTGAAGGCAATAATCATTATTATAACCTTATAAACATTAGTATCTTATGTACTACGTCGTTTCTTTATCCTGTTAATTAATTGCAAGAATTCCGTGTGTGTACGTTGTCTGGCTTGCTCAGTTGTGTGCTGCACTTTTCTCAGTGCTTCAAGATAAAAAAATAAATAATAAAAAAAAATAATGAAATTTTATTGGTGGTTAATGATAAATTCCTATTCCTCTCAAAAAGAAATACTGCTTAATAATGTCCTGATGCACTGCCAGCAATGGACCCAAAGTAGTTATGGCACTTCTTGCTGCACAATTCCACTTTTTCAGCACAATAGCATCCTCTAAAGTTCTCCAGAACTAGGGTGGTGGGGAAATTGACTCCAGAACAGTCATGGAAAGTAGGCATAGTTGAAGGGCAATAGGTCTAAGAAAAGATTCAGAAATTCCACTTTGAAAAGTAAAATATAGGCCAGGACTGAGGAAATAAATTTATGGCATTTAGTTCTTAAAGGAGGAAAAATGAAAAAGAAAGGAGCCGACAATGAATGGTAATTTTTCACCAGCAAGAGATTGCATTTGCATTAAGTAAACTAATTCAAACTGTACTAATTCAAACATTTTATTCTACCTGTAAAAAGCTGAAAAAAATCCTTGCTCTTTTTGTCACATAATAGGTAAAAAATGCCTTATCAAGGCAGCCTTATCAGTTTAGAAAATGTTTAACGACTTAATTGAAAATATAAAGTTATGGTATAATCATATTAAAAAAATTCTTAGGCAAAGGATGTAAATGCATAACAAATGATCAGTATAAAGAGTGACATGCCTGGTGTAAAAGTGAAATCAAAAGCAGATTAAATTTTTACAAAGACTTTATCAGGCGCTTAAGTCAGACTTGTTAATAGGCAAGCACAGTCAATAATAGGTATGAAAGTCAATACTAATTTAATACTCCATTACTCTGTGAGTAGAGACAATGTTATATTGCAGATCTCAGGTATGAAGTCCTGGTAATTTTCTTTTTTCCTGTCTGTATGCACATGTGCCCCTGCAGAGTACAATTATCCCACTTAAATGAAGTTTTCATAAACACCAGAAGAAATGATGTGAAGTAGAACCCCCTTTTCTCTCACAAGAATAACTGGAACCATACTTATGCAATTCCCCCTTCTGAAAGAAGTCACCAGTCAGGTTATGACAAATAATTTGGGTTTTGGCACTCACCTGCAGGGATGCCCCATATCTGTTGTCTCAGGTATACAGAAAGAAAAATACCTTGGTTATACTGCACAGAAAAAGCAGAAATTGCCCTAAAGTAGTGACTCTATTTAGCACTACCTGAGCAATTCAGGGCTGCAAGAGCCCATCTGATCTCGAGTTTGCCTTTATCAATGTCTGTGACAGCAGATAAGGTAGATTCAAGTTCTTGGAGCATTGAATAAATGGAACATTTATATGAACCGATAGGGAGCATTGGATTGAGATTACCCCAGCTGTAAAAAGCTATTATCCCAGTCCAAGAATCACCAGTTTCATTTAAAGGCAATTCACTTATGAAAGAGAGCTGACAGAGTGATGAATTTGATTCAGTGCATGGGGATCAATAAATGCTTTGTGACACCAATAATCACAAGAAATGCTGTTTGTTTTAATATTCAGATTTTTATTTATTTTTCCTGCACCAAGTACAAGGCACAAAACAGACTGGGAAATAGGGTGAATTGCAACACCTCTTTTTTTTCTCATGGTCCAAAAGGAAGGCAAAAAAATCATGTCACTGTTACACAGTGCAGTGTGAACACTCTTTTCCAGAAGAGGAGCCTGATTAATCTAGGGAATACTTTTAGAGCTGTTGAGCATTTTTTCTAAGCCTGTTTCAGGACGTGCTCAGCATGGCATGAAACTACAAATCAGACATAGCTTTGTGTCGCTGTGTTTTAAAGGAAACCTTTCCTGAGCATCCCTCGTCGGGATGATGCCAAGTTTGCTCTGCCAGAAGGATAAATGTGCATGTTCCTGCCTTCTGGATTTGCTTTATCCTTCTGTATTTTAGTGTTTCAGTTAAAAAAAAAAAAAAAAAAAATAGAATTCCCTGCTTGCCCCTTCATCTGCTCAGCCTTTTGAATCGTGTCTTCCACAACCTCATTTGGCTGAGCCTATTTGAGATTTCCCCCAGGGATGAATGGAAGTGTAGAACATAAAGTGTCTTTCAGCTGAAGACACAGCTTAAATGTTGGGGGCTATAGAGGAAAATAACTAGTGACATTGAAAAAGGGCCAGCATTTCAGAGGAGTAAAGATGTTACGGGATTATTTTATTACCTTTGAACCCTGAGAGCTTTACAGCTCTGCTACATTCCCCCTAGAGCAATTCCTGGCTACTCCTCTGTCCTATATTTTAGAGAATAACAGAAAACTACTTAGGCAGTACTTTTGTCAAGCTCCAAGTCTTTTGAAACTTTAACTTTCAAAATAAAAGGAAACTCATGTGTAGAACTTATAAATTATGTTTCGTGACATTTCTCAAATAACGTGGGTGCAAAATGTATCTCAGCTTCTTTTCATTCATTTTAATGAGTGTAATGAAAAGATAATATGTACTGAAATGCACCACTCAATCTGAGCACGGAGTAGTATGGAATAAAACAGCTCCTGTTGCCCCTTAGGACTGCAATACATTAAGTTTTTTTACCATTATGTGCTTTATTGTTAAGCGTTATGTGCAGCATTTATAATTTAATTTCTAACTGAGCAGATTCACTGGCTTTAAATCTTTCAGATTCTTAAAGGAAAAGTTTCCTGAAAGGAGGAATGAGAAACAATCAGATGACTCAATTACCTGAAAAGAGTTCTACTGCTCGAAAAGGAGTTTTCAGCTGGTATAAATCAAGATAACATCAAAGTCAATGGAGCATAGAATTTCGTGTGAGCAGAGTATTTGGCCCAATACTTGCATGTTAATTCTCCTAAATGTTTAGTGTGTGGGAGCTGGAGTCCATAAGGAGGACTTCCAGATGCAGTGGTATCAGAGGTTGCAGTGATTTGCTGTTAACTTATTCTCAGCTCACATTGTCTGTGAGTTCTGCAGGATTCAGTGTCTCAGTTTTCTGAGATGTTCCACCTTTATTTTAACTTTCCTGCCACTCTTTTAAATTTTAACCCATGACAATAAATCACAGTATTCCCCAGCGAGTCAAAATACATCAGAATTAAACCTGTTATTTTCTCTGTTTTGACCTACAGAATGAAGACAGAAAAGTGTAATTTAGTCAAAATGGAGGATGAGAATTCAATCATTAGCACCCATAACTATATTATTTTTATTATTATCAATTAATAACAACAGGCAGAGTGTTTCAACCTTCTTAGGCAGAAGAAAATCATGAACCACAGTCTCAAGAGTCCAAAAATTCTCTTTACTGAAGTGCAAAGTATTTTTCAGGTACAGTAACTTCCTAATGAACTCTTTGCCAGCTAGTTCATAACAACAACTGAGATCTTTTGAATGCTGATGGTAACTTCAGCCATTTCATGTTTTGGGCTCAGGTGCTCACATTTAGCCTCAAGCTGTTGTTAGATGTGAAAACTGCATCTTGTCTTCTTTGGATAGTACTCAAAAAAGAAAAAAAAAAAAAAAAAAGAAAAAAAGAAAAGAAAAGAAAAGAAAAGAAAAGAAAAGAAAAGAAAAGAAAAGAAAAGAAAAGAAAAGAAAAGAAAAGAAAAGAAAAGAAAAGAAAAGAAAAGAAAAGAAAAGAAAAGAAAAGAAAAGAAAAGAAAAGAAAAGAAAAGAAAAGAAAAGAAAATCATTAGTGTTTCCAAGAAGTACCTACTCCACAAATATTGATTGGAGCCTGGAGGGGTTCTGTGCCAAGCAGTGCAAGAGGCTCTCAAACTGAAACACTCCAGAGTGTCCCAAAATGTCCCACTGTGCCAGAAAACTGCTCAGAGCCACGTGGGAGCCAAGGGGATCAAGGGCTCAGCAGGAAAACCACAAGGGCTGCCTTAATCCCACATTCCATGGAGCTGTCAATAAAGGTTAGTGACACCTTTCTGCTTCATTTGGAGGCATGACCACTGACAGCATTCTATCCCAAAGTAACACTCTGAATTAGGATCCTCGAATAAAGCTCTAATCCTTTGAAGGTGGAATTTTCCAGCCTGCCAGCCAAGTGGATGCTTAGCAGGATGTGTTCATAGCTCCTGGGCCACTATTTTTTCCCTTTGAAGTATGCTTTAAGGCTACTGTTGATTTCTGTGGGAGTTCAATAAATTAAGTGCCTGTGTTATTGAAAGGTTAATTAAAACATGGCAAGCTGTTCTTCATAGCATGGATGTTGCTCAATCTGCTGTTTACTTCTCAAGTAATAGAAATGATGCATCTGCACTACCTGATTGTTTTTGTTCATTCATATTAATTTTTTTTTTTGGCTGTGATTTCCAATAATACTTTTGGAAAAAGATTTTTAAGTTTTGTACTCTTCAGAGCTGGGTTAATCTCCAAACTAGGGGAAACATTTCAGCTACTACAGCATGCTTTCTGAAAAAAAAATTAAATAGTCTAATTTTCGAGTTTAATAAAAAACCTATTCCTCTGATTTTAATTTTGTTTTGGGGTTTCAGACTTCAAAACTTTTGGGTTTTATAAATATACTATTATAGTTCCCATAGCTTTTTTTTTTCATACCTTGTAATTAGATATGAGGTGGTGTTAACATTTTTTTCATACATGATGTGTTCATCCACTTTAAAAAAGGATTTTCCAAAAGCATGCTTATTCATAGGTGACTAATGTTTGAAATATACCCTGTGGTTAAAGCAAGGGAACAATATATTTTTTATAAAGTTAAAGAATACTGAATTTATGGCACAATTGAGCACAATGAGTGGCTGCTATGAAAACAGGACACAGTGAAGAAAAGTACAAAGATAATGGAATTGTCAAAATATTGTTTGGAAGGAAACTATGGAGGTCTGAGTCCAATTCCAGCACACCATTCCCATTTATAGGAAAGAGATGCTGTTAAGAAAAACAATGTTAAACCTTGAATTACCATTTTCTCTGCTAACTCTCTCTTTAGATAGCTCCAAGATCATCCAGGGAAGACATAATTTATACTGCTCTGGTATTAGATTTTTTTTTTTAAAATTTGGTTTTGGTGTTATAACCAGAGGCTAAGTGTCTGAAGGGAAAGTCTGCCTTTTTTGAGGGATTAAAAGATCAAACTTGAGAAGAGTCAGGATTTCTCTGCCACAGCAAATCCACGGGAAAATGCAGAAATCTTAGGGAATGTGAAAAACAAACAGTGTGATATCATTTCATCTGGAAATTGGTGTTCTGTAGGTATTCGTTTCCAGCCTGCAGAGCTTTGCACACAATATTCTGGAGTTGCATAGAGATAGAAAAAAACCAAAATATCACCCACAGACAGCCTGGTGTGAAGACACCACCAGCCAAATGCCTGGTTGCTCTCAAAAAGACACTGCGGAAAGGATTCTTTCTTTGGAATTAAAGTGTTTGTTTTTGGCCTTAAAAAGGCACTAAATTTTCTTCAGATCCAGGTGCTCAAGGTTTTTCCTTTAGATGATAAGAAGCAGTTGCTTCTTGTTTTGGAAAGATGTTTTTAAAAACCACCTCTGAGACAGGGTGATACAGGTTGGTGTAAATTCACCCCTTGGGGTGAATTAGAGTGAAAGGACACTGAATGGCCACTGTCCACATGAGGGAGATTTATTTAAAAAATAATTTAATTACAGCAGAAAGTCAATATTTGTTCTTTTGTTCTTTTATCACAAAGAAAATTTTTAATTATTCTTTTAACTTTAGTGCAATACAGGTTTATTTTTTTAATGTCTCGTGGACTGTATTAGGGAACAAGCAGGTGAATAAATCTATTCCTGTATTTACTATGAGACCCTTGGAAAATATATCTGAATATTATTTAATGGGACAAAATATGCTCTCATGGGCTCCTGAAAGGACAAAAAAAATGCAAGATTAGGGAATATTTAAGCAAATAATGGTTTCAAGTATTGAACACAGGAAGTAGAACATGACAGGAAAATGGCACTGTGTGACAAAATTTTCTTGTAAACAGCTTCACACATTAGACAAAATGATTGCTGGAAAATATCTACTGCTTGTCCTTGAGTCCTTGTGTTTCTGTGGCAGTAAACAAATCTGAACCTGACCTGTACACATACAGGTTTTAAACTAAAAATGTCCCCTGGAGATCTCATGATTATTTTAATGAAAACAAAAGAATAGCCTCTAACACACTCTTTCTTCAATTGCAATGAACCAAGCTAGCTCACGTCTAGAGGAAAGTTGATAAAATCACTGAAACCCTTAAAAAAAAGTATGCAAAATAAAAACATCTTTGATTCTTATGCAGGTTAAAGTTACAGAGCTGAGATGTCTTTTTTGTTGTTGTTGTGATAATTATACAGCAGAGGAGAACTTTATGAAAGCCACTGTAAAAAATGTAAAAAATAGGTTAAAAAATCTTGAAATAATAATATTGCAGTAATGCAAGTTTAGTCTAGGAATATTTAACCCATAAAAAGGGATAAAATTAAAGTAAATATGAAAAACACTGTTAAATTTCATAACATTATAGGACAGGAAACATATTTTTAATTTTCATTTTTTATAATTTTGATATCAACCACTTCAAGGATTTCTGTGGTTTTTTTCTTTGTGATGTTCATTTCATGAACACATATGTCTTGGGGGTACAGGTGTCTAATGGTATTGAGAAGGACCTAAATTTCCATAAGAATTGTGGCCAAAGAGGCTATTTGTGAACTTCTTCTTGCTTTTAGTTGTATTTTCGGAACCCCTTAAGATTTATATATACTTAACTGTTGAACAACAGCTTCTCCTTCATTTCTCATCAAGTTTCACAGATGAGAAAACCTTACAAGTCCAGTGCTGAATATGTATTTTTGTCACAAAAAAGGTGATTTATGTGGAGAGAGGGCTCAGGGTTGAGGGGGTAGAACGTGATCCTTTAAAATGAAATTGGATTAAGACTCATGGGAAAATAGCAAAGATAGAAAATCCTTCATTGTCTTCCATATTAAATAATTATACTGACCATTTCTGAGCAGCAACTCTTGCACTTGGTAGAGCAGAGGACAGGAATAAGGGATTACATGGTTTTGTCCCTGGATGTGTTGAAGGGAAAAGTCAATTTGATGAACTGCTGGATGTCGTTCCCAGGAAAACTGCCATTCATCTGTGTGGGCTTGGCAATCAGGGGAGGCAATGACAGGACAGAAGGTGATGGTTGGTGTCCCCATGACAAGTCCACAGTCACAAGAAAAGTGGCAGAAAGTGCTTTTTTTAGGAAAATAAGGGGAAATCACCACCTAGATAGAGGGTGGACGTGAATTGCTTTTCAAAACAAGCGAAGGGAAAATTAAAACAGAAAAGAGAGAGTTCTGTCACAGATTTCACTTACAGTTCTTTCACATGGCAGTCTTGGAGAAAAATCCAGGAGCAATTCCCTGAGTTGTGAATTATGTAATGCACTACTCAGTTCATAACATTACAATACATCATAAGTCACCCTTTGCATTCTTAGCTCTTCTCTGTCATAATTTATGTGGCCCCAAAGCATTTTTAACCCTCTTGATCTTTAAATAGCCCTAATTTTCTGTAATTAGTAAGACTTAATATAACAGATAAGCAATTTATGACTCATCCCTACTTGACTGATTCATGCTAAAAATGCAGAGACTGATCCTTCAGCTCATTAATAAAGATGCAGATCAAGGCAAGATCTGTGTCAAGGCCCAGGAAATGGTCATCTCTACATTATACAGAGAGCAAAAAGGGCTTTCAAAAGAGTAAACAAGATTACACATGAAGAAATACAAATCACCTCCTTTGCGCTAATAAAATGAGAGGTTAAAATAAAATGCAAAGCCATTACATTTGCATATACTTGAGGTTTTACACATGCATCGCACAATGCAAAATATGTTATGCAGAAAAAAATCGAGGGAAATTCAGAGAATTTTCTTTTTTGTGGGTGCATGATAGCTGCTTCTTAAAAGCCTTTTTCAGATACCTAAAGGCAACTGAAAATAAGTTATGGTATTTTTTGTGCAACCTAAGAGGCCTTTAATTTAGAGAAAACGTGGTGTAGGGACATTACAGATCAAAGTTTTTGTGATCTGGTAATTTGTGTCAGAAAACTGAAAACAAAAGTACACGTGGAAAAATAACCCCTACACGTATGAAATGAGAAGCTAAATGTTAAATTTGAAGTGAAATTTTACAAAACTGCTATCATGTAATTATTTACAAAAATTATATATTTGAAATGCCAATTCAAACCTTATTATGATACAAAATAAAGAGTTAAATTAAAAATAGTTTTATGAAACTTCCAAGAGAAGCAGAAAAGGTGCTACAAAGACACTATTTGATGAATAATGTCAATGAAATTTGATGAATTTGATGAATTTGAGGAAAGCATGCATATGGTATCTTAAACTCTGAGTATGCTATCTGATAACATGGAAGTATTACATTTTGTTTCATTAATCTTTTTGATTATTGTTTTCTGTCTTAAGCAATTTTGTGAATTTATCAAAGAAAAGAATGTGTATCTACCCCACTGGGATGTGAAATATTGCTTTGGATGGTCACTGTCTGTTTTACAAGTAATTCTTCTTTTCTGTAATATACTTATATAAAAATGCACTGATTAAAGACCCAATTCATCATGGACAGAGATGGACTGATGCATCACTATGTGATGCCACAATAATATATCATTTATAAATCTTCATAAACCAAGGATTTTTTCCTATTCATTGTGTCTTTAATATGTCAATGGTTTTGCAGCTTTTGCTATTGGAAGGCAGTATTTTCAGGAAGTATACTTAAAGTGAGTTCATTTTACTGGAACTAAACCATCAAGAAATCATATTGGCTTTCCCATGTACTTTGCTAGATGGTGATAAATTTTCTTATCTTTAAGGCTTTTCCAGCTGCTGGGTTTTCCATCACACATGATGACTAACTTTATATTAAAATTTAAATTGTTTTCCATTTGTTTTCTTCTTTGCATGGCAGCAACAGACTTGTTTGTCTTGCAGTGTCTAAACAGAGCAGAACGAATGTTCTGCAGCTATGATTTGCTTAAGACAAATACCTGAGTTTGCAAGTTCATGGAATCACAGAATTCCAGTGTGGAAGGGACCTCAAGGACCATCTGGGTCAAACCTTCTGGGCAAAAGCATCACAAAAGCTTTTTTGGTCCAGGCAGGATGGGCCACAGCCCTGTCCATCTGAATTCTGAAAGTGTCCAATGCTGGGGAATCCACCACTTCCCTGGGGATTATTCCAGTGGTGATTGCTCTGGTGAACCTTTTCCTGTTGTGTCCAGAGGCTCCCCAGGAGTGCCTTGGGCTCCTCACCCCTTGTCCTTTCCACGAGGCTCTGTGCACAGAGGGATTTCTCCTGCTCTGTGGCACCTGTGCTGAGCTGTCCCCTCAGCCTTCTCTGCTCCAGGCTGAGCCAACCCAGCTGTCTCAGCTTTTCCTCACAAGTCAGACTGCCCAGCCCTTGGATCCTCTCTGTGCTCTGCTCTGGCCCTCTCCAGCCTGTCCACCTCTGTTTTGGGTAACAGGGACCAGACCTGGACACAGCACTGCAGGTGTGACCCAACAAACACTGGGAAACTGGGATAATGGATTTACTCTGAGGGATTTGCCCTCTTGATGCCACCCAGCATCCTGTTGGCTTTCCTTGCTGCAGCACAACCCTGGTCACTCATTCCAGCTGGGCTCTCCCCAGGATTCCCAGATCTCTTTGCACAGAGTTCCTTTTCCCAGAGCTGCTCCCCAGCCAGGTGGATCCCAGCCAGCTTTTCCCAAATTCAGGGCCTCACACTTGTCCTTATGGAGCTTCCTAGCATTTCTTTTCCCACCTCTTACAGATTCTCCAGGTCTTCCTGCAGGATGGGCTCTTCCTCCCAAAGTGTCTGCTTCCCCACATAGTTTGGTATCATTGGCAAAATTCATCAGGGTGTGCTTGATCTCATCATCCAGGTCACTTAACTAGATAAAAAACAATATGGGGTCAAATATTGATGCTTGGGATTCCCTGTTTGGGACAGTCTGCCAGTTCAGAAAGGATCCATGTATCATGGATAAACCCCATGTGTCACCTGTCAGCCAGCTCCCCACAGACCCCTTGCCTAGAAAATAATGAATAAGGTTTTTTAGCAGAATGCTGTACAAAACTGTACTGAAAGCCTTGGAGAAATCCAGTTAGACAATGGTTGGTGTTCTCTCCACACCAGCCAAGCAGGGGATTTTGTCAGAGATGGTGTCAGGTGGATCCATGCTGGCTTTTCCCAGCCATGTGCTTCCTCATACTTGTGATAACCCCCAAGAAGATTCAATCCAGAACTTTCCCAGGGACTGAAGAAAGGCTGATGGGCTTAAAATTAGCTGGATCCTTCTCTGAGACTTTGTAGGTTGGGGTTTCATTAGTCTTCTTCTGTGCTTCTGGAAGCCCCCAACCTCCTAAGCGCCACAAAGAAGAGAGAGAGGATGTTCTCAGTCATGTCAGCCAGCATTCCTAACACCACTGGTGGATAATCACAGAATCACGAAACTATTTGGGTTGGAAGGGACCTTGGAGATCATCCTATTTCACCCCCTGCCATGAGCACCTTCCACAGGAACAAGTTTCTCCAAGCTCCATCCCACCTGGCCTTGAGCACCTCCAGGGGTGAGGCATCCAGGTCCATCAAATTTTGGGAGTCAAGCTTCAACTGATCTCCATGGCTCTTCAACAGTGGAGATATTTTTTCCCTTTCTCCTTTAAAAATCCAGGCCAGCAGAGTCTGGAGGGTTTTCCATTGGCTAAAACAGCTGAAATTGGAATATTCATCTCGTCTGGAAAACTAATTGGACTTGTCAGTGTGCTCTGTTTCAAGAAGAAAACAAAACACCTTCAAACAGAAACACAAAATAATCAGAGTTCAAAGGGAGAGAATTTGAATGGTGAAAGCTGGTAGAGCAGAAGTGAACTTATTAGCTTAGTGAAGTAAATGTTGGAAAAAGGTGTTTCGACACAGAATATTCTGAGATCTGGATGTGCAGGAAAAAGGTGTGTATTTTCAGAAAACATGTACCTACACTTTGGAAAAGGAAATTAATGACCAGTTTCCTGATGACTTTCAGTGAGAAAATTTGGATTGAAATGCATTTGAAATCCTTACATTAATTCTTTTGCTGCTTGTTCATTTGCATAAACATGATTAGGAGAATTTAGAACTCTGTTGGGTGTAAATTAGACATATTGGAATTACGTTGATTTTCAGATATACCCCATCACCCAGAAAAATTATAATGAGTGTTTGTGATTAAAGGAAATGTGAAGAGCTCTTGCTCATTTAGAATATTAGGATGGGCTGGGGGTGCTAATGAAGTGCAAAATTAAATCCTAGCAATCATGTAAATAAGGGCACAAATAAAACTAGAGATATTGTTGGACTTCCAGGGAAAAGATAAACTATTTCGAAACTATCAAAATGTAGTGACATAATGCATTTCTGTCACACTGAGGTGTGTCCTGGCTGGATGTGGTTTCAAAAAATCCCACAAAAAACCCAAACAACTGACTGAGCTTACTGTACAGGATAACCTAACAGACAAGTCATTTCATGAATGTGGCAGTAGTTTGCTGGATCATTAATATATTCTGACATCTTCATCGTCAAAGGTAGGAAAAATTATCACTTGCTGATGGGTGTTAGAAATTTATCCTAAATGAGAGATAATTGATGATTTTAATAAAACAGAATCACTACGTTTTGCTCCAGTGATCACAGTGGAGAACAGCTGAGTTTTCTTGGTAATACACCACACCTTGCACAAAACAAGGAATGCTTAATATTTCTTCTTTTCCTGAAACGAGCAGAGATGCACTTCCAGAAGTAAAAAAATCTTAAAAATTCATTTTAAAATATGTACATATTTTCAGCGATATCGTTTGCATTATACTTCAATGTTTATCTCCATTTGCATTTCAATAGGTTGCAAACACTTTTAACAAAGGGAAAGATTTCAAGGGGCTAGAGAACAAGGGCCATACTTTAGATATATACAGCTTAAACTGCATCAGGCAGTGATGTTAGATTGAAAAAAGACTACTGAGGGAAACTATAGGGTTATCTTAAAACCACCAAAGCAAGGACATTTAAAATTAATAGATCAGATTGATTTCTTTTGTTACTCCAAATCCATAATGCTGTTTTTTCATTGCTTTCGTATTCAGTTTTCATACTAACAAAGCAGAGAGAATAGAAGTACTCACTTCAGCTAAATATGGTTAGTTTTATTGCAGATTTTTGGAAGGAGAGAACAATCAAATAAAATCTTTGCACTGCTTATTCAATGAGTCCCTTATGATTTTTGTTATTCATTGAACTGTAGCAGTAACAGAACAGCTAAATAATTTTAGCCAGTTGTTCCAAACCCCTAGATTTTCAGTTGTGAGTCTCACTGGCAAGTTCAAACCTCACAGTTGACCATTTAAGTCACAAGAAACACTATGGAAATACTTTCTCTTGTGTTGCTAGTACTAAAAAATGAATTTTTATATTAATTTTAGAGCCATCTCTAAGACTTGTATGTTGTCTCCTGCTTGCCCTTGTATTGTTTGTTTTTGTATGTTGGTTTAAATAGTAATATAGATGGATTTAAATGACTTTCAGTATTTAAAAAACGCTGTTGTGAAAAACCAAATCTCTTGCAAAGTCTCTGTTACCACTCTCTTTTACTGCCTTTACAAACTCCTAATTAGACCTCTTAAAATTGTATTTGTGCACAAATATTGGGGCTATCCTTGCAAAAATGTGGCTGAACTTTGGTTTACCTTAAAAGCTACAGATATCTCCACACCTTGGGTAATTTCATTAGTGATCATGACTCCTTACCTAGAACCTCATATGTGCACTGGTTTAATTCTAAACAGACCTTGATGCCCAGCTGCAGATATTCTGTGTATTTTCTGCTTCATATCAATATTTACCTTGTATTCCTCTGAAGTCCATAGTTTTTTTGTTGGTTTTTTTTTTTCCCATATACACTTCTGCTCTTAGTGATGGTGCAAACATTCCAGACAACTGCAACAGTGATAAATGGTGTTGATGCCTCAGGGTGATACCTAAGTAAATTAGCTGGTAAAGCTAAACTGCTCAGTTTCAATTTTTGATGCTGTTTTGCCACACTGGCTTTTCATTCACCACTGAGTTGGCTTTGCTTGCTTTGTGATTTAATTATTCTTCCCAGGATAATGAAAATTTAGAAATGCGTAAGGAAGAAAAATGGAATTTTGCAATTGAAGCTGCACAAGAACACGATGGCTGGAGAATATCCAGGGAGCTCTGAAATGCAGAAAGGAGGTTAAAAGCTTTTAGAATGTTCACTCCTTAGATTTTTTTTTTTGCCTGGAGGATTCAAGTACTTCTACATTTTAAGATGCACAGGTCTTAAAGGCATAAGATACTTCTTATCCTGCCCCATCACTTTAGAAGGGTCAATATCAGATATCCAGCAGGGAATGGAAGAAGAAATTATTTTTACCAAATAGAGAACTGCTGAAACAGAAGAGATGTCTTCATGTTAACAGGACTTTCCACACCTTTCCCTGTGATTTTTTTTCCATCCATGTTTACAGGTACATGGCTCTTCCAGGATCTGTGGTCGGCAAAATTCTGCACATTTGCTGTCTTACAGACAGGGAGAAAAAAAAGTCACAACTAGTGTGCTTCTAAGGTTGTTGATTTGTTTATTCCTCCATACATTTTAAAGATGAATTTATGAAGGTGTTGGCAACCTGCACTTGCTTGGTTTCAAGGCAGAATACTGAAGGACCTTTCAAAGATGCACAAAAATTATATAAATATTTTTTTTACCTGCATGCTATGCCACATAAATACCTATAATGTCCAGTGACCTGCTTTCCAGCTTTTTTACCTGAATTTTTTCATTCATTTGTATCTCCTTCCAGGTGTCTGAGACAACATTTCATTTCCAACCAACCAGTGACGGCTCTCTCCTCAATCCTCCAAAACCCCTTACTCTCCTGCAATAAATAAAATTCACTTTACTCTTTAATTATAATTCCTTTTCCTTTATTTATATGTCCAGGAAATACACAGAGATCCATCATTCACAGGCATAATCTCATGCCTGACATTATTGACACATTAAATACTGAAATAAATATTTTGAAATAAAACAGGTTAGAAATGATCACATTTCAGTTTAATTTCATGTATTAACTTCTCCCTATGCAGTTTATTCTTTAAAAAATGGTCAGCTGTTTTAGTTTTGCTTTTAAAGTTTTGGACTGCTCTAAAATATATGTGGATAGATTGAGGTAACAAATAAGAATGCAATTTAAGTCCATTTGTCCTGACAGATATGGATTTCTTTCTATTTAAACGCCTTGGAGAAATATTCTTAGCCAATCTATTTTTTGAAACTCAAATCCTTTTTATCACCAAATTTCACCAAACAAAATTAGAATTTTCCATGGGGAAAGGAAATGCTTTGATTTGAAACACTCATGTTCAAGTTGATTGTTTTTGTTTTGAATTCACTGTTTAAACTGAGATAATTAAATGCTTTAATTTCATTGTTTCAAGGGCTTTTTACTCTTAATTGTTCACTGTCAAGTAATATTTACTCTAAATCAGTATTATATAATGATAAAAATACAGGCTTCTTGTTGGAGAGAGTCTCAATCTTTTAATCAACAGTATTTGTTCCTTTATTAAAACAAATCTCATCCCTTGTGAGAAATATACATTTCAGGTAAGTAGGGCAGACAAAAGTTTTTGGCTGACAGAAAGGAAAACCCTGACAAAAAAAAAAAAATTGGGAAGGAAAACACTGCTAATTACAGGTGCAGGTTAAATAAATCCACCATTATTTTTCTATCAAATAAAAATTACAGCATTGTGAAGGATTCACAGCTCATTAGCCAGCAGCTGCTCAGCTCAAGTGGCTCTGGCCTCAGAAGTATCTCGAGTTTAATTGTTTCAGAGCCCTTAGACAGAGCCAAGCCCTGTGAGCAGACAGTTGTGGATGTGCTTTTCCAGGAAAGATTTTAGAAAGTCTTTTTTCTTCTTTTTTTCTTCTTTTTTCTTCTTTTTTTCTTCTTTTTTTCTTCTTTTTTCTTCTTTTTGTCTTCTTTTTTTCTTCTTTTTTTCTTCTTCTTTCTTCTTTTTTCTTCTTTTTTTCTTCTTTTTTCTTCTTTTTTTTTTCTTCTTTTTTTTTCTTCTTTTTTTTTTCTACTTTTTTTCTTTTCTTATTCACTCCCTCTGAAATATTTGAACAGGAAAAAAAAATTGCATAAATATTTGAACAGAAAAAAAAACACCAACCAAACACCACCACCACCACCCCCCCCAAAAAAAAAAAATCCAATATGAAATATCAGTGAATCTATTTCCACATTTATGATTGAAATGTGTCTTGTACAGCAGGCATAACTGTGAAGAAAATTTAAGTTTGGGATATCCTGAATGAGAAGAAATGTTGGAGTTGCATTAGTGTAAAGAAGGACACAATAGTGTGGAGCATCTCCTTTACAAGCCTTCAACACTGAGAGATTCAACACCTTAAGAATTAACTAAGAATGAACACAGCAAAGGATTTCTGTGAGTGGAAAATTGATATTGCTCCATCTAAAGCAAAAATGTTGAGCCCTCCTTCAGGAGTTTGCTAAAACTGTGATTGCTTTCAATATTCCTTTTACAAGCAGAAGATGCAGGCATGGATAAGAATTTCATCTGGATTTGATTGCATTTGGTGTTCCCTGGGTCCTGTGTATGAGATTATGAGATAACTTTTTGGAGGCATAAAATAGAATATTTATGACCTTGCAAATAATCGGGAGGCTTTTTAGGACAACAATGTATGGCAAAAACAAGAAATAAGAGAGTGATACTGATTTTTTTATTTTCCTTTTCCTTAAAAAATCAAAGACATTATTTCTGCTGTTTTTCTTGCCAGATGTAATTTCTATGTCATAAAATTATCTTCTGCCAGGTTTAGAAAGATGACAGGTAGAAACAATGACAACGACAATAAAAATCAAGGTTGCCTAAAAGAATGAAAAGATTTCAAGATGTCTTACCTAAATGTCTTACCTTGTTTTTTTATTATGTACAAAGCTATTCAACATTTAAGAAATAATAGCAATGAGAAAGACTAAATTGACATTGAAAATAACGTAGAGTTAGTTGGTTATATAGTTATTTGGTTAGTATTTCTTTTCTCACAGAAAAAGTAGTGATCATTGTTGGTATATAAATTCTTTTGAAGGTACTGTTTCAGAAAATAACATATAATGTTGCATTTACCTAAAATATCCTACATTTCCTTATAAAATCATCACATTGAAATGGGTGTTATTTCATTGAGCTATTGAGCTATTTCAAATTATATATTTTCATTACGCAATTTGGAATAACTGAAGTTGATATGAAACTCATTGTATGTTGTTTGTATTTTATTGTTTGAGTTTTCTCTGCCTGGTCTTTCTCTGTCCTCACTTTAGATTCTGCTAATTCCTCTTGCATACAGATTTCTTAACCTCATTTGCAACTCACTTTTCTGATTTCAATGCCATTATTCTGTACCAAAAAGCATCTGAAGTTTTATTTTCATTTCCCAGTCTAGAAGGACTTCTAGGAAAAAATGTCAAATGCCAAATTAGTGTTTCCCACAGAAGGTGTAGAAGTCGAGTGTGCATTTTTATTTCCATTGGAAAAGATCTTGAGGTAGTGGCTTTCCAAATGATTGATCTAAGCCATTACTGAAACTCCAGCTTTTATTAGTTTTTGACCATAATTTTATTTTATGATGCCATTGACTTCACTAAGAAATTTTACTGGAGATTGAAGTCCTTAATAGCAATATCTGAGTAAATGTGTTATTAGAAAATAATGAGTTCAAATGGGTTATAAAAATTTCAGGGAAACTTGTGAGATTTTATATTGAAGAGGTCAGAGGCAGCAAAAATATCCCCCAGCAAAAAACCCAAATTGTAAGCACAGAATGACAGAACAGTTTGGATTGAAAGAGACTGGAGACCCCAGTAGGTCAGTTTTTCTCAGAGCAACTCCAGAGATTCTCTACACAAAACGTTCCAAAGCTGAAACTCCTCATAATAAAGAATTTTTTTCCCAGCTGCTTTCAATATTTATTTCTCTACAAGAGCCGTGATGAAAGAGAATGATCTACAAGATTAAAAATGTGTTTGATGTGATGCAGAAGGGATATAGTTATTTTTCTCTTTTTAATTTTTTAGACCATGACACCAAAAGTGATTGAAAGGATGAAACATGGGTTTTACCTGTGAACTAATGCAATTAATTTCCAGAATCAAGAAACCCCAGAGACTTCAGCTTCAGGGAACAAGAATTTTATTTTTCTGATATTGAGGAGCAATTTAATTCATATGAAGTATATTGTAAAAGTATGTGTCTCACTCTGAGTGATCCAGACAGTGATAGATCATATCAAGTCTACTGCAATTTTTAGACTAATTTATTTAGATTGTTTTTTAGAAACAGAAGATTAACACAGCACAGTGTCTAATGTTCAATCCATGTAATATATTTTGGGGCCTGAATCTACTTACTTTTCATGCATATATAAAGCTTTTTAGCACTTTAGTTAATCATAAACATCTCTGGTATTAATCAGCAGTGAAAATGCATCCATTTAACTTGTTCTGTTCTGTGGTTAGGTTAAATCATTTTTGTGGCTTTCACGAAATAGAAGAAAATAATAAAACTTTTAATCTTTTTACAATTAATGTACAACAGAATAGTGATCTAATTATAATCAAGTCACCATGGCTGCCATAGCAGGAAGTAATTCCGAATTTGAGTCAAGACCTTTCACATTAATAGACACCAAAATATTCAGAAGTCCTTTCTCCTGACTTTAATATTGAACATTGTACTTTTCAATATTAGCTTGATGAGGTGGGCCAGAATGCAATAATGAAATTTTGTCTGATAAGTCTATGAAAACCACAGAAAGGAATATTTATTAATATATCCTTTATGTATCCAAGACAATATCCAATGAAAGGCTCACTTCCTTTTGCTGTTCAAATACCAAATTCTGTGCAAACACCAGTTTGGTTGGTCTCCATGGATTTTTTTTGGTGGCTCACTCCTTACAAAAGGTGTATTGCCAATATCAGATGGTAGGAATTTTCTTCAGGAAGAAAATTCACATACTTTCAAATTCCCATCTTTCACATCTTTCTTCAGGAAGAAAATTCACGTGGATTTGTTCACATACAAATATTTTAGAAATAAACTGGTATCAATATAGTGGTTTCTTTGGATTTTCTAACTCAAAATATAAGAGCCATTAATGCTTTTTTCCTTTTTTGAACTATAAAACTATTTAGCAGAAACAAATTGTTTTAGAATGAGTTAATTATTTGAAGCTGTTCTATTCACCATTTGTGAAGGAAATCTGTCAGTACTTCATCTCACCATGTCCATTCTGGATTTGGCACAAGCTCCCTGATGGAATTGATTCCTCCATTCCAGTGTCACTCTGCAAAAGCCCTGAAGCTCTGTGAACAGAGAATTATTGTGTACCAAGTTAAACTTTTTTTTTTTTTTTTTTACTGGGGGACAGTTACTAAATCAGGACTTCATTCCATGAGTGAACAACTCTCCCTCGGGGCATTTGTTTTAGGGCTTTGTTGGGTGATGCTTTGTGATTGAACTGGAAGGTAAGAGACCATTTGGAGCACCCACAAATGTTACAATTTGGCTGTAAAATCAGCCAGAGACAGACACAGGAGTGCAGACTGAGGAGCCACGTGAGAAAGGTTTGACACTTTCAAGTGGGAAGCTGCATGCAGAATAAAAATAAAATAAAATAATAAAATAAAATAAATAAAATAAAATAAAATAAAATAAAATAAAATAAAATAATCAACATCCCTACACTGGAAAACTAAAGGAGGGTAGTGAAATAACCAATTCTGTTTTATTAGAGAAGGGCTGTTTTTGAAGTTGTGGTTTTGATGTTACCCTCAAACTACATTTTTGTTGCTCAAGTTCTATGGATGCAATAAAAGAGAACTAATAAAAGGAAAAGATTCAGTTTAAGGAGTTGCTCAAAAAACATGGAATGAAATATCCTAATTCCAACATGTACCTCTGGTATAATTTCAGAAATACAGCTTGTGTTTTACTTTAAATAGTTGAATATATATTTGCTTAAAATTTTTACTTTCAGTTTCATTGCAGTCTTTCACTCTGCTTTTCTCTTTTCTCATTGCAAAGCAAGAATTAGACCCATTTAAAAACACTAAAACTAGAGACAAACATATAAACATCAAGTCTTACATTTAAAAATTCATCGCATAACAGATTTTCTCTCCCATCTTGACTCTGAGATTCTTGGAGCAGAAAAGAGGTTTTGCTCTGCTGAAAATGAAGATGAATTGGTTTTTTTATTGCCAGATTTATACATTGTGCTCACAGAGAACATGATGTCATGTATTTGGACACCAATTTTTGTCAATTTAGCTGTATGAAAATTAGAGCTTTTCATAAAAAACAAGATCCAAAATATCCTATCTTCTTCAGTGGATTTGTGTATAAGCAAAATTTCCTGTTTTACTCTTCCCTTTATATTTTTTTCATTCTCCCAGCTTACTCCTGACTACCATTTAGTCTGTCTCATATGTTTTATATAATACATATTTTACCTAATATGTCTGGAGGGGTGTAGCAATGTGTTTTCTCTGCATCATGGTAGTAGCAACTTCAGACTGAAAAAATGTTTTTTTCATTTCCTGTCTATCCCCTTTTTCCACCATCCTCATCTTTAACTGATGCTGGAAAAGAATCCAATTGGCACAGCTGAACATTGTTAAGTTCTGATTGACTTTAATTTCTCGTGGCTCATTTAATATGAAGTCTTCCTTAACTTCACCATGTTATGAACATAGAACATCAGTTTTTTCTCTTTTTGATGTACATAAAGCTAAATTGCTCTAAAATCTCACAAGTCTGCATAGTTACGAAGTGTATGAGATTATATCTTTCTTAGATTATTTTAATTCTTTAATTGAGAAGTGAAGCAATCTATAAATACATTCATAATTCTATATCATTACTGAGGAGTGATACATTGGCTAAAAATCTTTTGGGCTATTCATGCAGAAATTATACTCTACATAATGTCTCTGTCAAAATTTGTAAGTTTGTCTTGTAGGAAATGAGAGAAATGTATTTCATTTACTGACTTTGATTTCACTTGGTATTTATAGAAAAAAAGTAATATTTCCTGTACTTCTTACCATCAGTACTGCCACTCCCATATTCTCCTTTTAAACTCCAGTTTCCCTGATCACTGATTGCAGTGCAGCAGAAAGTTTTCTGCCAAAACTTATTGTGGTTTTGGGTAAAAGGATGACATGTTATTTTCTTGTACAGCCTAATAACTTACACATGAGACCTTTGATGTTTGTGGAAACTCAATTCCAGTTAAATAATTAGTAAATCTTAAAAAAAACCCAAAAAACAACCAAAAACATAAAGAGTGAAAGGTTATAAAAAGGTCAGTTTATGGTTTTTATCTGTTCCATTTTCAGAACAACCTTTTGGGTATCTCCTGCTATTTCAGTCAAAGTATTCTGGGCAAAATTCAAAATTCTTTGTGGCTATTGAGACACTTGTTACACTTTGAATGGTCTCTCTGGCTGTGCTATTGAATCTTTACTCAGACATTTCCATTTGCTCTGTGAAGTTTGATAGCTGTTGATATTTGACCAAAAGCACTTGGTCCTTCCCAAGTCAAGTGAATGAGATCCTGATATTTCATTGTAGCTGGAAATGAACTGGAAATAAACATTGAGCAACTCCAAGCCATGGAGTTCCACTCCTCTGAGCTGCTGGTGAAGGACAATAGATATATTTAAGCTATAAATATACATTTAGAATCTTCAGCAAACACAGACAATGATGGAAATGCTCTTTGGCTTCAGTTTCAGCACCCAGGAAAGGGTGAAGCTGCTCTCTAAAATCTCGTGTGCATTGAATGCCGGGGTCTGGGTTATGGAAAAAGACTCTTCAGATTGTTCTCTTTCAGAAAGTCAGCAAATGCTGTGCCTTTCCAGCTCGTGGCTTTAAAAGGCACAAGTTAATGTTCCTGTAACAATCCCTGCGAGGCTGATACACTCCATTAAAATTGGGGGCACTTGGTCACTTTGTAGAGTTACTTGAGGAATAAGCTGTAACTCTTCAGAAGGCTGTCTGAGGAATTAAATACAAAGTGGAAGTCATTAAATGGTCTCAGGTAGTGTGTGTGTGAGAGGGCCAGGGAGTGACATCTTTGCTTTGGTTTTGGTTTTTATTTTCACCTAAAAGATGTGAGAAAAATTATTACATTTCTTGCAGCTTCAGGTGATGAGTTTACAGTTTATTGTGTTTGAAATGTGTTTTTCAAATAAAAGAGGTTATCTCCCCTTTTCTTTGTGATTCTTTTCTTGTGAACCTCTTCTTGAGAATCTTTGCTTTTTATTAACAGAGCAAGCTGCAGTGGTACAACCTGACACAGATGCTGATTTATTTCAAAGACTCTAGCTCTTTCAATAGGAGCAGAAAGAAATAATAAGAGAAAAGATATCCTTATTGCCGAATACTAGAATTTCAGGTCTTATTTTAATTTCTTGCACTTTACGTAATTTGAAGTAAAAACAATTGAAATTGTTCACATTTTCTCCCTATGGCCTCTGGCCAGCTTCATGGCTTTGAAGAAGGTGGTGACCTGGTCCTCATTTTGCCACAATATCTCTTATAAAATATATGTAATTCATTAAATTTCCCTGCACATATTTATGTTTATTGTGGTTTTCTTTTTCTTCATTAAGGAAATTCTGTAGTACACACATATGTCATAATATGGTAGAAATTACTGGGCTGCTGGACAAAAGCGTGGAACAGACTAAAACCACCAGGGAAACCCAAAATAATGGCATAATCCAGAAAAAAAATCCTAAAATTAAAGAGCAATAAATTTCACACTATATATGTCTAATACGTGGCTCATAATAAATACTATTCAGCACATCAAACCCCTTTTTTACTTGTGTTTTTTTCGTGTAGTTATTTAGTTAAACATATACAAATCTCAGATATGAATATAAATAAGTGTAAAGTGCCAGAACAATGGAGGCAAAATAGAAAATCCTGTGTAATTTGGCACAACAAGTACACCAGGACTGCAGTTTTCATACAACTTCTTGACTTATTGCCACAACTGTGCTCCAGGCTTTTTTTTGCTGATGTTTGTTGATATCCATCCAGTAGGAATATTCAGAAGTCAACAAATTAAATTACAATCACTTTGAACTACTGGCAACGAATTGTTGAAGATTTTTTTAAAAATACTGAAAATCACGTTTATTTCAACTCCCAGATAGTAAAAATGCCCATGGTCCTTCAGGATCTTGTTTGTCTCTAGAGCTGAGAAAAAAACTTTAATTTTGGTGAACCTTTGGTGAACCTTAGCTAATTTGTGAGTTTCTCAGACTTGGTGGTAGTGGTAGGTCAGTTCACTGCAATTATAGAATATAATTCAGGGTCACTCATATATATCACACAGTCTCAGGATCTGCCAAGGGAGGCTCAGCTTGGACAGCAGCAGGAATTTCTGCATGGCAAGGGTGCTCAGCCTTGGCAGGAGCTGCCCAGGGAGGTTTGCAGTGCCCATCCCTGCAGGTGTCCCAGGAATTCCTGGCTGTGGCACTCAGTGCTCTGGGCTGGGGACAAGGTGAGGGTCAGTCACAGGTTGGACTCGATGGTCTCAGAGATCTTTCCAACATCCGTGATTCTGTGGTTGTGTTATTCTCCTGTGTGGTTTTCAAAATGTTTAACCTTTTGGGTTTAGAGGACCTGAAGGTTTTTGAAGTGTTCATAGAAGAGGGAACTGACTCTGCAAATCCGTCTGAGCAGGAAGAAGAGGAAGAAGAAGAGGAAGAAGAAGACGAAGAAGAAGAAGAAGAAGAAGAAGAAGAAGAAGAAGAAGAAGAAGAAGAAGAAGAAGAAGAAGAAGAAAAAAGAAGAAGAAGAAGAAGAAGAAGAGGAGCAAGCACAAGAAAAAGAAGAACAAGAACAACAAGAAGGACAAGAAGAAGAAGAAGATCAAGAAGAACAAGAAGAACAAGAAGAAGAAGAAGAAGTACAAGAAGAACAAGGAGAACAAGAAGAAGAAGAAGAAGAAGATCAAGAAGAACAAGGAAAAGAGCAAGAAGAAGAAGAAGAGGAAGAACAAGAAGAAAAAGTAGAAGAAAAATAAAAAGAAGAAGAAGAAGAAGAAGAAGAAGAAGAAGAAGAAGAAGAAGAAGAAGAAGAACAAGAACAAGAACAAGAACAAAAAAAAAAAAAGAAGAAGATCAAACAAATACAAGATACCAGAGAGAAATTTGAATGTCAGATATAAAGGGATAATTCACCTCCCATAGATACAAGGGGATAAGGGTTGACATTCAAAATTTTAGTAATAGCCACAAATAAGTACTTCTTTCCTGCAGGAGTGCCTGTTATTATATTGAGCTGAACCTGCAAAATCTTGTTACCTGACAGAGTGTAGTAGTGAAATAGAACATCTGAGTAGATGCTGAGCTTTATTTAACATATTCATAAGTTTACTACTTTGCTTCAAACTTCATGGCTTCATTACATACAGAACAGGCAGCTGGATTTGCCTTTTGAAAGAAGGAATACATCTCTCTGGAATAACACTGAGTATTTGGCAAACAGATAAACATCCAGGTATTCCCTATTTTCAAAAAAGTAACCTTTGAAATTTTATCTGACTTTCTGTGGGTTCCTATAAATGTTAATATTTGTGTGTTAAGAAAGCTGATAATAATATTTTCTGAAAGAAATTTCTTTCCAAAAGAGTTCAGCAGCTTGCTGGGGCAGGCAAAAACATGAAGTCTCTGACCAGGGAAACTGAGGAAGAAAGTAATTAAGTATGAAGCAGGGGCTAGTCATAATATCTGAGTGCTTGCCACATGCTTGTTTCCCTCCTCTAGTGACTATTCACAAGATTTCTCAGGGAATTTATGTCCTTACAAATGCATTATTAAAAGATCCTTATTGTGAGATAAGAAATATATAATATTTCTTATTTCACAATAAATATATCTCTTTGTGCAAATTGTTCAGGTATGTGGGAACTCTACCAATCCTCTATGCTTCAGTAGATGTAGGCCATGCTTGCAATATCCAGATTTGAGTTATGTGGAATTGGGATGTGGCTTGTTCAAAGAGATAATATTTTTTTGGTGATGTCATCATTTCAGCTCACTAGAATGAAAGATTTTCCATTCATTACTACAATGCAAATAATTCCCATGAAAACTTATTAAATAAAACAAGTGACTCTTTTAGAAACTAACAAATTTAGACTCTGTTTTTCAGCTTGTTTGTAAATCACTTGGTACATTTTCAAGAAAAACTCAGGAATAAGTTTTCTACTTGCCACACTGAATGACTGCAGGAGAGAATTTTCTGACTGGAACCTGGAATTCTGCATTTTCTGTGGAACCATATGCTCATAATTTCTTTTTTCCCAAAAAGATTTCCTTGTGATTTCCAAGATGAACTCTTAAACAACGAGCTGGTTTTCTGAAGTATCATGGGTGTTGTTCTCTGTCCATCTGTCTGAACATAACCCAGAATTTAAAAAAATAAATTGGGAGTGAGCAATTCCCTTTCCAGCCCCTTCCCTCATCCAACAAATTTCTAAGTGAGAGTGCCAGAGGAAGAGTTTCTGATCTGACCAAAGCTTAAAAATGTATGATGGTCAACACGTTCTGATGGTTTTGATAAAAGGAATTTGAAGCACACAGAAATTTGAATGTAAGGAAGAACAGGGTTTTAATTTTTGTTAAGACAAGAAGCTTCCACCGAGAAAATTCAGGAGAAAAGCAGAAAAGATTGGAGGCAAGTGGCTTGAGTAAACAGAGAAGCATTTAAAAAAATGTTCTTTATACTATTTTAGTTGATAAGCCTTGAAATTCCTCTCTGATCACAACGTTAAACCAGATGGATGAAGAAGCAGTGGTATAAACAGAGCTTCTTCTGCAGTAATATTTTAAATGTTATTCACTATATATATCTCCATCCTTGAAAGTAACTCCCAATTTATGGGAAGTCAAAACATTTCCTAAGGAATCACAGAGAAGTTGTAAAAGAAATTGCATCCCTGTGACAGGGGGTTGACACATGGTGATAAACACATCAGGGCAATTGACAACAAACATGTCAAAACAAAGTTGTGTTTTGAAATCCACTGGAAAAAAATGTATATAAAGAAGCCATTAGGGTTTTAAAAATTAGGAGGCATAGAGTAGTTTTCCAAAGCTGAAGTGTTAACTTTAAATGGCAAAATGCACTTCCAGGTATTTATATAAGAGGTGCTTTATTTCAGGTGAACATAAATATATAGAGAACTAGAGAACTAGAAAATAGAAAGCCCTCAGTTTTAGTTCTAGTTATAACTTTAACTTCATCCCTCACAGGTGTTATCGTAATTTCCTCAAAGCAGTTTTACCATACAGAAAGTAAGGAAATGGCTATCAAATTGCCCTTTTGCAAATAAAAAAAAAAAAAAAAGGTGTCAAATATTCAAAGAGGTTTAGTATCTAATCAGTTGACTGAAAGTCTACAGATTTTAAAGCCCTTGGAGGATAAAGTGAAAAAAATTTGTTCCTTCAGGAACATTTGAATTATTCCTAGGTTTACTCTACATCTAGTTTCTTTCCTAGGTTCGGAGAAATGTTTTTGTTTTGTTTTCTTTTACCTGTTTTGTTTTGGTTTTTTTTCTTCCCTGTGTTTCAGCTGACATAAAGCTGCAGGCTAGTTGTTTGTTTAATCCCCTCTTTCTTTATTTCTTTTTTTCCCCACAGGGAGAAATGATAAAACCATGGAAAGCTACACTGCTCTCTTGCAGTCTTGCTGCCGTTAATGGGAGCCTTACACTCAATTACCACAATCGTCACAGAAAGTTTAATTAACCAACATAATGTGAAAAAAATGTATTTAACAGCTAGATTGAGTGGAGTCATAGAATTAAGCACAGTGAGATATCTCTATATTGCCCTAGAATGAACTACATCCCAAATAATGAGAAGGGGGAAAATGATGCTTGTGGCAACCTTGTGCCAGAAATAAATACTGCATTATTATTCCTGTCATTGGAAATAACTATGATAATGCATTCACTATTGATCTTTCTCAGTAGGACTCCAGCCCTGACTCATTGCTCATCACAAACGGCTCAGTGAGTTGCAAGAGCTGCCAATGTCTGCCCTTTTAGTCCTGCAGAATTTCCTGTTCTCCACCTGCTTCGCAGCTCTGGCTGCCTGTGGTCTCCCTGCAGATGGGCCAGCAGTGAAACGAGACTGAAAAATAATGTTTTGGAGTACACACCGGCAAGCTTTGGATTCCAGGGGAAAACAAATGCGGGAAGAATTTTTTTTCACATGGATGAAATAAAAATTTAAATGTACATATTTACATTTAAATATGAATATGGAAAATATATATTAGTTTCCATATACAGATTATTATATAAATATATTATATAATATATAATATATAATATGTAATATATTATATGTAATATATTATATATTATATATTATATATTATGTATTATATTATATTATATATTATATATTATATATTATATATTATATATTATATATTATATATTATATTGTATTATATATAATATATAATATATAATATATAATATATATATAATATATATAATATTATATATATAATATATATAATATATATAATATATATAATATATATAATATATATATAATATATTTTATATATATAATATTATATATATAATATTATATATATATATAATATATAATATTATATATATATATAATATATAATATATATATTATATATAACTTTTTTTTATTTATATATATACACACACACACACACACACATATATGTATATATATATTTGGAAAACAATTCGGAATAAATAAGCAAAATTAATAGCTGTAAGACCTAAGAATAAAAATAAAATTTGTACGATTTCTGAATTATTTGTAAGTTGTCTGGTATAAATCATGGGATCATGTTGGTCTTCCAGCTTCTTGGTTGTTTATACAGAAGTTTCACTGGAAATCTGATAAATATATTTTTTTGGTGTAGGGGTATCTAAATTTAGTTTTCACGACATAATGATCTGACTTTTTTTTGGTCCTTTTTTTCCTTTCTTTTTCACAGATAATTCACCCATTGTTTTGCCATTCCTAACAGACATGTCTTTTAGTTTTAATAATTTAATAGTATGGTAATTTAAAAACTATTACATATCTTTAGTAGCTCTGTACATAGGACTTGTAACCACTACTGTGATATAGCAGCAGCTCAATATATTGAGAATAGAGAAAATAAGCCTAAATATGCAAAAATAAAGTATTATAACTTATTTTACTTTTAAAAAGCATATACAGAATGAAAATATGACCTGGTGGAACGAGCCTTTAAGGGGTTTATTAAACCCTTTAAAGGGTTTATTTTTTTATTGGCTTATAAATTAGCAGAATTTTTTGAGTGCATGAAAATTATGTGCTGTCAGAACTGAAGTGATTGAATGATTGACTAAAATTCCTATTAAGAAAATGAGATTACACACCACAGCGTTCCACGTTCCCTAACTGCTTTAATGGCATTTGAACAAAGGGATGGGAACAGCTCCCACAGCCCCAGATAAATAAAAATGCAAAGATGTCCCTGTCACTCTCAGGGCTAGAGGCAGGTGTGTGACTGTGACTGTCATGGGGACACCAGGGACACTCAGGCTCTGAAAACCAGAGTGAAAATCTGGTACCAGATATAAAACCAGAGATAAGTTGAGGTTACAGACCAGAGGCTGCAACCACAGCAGCCACCACTGTGATTTTAGGTATATTTTAGCGATATTTTAGCTATATTTTGACTATATTTTAGCTATATTTTTAGCTACCCAGGGGCTCCAAGTCTCTTTTCTGCAAAATGAGAACAATATTTGGCATCAATTTTGAGAGTTTTGAAAGGAAACAAGTGGGGGAAAACAAAAATGTTCCAAAACCCTTTCTTTTATTTGTTGAGTCTAGTACATGACATTTTCATGGTTTCTAGACCTGAGGTGGGATGCAGTCTCAAGAGCTAGAAAGTAACTGACCGGTAGTATTATACAAGGGAAATTCAAATAAAGAGTGGAAAATGGGACACTTCAGATACAATATTTGAAAAGAAAAAGAATATACCCCACCTGCACAAACACTTTAAATAATTTTGTAATTAAAAGACTTCCCGGGCAATGGAATTACTTAGGGAATCTATGAATGTCTCCTCTGTGTAAGACTCAAGAGCTAATTCTCTAAAAAGTCACTTTTGCCTATTATGTACATAAATACCAGAGCTGTTTAAAATAGGAATGAGAGTCAAAAAACCAGACAAAATCTGGTTAATTCTAAAAAGAAACTGTTAGGAGTTGATAAGTTTCTCTGGATAGGGAATTTGTTCACATTTTTTAAGACTAATTTCAATTTAGACATAACAGAAACGTAGAGACAGTAGTCTCAGGTAATTTAAATTCTATCTTGTAACAAAGAAAAATAAAGTATAAGCCTTAAAGTGGGATGATTTCTCTGCTGTACTGCAGATAAGGCTAAAAAAATGAAGAAAGAGCAGCACAGGTGAAAGCACACTACACACATAAAATAAATTAAGTAACATATCTAATTAATGTAGGGTACTAATTGAAAATTGAACTCCTGATATTTCAAATTTTAATCTGCCTTGTTTCTCAGTACATTATTAATCCAAGATAACATTAAATTGCCTCTGTAAAGATTTCTGTATAAAGCTAGCATAGTTAAACCCAAAATTTTACATTATATAATGGTAAAATTAAAATTTATAGATGCAATAATAATCTCAGCAATGCTGTGGATGCTTACATTTTGTGCCTTTAATGTGAGACTAAAATAATCCCACCCATATAATAGACCAGCCTTTGACACAACAGAGGAATGTGGCATTACTGAATTAATAATCACATTAATTGGTATGTACAGATGTGAGAGCACTGATATTGAATTAATTTAGCACAGATTAATGTAGACATGGGAATCTGAATATTTACATATCATTAAATCTTGGTGCCTTAAAGGCTCAAGGGCATTTTTCCCCCAAAAGTCTCGCTTTACTGTTTTCAGTAGGATTTATCACCAAAGCTGTACAAGTGTTGACACTTCAGTAACATTTTCAGATGTTCAAATCTCAAGGGAAAAACCCCAAACTTAATCTTGAAATGCCAACTAATCCCAAACTCCTCAAGCCGAAATTCAGTGAAATGACAAATTAAGTATTTTACATGTGTTCCTTCGTGGGAGGTCTTTAAATGCAGAAATTATACCATTATTTTCATCCTTAAATGAGCATACAAGCTGTGACACATATTGAGACAGGAATGTCTAATACAAAGGGTAATTTAGTGAGTGTAACACCAATAAACACAAGTATTTAAAATCTGTGGGTTTTTATAAACAGTTTGTATTGTTTTATGACAATGATTAAGATTTGTTCTGCCTTATATGGATTTAAGAGTTGCTATAATTTGTTAGATGAAAAAAAAAACCAAAGAAAACCCCCCAAAACTTAAAACCTTCTTGGTAATACAACAAATCTAATCAAAGAAGCACTGCAATAAATCACTAAATACTTTTGTCCAATACAATCCACTAATTGATTAACATTCAAACTGCCTTCTGCCATTACCCTGACATTACCTAGGCTTTATTAGCAATTTAAATTAGGTAAGTCCTTTGTGTTTAACTGATATCACACTGATATCACTTCTACCTGTAAACTTAAACTTGATTTCGGTAGAACTTGTGGATTATGAGAGTGATTTATGACTGGGGATAGTGTAACTTCTTCAAAAAATCAACCTTTAAAGCTAGACCCATTTACCCATTTCTTTTATTAATTCCTTGTGTTTTCAACAATTCAGATTCGGAAAAAATTTCTTTTAAAGATTTCAATTAAGTCATTTAGTCTTACCTGGTCCAGATCATTCTTTTCTATTAAAAAGAAAAAAGGGCATTTCCAGGGACAATGGAATTCACAGATGTCTGATGCTCTATGCAGAATAATTAATTTGTTTACAAAATACATTTTATTCTTAAATAGCTAAAGCTAGGTGGAATTAATCCCTACCTTTGCCATGCCTCTGATCTAGAAATCACTCACCTGTTTCTAAGAAATTCTGTAATAAGAGTAAACCACCAGGGATTTCAAAGTATTTCCCTTTGGTGTGAAAGCTGGAAATTACTGAATTATGATAGGATTTTTCAGGTATTATTTGATGATTTTCCCTCTTTCTAAAATAAAGCAGTAACAACTCTTTTAGATGTCTTCATCCTGAATAAATAGCTCGCCAGGTTTCCATCAAACTGTCCTGTATTTTTCCCTTTAAACAGCTCTGCCACCATCTCCAGAGTCATCTCCAGGTGATGCTCTGCAGTTTCATAACCCTGTTTTAGTGTCAGAAAAAGTCCATCCAATTTGACTGTGGGTTGCCACCATGAGTAGGAACAGAACAGCAAAGGGATTTCAAGTGTTAGGGACTTGGAGAAATTTTGTTTTTCTGTCTTTTGCAGTGTTTTACCCAAGCATAGATGAAATGACATTGGAATCCAATGGAGTACAAACCAGTTGTATTCATGACTGGAAACCCTATCCTAAAAATTCCTGCTTAAATAAACCTCTTTTAATTTTTTTAAGAGAAAAGAGAAAGATAAAATAAGAATCCACTATTTAACACCAGAAGATTAACAATCATCCCTCCATGCAATAGCAGAGAAATTTCTTTATGTTGCTACCTTTCTGAAGGCTTTCTGATGTTGGGATCTATGGACATTAAGATCTATAAACAATTTACATTTTGGGGAAAAAAAGTCTGGGAATGACAAAAGCACTGACATCTCAAGTAAAAACCTAGGTCTGATTTGGTGAAATGCTGGAGATTTTCTGTGCTTCTCTGGATTACTCAGAACTTCTCATTCTTGACCTCCTGATCTTTTCCTCCCATGCTGCAGCAAACATCCTCCTCCTACATTCTGTCACCAGCCCTTTCCTCCTACACAAGTCTATTCAATGTAATGGGTCAAAATTATTTTAATGACTCTTCTCTCTATGTGCTCAGAACCTCCAACACAGTACAGTCCTCTTACAACTTTTTTTTTTTCTTCCCTCTGAGGATTCAGTTAATGTCTTATTATACTTCTGGGCATCATTTGGCTCTATCTAATCTGTATTAGCTGCACTGCAGATAGCTTGAGGCTAAATTCATTTCCCAGCCATATTTCTGATCTGCAGGCACATAACTGGCCTGAACACAGGAAAATATCACTTTGAGAAAAGAAATTCACATTTTTTCGGTGCACTGTGGGGCACTGTAGCAGATATATTCAATATGAACATGGCTCAGTGGTCCTTTTTCACCAGTTTGGGGTTTTTTTCATTACTTTCTGTTTCTGCCCCGTGCCACCTGCACCAAAAACATACATTTTACATATTGTCATATTCCATTATGTCACACCAGACACAAGGGAAAATGCTTACAGGATGACCAGTTGAAAAGAAAAGCAGCATGATTTACTTTATGTCTTTAAGGAAGGCATTGAAGGTTCCTCCATGCAGAGTTTTATGCATAAATGTTATTATTTTATTCAGATTTAAATATTAAGGATGTTATTGTTCTACCCAAATATGCAATGACTGTTTTATAATACACAATTACTGTACACTGCAAAAGGTTGCCAGAAAAAATATTGAAAGAGATGGGCTCAGTCTGAATTCATGATTTGGTTTAGGAGAATTTTGTGCCACATATGTACATTGAGAGTTCAGCAGACTTTTCCTTGAGATAATAGAAAATAAGGGGAAAACAATAACTAACAAAGTATGATGATAAAATATGGGTTTTTTTTCCAAGTTTTATTCTTGATAACACCACGGCACTTTTCACAGCTTCCTTGCTGCCCTCACAAGGGCAAACCAGAAGAAAGCACAGCTTTGCATTATGCATATAAATTTGGAAATCCACATGGAAAGAATCTATGTCCATGTTGCTTCTGAAGTTCAATTTAAGTAACTGGTTTACTAAACCTTGAAATTTTCCTTTACTCATGAAGTTAGAAACTACTAGCACATAGACTATTTTACACAAAAAGTAGATTTTTCAAGTTATAATTCTCAATATAATATCTCAAATGTCATGTAGATATCAGGATCTTGCAGGAAGGTTGGACTAAATGACCTTTAAACTCCAAACTAATTTATGACTCTATGACATTTCTCTGAATTGTGATTATATTCCACATAAATAACTATTTGATGAGATCTCCAAATAAGTGAAAGACCTGAAAAATGTTGAAAATTAGACAGTAAAAGCTTGATATCTTAAGAGTTAATTTTTCCACTGGGGAGAAAAAGATCAGTTCCTACTGAAGGCAAATTTTATCTGTTTGCCTTTCTATCCTCTTTAAAATTCCTTTTAAACATTTTGGATCTTGTCCTAGTATTTATTGTTTCACAGAGAAATTGATTCTCAGCCACCAAGCTGAGCAAGGTACATAAAAAACGTAATTTCTCTTGCATAAGCTATGGATTACTCTTACCAATTTAGCACTCTAAAAGCTAATAAAATAATAAATTACAGCCTCTCATATCACCTCACAGCTGGCAGAGTGACAACCATACAAGGAAGGCTGTCTCTGTGCCAATGTTCCAATGCAAAAAACTTTATCTGTGTTACTGTGCCTTATTTCTTTTCATTTAGTTCTGAATAGGATCTATGGTTATTACCTTGATGCATTTTTATTGATCTCCTGAACTTTCTGTCGCAGTCAGTTACGAGACATTGACTTTTTGACGTTTTTTTCCTTTAATTTTTTTTTCTTTTTTGTTTTTCCCCCAAATGGAATTAAGGGAATACAAGTCCTGGATCACCGCAGCTCGTTTTATTTTTTTTGTATCCTCATGGCTCTTCAGTTCAGCCCAACTCCTTTCATGTAGAATGTGGTATTTTATATAATATTATTTTATAAAATATTATTTTATATAATGGTTCCAAGCAGAAGCCTTAGAGGATTTTATTTAGACAAATAGGTGTAAATTCATCTAGAACTGCTCTGTATTCACAATACTTTCCACAAATACTTCTCTTTTTAATTGAATTCTTTGTTTTTGTTGTTAAAAGAAATTTGAAAAAGGAAAAAAATTCACCAACAAATACTCAAATTTTCTTCAAGCAGCCTTACTTTGATATTGTAGCAAAACATGTTCTACTTCCCTTCAAAGGTAGACATGGAGAGGTATTTAGTGGATATTTCATCATAATTTTGGTATTCAGTAGAATGCAATGAAGTAGCTTTGCTATGAAAGAGGAATAGGATGGCAGTTTTACATGTTAAATCCAAAAGTCAAAAATCTGCTAAAATCATCATGTAAATAGAAGGCCAGAACAGAAAAACATTTCTCTTTTAAGGTTGCTTAAGTGGTACTTCTACCGTTTGGTGCATTGTATGTCGTATTTGGGGGGATTTTAGTTTAGTTTTGGTTTGTTTTTTTTTTCAAACCGAGGGTTTTCCATCTGGTCAGCAAAAGAAATACATTTTTAGTGGACTGATGGTGTGAGAGGATGCTATAATATATTTTTAATGTTTTTCCCCTTGAATGTCATGGTGGAGCTTACAGCAGTCATGTTCCACAAGCAGAATGGGAGAATGTGTAAATAGCAAAGGTTTTTAGCTTGACCTTCAGATTTAAAACTATGAGCCTAAAAACACAAAGAAAAATTCAGAGAAAATGAAAGTGCTCTGAAATTCAGAGAAAAAATATTGGCCAGTGTGATGTACCATGTCACAATTTCAAAAAAACCCCAACCAAACAAAGCAACAGGATATCATATCACATTACCACACATTGTTATTTAAATTCCTCTTTTTGGCTAAATTTAAATATTCCTTTAACTTGTATTCCTGATTTTCATGCCAAAAATAACTCTGTTTTAGCTATCAGTGAAGTCCATTTTGGGAATAGAGATAAAATCCATGAATTCATATTTAACCTACTAAATCAATTTTTTGCCTTGGTTATGTAATTCTATTCCTTCCTTTTCATCTAATTAAAGACTAATTTAGAACAATTCTTCATGGTATTTGTACCAGAGAAGTTCTGAGAAATCAAAGTTGTCCTAGCATTGTTCTTTAAATAATAAAGAATGAAAACATATTTTTTTTAAAGGCTCACAGATTAGTTCACGTCCTTTTCCACTTTCCTGACCAAAAAAGTAAGTTTGTAAACACAAAGCCAAAAAAAGTTTTGAGGGTGCTATTTATGAACCCATTCCTTGCCTACAAAGTGAAGTCTAAATTAAAACCTTGATCAATATCTAATTTTCCATAAAAGAGTTCAAACAAAACTGAATTGCTTTTTAAAAAATTTGTTACTATTATTAATTGTGGTTAATAATTGAGGTTAAACCTCATTTCCAGAAAAAAAATCTGTAAATGAAAAATTCAGGCAGTTCCTCTAAACTCCACTGGCCTAGATGAATATTATACTCTAAGTGCAAATTACTAATTGTTTACATTATTATCACCTTCCACTGATTTGCAGTACCATCTCCCCAGATATTAAATCTCATTTAGTGTGTTGTCTAACCTCTCATAAAAAAATAGAAAAAAAATAAAAGGAAGTTCCTGTCTCTTTGGCAATTCTTCGCAATGATTTCTGTTGCGAATTCATCTCAAAACAGCCTCACCAGAAAGAAAATTACATATATCAAGGCAAGATTAAATATATGCAAATTTTTTAACAAACACTGTGCTGAAAAGAGAGATGCATGAAATGTTTCAAATTAATATTTTTTTCCCATATGAGAGTGAAAATAACCCCTTGGACTTTGAAACACACCTTACAATTATGTGTTTCTGAAATAATTATGCCATTTACTGCTATTGCAAAACATTTGCCTTGAAAGCTGATTTTGCCACAGAAATAGATACCCAGGGAAGACTGTGCAGGGGGAAAAGGGACTCAGTCCACATCCTTCCTGGTACTAGCCTGGTATGAGTTCAGTGAGTTAATGGAAAAGCTGATACTAATGGCACACTATAAATTAGTACATCTGCAATAAAATAAGTTATTTTCCGTTTTAATCGCCTGGGAGCTGTTCTGCAAATGTGTTTCCATCGGAGGTGCTGGTGAGTTCAGTGATGTGCTCCACGGGGCTCATGCTCCAGTAAGCTGGTGAAAGATGTTAAATGCAAGAACAGCATTAAAGTTATGTCTGGTGGCAGAATAAATGAAAGTCTCTCAGTATTCCCCTGTAACCTGCTCGGGAGTTTGTAACTCAGCTGTGAAATGGGCACTCAATTAAAAACACTGCTGCATGAGTCTGCAGGAAAAAAAATAAATAAAAATTCTCAAGTTTGTTGGAGCTACCTCAAACAGGCTTTGATTTTTGGGCTTGTCAGGGGACATGAGTTTTGATTCTGGAAAATAAAACTGTTGATCTGATGTATTTGTAGGAAATGCAACATTTTCAGTCCTCAGTCCTTCATTTTTGGCAAAATGTGTGTCATCATGTTTAAAAATCTGTATCAGAAATATCTTTGATATACATTACCACTAATCTCTATTGCAAACTGCCCAGCTTCCACCCCCAAAGAAAAGAAACCTGGCACAGCTTGCATTACTTTGAACCCTTGCTGAGGAAATGAAATGAAATATAAAAGTCTTAATATGACTTAATTTAGAGTCTTTTGAAGTCTTAGTAATTATTTATAGTGGCATCTGTGCATTAGCTTTTTGAGAGCAGGAATGTGTGGTTGCCAATATGTGTGTGCCTGGTTCTCTTCATCCTCCCTAGGAAATAGGAGACAAATTCAGCTGATGTCAACAGAGTTTTACATTTGTATAAAAACTATTGGAACTGAGAGAAAACATCTCCTGTGATGTGATTGGCATCCATTCTCCCTCTGTAGAGATAGAAACTTGGGGTGTACAAATCTCAGACAAAAAGAATTTGAGAATACTCATTTAAACCCTCATGATTCCAAATATATGTGTAGATATAGATATAGATAGATTAGATAGAGATAGATAGATATAGATATAGATATAGATATAGATATAGATGATATAGATGATAGATATAGATATAGATATAGATATAGATAGAGATATAGATATAGATAGATATAGATAGAGATAGAGATATAGATGATATAGATGATAGATATAGATAGATATAGATAAAGGTATAAATATAGATACAGATATATATATACATAAAATCATGTAAATACAAGAATCCTTCAGGCAAAGCAAGCTGATAAAAATTGTTCTCATTTCCAGTCCAGGGGGGACCCTAGGACACATGTATTTTCCAGGGCCAAAGGTACTTTGTCTGTCTCATGAGTATTAGTTGTTAGAACATATTGTGCTGGAAAATAGCTGTTTCTGTCCCCATTCCACACATAATGGCAAATATCATTTGGATATCTAGACCATGTTGTTGTGCTCTCAAGCACAACTCTTGATACATTGAAATTGGGTGGCAAAAGGGATGTTTTGATACACAAAATTAATTTATGTTTGCAGTGTGCTTTGTCTGCCAGTAAAAAGTCCCTTGGTTACATCACATCCCTTGGTTTCAATGTAATATCCATATCAAAATTCTGGAAGTTTAATTATTGACCATTCCTGCTTAGCAGTTAAATTTTACTCGCTTCAGTGACTGCAGGTATTAGTAAAGGAATTATTTCCCTGCTTTTAAATGTCAGTTGTATTCTTGTATAAAGACATACTCTATTTTCTCACCCTTAATAAGGAGAAAACGTATTTATTTTGCATAATTAGAGAAAATAGCAGTCATAACATCATGAAACTACGGGGTTTTTTTCCCACTAATTTCTTAAAGCCACAAGAAAATATGAAATTAAATTGCCATTTCATGCCATGTAAAAGCCACTGAGAGTCTTCAGGAGTTGATAAAGAAAAGTTAACATGTTGTGTGTTTCCTATCCCAGCCCAGAGCTTCCAATATCAGGCAGACATCTGTGTGCTCAAACTGAGGATCTTCTTGTGCAGAGCAGTGCAATTAGCCAAGTAATTAGCTGTTGTTTGCAAAAACTATCCATACACTTCAGATGGATTGGCAGGATGGGACAATCCACACAAAAGTCATTGATGGGAGCATGTTAGAAATTATCTTCTGCTGATAACCTTTAGGGGAATCTCTTTTTCCTGTAAAAAAAAAACCAACCCACTTAAGAATTGGGGGTTCTACTAATTTCAGTGAGTCTTGGCCTGAAAAAATCTCAATTTTCTCCCATTTTAATGGTCAGTTCTGTTGGTTCAGAGCTTTGTAACTTCCCAGGTGCTGTTTCTTAAACGCTGTGTCACACAGAGTAATTTGCAAAATAAATTATTTGCACACTCTGCTAATTCTCATAGGCTACCCTGGGAATTTTAAATTTGAAGTGAATCCCCAGACCCCACCTGATTTAAAGATTTCATCCACATGATGGTTGTTCTTTCAGAAGATTATACTTAGCAAAGGAGCAAGTGAATATTTAATATTTTATTATTATTTAAAGAGGGAAATGTGATCTTTATGTGAAGTGAGAGAGTCCTTTACTTCCAACATACTTTTTTTTTGCTTCATATATAATTATATATATATTCTATAATTGTGAAACTACATTATATAATTGTTTGATTTGGCTTGATTTTCCCCAGATGATTACCTGTATTTTAAAGTTTGTCATCAGTAGCAATAAAAGTGCTTAAAATTAATTAATTAATTAATTATGTTTTAACCAAAACATAGACTCTCAAAACCTGAGCATTCAACCTAGTTGGTGTAGATTTCTTCAGATTTTCAGTCTTACATGCTCCATGTATAATTTTTTATTGAATTTTGAAATGCTTGACGTTTTTACCTACATGAACATATACTTTTAAAAAGATATGTCCTTATTTTAAATAGAACCCCAGAACAAGCCAAGGTGAGGGGGCAAAGCTTTATTTTTTATTCTTATTATAGGTGTTATTTCTCTCCTATGTTTACTAGAAATGTTTTCAGGAGTGATGTGACAGAGTTCAGCAACAGCACAATTTCAAGTATATTATCTACTGCTAACAGGACATTGTTATGGTGAAAAAACAAAACCCAGCCTGTTTTTAAATCAAAATCTGAGTGGAAATGACACATAATAATGACATACACATGAGGCTGCCAAATGAAAGAGCCACAAACACCCTTCCTGCAAGGTAATTGTAGCAGAGAAACTAAAAACATGCAACAACAACAACAACAACAAAAATGCATTTCAGTTTTTGAAATAACCCAGAGTATCAACTTTTATTGTAATTTCTTAAATTACACCACTTTTCTAGGGGCAAAGATGAAAGAGAGATTTCACAGCAGGAAAATCAGTTTTTAAAAATAAATAATTGATTGAATGACATGAGGTGATCCCAAAGCAATTCTTTCTGCGAAACTCATCCCTGCTTTGCCTCTCCTTTGGAATCCCACAGGTTCTGTTCTGGTCATCCTAAGAGCACAGCCCTGCACACCTGCCCTGCTCTTTTGGGGTTTTGTTACTCTGCATCTCAAATTTTTGAGATGCAGAGTAATAAAAATGTCCTCACCTTGAGGAAATGGTGGGAGAATTTCATCTCAAGGTTTTTCTTCTTTCACTCAGATGTCTTGTTTTATAGAAGAAAAAAATCCAGCTCGTTCTTGTTGCTTTCAGAGCCTCACAGAATTACTTCCCAACCACCCAGGATCATTTCACAAGGAGAAGGTAACAAATCAGTGAACCAGAGTCAAATTTCAGATATTTCAGATCCTCTGATGGGCATTTATGGCAATCTCACTTACACAGTGATGCCTCTGCTTTGTAAACAACAACCCCAGTGACAGAACTATTTGTTGAAGGGTTGGACAAAACACCCATTTTTCTTTTTTTTGTTGTTGTTTGTTTGTTTCAAGATGTCATCTGAACATTTCAAACTGCCCTAAACACTCATTCCAAGGCAGTTAGGCAAGCGAAATATTGTGTAAATTATATGACAAAGTAAAAATCTCCCTTTATTTGGGTTTCTTACCCATGCAAACTTAAATCCTTTATCACCACACAGAAAGCAGCCTCATGCTCACTGGCAACCTCATTTCCTTACACAGAATTCTGACTGATTTTCTCTCTACCCCTGGGGTTTTTAAAGAATCCTGACTGATCTGAAAAAAAAAAAAAAAGAAAAACCCCAAACCAACCCAATACTTAATTTTATTCAAGAGAAAGTTTTCTCAAAATCAGCAATAAAAATGGCTAGACATTGTTAATGCATTTGTGCCTTAAAGTGAAAAGCCAACATGACAGTTAAACAGAAAACCATTTTATTTAATTTTTACTCAGCACGTAAACTTTCATTTTAAAAGTGTCACTAAATGTCAGATTCTCAAAGGTACTGTGACTCAACTATGTGCTTTTCTCCTAATATGGGGCAATTCAGAGGAATTTGGAGCAGGAACAATGTAGCTTTTTAAACCAAGTTCTCTGCGGGAAGCTTGGTCCTCACCAATTTTCGTTTTAAAGCAAAAAGTCATTTCATCAGCCCAGTAGTTTTGAATGTTATTCTGCTTTTGCTCTGCTGTTTGCACCTTTGTGTTTCATTTTGATGAACTCTGAGCACGCAAAGACTACATTTCTACCTGAAATTATGCAAGAAAATATAATGGATAACAAATCTGGGGGTTTTTTTTATTTATTCATCCATTCATTTATTTACTATTGTTTAAAAACTTACATACTGACTGTTGTGGAATTATTTTGGATAATTGTTCTCAGATTTCTGCAGCATTCCCAGAAAGTATAATCAGCTTCCAGTCAGGTGGGACGTCTCCAGATTCCTAAAACAAAAATGCCAATTATGGCATCGATTTTTAAATTTAAAATATTTATTTAAATATTTAAATTGTTTTAAATATAACTGTGGTTTTTTACATTCAATTGAAATAATAATTCTGACACCCACAATGCTTAAGGTCAGTTAAAAGAGAATATAAATTTCAATACGTTTGTGTACGTGTGTGTTTATATATAAATTAATTTCCAGATTATTTATGGAATATCCCTCAGTACTGAAGTGGGAATATTCTGTTCAAAAATCTCTTATACATATTAAAAAAAAAAGGTGGAAACAGGCTGCAGTCAGAGATTTTTATGCTCAAAAGGTAACAGATGTGTAACCACTTATAGTTGAACTTATTAGAAAACTCCTCTGACACATCTATAATGTTCCTATTGCAGCATTGGAATTTTTGATGTGATAGGATGGATGCAAATTATCACCAAATCACTGCCAGAAAATTTCCCTCCTCACTATTAAGTCAATAAAGGTGTTAAATTCTTCTTAATTTAGCCTGTATTCCCTTGTGGTTTTTGTCAATGAGGTGATGGGGAGTGAAAATTTGCATGGAATCAATTTTGACACCTAAAAGAGCTTCAATGAATGAGGAGAATAAATTAGCAGACACCCAAGATGATATATTTAGAGTACAGAATCCTTGGTCCAATATAGAAGCATTTGAAAAACAAAAAAACTAACCCAACTAAAACAAAATTTAAAAACCCCAAAAAATATAACAAATCCTAATCTGTCAAACTGGCTCTATTATTTCTAGTGCTGGATTGAGGAGAGGAGAGTTTGGGTATTTTTCATTATGTTCACCTATGTCAGATAGTTTTACTTCCTCTTTTCATCCCCGAATCGGGGGGAAAATATATTTTCTTACTCATACAAGCATTCCAAACATGCTAATTTTCAGTATTCTTTCAGAAGGCAGAGAATATAACGTAAATTTAAGGGAAAGAGGGAATGAAATTAGACATGCAAATAAAGTATAGACCCCTCAAATTTTGGCAGTAGACCCTTAGAATTAGCATATCTTTGGTACCTTTTCTATCTGCCAGGAAGAACATACTGAAATTGTTTCATTTAAAAAAAAAAAAAAAAAAAGGTTATGGCTACAGTGCTTTCTTAAGTATTTTTTCTACTGTCTTTCCTGCTGTTCTTTTGTCTGAACATGACTTTTACACAGAGTTTTAATCAGAAGTTCCAATTTGTTTGATTACATTACTAAGTGGATGTAAACCAGGGAAAATGACCATCTTTTGGAGAAAAAAAAAAAAAAAAAGACCAAAAAGACCAAAGCAACCAAACCAACCCTGGAAAAAAGTCAGCCTTTAAAACATCAAAGACAGTTTTATTTATTACACTGTGCAGCCCACAACACAATAATAGAAATACTCTGGTTTTTTATTGCTTTGAGACAAGAGAGAGTGGCTTCAGAGAGCTCCTAAAAGTTTATATTGTAAGATTCAAGACAAATAATAAGAAAACCACCCAAACATACTCTTCCTCACAGCTTTATTTATAAACCCCATTTATGGGGTTTTCTGTATAAAACCTCTACTGGAGTTCACTCCTAGAGCTGTTATGGTTTTGGTAAAAATAAACATTTCTGACAGCACCATTTCACTCCTTTCTGAGCTCCTTTTCCCAAGTATGTCTATTTTTGACTTCCACCTTTGGCTGGTAGAGCCAATTGTGGAAGGTTTGAGAGTCTTCTGCTTTTTAAATTCCCTGTGTGAAATGGTAGCACCCCATTAAGTGGATTTCTATGTGCATTTATTTGTGCTAGAAGGAGCAAATTGCTCTGTTTTTTCCTTTAGGATCTCAGTTTTCATCAGGTGGTGGTTGAACCAGGGAGGAACTGAGCACCACAGAGCCTCTGGCTCACTCTGCCCCCTCCAGCAGGATGGGAGGAAAAGAATTGGAAGAGTAAAATTAGGAAAACTCATGAGTTGAGATATGAGCAGAGTAACCCTTTATACAAAATTAAAAAAAAAAAGAAAAAAGAAAAAACAAACTCAATCACAAAACAAGTAAAATAAACCAAAAATAAACAATGGAAACAACAGCAATGACAGCAACAACAAAAATTACAATGACGATGATGCTGAAAGGGAATAACAAAGTGAGAGAAATAAAACTCATGAAAAACAAGTGACACAAATGAAAACCACTGCTGAGCACTGGGCTGATCCCCACAGTCCTGCAGGAGTGCTCTCCCTTCCAGCCTTCCCTCAGATTTTTATTATTTAAGATTCATATTATTTATTTTCCCCCAGATTTATTTATTTAAGGGCATCACCTTTGTGGTCTGGGGGTCAGCTGGGGTCAGCTGTCCTGGCCACGTCCCCTCCCAACTCCTTGTGCACCCCTAGCCTCCTCCCTGATGGAGAGAGAACCCCACCAGTCTGTCCCTGCTGTCGAGAGACACTGAATTAGGAAAACAAGATTAATTCCTTTTTTTTTTTTTTAATAAGATTTCATTGCGTTTTATGAACACTTTTTAAAAATGTTGGCAGAAAGCATTTACCCAAAAACGACGGATGGCACAAGCACTTTTCTCAGAGGTGAGGGTTTGATTTGCCCAGGGCTGAGGGAAGGAGGAGAGGTGGGAGAGGACATGAACACCTCACCTCCACCACCACCAAGTGATCCTCACGTCACACTTGGTCCCTTGCTGACAGACAGCGTGGGAGCTCCTTCCATTCTGGCAGGTGTGAGCTGGTTCAGCTGCTCATGGAGAAGAGAAGCATTGCTGCAGAGGTGACAGAGATTTCCCTGGCTGGATCAGCTGTCCTCCTCCCACTCGGCTGCAGATAGCTGTCTCCTGCACAAACCAAGCAAATCTGCAGTCCATCAAACATTTATGTTATAGCCACGCGTTTTACGCCTGAAAAACAACTTTATGTTCTCTGGACTGGCCTCCCAAATAAATGCAGGACGTGGAGTTAGACACACAGAGCCACTGGAGTGTTTACTCTTCCATTCCAGTTCACCACATTTCCCTTACAGCTGATTTATCCATCAATAAATCAAGTGTGCAGATTAGACAAATCACACTTGCTGGTAACAGTTCCTGTGGCAAACATCTTAATCCCATTTCATGCTTTTTATGGAGGGCTATTAATTTTTTGCCTGACTCTTGTTACTTCTCGGGAATGCGAGACACACATTAAGAAAATATTTATTGAAGTTAAGTAGTCATTTTATTAAAAGTGGACATGGAAATATAGACACTGAAGCCAGCATTTTGCTCTGCAAGCTCATGTTACCTCTGGGGAAAAATGGTAAACATTGTTAATAGCTTATTTAAATTCAGAGATAGCTATCACAGAGACGAAAAATGGGAAGCTCTGCAGTCAAAAAAAGAAAGCTACAGCTTCGCAAAGGAAGTATTTTTGAGCTCCAGGGCTCAGAATGACCATGAATTTAATGACTTTTGTTGAGGCAAAGATTGAGAAATTTATTTTTGGGATTCTATATCACATGATCAAAGGAAAATTGCCTCCTGTGTAATATAATGTCCCCAAAAGTACATGCACCAGGACCTAATAACAGTCACTGGAAATACACTATAGGCAATCCAATTTTCTTTCTTTCTTTTTTTTTTTTTTTTTTTTTTTTTTTTTTTACAAATACACTTTAAGGAAGTAGACCAGACTTTCTAGGCCCAAAGATTGGCATTGGCATTAGCTCATTTTTTGGTACTGCTTCATCTCTTTCAAAAACAAAGTTTGCCTATTCCTTTTCCTTTCTGCCCACACCTTAGAATCCACTAAGTCATGTAATAATACCGAAATATCTAATTGGAAAAAACTGCTTTAGGTATTCTTTAGCAATGTAATTTTTTAGCATTCTTTGCTTGCCCTTTTGATCATATTTATTTTATCTGAACCTTCTGGAGAATTTTGCTGCATCTTATTATTTGAGCTAATTTTCTGTAGCACAGGCCTTTCATCCTTGATTCCTACTCTGCATTGACAACAGACAAGGTCATTACAGAGAATTCTGCTGCACAATCAGCACCACTGCTAATTATGGCACCCCAAAGATGGTGAGATATGATCAAAGTCCTGAAAAAATTTGACAAAACACATTAAAAACCATCAAGAGATTTAAAAAAAAAAAAAAATTTTGGTCCACCTTTGGCTAGCAACCTACATTTGTATTTAGGCACCATGACATGCCTGGAAATGTGATTTACTTAAATGCTGAATAATAACATTTTTAGAAGCCTCTTTCATTTATTTTTAGCTACTTTTGGGGGAAGGGGAAGGGGAAGGGGAAGGGGAAGGGGAAGGGGAAGGGGAAGGGGAAGGGGAAGGGGAAGGGGAAGGGGAAGGGGAGAAAAACCCAAAGGGGAAGGGAATCTTTGAGTACATGTGACACTAAGCAAGGTTGACTTTCTAAAGCCTTATTTATTTGTGTGTGCTGTGATCACATCTGTGAGGAAATCCCTACACCAACCATCATTCCCTTCTGAAGATATTTGTCCAACTCCTACAGCTGCTTTGTCCATGGTGTAAAAGGCCTTGGAGATCCACCAGCGAACATTTTCCATAGTGAAACAACAGGGATGGATGGATATTGGGAAGGAATTGTTCCCTGGCAGGGTGGGCAGGCCCTGGCACAGGGTGACAGAGAAGCTGTGGCTGCCCCTGGATCCCTGGCAGTGTCCAAGGCCAGGTTGGACACTGGGGCTTGGAGCAGCCTGGGACAGTGGGAGGTGTCCCTGCCAGGGCAGGGGTGGCACTGGATGGGATTTAGGGTCCTTTTCCACCCAAACCACTTGGGGATTCTGGGATTCTATGAAAACCTTCCCTTCCATGTTCACCAAATGCCCAATTTCAAGTACAGATCACTTTGGTTCACATTTTTTCTATTCAGCTGGAAATAATTGACTAACCTTCTGATCTCTTTTCCTGTGTCTCACAGAGACTAATGGGGTAGATAATGAAATATTCCAGGCACCTAACTGTTCCTGCACCTTCTGTTTTCCTCAGGTGGTAAGGAAAATTATTCCTGTGCCATAAGCTCCATGATTTTAACTGTGTCTGATTGACACAAAATATCTTTGTGTTACCTGCAGGAAACTACAATGCATATAATTTTCCTGAAAAAAAACCCAAAAAAACAACCAAGAAAAAAAAAAAGAGAGAACCGCCCCCCCTCCCCCCCAGCTACTTGGCTTCTTCTGAGCAGCAGTACATTGTTTTTTTAACACCTAACACCCAGTGAATTGACCTCAGGAAAGAAACAGATATTCAGTTATGTGACAGGTAGAGTTTCAGATTAGGTTTTACTTCACTGAGGCTCTCAAACAAATAAAGATTTGTTTAAGGCTGAATCAAGCAACATGACTGCAGTTAGAATGTCATAAAAATAACTGGACTGTTCACTCTTCACGTCTCCTGACCTCACAAAATTGGACATTCCCAGCAGATTCCTGTATGTTCTGCCATCACAGGAAGAAAGGCCTGTCAGACTTTTCCAATTAACTTTGTTCTAAACAGTAAAGATAAAAAGAAATAATTTAGGGGGAAATGTGAGACATGAAATCACTTGGTATAGTCCTCTGTGAACCATAAATGAGCAAGGAAATTCACCATCTAAATTCTACTTTGAAAAAAAAAGAGGAAAACCATCTTTGTTTCAGTTGGGATTGCCCTGTACAAGATTTTGATTTTGCTAAACTGCCTCAACAAAATTACCTTTCACTCTGAGCTTTATCTCAGACCTCATAAACTTCTCCCTGCGCTGGGGACTCATGTTCCTCAGGACTTTTTGTGATTTTACAGGAGCTGGGTTAGCTGATTCCCTGTGTGTTTAGAGCACCTGACTATCTGCAATAAACCACAAGGTGTTAGCTCTCTTTGGACAGATGGCACCACTGCCAGCGTTTAGTATTTTAACTATGTGGTTAATATTTAGAAACTGAGTACCAGGGAGAAATGTGCACTAGGAAAAAGAAATCAGTGCCATGAAGAACATGTAATTTTCCTCATCCAGCCTCTGATTTTGTCAATTCTTAGTAGGAAGCAATCCCATGGCTTTGGACAGCTGGGAGCAGGAAGGCTGCTTTAATCCGTGCCAACTGCTAATAGCCCAAGGGTCACTGGGCCATGGGGAGCTAGACAGGCACATTTTTATTTGTCTGCCCTTCCACAGAGAAATAAATTATTTTTTAATTTACTTCTCCCATTTTCCAATTAATTTGGCCATATCAAGATTCCAGTGCCCAGCAAAATGTGTTTGAATCGGCAGAGCTGTGCAAAAGCTGTGCTTGCAGTGGTGCAAATTCAAATTCCTCCCATTAGCTACCCAATTAAGCAGAAGGAAGTTTAAATTACCAGCCTCTGACTTTATTTATTTATTTTTACAGAAGACTAGTAGTTAACCACGTTTAAAGTCACATGAATAATAAGAGAATGTACACCAGATCAAGCCACAAAAGAGGTGGGGAAAAACAGAAATAAGGGAAATAAGAAGAAAAGAAAACACATTACCACTGGAAAATAATTTCTTACTTAATTATGGTCTAATTCAGTGAGTTATTAGACTTCTATTTAAAAAAGAAACATCTGATAATTAATCAGCTATTAAACCAAATTGATCATTAGTTTGGGAATCACAGGCAACCCTTTTATTGAAAGGCTGCTTCCACGTTATGCAGCTTTAAACAGATATCTCTCTCTCCAGTAACCCAACTCAGTGGACCCAGCTAGAGAAATAAAATGCTTCATGTGAATAGGAACAGAAGCTAGAGCCTGCTCTGTGAAAAAGAGAATTGATCTAAGCTGCTTAGGGATACTCTGAGGAAGCAGAGGCTGATTTCTGTTATCTTGAGAGCAGCACTGGCTGCCTGGCCTCTGGGAAAGTAATCTGCCCTAAACTGCAATACTTCTATTTTTTTTTTTCCAAATACATTTGCTACATACACTCTGATTTAAAACTTCAGGTCCATTATTAATGTAATTAAACAATACAAGTTCTTCTCAAGATGGGTGAGCTTGCAATGATCACAACTGAAGAGAATATCCGTTTGTAGCAAAATGTTTGTTTAATTTAATCAAAGCTAAGTGAACCAAAAAAAAACAAAAAAAGAAAATGGCACTGCACAGGATCAATGTTGCATGTTAAACTCTGCCTAAAACTCATGTAAAAAGGAAACAAGTCTTTTTCCGACACCTGCCAAAACTTGATTTTTTGGGGATAAATGTCTGTAAGCAAAAGGTTTTTAATACTGAAAGACACATCAAAACTCTTGATTGTCTCAGCCCTGTAAAAGTGGCTGAGTTCATGAGTAAACAATTCAAAACAGTTTTGGTATCTGGTAGATTTTGACAAAATGTCACTCAGGCTCATGAGTCCATTTCCAAAATCACAGCACTTGAACTGAAAGAGTTCCTACTGAAAGAGTTCATTTCTGTAGGTAGAAATAAGAGTCTAAATGTAAGATTTTGACTTCAATGTCCTCTTAGGGTTAAAAATACGTGTTATAGAATTCAATGTTCACCCAAAAAAAAAAAAAAAAGGGAAAAAAGGGATAGGTTAGCAAATGAAGATTCTTGTTTCTTCATTTTAAATATTTTGGCATTCCTTCCTTCCTTCCTTCCTTCCTTCCTTCCTTCCTTCCTTCCTTCCTTCCTTCCTTCCTTCCCATGTTTTGTCAAGCAATATTCATGTATTATATCAAGATTTATGTGACTATACACTCACAAGATTTTTTTCATATTTATGTATATTTCCTCTGTCCATATTTATATTCTTTAATCCCAGAAGAGATGCAGCAGCTGTTAGAAACATTAAAATAATTTTCAGAAATTTAGTCCTTATTAGAATCTGATTACAGTAATAATGTAATCAGTAAAAATTCTGATGCCACTGGGAGAGTCCTATATAAATAGGACTATTTATTATAATAGAGGAAGTTTTTCTTCAGGTTAATCTACAATTTCTATTGTTCATGTATCTATTTAAAAAGAAAAACTTATTAGAAATTCAAATAGGAAATGGGAACTTCATATAATAGGCTTATATTACTCAACCCACAGCTCTGTCCTAAAAATATCCAAGTAGCCTAAAGGAAACTGGAGAGATTCAAGGAGTTGAAAAGAATTTTATAATTAGAAATGACAAATTTCTAAGTTTGAAATTGTAGCAAGATGGACTACACAGAGCAAATTTGTCTTTTACAAAACTCCTTATCTTTCACTACCAATTGTTTAATCATTCATGGTGCTGAAAACTGCTGTGGTCTAAATTTTCAGAAACGGACAGTTTAATTTTTTTATTTATTATTTGCTCTTGACTTGCCCAAGGGACCTGTCTTTGAGAAATCGTTTCCCTCTTGTAAGCTTGTTTTTTTACATACAGTTTAACTAATTAGATTAATCTTATACTCAGATTTTTACACCAGTTTAGCATATATTAGTGAATGCCTTGAGAAAAACAACCATGAGAGCTTCAGAGTGACTTTGAGACATCAAAATTTCTTGTAGGATCCAGACCAAATATGACAATATGAAGATATTCTAATTATACAGACCTTGTATAGAGAATACTAAAGAGAATTTGCTTAACAGTTCTTTTTATCATGACTAATAGAATTGAATAAATAATGTTTCAAGGTTTACATTATTTTTTTCTTTCTCTCATAGAGTAATCTCAACTATTAGTCATTATCATGACTAATAGAATTGAATAAATAATGTTTCAAAGTTCACAGTATTTTTTCTTTCTCTCATAGAGAAATCTCAACTAAAAAAACTATCTGTTGGCTCATTCTGGCTTTTTTCTGCTTTGCCCGAGGCAATATGTGTTACCCACACAGGTGTATGTATTTCAAATAAGATTGACAACAGAGTGTATGAAATAAAAAATATTTTACTTCACCGTACAAATTATGTTTGACCTTCAAGGGAAACCTCAAGGACTGACATTCTCTCTCCTTGGGATTAGAATAACTTTTTCTGATTCTGCATAAAAGTCAGAGTTGTTCCCACTCTCACCCCTTGCCACTGCATGTGTATTATACAAACACATACAGGTAAGCATATGTGGACTGAAGGGACATTAATAATATTTTTTTTCCTTTAAGGCTATTTTTACTTGCAAATTAAAAAGAAAAATTGCAAATGGAAACAGTATTTGGTATAATTCTCATTGCCCCTCCACTTTTGCCCAAAAGAAACATCCATTGCACTGTGATGTGTTTTACAAAAGGTCAGAAGGCGTCTTCTGGTGTTGTGCATCAGGTAATGCATTATTATATATACATATATTATATATTATTATAATACATTTTATATTGCATTATATATATTATATAACACGTCCTACATTATATATTTGGTGTGATTTAATTTTAATTATACAATACACTGTTATTAATTAATAGGTTCACATTTTCATTGTTAGAAGTGAAATATTTTAATAGCCCACTTTCATTTCAGATGTTCTGGGGAAGATACAAAATGTTGGAGTTATTAAGACAGGTTTCTGATTTACAGCTTAACGTGCAGGAAGGGATGGATCCTGATCTTTGTAGATCAAAGATAATTTTCTCACAGGCCTGTTTTCACTTTTGTGTTTAACAAACTTACACAAGGAGGTCTGGGAATAAAAAGTCATGGGCTTGGGAGGGTGTGAGCTCTGTAAGTGCAGAGCTCAGGGGATTTGTCAGGATTGATCACAAAACTGTGTAGAATAGAAAGAACATATGAGGTTGTGTTATTCAAAGCCGGGATTACTTCAGATTGGATTAGTGTCCACAGGGCCCTGAGTGGTCACAAAGTGGAAAAAGGAAATAATTCCAGCACAGAGATTTTGCCAACTCTGGGAGCAGCTCCAGTGCTTAAGCATCCTGACCTTGAAAATTCTTCTCCTTCACACACAGATCCACTGGAAATCTGACTCCATATAACCTGTGTGCTTCTCATCTTCCAGCTGTGCTGCTCTGAGCCTTGTTTTCTCTCCTCCACCAGGATCCTGCCTTCGTGGCAATGAAAACCGAATTTAAATCACCCTTAACCTTTTCTTGTGGAGGTTAAACCAGCTGAGCTCCCACAGCCTTCCCCCAGCATAAACATTGCTGTGCTGGTGTCCTTTGACAATGATTTCCAACAAGTTCAGACTCTTAGGTTTTTGAAACAAATTCAACACAGCAGGGCAAAATTTATAAGTCTTCATCACCACCAACTGCTGAGGTAACAGCATCTCTGAGTGATGTCAACTCTGTGCCTCTGCCTTTCATCTCCACATAAATATGATTATTCAAAGTAGAACACAGTCACAGATTTCTTCTCTAATACACTGCCAGAAAGACACAGCAGGTTACCCTAGTTATAAAGTAATTTTTTAACAAGTTAGATCGAAACTGATTTTCTCTGTGTAGGAAAAATGGAATGGGTCTTACATTGCATTCAAATCCTTTGAAAATTGTGAGAGCTGAGCTGAGAGCTGCCCCAGCCCTGGGCAGCACAGCAAGGAGCTGCAGCTCTGCAGCCAGCCCAGAGGAGCTCCAGCAGCAGCAGAGGATGGAGCAGCTCTGCTGGCAGAGCTGGCATTGCTCAGCCTGCAGAGGAGAAGCTCTGGGGTGACCTCAGTGTGGCCTTCAGTGCCTGAAGGAGCTGCAGGAAACATGGAGAGAGACTATGGACAGGGGATGGAGGGACAGGACACAGGGAATGGCTGCAAACTGCCAGAGGGCAGGGATGGATGGATACTGGGAAGGAATTGTTCCCTGGCAGGGTGGGCAGGCCCTGGCACAGGGTGACAGAGAAGCTGTGGCTGCCCCTGGATCCCTGGCAGTGTCCAAGGCCAGGTTGGACACTGGGGCTTGGAGCAGCCTGGGACAGTGGGAGGTGTCCCTGCCAGGGCAGGGGTGGATGACATGAGCCTTAAGATCCCTTCCATCCCAAATCATTCTCTGAAAAAAGAACCAAAGTGATAACTGGGAGGAAATTATTAAATCCCAAAATACTGTCTTGGGATCCCACTGCCTCTCCAGACTGTAAGGGAGCAGTTCATCCAATCTTCTTAATTTTGGAAAAAGTACTGCTTTCCTGTCCAGACTTCTCTGTTTACACTGAATTTCCCTGCATATTTCTGAGGCTAAACATGCCTTTATATATGATCTGTGATGATTGTGGGGGTCAGAGCACACCAAACTGCTTCTCAAGGCTCGTGGTTGCTCCCCTCATCTCACAACTTCTGCAGTCTTGACAGTGAATTCAATCCTCAAACTCTTGTGCTGATCCAGAACGTAAATCTGAGTGTTTCCCCTCTCCTTTTATGGGGTTTTACGGGCAGGAATGATGTTGTGAAGAATTTATGAATGTGAAATCTTCACTAACTGCAGTGTTATTGCCTTTTCTAGAGGAATAAATCCAACCTACCTCAGAATTTAGGCGTAAAGTTCTCCTCACTGTAGGATTCAGCACTGACAGGAGGTGTCCCAGGGTCTCTATAACTGCTGGGTGTTCTCAGGGTTGTAAAAGATCCAAGTGGAGCTCAGGATAAATACCAACAGATCTCATGTAATTAGGCAGAACACCTACGTGAGGAGAAGGAGGCTTGCAAGCAATTATTTTCCTAAGGCAATGTAAGGCAGAGATGTATGACAGAATCCATATTTTTAGCTGTAATTTGTCACTAGTTTTGCAAATGGAACAGCTTTCAGGTTCCAAATATATGTTACATTATCAGTATTGTGTGTCAGAAGAGCTGGAGCTTCAAAATAATGGGGATTTTTTACCTTTGAACAAGCAGTAAATAATGATAATTAAAACAAACAAACAAACAAGCGGGAAAAAAAAAAGGTAAAGACATATCTAATAAAACCATAGGGGAATTGCCACTGTTGATTATGTCTCTAAATTATTTTGAAGTCTGCATTAATGAAACTGCAAACTGAATTAAGTACCTTCATCTGCTTCTGGAAGCTGCTCTGTCTGATCCATTAAAGAATACACATTTTCACTGCAGTAATCAGAGGTTTAAATGGGCTTAATGTAATTAGAAAAACCCTTGGAGATATATATTATCTCTTATGAAAATGGATATGCTTCCTAGATTAGAACACATTGTTTCAGCATCAGTGTAGGACTGTAAAATTACAGCTCTGAGTTTCTAACTTTGTGTAGTCATGGGCAAAGGCACCCTGTTGAATATAAAAAGTGGCAAATGCAGTGGAAACATATATGTGCAGAAATCACTGATTATCCCTATCAGTATTCTAAAGCTTGGCGTGAAAGAGGATTCACAATTGGCACAATACTTTTAAATAATTCTGAAAATGTGACTGTGAAAGTCCTACCCAAAATTACGATGCTAAAGGAGTGTCAGTCTGTCGGCTCATAAAACATTTAAATTTCATTTTTCGCACCAAAATTAATAAAATTTAGTTCACAGCGCTTTTTGTGAACCTGAGCTCCTTACACAGAATACAAACCACAGTGTTCTCCCATGAAAACCAAACTTAGAGAAGCCCAAATTCCTGATTTTCATACATATCTGCTCTTACCTACATGCAAATATGCACTCAAGCCCACATTCAGCCTGGGCAAATGCGTGTAGAATTGCAGCTTTCATGTCCCAAACAAGAATCTCTGCAAAGAAACTGGAAAATCTGAGTTTTCTGACTGCATCCAGCACGTCAGTTTGTCATGGCATTCACTACATAACACTCCAGATGTGGTCATCAGGTTCATTTTGAGTAATAAAATGATAATACCATTTTTTTTTCTTGAGATACGACTGACTGAGTATATTGAGCACATGTTAATATTAAGTACAAGGTGTTCTGAGATTTTTAACTTGAATGTTCACACAGTTGGGGTTAATCACAACCTGAAGAGCTTTGCTTGAACAAGGGTCTTACTGAATTAAGCTCCCCCCACCCATGAAATGGTCACCAGAAAATATCATTAGGTCTGTTTGATGCATGCCTTCTCCCTAGGGAGATGTTTACAGCCTCAAAAAGCGACTCAGGGTGCAGCCAAAATGTTATTCCAACGTGGAGGATCAGCCAGAAAATTGCATTTTGGCTTTGAAGCTGCTTGATCTCCGCGCTCAGCACGGTTTTGTCAGGAGCAACCTGCCAGCAATGTTATCCTTGCCTCCTGAGAGGCTCCCAAGGTGTGCTGTGCAGCTCTGCCAGCTGTCTGCAGTGTCAGGAGTTGATTTACCAGGAGAGCTGGAAAGGCTGGAGCCTCCTCTCCTGTGCAGAGATTTGTTTGAAGCAATTTGCTGCTGCTCTGTGAGCGATTTGACGTGGCGATGTCCAGGTGAGAGCTTGTTGGCTGGATGCCATCTCGGTAATTTTGTAAGGGTAATTTTGTAATTTTTCTTCACAGAAAAAATTGGTTTGTTTCATGTTCCAGCCCTGAATGTGGAATTATTCCCCTGGTTCAGAGGGAAATGGGCTAACTGCCATGGAGAAGGACAGATCCCACGGATTTGCTGATTCTCTGCCTCAAGAACCCTGCAAGCCATCTCTCTGCAGTGGTGATTAACACCCAGCCAATTAGCCTGGAGACATCACCATGGGCTGCTTCGAAAATAAAGGGTTTCAATCCCAATTTTACCAGAACTTCTCCTTTGGCACCTTCAAAAGTTTATTTCCATTCTCTTATTTGTCAACTGGTGATAAATATGCTTTTGCACACCTGAACATTTTGAGGCCAGATTGACTTAGAAATGCATTTTTAAATAGCTGAAAGGAAAGTTGTATTACACTGCTAGGTGTTAGTATTTTTTATTCTCATTGGTTCTTCAACACTTATGTAAGTGTTAAACACTTTTCAACAACTTCTGTAGGCTGTTAAGAAACTGATAATTTCTCCTAACAGTGGTAGATGAGTCACGTTTCATTTGGCTCTCTTGTTTTACCCTCCATCCTTTTGAAATTTGGTTTTTTAGCAAGAAAACACATAATCCTAAATACAGTGAGTCATACTTCCATGACAAAATCAGGCATTTTTTGTTGGTTTTGTTTTTAGACTAATAAAATAGGGTCAGGACAGATGTGTTGTTCAAATCCCTGCTGCCTTCACCCTGAGATAATAAATGTCTCTGAAGCCTGACCCCAAACCAAAGCCTTGCAGGTTCTGGAAGGCTGTGAGTCACTATGTGTGTATCAATATTTGAGTACAATATTGACATTTTCTCTGCTTGACCTTAGAATTTTGCCTTTCTTGGAGCCATGCTTGAATTTGTCCCTGCACTGGAAGTGCTGAACAAAAAAAAAGTACATTATTAATTTCTGATTTTGTGCTTCATTGTATCCCCATTTTCTCCTCTTTTTTTTTTTTTTTTTCTTTTCTGTCTTGAAGGAGAGGATAATAGTTTCCAAAATAACTTCGGGAAGTCCTTGGCCATATGAGCACTAGAAAAATGAAAATAATTATGTAGGAAGCATCTTGTGTGGCCCTCAATTCCTGATATGGAAAGAAAAAGAGTGATGTACTGTGTTCATTTCATTGATTGACATATAAATCCTAAATTTCAGTGAAGACCAGTATAAGAGCAGTTAATTTAGTTTTAGTGGGAATTACATATTCAGAAAATGCAAGTGAGTCCTTTAGTATGTCATTAACACAATGAAATGGTGTAATTACAATGTATAATCTTCATTTATCTCTTTTAGAGTTCTCAGCATCAGAAATCCTCAGAATTTGCCTAAAATATGTAAGGCTATGGTATTTGATAGCACACTTAATCAGTGATTGCAATGGAATGGCTGCTAAAAATCCCAGTACATTTATAATGTTTTTGGCAGGCAGCATAAGAATGTTTTCAGTCCTTGATATCTTTGTTTACTTAGAAACACAACTGCTCTTTCTAGCTGGGAAATAAGTAGTCTCCAGTCTGCTGTTGGAAAGTAAAATGACAACTTATATGGAGATAATTATGCAAGAATGGGAACACTGCTTAATTGAAACAATCAGTTCTAGGCAAAAATACACAATCTCAAATTTGGAAGTGACAAGATGTTACAGCACCCTGGGTTTATTGATATCTCTATGTCGTATTCTCTAAATACTTAAACTGTTTAAAAGAACCATGGTCTATGAGTTTGGTCTTTATTTTTTTTTTTAATACTTGCTGTTAGTTGAAGGAAAATATAAAATTTTCCATTGATGCCATATGCTGTCGAATTGCAGAGCATATTGTATATGATGCTGTGTAAAAGGATCTTGGATTTGTAAAGCAGGATTCAAAACTACCAGAAAAAAATTGTACAACACACAAAGAGAAGTGCAGGGTCTCATTTTGAGATAACTGCTCTAGAGTTCACCTACACAGACATTTGAACACTTAATTAAGAGAAAGAGTCATTTGTTTAGGGCTTTCTAATGAGTGAAGGAGGACCTCGGTATTGCAAATGCAGTCTGAGAGTTAATCCAGTCTATCTATACCTCAAATAAAAAAAATTATTAAAATAAAATATTGCTGTTTGTAGTCTAGTTCAGCAAATGAATTGTGATTTAACTTAGAGACATGCTTGTATTACAAAAACTCTTCTCATTCTAGATTATAAAGCATTTCTAAGCTTTATTTTTCCAAGGAAATAGAATTTTGGGGCATCAAAGGAGAGTTCTTCAGTCTGAGCTTAGACCTAGTGAAAAAACAAAATTAAAAAAAAACCAACCATATTGAATTTTGCATTCCAACTAAACAAAACTCCATTCTTCATCTAGAGAATTTATCTAGAAAGGTAAACTTTAAAGGTGCATGGATTTCATGCCTTATTGTAGGGAGGATATGAGTTATGTTTAATTCTTCCCAGATAAACTGGTTTTATTCTGGCTATTTAGACACAGCAGATTTAGGATTGACTTTTCTTGATATTTCTGTAAAGTTCTCCTGGTCTTGATCTCAACCTTTCATTTTTGACCATGGCCTTAAATGCACAAAATGAGCTCTAGCTAATATCATCATCTCTCCCTGGATAAAAATACAGTGCTCAGCTCAACTGCATTCAACACACTTCTCAGCTTTTCACACTCAGGATTTTTGACAAAACTCTGCCAGTGCTTAAATTCTGGCACTGATGTAATTCTTGGTATCTTTGTCTCCTCCTCATCTTCCTCACCAGTTTTTTCAGTGTTAGGGACCATGGAATTTCCCTGGTTGGAAAGGACCTCAGGAGGTTGTTTAGCTCTAAACCCCATCAAAGCAGGGTCAGCACAAAATTCACATCCATTTCCCTCGGGTTTTGACTAACAGAGCCTTGAAACAACAACATTGATTGTCCTCATATTGATGTTTTCCTTCCTTGTTTCTGTATTTCCAACCAGAAATCATGTCAGTAAAAAGCCTCTGTTTTCTCAGGTATGTTCTCACAGGCTTTAGGAAGATAATGTTAAGTCCCCTCAATTATTTTTCCCTCCATTTCAGAATAAAATCTGCTTTCTTCAGCCTCTCCTCACATGGCAAATGCTCGATTTCCCAAGCATTTTGCTGAATGCTCACCAATTTATCTGCATCTTCCTTACACTGGGAACCCAAAACATTTTGCAATGAAGACTTAAGAGCTGAAAGCACCACCAAAGTGCTCCTAAAATGTGCTTTTACAGAACATATTTGGTGGTTTTGCACCAAAGTATCACACTGCTGGTTTTCCAACTCCTTTATTTTGTGGTGTGCATATTGTTAAGCAGCTGTGCCAAGCTTAATTACACTGAATCTAATAGTAATAGATTTTTCTTGGTATTTCAACTGTTCACTTGCTGCTGTTTGTGAGACTATATTTCTGGAAGATAATGCTCTGGTGCTGTGCTATATGAAATATATATATCATTTACAGAGATGGATTATACAGTCTAACTGAAATTTGAATTATATATAAACAAATGCATAATTTATGCTTGTGAGTATCTATTGTATACACAGGGTGATTTTTGAACTTCACTTTTTCTGTAGCAGTCAGGTTTCGTTAGCAACACTTCTCCTAAAATCTAGAATTTCCCCCAAATTCTTTTGGCATTGTGACATGCTGCATTAGTTTATCTTTTGCAATGTGCAGAATGTTGTATATCTTATTTTTTTGCTTGGTCGTGAATTTTTTAATTGAATATTTGCTCTTAACATTGCCTGGTTCCTAGTAAATGTGAACATTTTTATTAGTATTCATTTGCCTGTGATTCTGGTGGATGAAAAGGATTATACTGACTATACAGAAGATACTCTGGAAAATCTAGAAAATTTGGATATTTATTGGGATTCTCCATACATAAATGATGTCTCATTTCGCACCCAGACTAATATTTCCTTTACAGTGAAACTATCAAAAAGCCATGGAAAAGGACAGTTATGCTTCAATATATTTTCTCATAATTAGACTACATGGCAAACATCTGGATTTGTTTAATGTTTTCTGAAGCAGGACATGTAAAACCCATAGGCCTTCTATTGGAGAGTGATCAGGCTCCAGAAATTGGAAAATTTTAAACTTCAGGGATGTTGTAGGCATGACAGAAGTTTGGATAAATCATATTTAGGGAAAAGCTTTCCCTGGAAAATAATGCAACGGAAATATTTATATTGGTCTCACACCCAAAATTGTATCAGCCAGGTAAGCACTGCACAGTTGTAATTAATGCTAATTGTATATTGGGACTCTAGATTCCTTTTCCTAAAACACTTTTTCTCTTGGATTTGAAAAGTCACTAATTTGGTACAAACTGGCACTTTCTTTTTCACATGTTAATTCCTCATAATCCCATTGGACTCATGGATTGCGGATTTGTGGATAACAAAATTCATCCTCTTAACATCAAGAGAACCTCTGGTAGAAGAACCCTGACAGCTTTAGATGAATCTCCATCCCTCCTAATCCTTTTTTTCTTCCTCTTTTATTTTTTCTTCTTCTTCTTCTTCTGAAATTTGTGTGAATTTGACTGAATGAGAGGGAAATATCCTTTTAAGTCCTCATTGAAATTTGTGCCCTTTTCACAAGGCACTGTTGTACCTAAGAGTTTAATTGCATTTTCCACAGCCTTGCCTGATCTCTCTCTCTCCCTTCAGACATGTCTGAAAGAATTTGTGATTTTACTAATTTCTCCCCTCTCCCTTAACAGAACTGCCCTCTTCTCTGAACTCAGGAAAAAACTTCAGAAAAATCTTCCTGCAGCAACCCAAGAAATTAATTTGCCCAAAGGATTTTTTCTCAAACCATATGAAAATATCAAACATCCTTCTTTCACTTGGATTCATAATAACTCTTGTCACGTCCTGCTCTTAGACCTTAACTACAATTGATTACATTGTATTTCAAGTACCTATTTAATAAATAACGTGCTGATTAATTAGGCACCATGGGTTTTCATTCCTTTAATCTTTTAAACCAACAGGGGGAAAAGAGGAAAAGGAAATAAAAGACATTTTAATGTCTCACAGGGCAGTTTAGAACAAGTATGTTGATATAGCAATTTTCAAAATATAAAACCCAAATAACCATTCTACATCACTCCAGCTAATAATCTGTTTGTTAAGATATAGTAATTAATTGTAACTTACACCTCTGATTAATATTATGTAAACTGGAATGTCAGATGTTTGTGCCATTTTAAATGGGTTTCAGAATTTCACAAAAACATCCAACACAGAATAAAAATGTTGCCTGCAGATTTTGGTAGGCTTTTACAATGTTTTTAACATTTCTGTCACCAAAGGCTTATATAAATGTTTCTGAAATATAGAAATTAAAATACAGACATTTCTATTTAAACAAACAATGTTTCACTTAATCATATGATCACTTAATAAGACCTAAGTACTTTTTGAGTATTGCTCTGTTAATTTAGGATTTTAATTTTCCTACTTATAACTTTTAAGGCTGACACTAAAATTTGTGGGTTTAAGAAAAAAGAAATAAATAAAAACCAAAATGTACAGAATCCTACCAGACACACAAAACTTGGCTCCTGAAATTCACTGTATCTCCTTATTTCAAATATAAGTATGTAGATTTTTAACAAAATTCATTAATTATCCATAACTTTAGGTACCACTTATTCCACTGCTAATTAATGTTTATCTTTTACCAGAAATAATGATAATTCCAGAGACTAAATCTGTGATGGATTTCTTTCATCTTCATCACACACTTGAGGCAAACTGTCTTGAATATTTTTTTTTAATGTCTCTCTAACTTTCCACATCTCCACTTTTCCTCTATTTCTGCACTAAACTAACCAGAAACACAACACTATTGAGAATTTCTCTTTATTCAGTGCAGGGCTGCCTCAGGACATTGGGTTAAATTGCAGCTCAGTGGGGAATCAGCCAAATGTGACACGTTTGGCAAATCAGGAGGCAGCAGGGAGGATCAGAGCCCAGGATCCTGGGGGAATAAAGGCTGGGAATAAATCTTTTGCAGCTACATGTTGTTACAGGGAGAGACAAATCTGAGGGGATGTGTTTGTTTAGAGTTACTCAAACTTGCCTTTCATGGTTTTCCCCACTTTTCAGGTGTTTGAAACAAGCTCAAATAGTAGAAAATCCCCTTTTTCTTCTGGGTCTTTAATAACTTCAGTGAATGCTTCCAACAATCTTTTCCTCTCCTCCTTCTTTCCTCTCCTTCACCCGTTTTCTCTTTGTCTTTCCTCTTCTCTTTTATCCTTTTTTTTTGTTTTTTCTTATTTCTCAGTGGTAGTAAGGACACCAAATAGTCAGTGCTCAGTGGTCAAATATTTTGTATGAACTTGTGCAGAAATAAAAATGGCTGTGTTAAACCCCAAAGAGTAATTCAATTAATAAACAATTAAATAAAATACTTTTGCACTGTGAGAGTGACTGAGATCTGTAACAGAAAGGCTGTGAGTTTTCCATCCCTGGAAACATCCAAAAGGCATCTGGGCATGGTGATGAAAGATGGGAAAGAGGGACAGAACCAATAAACAAACATATTTTAGTGTGTATGGTCTGAAGATCTGTGTGAATCACAGGTTTTTACAGACACAGACTCTTACATTCCACAGTAGCTTGGGCTTTACAAGATAATTATTACCATTCCTGAGAGGGTAAAGTGAAGCAGTTTACTGCATGCAGACGACCTTAAGGTAAAGAAAATGTGGTTCTGTGAGAACTGCTGTGCCTTTTGAATTAACGTGGTTGTGCTGTGACCAGAAACACCCATTTAGAGCTGAATCACTTGGCCAGGAGGACGAGGGGCTTTGCCAGTGCTGGGGAACCTGCAGGCCTGGAGATGCTCTGTGGCATCTGCATCCTCCTGGTTTGTTCCATAACCTTCCTCCCAGGCAACTGAAAACACTGTGTCCGTTATTAATTAAGAAGAAACTTGGAATCTGTTTCACACCTGGTGTAATTGTATGTACATTAAAGACAATTATGCTTCAAAATGATGCCAAAGTTGGGAATGGCCTGAGATTTAGCAGCCTAGAAGGTGCAAGCCAATAAGGTATACCTTTACATATGTATGTATGTATGTATGTATGTATCTATCTATCTATCTATCTATATCTAAATCTGTATTTATATCTATATCTAATCTATATCTATATCTATATATCTATATCTAATCTATATCTATCTAATCTATATAGTCTATATCTATCTATCCATATCTATATCTTTATCTATATCTATATCTATGTAATCTATATCTATATGTATCTATCTCTATCTCCATCTCTATATCATCTATATCTATATCTATCTATGTCTATATCATCTATATCTATATCTATATCTATCTGTATCTGTATCTATATTTATATCTATCTATCTAAATTTATATCTGCTGGCATCCTGGGGTGATGGGGCAGAGTGTGGCCAGCAGGGCAGCAAAAAGGTTTCCTATGAATTTAGAAGGATTTGGGGTTAGAAAATCAAACCGAAACTTAAGATGAACTAAGAGTATATCTTGCTAATAATTCTGTTGTATTTGAGTTCAGTTCTGGGCTCCAGAGTTGAAGAAAGACAGCAGGAGCTGCTGGGGAGGCCAGGGGAGCCCAGAGAGGATCTGGGCTGTGCAGCATCTGTGTGCTGAGCACAGAGCTGGGCTGGGCAGGCTGGAGAAGGGAAGGCTGAGGGGATCCATCAGTCCATACCAACATCTCCAAGGGTGCAGAGCATGGGGCAGACTGTTCAGAGGTGCCAGGGACAGCATGAGCAGCCATGGACAGAAAATAAAGCACAGCAATTGCAGCCCAGCAGGAGCAAGAGCTTTCCATGGAGGGGCAGAGCCCTGGAACAGCTGCCCAGGGAGGGCTGGAGTGTCCCTGTCTGGAGACATGCCAGCCCAGCTGGACACCGTGCTGGGTCACTGCTCCAGGGGACACTGCCTGTTATTCTGAAATTTAGTGATGCCATTGCTTTCATTTTCACCACAGCTCTCCCATCATACTGCACACAAAGGTAGGAGAGCCCTGAATACTTTTATTAATTTATGCTAACAATCCAGTGTTTTAACTAGTAATAATAATTACTAGTTAAATTAGTTAGCAAGGGAACTAGGGAGTGGCACATACTTGGGAAGGATTATCAGGAGCTCAGCATCAATTACAGTCACCCAAACACTGCTTTTGGACCAGACCTGTGCTCCATCTCCTCTGAGGCACCACTCCTGCACTGAAACCATTGCAAGACCCACAGCCAGGCTTGTTCAAACTGAAATCTCTCCTCCACTTTATGATGAAATGCTCCAGGAAAACAGTATTTCAGATGCTGCCAGTATTTGGCAGATTTTAAATAAGCTTTATGCCTTTGCTGTGTGAAGCTTCTCCTTCACTGCAGGGTAAAATCAGAAATCTGGATTAAGAGGCAGCAGAATAAAAAGATGAATGTCTGCATGTATCTGGTTCTCTCATCAGAAATAATAGGCATAAGTGGTCAATTTCTGCCAGGCAGATTATCTTTCCATTTGGACTCAACATAATCCCATGAGTGGGGATCCCTGTGGCACCAGTTCTAGCTGAAAGGATTCCCTCATCCTGCCTTGATATTGCTTTAAGCTCATTTTAAAGTAATTTTGATGGGATATGCTAGTTTCTCCTCTGCCTTTTAACTGAATTTGGAGCCTTCAAAGACATTAGTTTTCACATGAATGAATATCATTGACACATTCATTTAGAATGAAAATTTGATTCTTCTGTCCTTGGCTAGGATTCTTTGGTTTTGATGCTTTTTATTCACAGAAACAGGTCTTGTTTGGGAGTGTTATTTTTTAAACCACGTTGATATCAGCTACCCTAGGTAAAAAAGACATATGTTCTTTGTGAGCTGTTGCTTCTTCCATGTCTAGACTTTCCAGAAACAAAGCTAACACTTTTCACAGGCAAAACATACAATTTTTCATAATGAAAATCCTCATCATCTTGCTCCTTTCAGAGCAGACATCTATGGCACAGACTATGTACATCCTGCAGTACAATATTTGGAGCACTCGGTGGCACAAAAAAGTTTTGTTTATTCAAATGGGACTCCTTGTTTGGCACCCAATTATGACTGTTTATCTGCCAAGGCTATTCCCACACTTGCAGTACTCACAGTGCCAGGCAGACATCTGCTAAAATCTTCTATTTAATGTCTAGCTTGAACAAGGTGTATCTGCCACAACCACTCTCCATATGAAGAGGCTCCAAAATTAGAATGAGAAGCTCCACAGCTCTGTCCTCTCACAGAGAAGTACAAAACATATTTAGAAAACTAATCTTCAGAGGTGTTATAATGGGTCACTCTTGTTCTCTCCCCACTTATGCTTCCCAGATTTATCTCACTGTTTCTGTCTCAGAAAGTTTATATTCACCCTTCAGGACTTATAAATTACTTATAAATTTCACTGCATTTATCCTAACACTTCTAAGTTGTAGTTCACAAAATCTTTGTGAACTTTTCAATGTTTTGCTTTTTTTTTTCTAAAAAGCTTGTAAGTGAAAAAATGATGTCATTGATTACTAATATCATGTTTATTTCAGTTTCACAACAGCTCCCAAGACGGAGTCAGATCATTCCAATCTGCCACCTTCAACAAATGCACAGGAAACATCCGAGCTTTGATCAATAATTTTCATCAGAATCATCTGCTGCATGAGTCTTGCTTTCAGTGGTGGCTCACGTGTGTATCAACCACGGAAGGATGTGACTGACAGACAGCTCCAGCTCTGCAAAATTCCCATGGGCAAAAGCTCCAAATCCCAGTGGTTTCCCTCAGCACCTCTGAGAGCAGAGATCCAGATTAGTGTCAATATTTTGACTGTCACTGCAACTGGAGAATAAGAATTCTCCAGTTGTCTTGTGCAGATGTCTTCAAAGCGTTTTCAGTACTGATGGTTTTAATTAGAAAACAAGTACTTGCCTCAAAGCACGAGTTGTCATCAGAGATCCCATGTAGCTTTCAAGCCCACTAGTATTAATCTTCTTTGCATATCTTTAAGACTAAAAACCTTTCTAATTAAACTCTTAAAGCCTCTTATCTCTGTGGCCTGGTGGATGCTGTAGTGGAATATATCATTCCCAACAACAATGAGTAAAATTGTAATTCCCTGCATAATACCAATCAAGTTGATTGTAAAACATTATGTTCATTAGGAAGTATTAGATTTTTTTTTACATGTTTGATCAAAGCAGCTGGTATTTAATCCAGGCTGAGAAGCTGAATACTATTTCATACTACTTATGGATTAATTCATGGCCAGGTCTGCAATTTACTGAAAAAACAATGGATGAACTTTATGTGATGAATAAAATACCTAGATTATATACATTTTTTTTATATATATATATATATATATATACACACACACACACAATACTGGTCAGCAGACAAACTTAGCACAATGGGAACCAAAATACCTTTCATAATACCATACTTTTGCATTATAAAAAATGCAGGCAAGAAGTGAGTATGAATTCTGAGATAAAAAAAATTAGTCTTTTTTTATGTTTTGTCCTCTGCAGAGCCAGCAGTTGGACTCAATCATCCTTGCGAGCTGCTTCCAGCTCTGGATTTTCCATGACTCAAGTTTATTTTTAAACACTGCTGGGACAAATGTGAGGTAAAATGTACCTGATCAGCCTTGTGGTATCATCCACATGCTTCCCTCACAACAAATCTTGTGGAACAGATTGCCTAACGTAGTATAATCAACCACAAGTAATTTGCAGTGTAGATGTTCCCTACATGAGTTGTAAATAAATGAGTGAGTAAAATGGAACTTAAATGTCTGTAAAATTCAAAAATATTTTTTATTTGTTATTTCCTTATTATTTTCCAAATAATCTTTTCTCAGGTTTGCTTACTTCAGTTTTGATTTTCATTGTTGGTTGGGATTTTTTTTCTGCCTTAAGTTGAGTGTGATCCTTTCAGCTGTTCTTTTTTGCATTGTGTTTTCCTTTTCTGTATTGCTTTATGAATAATTCTGGGTTTATTTGAACAAAAAAACCCCATGGATTGCCTGTCTAAATCTGATTTAAATTTTCCACCAAGAAGTTGAGTTGTACAGCTGTAGGCAGACTTGCATGCTAATTTGTCTTGGTGTTTATTTCCTGCTTTAATAGCAGCGCTGTAGTTTTTTGGAGACAGCTTTCATGGGAAATTGGAATTTGATCTCACTCTTTCATCTTCCTGCATTGTTCATAGAAAGAGTTCAATTTGATAAAATTCTAAAGAATTCTGTTATAACTAGTATAAATTTTTATAGAGTTTATATAGTAATTGAATTTTTTAGACTTAATGTATAGAAATAATCTAATTTTTTTCTGGGTTTTTGGTTTTTTTCCAGATTGTTTGTGTTGGGTTTTTTCCCTGTTTTTTGGCATTTTTTTGTTCTGTCTGCCCTTTGCCATCTTCATGTTGTGAAAATTTTCATCTCCCACTATTTTTTCCGTAAGAACTTTCTTAAGGTCTGATGTTTCCAAACTGACTTTACTTAACAGAAAAGGGATAAAGCCAGTGTAACAGGTAGATAAATAATTCTGTTTACCTACCTGATCCAAGAGTTTGTTTAAATTAAAACTATTGAACAGAGTGCAGCTGAGATTATTGAATGTAGTGGTGGTGGGAGGAAAAGGAATTTAAGAAATAAGGTAATAATAAGAGATAGTCATGAAAACAATATTGAATTTTATTACCTTTAAGAGAGAGTTATCTGTACATTTTATTGCTTTTAAGATTCCAGGTGGCTGAAAAATCTGATATTTTCCTTTGTGAGACTTATCAGAAAATAAAGTCTATAAATCTTTCTAGCTCCTTCTCAAACAAAACACAGAGACACACACAAAAAGAAAGAATTTAAAAAAAAAAAATTTACACATATCCCTCACATTTAGGTGTATTAAATTCTTGCTTACAGCAGGCAATATATGATGGACTTAATCAGTATTAGCAAAAGAAATATTTACCACAGTGGGATAAGTTTAATGCAGTTGTGAAGGATCAGGTGCAACTGGGAAGAAACTGGAAAGCTGTTAGGAAATACTAATTTCCACCTTCCTCATCCTCCTTTTCCCCTGAGTGCCTGACCATCAGAGCATTCCTAATGTCAGAATCACAGGAATATAGAATCCTTCAGGTTGGAAAAAGCCTCCAACACCAACCTGTGACTGATCCTCACCTTGTCCCCAGCCCAGAGCACTGAGTGCCACAGCCAGCAATTCCTGGGACACCTGCAGGGATGGGCACTGCAAACCTCCCTGGGCAGCTCCTGCCAAGGCTGAGCACCCTTTCCATGGAGAAATTCCTGCTGCTGTCCACCCTGAGCCTCCCCTGGCACAGCCTGAGGCTTTGACCTTTTGATTTTGGTAATTCGTTTGGTTGGGGGTTTTTTGTTACATTTTATTTTTGTTAGTTTTCGGTGTGTTCTTGGGGTTTGGTGTTTGTGGCTAGCACAGGTCTTTCCCATCAGAATCCTTTTTGTGTTTTATAAACAAAGATAAAGTTTGGATGTTATTAAAACAGTGTCTCGAGATTTGGACAGTTCAGGCCTGGCCAGTCAGGCCTAGGGGGAGGTTTCTGACTGACCAATCTGGGTGACCTCTGAAAACTCTACATATATGTTGGATTCAAACAATAAAGTGCTTTTTCTATGCCACGCTGAGAACTGGGGCTTTCCTTCTCTGCTAGCGGCTCAACAGCGACAGGTGTTTTTGTTTGTTTGTTTGTTTTGTTTGTTTGTTGTTTGTTTGTTTTTTCTGGTGTTTTCTGAAGATAGTTTCTCCAAAACGATTTGGGCAGAATCTCTGCCTAGGAAGGTATAAAGACTCATTCCAAAGTGTTTTTGGTTGTGTGGATGCGGAAACCAGGAGTTTGCTCCTCGTTCCACCCAGAGGTAAATCTCCAGCTTCCTGAGCAGCAGGAGGGTGAACAGCACTGCTGGGATCTGCTGTCCAGCACTCACTTTGTGTTTGACCCCAAGCCACTCACTTTGTTCCCATTTTGCTCAGGGCCAAGTGTGTCTTTGGCAAAGACAGAGCTCAGGGAGGTTTATTTCCTAGGGAAATGAAGAATGACAGGAAAATAAAACTTCCTACTACTCCTTAGCCACACATCATGCCAATAAATAGGAGTCACATTCCCCAGGGAACATGCAATGGATTGGATAAGGCACCTTAGCTATTGCTGAGTTTCAGAATCATCCCTTTGGTGCATCTGTTCAGCAGATGTGGTGCAGTTCATCCAGATGCTGAAAATGCCCTCCCTGTTACAAAATAAAGACCTCCCTCTCTTCCCAAGGTACTGATTGTTTCGGTCAAAGTGTTATTTAAATTAAAGCAACATCTGTCTTCCTCTCAAATTCAGAAGCGTTGCTTGTTTGGGTTTTTTTTTAATTTCGATTTTCTTTTCCATTATTTGTTTTCTACAGTCTGATGCAAATGGTTCAGAATTGTAAGGTGACCACTATAGTATTTTTGAGAACCTGGACTATTTCATTTTAGAAGTGGGGCAGCTTAAATCCAATACTCTCTTCCAAATACTTTTCAACACACAAACAAAGTAGTTATTACACCATTTTCCTGAAATGTGCATAACAAAAACCAGAAGCTCTTTGTTCTCCTAATCTTTACTGTGGCTCTTCTAATTTCCAGCTGTGTTTTTTGTGGCTGAGCAATGATGACCACTGCTTGAAATTCCTTTCACGGCTTGAAAACTCACCATGATAAACAATATGTATTATTTTTGTCATGTCCATTCTTTAGGAGACTGTACAGCCCATTGGTAGTAAAACTAAATTGCATTTTATTATTGAAATGACTCGTACAATGCACTGCATAATAAAATGCCTTGTTCTCTATAGAAATTTAATCAAATACAGCCTTCTGCCTGTGGTTTCTATTTGTTTTGAAAATAAAGTATGTTGTAGGTTCCTTGTTTCTAATTATTTCTCTGTTTTCTCTTTTTCCTACCCTCCATTTATAATGTGCTTCTATATTTTGGTTTTAAAAAATGCATTTTTGCATAGCACATTTCCCAAACATAAGAGAATTAAAATGAAGAATACCTGAATGGATTAGTATAACATTCTTAAACCTCTTTGAAATCCCCTTTTAAGTTTACTTTGACACTAGAGTTTATATTTGATGAAAGGAAAAAATCAGGAAGATGCTGAACTGGTGTATTTAAGTTATTCTAACATTTTATTGATACTTTCGTTGAAATATAAAGACTTCTGGAAAAGCCAAAGAATCTGAGATACAGATGGTCTTTTTAACAGTATTTCTTTGCATTTTCAATTAATGTTTTTGCTATTACTCAAAGAGATAATTTAATTTATAATTTGTACTATATATTTTTTCTGAATAATTATTTCTAGCTTTTTAATTTTTGCCTTAAATAAAATATATAATATTCAACTTGAGCAGAAACTAAATTATGTGATAAGACTTGTTATGGGGACAGGAGACAAAGTAGACTGAATTTTATTTCATTCCCTGTATGGAGGACCATTCTTATCAGTTCAGTAACAACCCAACTTCCTAAAGAAATTCGTGCAATGTTTTTAGGCAAATGTCCAAGAATAACTGAAAAAGGTAATTATATGGACTGAAATATCAATAAGGTAAATTAGGTACACACAAAAAAGAAAGGTGTGCCTCCTAGACCCCTGTTTTTATTCCACAGAGTAAATGTCATCTTTAAAATAACAGAGAGAGGGAATTTCAAATTAAAACCTCTGGAGATGATGATGATGATGATGATGATAGGTATCAAAACCTTTAAGTTTCTTAATATAAATATCTTTATTTGTCAAAGACAACACTGTTAAAATTCAAAACAGCGTTGATCAAAGCATTTTCAAACTCTCCCTATTTACTCAAACATTATCTTGTGATTAATGTTATAAGGAAATAATTTCTTTTTAAAATTTAATAATTTCTTTTTTTAAAATTTAAATCTTAGTTAATTCCGCTGAAATATATGGATGAGTTAGGTATGCTGTCAGGTACAACTCCTGCATGGTTGTACCTCTCACTGTTGAACTTTGGTAATTTTTTTCCTGGGCTGGGATCTGTATTCAGATAACTTCTAGAAACCAGGATTAACAAGTGCAAAAGAAGAGCTGTAGAAAATATCACCACAGTTCTGGATCCATGTTTCCTTATAATTGTATTGCACCTTTAGAATGTTTTAAAAAAAAAAAAAAAATAAACTTTTTGAATATCAACATTTAAAGAAACCAATGTGGCCAAATTTTAAATGCAAAATAAATTAGAATAACCCACACTGTAGATTTTCATGTGTGCTTGGAGCTTCTGTCTTCCCTGGATCACATTCTACATTCATCTTCTTTTCATAATCAAGCATCCACATTTTCCCCCAAAATTTGAAAAGGTGACATATTAAGACATAGAAGAATGACTCCTCTCCTTATCCAGTCTGTTTCAGTCCAACAAGAATCTTATTACAGTTCACTTTGCTTTTCAAATCAAACCCATTCCCCACAGTTTGTTTTCTCCCAAAGTGGTCCCAAGAGGAATATGACCAAATTATATGAGGAAATTGAATGTATTAAATAGTTTGTGTCAGTTTTAGTTGAATGTGACCATTTTTCCTTTTCAGTGGAAACCTGATTGTGTATTTTTCCTTGTCCTCTCTCAGATGGGGGATAAATCTATCAGAGAGGTTAACTCTGAAGCCCTTTGTAGAGGCACTTCTGCAGGACTGGTTAATAAATAATTAGGTGGTGCAAAGAGTGATATTCCATATGAAATTGCTTTAAAAAATAATAATATATCCCCAGGCAAAAGAGCTTTATACCAAAATTCCTCCTTTTGTCAGATTTTGTTTTGTTGTCTTTGAGTGGTTTTGACATCTCCAATCATGGTCAGAACAAACTGCAAGTGGGATTTCAGTATTTTTATGAAATTTGTAGTGATGGAAGTCACGGCTGTTAGCAATTATTTTAGTCACCTAGAAAATTTAAGAGTTCATAGCATCTGGGGCTAGAATGTGCAGCACAGAGTGTGCAGTGGGTCACTATTTAATTTCCACTTGTTAAGCCTAAAATATCTGCCTTAGAATAAGGAACATGGTCTTAAAAGTCTGAATATATTCCAGGGACAGAAAGCAGGAGGTACCAATATACCACAGAATTACAAAGTTTTGTAGTTGTGTGCTTTATAAGCAACTCTGCAGCTGATAATATTTTATGTTGCAGAGGAGAAATTTAAAAATAAGGTGTTAGAGAGACTTAAAGGTAATTTAAGCACTGTGAGGTAACTATGCAATTTCCCAGTATTTATAAAATATTCTCTTTTTACACATTCAAGGTTTATGAAAAATCTGGTTTTATAGCGTAAATACAAAATTTGCTTTTGTTGTGTTGTTTTTGGGGTTTTTTTGGTGACAACTTAGCACTGTTCACAAATAAATCTGATGTTTTGGTTCTCTTTCAATGTCTTAACACCATCCTGTAAGTGATCACCTTCCAAAAGAACCAGACTAATCAAACTTCTTTTCTGGTTCCTCCAATTGCTCTGTCATACTTCAGGAACAATCTCTGCTCCTCTAAATTGGCCATTCAAGCATTCTTTTGTTTTAGTATGGGTTGTGGGGTTTTTGATTTGGTTTAGTTTGGTTTCATCTAGTTTCTGGGGGCTGCTGGTTTTGGGGTTGGGTTTGTTTTTTGTTTATTTTTTTGGTTGTGGGTTTTTTTGTGAGGTTTTTCTTTGTTGCTTGGTTGGTTGATTGTTGGTTTTTTGTTCTGCTCTTGTCTTTGTGGATTTTGGGGGGTTTTGGGGTTATTTTGTTGGTTTGGTGTGGTTTGGTTTGGTTTGGGGTTTTGTTTGTTTCTTGGTTGGTTTAGGTTTGGGGATTTTTTTTTTTGTTTGGTTGTTTTGGGGGGTTTTGTTTGGTTGGTTTGGTTTGGGGTTTTTTTTTCCTGGTTTTGTTGGATTTAGTTTAATTTTGGTTGCATTGGTATTGGACCATCACCCCATTTCTACAGAAATGTGCAGAACTGATTTTTCTCAGAGACACTTGATGTCACTCCCCTGGCAACACCAGTTACTACCAAACCAATTCTCAAACCCTTAATGAACAACTCTTTTCATTTTCGTTCAGCTAAATGAAAACTTAGAGAAATGTATCATGAGGAACTAAGCAAATTGGGAAAATGTGGATATGCTTCACCAACACACAAATTACCTTAGGGTTTTTTTCAAACAGGAAACAAAAGCAATACTTTTTGGGCATATAACAGCATTTACTTACGTTTCTTGTACTTTTAGTCTTTGTACTTTTAGTCTTTGTACTTTTAGTCAAAAGAAAACTCTTTTTGACTTTTCACATATTCAAGGTCACCACAGTCTCTTAGATGGGGCCAACTGCTTACCTCAAGATGAGTTTTCCAAGGAAACAAATATGTTTTCCAGCATATTTGAGTCTTAGGGTATCCATGTCTGTTGAAATGAGTTGCAGTTGGTCACTTTCCAAAGTCAGAGATACAAAATATTCCCCTACAAAATTTAGTCACTTTTCCCATTTCACAAAAAGGAAATAATAGGTATTTTTTCTGCATATTTTTTATTTAATTTAATTCTTTCAAAGTTAAGAAACTCCCTAATGGTGTTCATTTATATTTGGTGTTGATAGTTCTCAATTTTAAACTTGAGAGTTGCTGAAATATGCTCAGTTGTAGCTTAGTTTAATTGTTAATAAAAGGGTACTGTTTTCTCTTTTTGTATGCAATATTTTTATTATTTGTGCTCTCAAATGTCCTTTTCAGCCCAAATTACTTTGAGTTTCATTCTGAAAAAAATGTTTTCTGAAGCAAGCAGTGTGATGTCTCTGAGTTTATCCCACCGTTATTAGCACATTTCTCCTGTCCTGCTCTTTAATTTTTCAATTTCACAGAAATATATTATATTTTGGTGCCATATTCTGTTCATAGAAAGCAAATGTCTCATCACCAGTGCTCAGGCAATAGCTTATTTTAAGTGAACATTTACTGTTTCTTTATTGTTCAGATGGAGTTTTCATAGCCTATAATGCAGTGTTAAATATTACCCTCACTAAATGAGTACCCAAAATAAAACAGTCTCAATTTAATAAGGACCTGTGATTTAGATTTCACTCCTTTTGTGAGTAATCCAAGAAGAAATATCAGACTCTGAAATAATCAGTGCTGACACCCAAAGTGTTGGGATGTTTCATGGGGCCTCGATGGCATCAACAACCTATTTCAAGACTGATGAGAAGAAAAGAATGATCTTTGTCTTCACTCTATTCTCACAGAATTGTAAAGAAATAGCAATTTTTATTAGTAGTATAAATTAAAGGACAGACAGTTGACTGGGCTTGACGTGCCTTCTGTTGATGTTTATATGTCCAATTTTATTTCTTTTTCAGTCTTTCTCCTAAATAAGAGCTGAAATATTTTAAACATTTAGTGACTTCTCACTGAACTGCCTGGACTTTCATACTGTTAGCATGTTTAAGTTTTTTGAGTTTGGTTTGTTGGAGGTTTTCTTAACTCACTTAGTGCCATGCTATTTGTGCTTCTAGAAATCACAGCATCTGCATCAGGGCAACTGCTGCTCATGAAGAATTAAAGAGCTTTTTGAGGTGAAGTTGTATCTATGTGCTGCAGAGCAGGAAAACAGAATGCTGACAAAAAAGCCCAAAACATGTTCTGGTGAATCTCTGTGGTATCACCAAACAGCTGCTCGCCAGCATCACCCTGACAGTGTCCTTCCTTCAGTCAGCTCAAAGGGTTCTCTTCTCATAATTTGATTTTGAAGCCCACTGATGTGGCTAGCACAGGTCTTTCTCGTGAGAACATTTTGCTACGTTTCATAAACAAAGATAAAGTTTGGATGTTTTGCAAACAACGTCTCCAGATTAGGGCAGTTCGGGCTTGGCCAATTGGGCCTAGGGGGAGGTTTCTGGCTGACCAATCTGGGTGACCTCTGAAAACTCTGTATGTATGGAAATCAAAATAATAAATGCACTTTTCTCTTTTCTTGTCTGAGAACCTGGGTTTTCTCTCAGCTAGCGGCTCAACAGCGACACACTGACGAGCATTTCTGTTGCTTGTTTGCTGTGAGAATATCTCTAATGCACAGCCTTGACATATTCTGACCTTGAAAGGTCCTGAGAGGATGCAGGAAGGGAGCACAAATTCCTCCACTGGTATAAGCTGATTACTATTAGTAAAGTCAGCATTTAGGGATCATTTATAATCACATTTGGAGGGGATTCTCATATAGCTATTGGCAGAATCTGCTGTTAGTTCGGTGCTGATGTGCTTCAAATGGAGATGTTGTCACACTCCAAGGGAAAAGGAAAAATCCACATCATCTGCGCAGATGTTGGTAATTCATGATGAAACCAGCATTTTGAAGTGCAGGAGAGATATAAAACTTCACAGGAGCAATTCTTCAGGGGAGTTCAGATGTTGTGAACTCTGGATAAATAAATTAGTCAGGAAATGGCTTGGAGTAAGCTCAGTTCAACTTGAAAAAAATAATTCATGCTTTGTATGAAATTCTATTCCCACTTGAAATTAGAACAGAGTTGGCTCTCCTTCCAGACATTTTGTTCATTTGATTTGGTTGTAGTGTGATAGAATAAAATGAAAGTACGGAGATTTATAACTTTACACCTCTTCATTTTTGTTAAAAAAGAAAAAAGGTGACAGATTGGTATCCCTTACACATTATGTGTTATTAACACCAGAAAATAGTAACAAAACAAACTTAAAGGCAATTATTTCTTGCATTGTATTATGTCTTACGAAGGTAATCAGGTATTTATGTTTTAGTTTTCCTGAAATGGAGCACCATTAAACAATTAATAGGTGAGTATCATCTCTTGTAATAAATTCATATTTGTGAATGGTAGACAAGTTCACAGAAAACTCTTCTATCCACTCAAATGCTTGAGACTATTTTTGCTTAATTTGATAAGTTAAAAATTGATTCCTTGTCCCCTTCTAAGTCATGTGCAGCTACTTAAGTTGATATGGTTTAGTTAAAGTGTTATTTTTGCTTTTATTTGCATATTTTTGTTTCAGAAATCATGTTATGTATCCTGAAGAAACAATATGTTTATCATTTTAGCTCCTGGGTTGTACTTCCTTTAATATGTTAATATCTGTATTTTGTGATCCCCCTCTCTATTAGTTGTTATTTGCAAATTATGCCCATTAATAAGTGGTTTCTAAAAATTACTCTTCTGCTATTAGAAACTACATGACTCTTTATATTTTGTGATATTTTACTTCTCTTAAATATTTGATAGTATTTTTTACTTTTTTAAAATTACTTTTCATTATCCTTAACTTTGGGATTTCTGTTATAGTCTTCACACTATGGTTTTTCAACTCTAATATATTATATTGAAGTATTTTTATGATTTATTTATTTTTAACTTCTGCACTAAGTAAATTAATCAAACAGTTAAATAAATATTTTCTCAAGACAGCAAGATCTTATTCTCTGTATTTCTTCAGAGAATAGTTATTTATTTTATTTATTCAGTTATTTAGGCAATCTGTTTCCTCACCAGAGTGAACTGACAAACAACATAGGAACAGGAAATTTCAGAAAGTTCTGCAGGGATAATAATGAATAAATTATTATTTAGTATGGAAAAGAGTTCTTGCCTCTTATTTTTTTGTCTCATCTGTCACATTCTGAAGAGAAAATATGTGGTATTCAAAACCTGTTCACATTAACAGATTGCAGGTAGGAGAAGGGATGGGGCAGTGATGACTGAGAACAGTCCTTTTGCAGATAGAAATAGTTATTAAATTTCATCTATCTGGATGTGCTATTGCTGGGTTAGTCCCTGATATAACTTATTAAATCTGTTGCCTACTCCAATGATATTTCTGGTACATTATAATATTTCTTCTTCTGGTGCCCAGGATAATGTGGCCAGCATCTCATATCAGAAAAAAGTACAGTAAACTGAGCTTTAATAATAATTTTTAATAATCAATCAAAAGTTTGATTTCATTGTATTCAGTGAAATTTCAAAACCAGGAAGAACTAATGTCAAGTGATCTGCACATAAATTATGAGAAGAGGAAGGATGTGATTTGAAGGAACATCTCTCTCTGTGTTTTGCAAATTTCATTTAGTCTTGAGATGAATCTTTATTTCTGTCTCAGCATTTAAATGGGCAGAGACTTAACATGTTCAACTGAAATTGTGAATTTTGGTGGGAACTGGGTACTTGTGCATCTCTTCAATTAGTGTGGAATCTCATATTACTTTATAAACACATTATTTTAAGGTGTATTAGTCATGTCCTTTACTGCTTTGGAGAATATAACTAAATTTTTGCTCCTTTTTTTTCCTGAAACACCTTATTCTCCCAGGTTGATATTTATGCCTTGAGAATCACCTTCATTCTTTCCCCCTGGTGAAAAGTGTAGCTACACCCCAGCACTCATGGCTTTCTTTCTCTCCAGGATGTTTTAGTGAATTCTTAATTTTTAAAGCCTTAAAATAAATGAATGCATTTGATTTTAAAACAAATCCTAACAGCAGAGCAATCAAACTTTCCCTACACAGTCAGTGATTCCAATTCTTCTGGGACAGTGTGGAAAGTAGACAAAAAATGTTGTTTTGTGCCTCTCTGTGCTCAAGTCTGTTTGGTTTAATGTGCAGCTGTACCAATACATAAGAAGAAATCCAAAGCAATAAGCCCTGGAGGGGAAAAATAAATCAAAAGCCTTTTTCTCTCTTGTACGTCAGGAAATAGGTATTGTGGGAATGTTAACTTCCAGCTGTTTGATACCCGAGTGTTTGAATCTTGAGGTGTTGACAAGGTGTCACCCAACCAACTTGCTCCCATGCTTTGGAAGAAAGATGGTAATGATGATTTATTTGAATAAACAAGTCTTTTATCAGGAGCTTCCTGACTTGCCTTGTGAGCTGCCTTGGAAGTTGCTCAGAACATTCCCCAGGGAAAGTCTGTTTTCCTTTGCAGCTCATTCTTTGTGACACATATTTATGTTTTTGTAGGAATATAACAGATTAAATCCCTCCATGTTTTTTGCTCCTCAGGTGAGCAGTAAACAAGACTAACCTGCTTCAAATATGTGGTTGAAGAACAAATCCACGACGCTAGCTGTGTCAAAATCTCCATCTAAAAAGCCATCATGAAAATAGGAGTAATGAGCATCCCAGACAAAAAATATTACTTTGACTTTTATCTCTTTCCAGGTATGTTAGAATTTGGTCATTTTTTTCTGTTTCACAGGAATTGTTGCAGCAAAGAGGGGCTATTTTCAGAAACCTCTCTTAGAAATAAGGAAGACCAGTAATAGGTATAATGTATCCATATTTCAAATTTTTATTGACTTGTAAATTAACAATCTATAGACCTGATGAAGGTTTTGTTGCCTACATAAGTATTTAAAACTGAAAATTTGAAACCATTCAGCTGGGAGAATGGTGTTTTGTCTTATATCCTGCAAAAGAGGAGACTCTGAAGGTGAGACTTTCCCTTCTCATTATCTTGTTGACAGACATGTACAAATATTACTATATATGGAGGAAATTCAGTTTAAGTAGCAAAAAGAGGTTTATTTCACCAAATAGTTGAACAATAGGAGAAGATCTATAGATAGAAAAGGTTGGTGCTGACACGTGCATTTGTGATTAGAAGGTTTATTTCAGCTCTAACTGCTCCTGTGGACTGGATGCCCATAAGTGACTGGAAAAACACAATTTCAGTCAGAAAGAATTTAAGTTATCTGTTCTGAGACTACCCCCAGTATTAACTGGAGCACAGAAAGCAGACATGTTAAAAAGATTGATGCTGTTCTACCCTAAAATACTGAAGCTACATAATCATCAGATGTCATCATGAAAGTCACCAAGTTCATCTTTCTGTCTGAAAAATTTGGAGAATTTTACTTCAGGCCTGTTATTTACACATAGTCATGAAATCAGTGTAGAATGAAGATTGCACAGAAAGATCTTCAAATTCTGCAGTTTTCTTTTTTTCTTTTCCTGAGATAATCTAGAGCTTCATGATTGGAATGGGTGACTTTTCATTTTTTATTGTCTTCCTGTATTCACTCATTGGATCTCAGTAAAAAGAAGATTACGTCTGAGATTTTTTCTTTGCATTTTTAAGTGCTCCACGTAGGTCCAAAACAGTCAAATAGAATACTATTTCACAATACAGAAATTATGTTGTTGCTGCATTAGAATTAAAAAAATTAGGTATAAAGTATAGCAAATACAAAAAATTAAAAATACCCAGACCAGTCATTCTGTGAAGCAATCATGTAATGCCTTTGCAAAACACACCTGATTAACAAAAGCAGCATGAGAATATAAATAATGGGCAATTTCTGTTTGAAAACACTTTTCATTTTGTAAACTGATGCACATTAATATTTGAGTATAAGATACATGCAAGTTGAGCAGGTTTTGAGGATCTGTCCCTAAATAATGTGTTAGTACAGTGAGTGAGTCAAAAATTTAGAGATCTGACCTGCAGAGAAGTAAGAAGTATGAGAACAGTAGTTCTGTGAAATCTTTGGAACAAAGGAATTTTCGTCTTACAGAACTGTGGTTTATGGGAGAGGTCCCACATATTTACACTTAGATATATATAAATCCTAATAAAATCAAGGTTAAATTCATGGTTCAGTGGCACGAGAGGCTTCTATTAAAAGAAAAACAAACCAACAGTGCCCTCCAAACTGGAAAAATTTTAGTCAAAACATAGTTGACCCACCTGACAATTGTATTTAAGTGTTTACCTGGAAAAACCTGCCAGGGCTGAGGTCCCATTTTGCCTCCACAACCTGAACTCTGCCTTACAAATCCTGGAAAAACTGCATGATCTCTGCGTCCATGGGAACCTGAATTTTAGGATTTTCATATTAAAATGGAGCAAGTAGTGTTGAAAGGCTGTCTTGTGTCATTGTTACCATACCACAAAAATTTTGCTTTCAGTGACCATCTTCCATGCAAAATTTCTGTCCTCTTCAATGACAGATACGTCACCTGTGGTAGCAAACTTACTTGTTCTCCTGGTGATTCATTTCTGGAAAGAACATGCAGATTGAACTTGACAAATCTAAATTTGATCAATTAAAAACACAGCAGTTTTTCTCCTCATTCTCTACTTTATCAATTAAACATACATTGGGAGTACTTCAACATCAACACAAATATTTCTGATTTATTAGAATCTTTTTGGGATGATTCTCAGTGTCCTAGTGTCTTAGTATAGTTTTTCTTCAAGTTTTGACCTCTTCTAAACTGCTGTCTTAGACCTCTGAATTTTACCAAAAGAAAGATATGGTAATTTTCTTTTCTCCAGAGCTCAGTTTGGATACACATTGTATAAAGCACTTTTTAATCCTATTAAAAATATCTTGCACAAGAAAAACCAGCTCATGTTGTGCCAGCATTTTATCATTTTGTATATAATAGGAAACAGGGAGACATATCTTTACTTTCAAGACAAGAATAAATATGCAAACATAACAATTTGCAAAATAATTTAGTTTGCACTGTGGTCAGAGTAAATAAATAAACATACCAATGAATTACTGATGGGTTTACTCTGAAAGACAGCATGTTCAACAATCTACCATTTCTGACTATTTTGGGTGATAATGACACTTTTCTTTCAAAATATTTGGGAATCCATATGATCATCTCTCTAGAAGGATTAGACAATTTTCTTTTTCCTTCCTCTGCATTATTCTTATTTACATTTTTTGTCACTACAAGTAATGGTTATGGCAGTGCCAATGGTAAATATAGATGGTTGAATGTACAAAAAAATACGACTATTAGACACTGTTAAGCCCATGAAAAAAAGAGTTTGTTCATGGATACTCTTGTCAGGACTACAGGAGAAAGTTCTGTAAAACTTTTGTGACCAAAATAGATTATATTATTGACTGTGTGAGGGTACAATGACATGCATATGCTGCTTAAATTCTAATATTTCATCATTTTAAATTCATATGATTCACTTGAAGGGCAATAACTGATAAATTGGGAGTGTCAAAGGAGGCATAAAATTCATAAAGCAGGAAAATAACCAGGTGTTGTATGGCATGATGATGGTTGCAAAAGAAAATCCTTCTCAGCTTCATCAATGTCATATAACAATCTTCTTTTAAAGGTCAGGAACAGATTGAGGCCATCACTGATAAGATATTATTCCTTGGCCAAGCCAGCTACATGCCAGCCAAAGATGGGAACTCAAGATATATGTGATCCATGAGGTTTGGGGTTTAATTTGTTTGGCATCATGAAAACATTAAGCAAATTATTGTTCGTGGACTTCCTCATGAGCTCATTTAAAATGTAACTAGATTAATCTACTTTTTTTCACAGAATATGCATTTTAGAAAATTTTAAATATTGCTAAGTTTGACAGAATTTTATATATTTTTCCTTCTCATTAGAAAGCCAAATGAGCATGAAAGTTTTCCTGCATTTTTGAGGCTCTCTATTCTAGGAACATATTATGTCTGAATAATTACACTTTTTACCCAGTTAATTTTGAGCTGAAAAATTTCAGATTTGTCAGTTCCCCTCTAGATCAATCCCAGTAATTAATTTCCATGCAATTTCACACTTTTCTGTAGCCTTGTCACTTTAGACAGTTTTGTGAATCCAGAAGTATTTCCTTCCTTCCTTCCTTCCTTCCTTCCTTCCTTCCTTCCTTCCTTCCTTCCTTCCTTCCTTCCTTCCTTCCTTCCTTCCTTCCTTCCTTCCTTCTCTCTTTTCTCTCTTTTCTCTCTTTTCTCTCTTTTCTCTCTTTTCTCTCTTTCTCTTTCTTTCTCTTTCTTTCTCTTTCTTTCTCTCTCTTTCTTTCTCTTTCCCCATTTCCTTCTTCTTCCTCCCTTCCTCCCTCCCTTCCCTCCCTCCTTCATCCCTCCCTTCCAACATCTTTTTCTTAATAAGGAGTGCCTTCTACCATTTAACAAGGAAATGCCAATTCCTGTTGAATGATTAAAAGCCTTAAAAAAAATCTGCTGCAACACTGCTGTTATCAGTGCAGAAGAACAGTTCACAACTCTAGCAAAGACTGTTAAGCTTTCAGAGATTTTACTAAGTTATTAAGAAGCCCAAAGCCTAGAGTGAAGAAAATACTGAGCAGGCAACCATCTTTTAATGTGTAAGTGCTTGGCACACTGAAAGAAAGCACTGTTTAACCAGAATTTTTAGACATGCACATGGAAAAGGAAGTATATTGCTGTTCTCTCAAAATGAAAATTCTGCTCCCAGCAGGAACACCTGTATTATCTGATGTTAGTGCGAAATTTCAAAGTCTACTATATTCTGCATGAAAAGCCACTCACAAATATCACAGTAAGATCACATAAGGAATTCTGTCATTTTCTAAACCAAGTCCCTCCATTTCAGCTTTTTTGTCTTTTTGGGAGACAATTTCTGAGAGTTACAGAGGGAGAGGATGTCAGGAAGCACATATCCTGCACCACAGGAGATGTGTCTGATAAGAGGTGAGATGCAGGCATTATGAAAAGTGTTTCAAGGATGCAATAAACCTGACATCCTTCAGTTTAATGAAAACTATTTCTTTGTAATGTAAGTCTCAGAGATCAACCCATGGTGTGTGGGGGCGAATGGCTGGAAGAAAGAAAAAGATTTTATGTTCTCCTTTTGCTTTCTGGGTTTCTTTTTCCTATTGTCTGCCATTTTCAGAAAATTAGAATGTGTTCCACAGACAAAAATCTGGGGATTAGCCACCTTTGCATTCCAAAATTGCAAATCTAAATCCTGAAATTGTTTTAATTTATGTTTATCTAAATTCTCTTAGAGAAATCAAGTTTCCTTGCTGACAGCCAAAAGATTTTTTCATTGTCAGTTGCTTTGGATGTTTCCTCCTCACCCAATTAGATTTTCTCCACTCACGAGAAAAGTCTCTTTTCTCCATCCACTGGAGAAAAAAAAAATCAAAAAACCCAAAGAATAACTTATTGATCTGTGGAATTTGGCTGGTGTCAAAGGCTGGTCTGTGTTGCTGAATCAGAGGCTGATGCAGGGGACTCAAACTCCATCATGTTTATATAACCTCTTCTCATGTTTAATCCTTGACACAGGATTTCAAGGGTCCTTCTCCAGAGGAAACTCTCACCTCTGAGGTTTTGGGGTGCCTCAGAGCTGCCCTTCCTGCACATCCCTTACACAGCTGCATTTAAATTCACAGCTCAAACTTCCTCGGGAGTTTAACGACATCTTTCATTAGTCCTTTATTTTCGCTCCATCTCTCGGCTTGGCAATAAATGGCATAAATGTCAGTGCTGCAGTAAAGCTCAGAAACGTGATGTCAGCACATATTTCTTGTGAGTCTCCCTGCCTGAGAATCCTGGTCACAATTTATGTCACTGGGGGCATCAGTCTTTCAAGTGGAGCCCTGCAAATGGCAGATGCTGTGTTATATATGATGCTCAGCTGATTACCAGAGTGATGAAAGATGTGAAGCTCAGCTGACAGCAACACTCGAGTAACTTTGCAGGGGACGCAATTTATTAAGGATGTACTTCAGCAACTCCCTGATTCTTCCTCTGTGCCCAAATGATGTTTGATGGAACACTTACAGGACCATCAGGAAGATTGTTAGGGGTAGTTAATTGCCTGGGATGGTGCAGGACTGGTTCAGAGACTTCAAAAAAATAAAGCAATTCTTCTTTCCACCATGAGTGAGAACAGTTGTTCATTTTTTCTGTGCATGAAATGAAGGGGAACCCCCAGATGGAACCATATATCTTAGGATTTTGAGTAGAAAGCAAAAAATCCTTCTCGGAATTCAGTATTTCCTCGGCCTTCAGATTTTATGGGCAGTTTTAAACATTAAAAATTTGAATTTAAGAAGAATTCTAGGTGGAGGAATGCTGGATATATTAGGTAATATAGATGTGCAATGGGAGAAAGTATTTGCCTGGTATGCTTTTGAATTTTAGGTACCAGTTTCTTGTCTGAATATTTGTCTTAATAATAATCAAGGTACTGTCTTTTACCTTTCCTATTTTTTTTTTTAATATAATTATGGAACAACTCTATCACCTGCAGCTCTAGGCTGTGTGTTGGTGTGTAACTTCCCAGATTTCTGAGTCAAACAACAAAGTTTGATCTCTTTAAGCTCAAAGCAGTAACAAAACCCCTCAGTCACTTTAATCTTCGTGATTATTCCACATAAGACACTCCTGCCCATTATTCCATGCAATAGGTAAATGTGAAAAAATAGTGCATAGATAACTGTTCTGTTCTGCACTGCTCAGCTCACTTTCACTGAAGGCACGAGTTTTTATCTTAGTTACTCTTAGGCCATTGTAAAAATTTCGCTGCTTCACAGCAAACCCTGAGTAGTTCATCTGAAAAAAATAAACAAAACAACAAAATCTAAAATTTAATTGAGGATGCTTTTTACATCATGGCCTTCTGTTTCTGAAATTAATTAATTTTAAAACTGTCACCCTTTTTCAACCTGGTTTTCTCAGGTGTAGGCCTTTTTTTTGGTTTTATTTATTTGGGGTTTTTAAAATATTATTTATATTATTTATATTATTATTTATAAATACATATTATTTTAAATATTATTTTTAATACTATTTATTTATATTATTTATATTTATTTGGGTTTTTTTTAATATTATTTATTTGGGGGTTTTTTTTGGTTTTATTATTTGCTTGGGCTTTTTGTCCATGTAGACATACTGTGAGAAAAAACAACTGAAATATAATTTCTCCTTTCCAATAATTCCTGAAGATACTTATATTAAAGTATCACATTAATAGATTATTTTAATATTATTAATATAGCCTTTATAGATTATTTTAAGGGTTTGGGGATAAGTTTGTGGAAATCAGAGCTGATAATAATTTCTCAGTGTCTTGATGGGGGGAAGAATAAAGCAATTATTTTTGCTAACACATTCCTCAGCTCTCGGGGAGTTCCTTTCATGTCTTTCTCTCCACAGCACCTCCTCCTGCACGACAGACTGTGGGCAGACATGGTGTCACTCCATGTTCACAAGGGGAAGATTATCCAGCTGTCCTGCTTTGAATGTCACTTTAAAAGGGGAAGTGCAATCAGTGCAAAGCATCAGATGAAGAAAATTCCTGCTCCTCTGTGTGACTCTCACACTTAGTAAAGTCATAGTTTGGACTTCAAGGGTTTCCTTGATTTCTTAAACACTTCAGTCTTCTCAGTGATGAGTTTGGCAAGTGAGTACGTGGTGAAAGCTGTGGTGTTAACACGCTGTGAACTGTGATTTTACTGCTTCATGCTGTAAATACACCGAGGAACTGACTGCTTCAACAATATTTACAAACTTCTAAACTCCTTTTCTATAGCTCACCCTATATAAAATATAGATATTTTCATCATACCCATATTTTTAGCAGCTTTGGGTTGCCACTTCACACTGACCTTAATTTTTAATATATGTAAGCATGCAGGTAATTTTATTTTCTTCCAAAGAGTAAATATTTGTATTATAGCAGTGGAAAAAAAAACTAAAAAATAAAGCATATAAAACTATAGTACAATTTTTCTCTCTCAAATAAGAAATCTGAAAGTATATGTATTTTTTAGCTGAGCTTTCACAGATGTATGCCCAGAAGGACAGGCAGAAAATGATGCCAGGCTGGCAGAAGAAAGAGTCATATCGTTAATGCTGAATAAGAATTACCTGCCCTGGAATGTCAAATTTTACTGAGCTGCACTTTTCAAAGTCAAGGCTGACCATTACCAGAAGATGTGCTGCAGTTCAAACAAAAATATTTCACTCAGTCTGTGATACAGATTAGGTAACAGATTGGATGAAATATTCCTGACGATCTCTCCCAGCCCTGAGAGCTGTGAAACAGAGCTAGAAGAGCTAAATGTCCTCACAGACTGAGACAGGACCATCTCAGTGTGCATCTCTGATGCAGAGGCTTCCGAGAAAAGAAGTATTAAGAACTTTCTCTGCAAATGTGATGCTCTTGAAGGCATTTTTGGCAGTTATGAGATAGGTTTTGTTCATTATCCTTTCCCTAAGCCTTTTCCACCAGTTTGCTTCACCATAATTTCTCCATAAGAAGTTGACTGGAAAAGCAGGGATTGCATAATTAGTTGGATCTTGAGTCATAAGTCTTCTTCCAGGAAGATTTTTAATCAGGGTGGGTTAAAATATATAGGTGCAACAAAAATAACATTTGCATAGAATTTACAGTCTCTTCAACAAGCCTTTTGGGCTTCAAGCTCTTCATTAACAGTACAAATTACAAAATCTCTGACACGACACCTCTACAGACATTATCCAGTTTAAATACTTAAATTGTGTCCCAAATTTTTTAAATTGCTGGTCGAAAAAAGGCAGGTGGAGGCCATTTAATAGGATGAAAGAAGCACGAACTGAGCAGAAATGAAAATCCTGTATTTCCTTTGACTCCTTCCTGACTCAAAGGAAATGCAGTTTCCCTGCAGGATGTGAATTCTCTGTTAGTTGCCTCTGTCTGGAAATGTCAGTTTGGAACCCATAACAAGCGACCATCAAAAATGTTTCCAGTTAAACCAAAATTAAGGAAATGCTCCTCATTGAGAACAGATTTCTTTGAGTAGAGCTTTTGTCCTTCAACATTTCTGATATGGATTTTTTCCTGTAGCAACTTGATAGTCAAAGGTGCAAACACGAGTTTTTACTTTAAAACAAAACAGTACTATCCATTAGATTGGCAAAATATTGGGCTTTGCTGCTTCAAGTGATGCACTGAGGTGCATGATGATATGTAATTGAAAAATTACAAATATTCTATGTATTTTTCATTACTTCTTTATCTCTGCACAGAGGTTGTTTACATAAAGAATTTAAAGATACCATTTTCACTGATGGCTTAGCCTATTTTATATTCTACATTCAGGAAATGTGCCAGCCCACTTTAAATTGTCTCATCTTACCACTGATTTTGGTGGTGGTTCTTATTATTCCACAAAGCAGCGCAGTCATTTCACTTTGGTTCAATGGAGCAACCTACAAATATTAAAGTAACTGAAAAAATAAATACTATTAAAAACTATTATTATAGGAAAAAAAAGAATTATTGCAGAGACCAATGCGCACAAAAGACATTCTAAATACTTATGTACTATCACTGTGTGAACTAAGCAGAAGTTTTTTTGGGTTTTTTTTAGACTCACTGCTGGCACTTGTGAATAAGTGGTGAAAATGAATGAATTGGGTCAACAGCAGCAGAGCTGGCAGTGGAGGTGGGAAGCAGAGAATCCTCTATGTACATACAAATTTCTATGGCAAATTCCAGCTCACGTCAAGCCTGAAGTGTGTTTGGGATTGCCTTTTTTTTTTTTTTAACTTCTCTAATAGTTTCCAAAATTGCCTTTCTTCTTTTTCTCAGTTTAAGTTTCAGGTTATTCCAGTGTCAGTGTCTGAATCTTGCTGTAGGTTTACATTCATGTAAAACTAATCTTCAGAGGATCCTACACAGGACATCAGTATTACACCACAGGTATGAGTGACACCTACAATATTAAAGGAAATGCATATTTGAGAGCCTCTTGTGTCAATATTTCAACTATGTATAACTTTTTCTCAGGGGCAAGTAAGATAAGATAAAAGGAATTTCTGAGCACTAGAGTGAAGCCTGAAATAGCTTTATTCCAGAGGGTGCTTTTAATTTTTAGGACAATATTAGTAGGACTAGATAAATATTAATACCCCATATTAAATTCTCTAGAGTACAGTGCAAGCTTAAGACCTTACAACAAAAGCTTTACTTTATAAATCAGGCTAAAACAAGGTCCCTAGCTATGTATATTGCAAACAGTCCAATTCTCACAGTAAATATTATTCTAGCCCCAAAACAGGTTTATTGACCCAAGATGACCAAGGACTGATGCATTATTCAGCAGGTTTGTGGGGTGTAGGACTCAGCCTTTAGCTGCAGAAGAATATGAAGATATTTCCTTATCCAATAAGTTCAGTAGTCAGTCAAGAAAGATAAATTTAAGAATTTTTACTCACTAATTGCTCATTGTAATTTAAGAAAATGGTCTATTCCTTATTTCTCTTTCAGCAGGGCTAACAATTCCTACTAATTTCAGTAGGGTTAACAAGTCCTACTGATATCGTCCTAAAAATTAACCTTATTTATGTTCCAATTTATTTAATTGTTAATTAAGTTAAATTAGTTTGTTATTGTAATGTGCACAATACAGCGTGTGCTACTCTTTCTCAGGAGTTTGGGACCTTAATTTCTGTTTGCTTTCAAAACTCATCACCTGTAATCATAATTCTTCAATTATAAATTGACAAAAGAGAGGATTAAAGAGAGTTTAGAAACTATCCACAAGAGTCACTGAAGATTTTATCTGTGATTACACAAAATTTGCATTCTGGCATGCAATAAGAAGAGGGAGATAAAGGTAGAACAGAAAACTCATATTATTATAGTCAGTTTGGGTGTAAAAATGGAAGAGTTTGACACATAAACAGAATTTAGAATGTCTCAATTTCTCATGAGATTAGATTGACACTAATTTAGGCTCTGAACAAAAAAACTCTTTGTTTCCAGCTCAGATTTTCATGAGTTCCTTGCAAACCAATTTTTTGCCCAAGTGGTCATTGTCCATGTGGCTTCTGATACTATTTACATAAAAATGTCTCTCATGATCCTGTAAAGTTCTGAATAATGTGAGGCAAAATGTCCAGTAATTTCCACCTACGTGTTTATCCCCAGAAAAAGCAATTACAGCACACGTATTCCAGATGCACAGAAATGCCATCTCCAAATGATCAAAGAAAGAGATAATCTAATAGTATAATTTTGGAAATCATCAGTTTAAGACTTTTCTAGAGTAGACAACTGAACACATTGTACAGAAAAGAAAGCAATCTCAATACCTAACAGCTCACTGGTTTTTTAAACTATGTAATTTTAGACTGATAAAACTCATTCTGCTAAAACCCTTAGACACACTCCTAGCAGAATCAGAATGAAATATATATTTTTATCTCTAGGAAACAGCAACTCTGTATGGAACAAGTAGTAGGCAGTAGATTGCACTCAACTGCTTTTCATGTAAAATTCAAATTAGACCTTTGGATGTATGGAATTTATCGATGACTTATCACTAGAAGCTTATTTACAAACATATTGACAAACACAAACTTATTTACACATATTTACAAAGCCAAGCACAAAAGCAGCAAGTTTATACAAATGTGAGCAAGTCTATGCGTGTACATATGCTTAGATATATTCCTGTTTTATTTTCAGGCAAACCTTCTCTAATATGCTCAGAAAAAGCTTACATTAACACAGAGTAAAAGAGTTACAAAAAAACCCCACAAAGTAAATCAAAATCGTGTTTGAACTAATCAAATTCATGGTGATAGGCATAGAGTAAGTATCAAAAACCAAACCAAAAGAAAACCAGAACATCAAAAAAGATCCCCAAATAAACAAAAAACTCCACAAAAACAAAAAAACAAAACCCCCAAAACAAACAAACAAACAAACAAAAAAACCCCCACAAAACCAAAACAAACAAGCAAACAAAAAACCCAAAAAACAAAAACCAACCAACCAAAACATCCAACAAAACACACAAAAAAAACCCCAAACAAACAAAAAAAAAAAAACCAAAAAAGCCCCCTAAAAGCCAGTTTAGTTGCACCTAGAATTTCTTCAATCTTATTTTATTTCCTGTTCTTTGGAAGGTCAGTAGAAAACACGTTGAGGAGCCAAGGCATGGTGCAGTTGTATCAATTAAATGACTGCAATTAGTGGTTTGTTCTAGATCAACACATACAGGTTATGAAAGACATAAAGCCCTGATGAACATGACACAGCTACACCACACTGACAATATCTGGTTGTTGAGCTCTGCTAAATTGTTGTCCTTAGGACTATCATTTTAGTCAATTTACAAGCATGCAAGTGAATTGGAATCAGTTCTTACATGACAAAGGCAACAGATGTGCTTGGAAAACCAGAGGGCTCATTTACAGTCTGTCAGGCTCTGGAATTGCTGGCAAAGAGCAAGGATTTTAGTGTTTTGGTTTTTGTTTGTTTTTTTTAATAATGGGAAATGGCAGTTCATCTGACAAAGCTAATAGTGAGTTTCCTGTCACCAAGTGGATTTGCAGCACAAAATAAAATAAAATAAAATTGATACACACATCAGTGCAATCTGAAAATATTTTCCACAGTTGGAAGTGCTGAGGTCATTTGGTGAGAACAATTAAACTGTGTCCTCAGAGACATCATAAACCAGCCATGGAAATTGTCATGTGGGAACCTTCAGTGATTTCTGACAGAATTGTGTGGAGGGCAAATGAGGAAAGGGCAGATGAGGAAAGGAGCTGAGACCCTTTTAAGAGCTCTGTCACTCTGGTAGGCAGCTGAGGGTTCTGCACACATTTAGCAAAGCGTGACTTGGCCACCATTTTCAGGGATGGCTGCTTTGCTGCTTCTCCCAACTTCTCCCTTTGCCTCTTACTAATTTATAAATTTTCATCTTTCACTGGACCTTTTGTACTAAGTGAATCATAATTTCTCATTTTTGTTTTTCCTTTTTTTTTTTTTCCCTCTCTGTCTTTTTCAGTAGTTATTCTGGTGTCAGGAAGTCATGAACATCTTTCTGTCTTCTGACAGTTTTAACACATCTCTAGAAAAAATCCCTGCAAAACTCTTTCTCCTTCTTTATATTAACACATTGATTTATGTCTTATGACACACACATGACACCCCAAAACAAAATTTGTGGCATGCTTAAGAACACCTAAGTTTCTCATTAGTTACTCTGCTCGTAAGAAGCATTCATAATTATTATTTTATTTGATATGGTCAAATATTTTTCTGAACGAATTTGTTAAGCAAAACACTTGTGGATTAGCATGAGACAGTCAGCCACAGAAGAGATTGCCATGTAGGCATAAATATTCCTTCCAAACCCTCCATTTTTCACATGTGTAAGTGTCTTTGTGTTTTCAAATATAGCAGATCAGATCAATAGCAACTGGTCCTACTAAGTAATGACAATAACTGGTTTGTGGGGGGAAAGGGTGATTTTTGTGCCAGTGGCCACAGATTTGGAACAAGCGACCCCAGCTCTCTCCTTGGACAAAGGTTTTCCATTGGTCTGTAGTCAAGTCACTCATGACAAAATTTCATAAAAACCCAGGCCACCTGAGCCTAGCAAATCCATTTTCTGAAGTCAGGTAAACAATCAGAATGGTCTTTCAGAGGGGAATAAGCCATGTTTTCAGAACGGAACTCTGTGCACTGTGGAGCAGTCCTACACAAAATCGATGTTACAAGCTGACTGACAAAAAAATCCCACTGCTCAACCAGCCCCTCGCAGCACTGCTCTCTAATGCTCTGCTGTACAGATGTGTGATCTTTTGAAAGGGCACTGATCAGAATGGCAAACCTGTATAACATCCTTCTTTCAGCTTCATAACAGTATTGCTATTTAAGTAATCTAAGCAGAGTACTCAATAGGTCACTATTCTCTCTATAATTTATGACTTTTTGGTAAGAACTGTGCTTTTGCTTTATTTTACTCTTTTCACTGGGGACAAAACCTTTCCTCCTGGAGTGTGACTTCATCCACAGTGCATTTATGGGTTTTTATTTCTGTGTTTAAATCTCAGCTTTTAGTCCTGAGATTAATGCTTTTAAATATATTGCCAGTGCTGGGTAATAAGACACTACAGAGGCAAAGCTTTTATTTCCATCAACAGATATTGTGCATGATTGTTAGCAAAAGGTTGATAGCCCATCTCTAGCTACTAGATCTGATTTCTGGCATACTCTTTAACATTTAGACATACAGAATAAAGAAGAATGGAACAGCAGAATAGGGGAAAATTTCATTTATTGTGTAACTGGCAACATAATGAAAGTATTTAATCTTCACAGTAGAAAAATGTAGATTATGTGCATAGACAAATGTAGAAAATGTGTTTTTCTGGACTCAGCCATCACTCGCTAGGTGTGTTTGATATGACAAATATTATGAGCACTTTATCCCCAACCCTAGAATTTTTCCACATTTATTTATCAATTAGGGGTTTATATGTGTCTGTGTACCAGCTTTATTTTCTTCCTCTTTTGACCATTGAGCAGTCCATTTCCATTGTTTCTCAGCTTTTCCACACATTTACAGTGACACTGTAATAATAAGATAATAAGAAACTTTGCTTAATTATTACCAAAAATTGCCAAGACATATGTATTATTAGGTAATCCCCTCTTAACATTTAATTTTGCAATTTTCTCAATTTTTTTTCCTCTTAACATAACCTTATTATTGCTCTGGCCTGCCATTGAATATTCATAATGGAATTTCAAAACTTCTAATATCAATTACCATGTTTCATGATTTTAGGAGTTTCAAACAGGGTTTTGGTACTGTTTATTTATCCCTCTGCCAAGAAACCTTTTTAAACTTTACACTTCCCTAATAGGTGCATAAATAATCTATTAGCACATGTTTTCCAGCCTAGCAGAGTACGGTGTCATAGCTGTCCTTTTTTCTGTCTAATCGACATGCAGGTTATATCTCTGTTTGTTACTTGTGAGATAGCAGTATCAACAGAAATATCAATATTAATCAATAAATTGTATTTTTCTTTACTATTCTAAGTTTCATGAGTATACATTTCCTTGTACTGCCTTGCAAGGAAAGAATACTTTTTCAGAGGCAGAAGTGCTTAATTAATCTTTAAAAGCAGCTCGTTCTTGGCAGTTAGGAACACAGAATCACAGAATCAAAATTGGATTTTCATAAGGAATTGGAGCAAGGATAAATTGTCCACAGGTACCTTGCAGTTCTTGTTTGTTGCAAAAAACTGATTGCAGTGCTTTTATTTTTATAAAAAAAAATAAGTCCCCCAAAGAAAAGGGATAATAATGTCATTTCTTCCAAACATATGGAAGAATAATACACACAAAAATTGCTATAATTACACTGATTACAGTTCATTTCAGCCTAAGACTACTGAGAGTTTTAATTCTGTATTCATTCTGGCAAAAATCCAGCATGTTTGTACAGTGGCAAGGGAGAGAGATGTGTTGGATATAAAGAAATAAGCACTACTGCCAAGGAAACCCCAAAACCAGAGAATTACAGGTGACTAGGAACATCAGCCAGATGAAGATGGTGGCAGACATTAGGCAATTTTCCCAGAAAAAAAGTTTTAGCAAAACACAGTACTCATATGCTACTCATATTGAGGCAAGAAGATAAAATAATTTCAGTCATTAGGAAAAAAAAAAAGCCAACATGCACATTTTTTAGTCCCACTCTCAGTCAGTTTCCTGATATATGGTTTAATTTTAGGTGTTTTGTTTTAGTTGGAAAAATGTAGGAAAAAAAAAGGTACTTAGACATGAAATCACATTTACTATTGTATTTTTATGGAGATTTATTCCACATTTGATTTGACTGTAGCAGAGAAATGGAAATATCTCCATGGGAGATTACTGTCTGAAATTCCTCCGTTTGCCATTTATGCATCTATTTTATCACTTTGGCAAGAGGGTTCAGGGTTAGAAGGAAAAGAACTCTCCTTGGATGTCGTTCATGCACACCTGAGTTTAGACACTGCCCAAGGAGATAAACTGATCCAATAAAAATATCCTACAGGCACTCTTAAATGCTTTTCCTAGGTAGAAGTACTTGGAAACATTTTTTCTGAAGGAGTTCTTGCCCCGGCAGAACTGCCCTGAAATTAAATGTGCAGCAACTCCACTTCCCATTGAAACAGATGTGGGAAACAAAGAAAAACAAGCTGTGGTCTCAGGTCCTGAGTGTCACAGAATCAAACCTTAAGGTCTCAAAAGGATGTCTGGCTTGGTTCGTAATGTTAGGCTAGAGCTGGAGAGAGTGGAACAAGCCAAAGGAATAAAAATTAATACAACTTTTCTGAAACAGGAAGAGAGTAATTGAAAGCGTTCTTTTTTTTTGTACTATTTGAGCCATACTGATCAAAAGAATTCCCTCTTTATATCCTGACCTTATAAAATCACTGCACAGGTTTGTAAGAGACACCCATTCTTAGTCACTATTCCTAGATGCCATTCTCCATCCTCAACCCACAGCATTCTGTAGAGGTGAGAATGACTCTTTTTAGATTCACCTTCTTGTAAGATTTTTTTACTAATTATTTTTATGTTTCTCCATTCCAAACTGATTGGTCAAAAACTTGGGCAGAGGGGAGGTAAGTTTTTTTTAGAGTTAGTTTACCTAAAGCCTGCTTTCTTTCAATATTGGTGAGAGCTTTGCAGATATTATTTGAGGACTAAAGTTCCCTGTGAGGCTGATACCATTTTAAGCTATTCACATTAAAGTCCCAATTTATCAATAAGTTAAACCTGTATTTACTTGACACTGAGCCTCACCCTGTAGAGTTGCATTTATTCTGAAAGCCTAAAAACAAGTTATTTAAAGTTGTTTAAAAAGAAGTTATTTAAACTTCTGCCTGATAAAGCAGTTGACAAACTAATATATGTGTTTATATGCGCATAATCTATATTCCAAAATTTATTTGACATACAGTTAAAGAGGCATTTATAATTCTATATCTTCATCGACATGTTAAAAATCAATTCTGACATTGCTTTGACCTTAACATTTCACAACAGGGAAATGAATATTGAAGTGGAAAATTGGATTTGTGCACCTTTATTTTACAAGCACCTGGCTATTTGGGAGTACTCCTGCCATCTACTTTTGAGAGGCAGAAAGAACTTTCAAAAGGTTAAAAGTTAGCAAACAGCTATGGGGAGGAGCAGGGAGGGAAAAGAGAGTCTAAATCACAATGTAATTTGTGAGTAATCATGAATATGAGAGAAATTATTTCAAATAGAGCATCTAATACTGAATCCCCATGAGACATTTAAGGAGCATTCCACAAGAAATGAGAATGCTTTTTCTGCTTTTCTTTGGACTTTGTACAACAGTGTTGATGCCACAAGAAACCACAAAAGTCTGATTACCACAGAAATACAAAGCAATATTTTCAGTGTGTACTGTCTTAGTAACATTCTGGAAGAATACCTGGGACCCTCCCCAAATAAGCAGCCTCTTCTAATGAAAGTAGTGTCTTTTGAAGGAATACTTTGAACAAAATTCTCACATTGTGACAACTAGTGTTTTTAGGGACCTTGTGAACAGATAAATAAACCCCGAATTTTTGACCAATTAAATCTTTTCTTTCAGCTGAAAGAAAATGAGAAGCAAACCAAGATGTGTCCTTTGGGTAAAGTCTAAAAATATACATCATACTTCAGAACTCTTAGACAAGGGCATGGCAGAAGACATACAGATAAATCAGTGACTGGAACACCAATCCTCCTTGCTATTTCTTCAACATAAAAACAGGGCACCATTTCATCTTAGCCTCCCCAGGTGGCTTCCTCCTCAATAAAATCCTGACTATATTAATTTCACATTCTGTTGGTTGAGATTTTTCCCATTTGCCAAAGTCAAAAATACTAAGTATACATACATGTGGTTTTGATTCACCTGGGTTATCATCTCCTCAGATTTCCCACTTTTAATTCCCAAGCTGCACCATGTCACAGGTGAGTATTTGCAGCTTGTAAGGGTGGGCCTTACACAGGGTTGGTGTTATACTGCCACCAGAATCAGTATTCCAGAATCTATGCAAATAATTTCAGTATCTTGTTGCTGAAGGTGTATGTTGAAATTGTATCATCTGAACTGTTCGAGAAACTCAAACTGAAGTTTACAAACAAGAGTGAAGAGTAGAGGGACGAGCATTAGGTAGGCAGGCGTTAAGATATAAGAACATTACAGTAACTGGATTTTTAGGAAGAGTTTATGTAGTCTAGGCCTACGGCTTTGTTTTTCTTTTGGCCCTCTTTAGGATCTATTTATTCTATTGAGAATTGCCTCTCACCATCTACACTGAAGACCTGAATTGCTATCATTATAATTTTAAAAAGTTTTAAGAAAAGAAAAATAAAAAGGAAATAAGCTCTATGTCTGTGCAATTCTCGTTTCAGCACATAGCTGAGTCACTGAGTTCTGTTTTTACTTTTTAGCAAGGTGTTCCTTACACAGCTTCATGCAAAGAAACCATGGTTCCTCCTGGATTCGTTCCCCCCTCACCTCAAGAACTCAGGAGAAACAACAAAAATCCACTGAAAACCACAGTTTGTAATTTCTACCTCATTCAATTCCAGACAGATTTATCTCCTGAGAAGACAGAGCAAATAATCAGAATTTATTTCTGAGGCGTTTCAGATCTTAGCAAGATTTGCAGCCAGTGCTCTCCTCAGACTTTCTTTTCAGCCATATTTTGCTGTTTCTGTATTTTCTGCATTTCAGAACAATTCAGGTCCTGAAGCAGGTGTTTTGTAACAACATTCACTCACACGTAAAACAAGCCATTCACTACATCAAGTTTAAACCCAGCCACTGTGGATCCTTCCTAAGCCTGGCATTCAAGCTAAAAATCTATATTCTGAAAACTAGATTCACTCTTGCATCCACGTCCTTGCAGATGCAAGCTTGACAGTAAGTTTTGGAGTTTTTCGTTCCCTTTCCCCGCCGCTTCCTTCAGCTATGAGAATTCTCCCTTTTAAGCTAGCTGGTCAGATCTAGATTTGGCAATGGAAAAAAAAAGCATGACATGTATCATAAGCTTCAGCTCAGTAGCAAAGGTTTATGCCAGAGGCAAAGCTGCAGGCACAAATAAATAAATAAATTCAGGAGGCTTGAAATGATATTGGTGAGTAATGTCATAGTTGCTGTGGAAACCATCTTACGACCTTTTTAATGCCTCAAAGGGGGAAAAAAAAAGCCTTCTTACTACCTTCTCTGCAGAACAATATTTTAGCTGATTTTAGACTAATAATGAATTGCTTGAAAGGCTAAGGGAGCTTAGGGTGTTCAGCCTGGAGAAAAGAAGCCTCTCGGGAGACCTTAGAGCCAATTCCAGTGCCTAAAGGGGGCTTACAAGAAATATGGGGACAGAATTTTTAGCAGGGCCTGTGGTAATAAGACAACAGACAGCGGCTTTAAACTGAAAGAGGGAATAGTAGATGCAAGGAAGAAATTTTCTATGACGAGGGTGGTCACACGCTGCAACAGGTTGTTCAGAGAGGTGGTGGATGAATCATTCCTTGAATGGAAACATTCAAGGTCAGGCTGGACAGGGCTGTGAGCAATCTGACATTGTTGAAGATGTCCCTGATCACTGCAGGAGTTGGACATGATGGGTTTTAAATGCTCCTAACAAACCAAACCATTCTATGAGTCACTTTACAGAAGACAAAGAAGCTGAAAGACAGCAAAAACCACCCACACATTAGCTCCAGTTTGAACTGAAACTTCAGTTTTTAGAAAATAAATTTTTTTTAGAAAATAACACACTTTTTCTTTCACAGTCTACGTTCAAGCTTCTAAATGAACTGAGTCTGACAAGAGGTACTTTTAAGTCTACATTTATAACACCTGTGTGAGTTCAGTTTTATCACATTTGTTCAGATTCCTGATCCTTAGTAACAAGTAGAACAATTGGTTCAAAAAGGAAAGCAAGCAACCAAGCAAGAGAATGCAAGAGACAAAGACTGAAAGAGTTAAATTTGACAGGAAGAGAGAGAGGAAAAAGAGAAAGAGAGAGACAATGAAAGAAAGAGCAAAAGAGAATGAGAGAGAAAAACAAAGAACGGGAGAAAGGAAAGAAAGAAGACAAAAGAGGGGAGTGAGGGGAGCGAGGAGAGGGGAGAGGAAAAGCACAGGGATGAGTGTTTCCTTGCAAGGGGAAAGGGCTTCCCCTCTTTGCACTGCCAATGAAACAAATCAACAACAGCAAGTGGAAGTGGAGAAAGAAAAGGAACTATTTATTAACACAAGAAAAAATGAACTATTTATTAACACAAAATCAAAGTGGGAAAAACAAAGAGACCAAAACGGGAAAAGGGTGTGTGGAAGCAGCCGATGACAGTGGGCAGAGCTGGTGGATTCTGGTGACTCCGTCCCTTCACTCACGGGCATGGCCTTCCTTGGAGCTCTGACCGACAGGCTGACCACCAAGCTGGCTGACCACCAAGCTGGCTGACCACCAAGCTGGCTGACCACCAAGCTGGCTCCCCGGACTGGAGAGAAGGGAAGGAAGGCAGGGAGGCCAGGGAGAGGGAAAGGAAAACAAACAAAACCCTTTTCAAAGCTAGCACGGGGCGGAGAGCCGGAGAGCCAGAGAGACTCACAGAGTCTCGATCAAGAGCCGTCGAGTCCCACAAAGTCCTGCTAAGAGCCATCTGTCTCGAAGTCTCCCCGAGAGCTGTGTACCTGCCCTCGACCTGCCACCTCTCTGAGAGCCGCGACCCTTCTCTGTCGGACCAAGCCGCTTTTCTAGCAGACTTGCCCGAGCCGGTTCGGCTGAGCTGACCCGACCCGGCTCCGCCCCGCCCGCCGGGTCCCCAGGCCGTTGAACTGACCGCAGGTGCGGCTGGGCTGAACTGACCGTTGGCTTGGCCGTTAACTGACCCCGGCTCTGGCCCCGCCCCCGCGGCATCTTAAAGGTACAGCAGCTGAGCGCAGCAAGCAGGCAGGGAAGGAATGAAGTAGTTTCATAATGGCGCCCCAGGACCACGGCTGCCCGTGCGGCTCCGTTACAGTGCCGGGCAGTCTGGCCCAGCGGCCATCTGCAGGCCCGGCCCGGGGCTGGCTGTGGGCGCCAATCCTGCAGCAGTGCCGCTGGGCAGGGGCAGCGGAACAGCCCCCACAGCCCCCTCGGCGCCCGACTGAAGCGCGAGGGACGCTTCTTGTGGGGGAAGCGGCTGCTGCCTGAGCGCCTGGGCTCCCGGCTGGGCTGCCCCGGGGCTGGGGGGCTGTGCGGGGCAGGCTGCAGGCTCTGGGGCCCTGCCTCGGGCACCTGCTGGGCCAGGGCGGGACAGGCCGTGTGTGCCTCGGTGGCTCGGGCTTCCCGAAGGGCTAGCGTGGCCCAGAGCGGCAGTCGGGGGTGCAGTCCCAGTGACACCCGCTCCACCCAAGCCTCCTGAGGGAGGAGTACAGGCCGCCCGCCTGCTGTCATCCGTGCCAGTCTTTCCTGCCTGGATTCGGTTTCTTCCTCCCCCTGCTGCTCCAGGAGGCACACATTCTCCCACTCAATGTCCTCCTGCAGCTCATTGCCCGTGTCTCCCCCCGCTGTCCTCCGTCAGCTCTGGCTGTTCCCCGTGGTCACACTGGGGAAGCTCCAGCTCCCCAGCCAAGGCTCCCTCCTCAGTCTCTCGCTCTGCCATGACAGAACTCCTCTCTGCCTCCTGCTGCTGCTGCTGGCTGCTGGCCTGGGCTCCCAGCGGGGCAGGCGAGGGGCTGGGGGGCTGTGAGTTGGGCCTTGCCTTGTCCTGCTCCATGGCTCACACCTGCGGCACAGACAAGTCCCGGGAGATGCTTGCTGCTGCCACGGCAGCTCTCCTGGGGCACTTGGGTGCCCGACTCTAGTGACAGCAGGTCAACCTAAGGCTCTACTGAGAAGGACATGGGGAGCTCACCTATTGAAAAAACTACTGGTCTTTGCTCCCTGGCCTTTGCTTCTTTCTCAAGAAGTTCCAGGAGGCTCACATCATCCCACTTGTCCTCTTCCCACTCATCATCCCCCCACTGCAAGCCTTGGGCCCCACGCCCTGGACACTCACATCTTCCCAGCCATCCCATGCCAGCCCTTGGTCACTGCTGTCCTCCCAGCTGGACTGCACTGATGGTCTCTTCCGTTTGGTGCCTTTGGACACCTCCTGGCCAACGGAGCGTCTCCAGAAAGCTCTTGGCCAGTGTACTCTTCCCAGTCCAATTGTTCTTGGTAGTTACTGACTTCTCAGGGGACATGCTGGGCTTCAGGTGCCTCTGCTCCTGTGGCTGGCTGCAGCCTGGGGGCTGTGTGGGGCAGGGACAGGGCTCGGTGTCCCTGCTGATGGCACTTTCTTTACTGAGAGCAGGAGAACCAGGGCACTTTTCCCCCTGGGCAGCAAAAGGTTCGCAGCACTCCTCCTTCTCTTCTTCCTCCTCTTCCTCCTCTTCCTCTTCTTCCTTCTCTTCCTCATCTTCTTCCTCAGCAGCTCCGGCTGCAGCAGCAGCTTCTGCCAGCTCGGCCTCTGTGGGGCTGCCTGGAGCAGGAGAGGTGCTGGGCAGGGCAGGCGCTGCCTCTGCTCCCCCCTGGATGCCTGCAGTGCTGAGAAAGCCAGGCCCCTGCTGGGCACAAGGCTGGCCATCCTTGTCCTTCTCTGCGGCCAAGGCTTGGGCACAGAGCTTGGCACTGACGCCTTCTCCCTGGTGGGACAGCCCTGCCAGGCTGCTCACCCTTTCTTCCCCTTGCAACTGCTTTGGCTCACCCCTGTCTTTTTCCCAAAGGGACACCCCTTGGCCAGTGTCCTCTTGGGATAGCTCCTGGTGGTTCTTGTCTCCTTCTTGGGACAAATCAGGCTCTCTCTCGTCCTCTTCCCATGGCTGTGTGTGCACACGGCCTGGCACAGCTTTTTCCAAAGGAGACACTTCTGGGAATCCCTCCCCTTCGGACTGGCACACCTCTTGGCCTGGCTCCTCTTCTTCCCACGGGGACAACTCTGGGCATCTGTCCTGCTCTTCATGCCACTGGTACAGCTCCTGCACTGTGACACTTTGTGCCCACTGGCACGGCTGCTGCTGTGTCCCATCTGCCAACTGCACTGTCACGCCTCCCTCCCACTGCTGCCACTCCTGGTGTCTCACAGCTCCCCAAGAGGAAACTTCCTGGATTGTCATTCCCACCTTCCATAGCTGAAACTCTCTCATGGTCACTTCTTCCCCTAGGCAAAGTTCTCAGCCGCTGCCTTCTGCCTGTGGGGAAAGCTGTTCCTCCACATGGTATTCCCACTCTTGGTGCATGGGGACATGTCCTGGGGTGACAATATATAATAATGACTTTGTTCCTTCCCTGCCTGCTTGCTGCGCTCAGCTGCTGTACCTTTAAGATGCCGCGGGGGCGGGGCCAGAGCCGGGGTCAGTTAACGGCCAAGCCAACGGTCAGTTCAGCCCAGCCGCACCTGCGGTCAGTTCAACGGCCTGGGGACCCGGCGGGCGGGGCGGAGCCGGGTCGGGTCAGCTCAGCCGAACCGGCTCGGGCAAGTCTGCTAGAAAAGCGGCTTGGTCCGACAGAGAAGGGTCGACAGCCTTCGGGGGAGACGAGATAGAAAGAGACAGAGACAAGAAAGAAAGAGAGAGAGAATGAAAGAAGGAAGAAAGTAAAGTGTGAGAGAGAAAAATAGGGAGAAAGTGACACAGGGAGAGAGAGAAGGAAAGAAAGAAGGAAAGTAAGAAACAGAAAGAATGAAAAGAAATGAAAGAGGGAAAAAAGAAAGAAATGGAGGAGAAAGGAGGGTAAGGGAGGAGAGGAGAGTGGAGGGGAGGAGATGGTTGGGGAGGGGAGGGGAGAAGATTTTTCAGGGGCGTTTCAAGGAAGTTTCAAGGAAGAGAAGGGAAGTTCCAGTAAAGTTCAGAGAGTTTTCAGGGACTTTTCCTAGAAATTTCACGGATGTATCAGGGAAATTTCTGGGAACGTAAGGGAGAAATAGAGAGGGAAAGGAAAGGAAAGGGAAAAAAGAAAGGAAAAGAAAAAAGGAAAGGAAGAGAAAGGAAAAGAAAAAGGAAGAGAAAAGAGAAGAGAAGAGAAGAGAATAAGAACAAAAGGAAAAGAAAAAGGAAAGAAAGGGCAAAAAGAAAGGAGTGGAAGGGAAGGGTGGGGAGGGGGAAAGATGTTTCAGGAAGTTTCTGGGAAGGGAAGTAAGTTTCAGAGAATTTTCAGAGAAGTTTCAGACAAGTTTCAGGGGGATTTCAGAAAGGGGAAGAGAAGGGAGAAAGAGAGAGGAGAAAAGGGGAAAAAAGGGAAAAAAGATAGGAATGGAGGGAAAGGAGGGGAAGGCTGGGGAGGAGTGGGGAGGGGAGGGGAACAGATGTTTCAGGGAAGTTTCTGGGAGGTGAGGGGAATTTTCAGGAAAGTTTCAGAGAATTGTCAGGGAAGTGTCAAAGAAGATTCAGAGAAATTCCAGAGAAGTTTCAGGGAAATTTCAGAGAAGGGAAGGGAGAAATAGAGAGCAAAAGAAAACGAAAGCAAAGCAAAGAAAACGAAAAGGAAAGAGGAGAAGAGTAGGAAAAAGAAAGAATGAAGAAAGAAAAGGAAAGCAAAGAGGAGAAAAGAAAAGAAAAAGGAAAGAAGAGAAGAGAAGAGTAGGAAAAAGAAAGAGTGAAGAAAGAAAAGGAAAGCAAAGCAAAGAAAAAGGAAAGAAGAGAAGAGTAGGAAAAAGAAAGAGTGAAGAAAGAAAAGGAAAGCAAAGCAAAGAAAAAGGAAAGAAGAGAAGAGTAGGAAAAAGAAAGAGTGAAGAAAGAAAAGGAAAGCAAAGCAAAGCAAAAGGAAAGAAGAGAAGAGTAGGAAAAAGAAAGAGTGAAGAAAGAAAAGGAAAGCAAAGCAAAGCAAAAGGAAAGAAGAGAAGAGTAGGAAAAAGAAAGAGTGAAGAAAGAAAAGGAAAGCAAAGCAAAGCAAAAGGAAAGAAGAGAAGAGTAGGAAAAAGAAAGAGTGAAGAAAGAAAAGGAAAGCAAAGCAAAGCAAAAGGAAAGAAGAGAAGAGTAGGAAAAAGAAAGAGTGAAGAAAGAAAAGGAAAGCAAAGCAAAGCAAAAGGAAAGAAGAGAAGAGTAGGAAAAAGAAAGAGTGAAGAAAGAAAAGGAAAGCAAAGCAAAGCAAAAGGAAAGAAGAGAAGAGTAGGAAAAAGAAAGAGTGAAGAAAGAAAAGGAAAGCAAAGCAAAGCAAAAGGAAAGAAGAGAAGAGTAGGAAAAAGAAAGAGTGAAGAAAGAAAAGGAAAGCAAAGCAAAGCAAAAGGAAAGAAGAGAAGAGTAGGAAAAAGAAAGAGTGAAGAAAGAAAAGGAAAGCAAAGCAAAGCAAAAGGAAAGAAGAGAAGAGTAGGAAAAAGAAAGAGTGAAGAAAGAAAAGGAAAGCAAAGCAAAGCAAAAGGAAAGAAGAGAAGAGTAGGAAAAAGAAAGAGTGAAGAAAGAAAAGGAAAGCAAAGCAAAGCAAAAGGAAAGAAGAGAAGAGTAGGAAAAAGAAAGAGTGAAGAAAGAAAAGGAAAGCAAAGCAAAGCAAAAGGAAAGAAGAGAAGAGTAGGAAAAAGAAAGAGTGAAGAAAGAAAAGGAAAGCAAAGCAAAGCAAAAGGAAAGAAGAGAAGAGTAGGAAAAAGAAAGAGTGAAGAAAGAAAAGGAAAGCAAAGCAAAGCAAAAGGAAAGAAGAGAAGAGTAGGAAAAAGAAAGAGTGAAGAAAGAAAAGGAAAGCAAAGCAAAAGGAAAGGAGAGAAGAGAAGAGTAGGAAAAAGAAAGAGTGAAGAAAGAAAAGGAAAGCAAAGCAAAGCAAAAGGAAAGGAGAGAAGAGTAGGAAAAAGAAAGAGTGAAGAAAGAAAAGGAAAGCAAAGCAAAGCAAAAGGAAAGGAGAGAAGAGTAGGAAAAAGAAAGAGTGAAGAAAGAAAAGGAAAGCAAAGCAAAGCAAAAGGAAAGGAGAGAAGAGAAGAGTAGGAAAAAGAAAGAGTGAAGAAAGAAAAGGAAAGCAAAGCAAAGCAAAAGGAAAGGAGAGAAGAGAAGAGTAGGAAAAAGAAAGAGTGAAGAAAGAAAAGGAAAGCAAAGCAAAGCAAAAGGAAAGGAGAGAAGAGAAGAGTAGGAAAAAGAAAGAGTGAAGAAAGAAAAGGAAAGCAAAGCAAAGCAAAAGGAAAGGAGAGAAGAGAAGAGTAGGAAAAAGAAAGAGTGAAGAAAGAAAAGGAAAGCAAAGCAAAAGGAAAGGAGAGAAGAGAAGAGTAGGAAAAAGAAAGAGTGAAGAAAGAAAAGGAAAGCAAAGCAAAAGGAAAGGAGAGAAGAGAAGAGTAGGAAAAAGAAAGAGTGAAGAAAGAAAAGGAAAGCAAAGCAAAGCAAAAGGAAAGGAGAGAAGAGAAGAGTAGGAAAAAGAAAGAGTGAAGAAAGAAAAGGAAAGCAAAGCAAAGCAAAAGGAGAGAAGAGAAGAGTAGGAAAAAGAAAGAGTGAAGAAAGAAAAGGAAAGCAAAGCAAAGCAAAAGGAGAGAAGAGAAGAGAAGAGTAGGAAAAAGAAAGAGTGAAGAAAGAAAAGGAAAGCAAAGCAAAGCAAAAGGAGAGAAGAGAAGAGAAGAGTAGGAAAAAGAAAGAGTGAAGAAAGAAAAGGAAAGCAAAGCAAAAGGAAAGGAGAGAAGAGAAGAGTAGGAAAAAGAAAGAGTGAAGAAAGAAAAGGAAAGCAAAGCAAAGCAAAAGGAAAGGAGAGAAGAGAAGAGTAGGAAAAAGAAAGAGTGAAGAAAGAAAAGGAAAGCAAAGCAAAGCAAAAGGAAAGAAGAGAAGAGTAGGAAAAAGAAAGAGTGAAGAAAGAAAAGGAAAGCAAAGCAAAGCAAAAGGAAAGAAGAGAAGAGTAGGAAAAAGAAAGAGTGAAGAAAGAAAAGGAAAGCAAAGCAAAGCAAAAGGAAAGAAGAGAAGAGTAGGAAAAAGAAAGAGTGAAGAAAGAAAAGGAAAGCAAAGCAAAGCAAAAGGAAAGAAGAGAAGAGTAGGAAAAAGAAAGAGTGAAGAAAGAAAAGGAAAGCAAAGCAAAGCAAAAGGAAAGAAGAGAAGAGTAGGAAAAAGAAAGAGTGAAGAAAGAAAAGGAAAGCAAAGCAAAGCAAAAGGAAAGAAGAGAAGAGTAGGAAAAAGAAAGAGTGAAGAAAGAAAAGGAAAGCAAAGCAAAGCAAAAGGAAAGAAGAGAAGAGTAGGAAAAAGAAAGAGTGAAGAAAGAAAAGGAAAGCAAAGCAAAGCAAAAGGAAAGAAGAGAAGAGTAGGAAAAAGAAAGAGTGAAGAAAGAAAAGGAAAGCAAAGCAAAGCAAAAGGAGAGAAGAGAAGAGTAGGAAAAAGAAAGAGTGAAGAAAGAAAAGGAAAGCAAAGCAAAGCAAAAGGAAAGAAGAGAAGAGTAGGAAAAAGAAAGAGTGAAGAAAGAAAAGGAAAGCAAAGCAAAGCAAAAGGAAAGAAGAGAAGAGTAGGAAAAAGAAAGAGTGAAGAAAGAAAAGGAAAGCAAAGCAAAGCAAAAGGAAAGGAGAGAAGAGAAGAGTAGGAAAAAGAAAGAGTGAAGAAAGAAAAGGAAAGCAAAGCAAAGCAAAAGGAAAGGAGAGAAGAGAAGAGTAGGAAAAAGAAAGAGTGAAGAAAGAAAAGGAAAGCAAAGCAAAGCAAAAGGAAAGGAGAGAAGAGTAGGAAAAAGAAAGAGTGAAGAAAGAAAAGGAAAGCAAAGCAAAGCAAAAGGAAAGGAGAGAAGAGTAGGAAAAAGAAAGAGTGAAGAAAGAAAAGGAAAGCAAAGCAAAGCAAAAGGAAAGGAGAGAAGAGAAGAGTAGGAAAAAGAAAGAGTGAAGAAAGAAAAGGAAAGCAAAGCAAAGCAAAAGGAAAGGAGAGAAGAGAAGTGTAGGAAAAAGAAAGAGTGAAGAAAGAAAAGGAAAGCAAAGCAAAGCAAAAGGAAAGGAGAGAAGAGAAGAGTAGGAAAAAGAAAGAGTGAAGAAAGAAAAGGAAAGCAAAGCAAAGCAAAAGGAAAGGAGAGAAGAGTAGGAAAAAGAAAGAGTGAAGAAAGAAAAGGAAAGCAAAGCAAAGCAAAAGGAAAGGAGAGAAGAGAAGAGTAGGAAAAAGAAAGAGTGAAGAAAGAAAAGGAAAGCAAAGCAAAAGGAAAGGAGAGAAGAGAAGAGTAGGAAAAAGAAAGAGTGAAGAAAGAAAAGGAAAGCAAAGCAAAAGGAAAGGAGAGAAGAGAAGAGTAGGAAAAAGAAAGAGTGAAGAAAGAAAAGGAAAGCAAAGCAAAAGGAAAGGAGAGAAGAGAAGAGTAGGAAAAAGAAAGAGTGAAGAAAGAAAAGGAAAGCAAAGCAAAAGGAAAGGAGAGAAGAGAAGAGTAGGAAAAAGAAAGAGTGAAGAAAGAAAAGGAAAGCAAAGCAAAAGGAAAGGAGAGAAGAGAAGAGTAGGAAAAAGAAAGAGTGAAGAAAGAAAAGGAAAGCAAAGCAAAGCAAAAGGAAAGGAGAGAAGAGAAGAGTAGGAAAAAGAAAGAGTGAAGAAAGAAAAGGAAAGCAAAGCAAAAGGAAAGGAGAGAAGAGAAGAGTAGGAAAAAGAAAGAGTGAAGAAAGAAAAGGAAAGCAAAGCAAAGCAAAAGGAAAGGAGAGAAGAGAAGAGTAGGAAAAAGAAAGAGTGAAGAAAGAAAAGGAAAGCAAAGCAAAAGGAAAGGAGAGAAGAGAAGAGTAGGAAAAAGAAAGAGTGAAGAAAGAAAAGGAAAGCAAAGCGAAAGGAAAGGAGAGAAGAGAAGAGTAGGAAAAAGAAAGAGTGAAGAAAGAAAAGGAAAGCAAAGCAAAGCGAAAGGAAAGGAGAGAAGAGAAGAGTAGGAAAAAGAAAGAGTGAAGAAAGAAAAGGAAAGCAAAGCAAAGGGAAAGGAAAGGAGAGAGGAGAAGAGTAGGAAAAAGAAAGAGTGAAGAAAGAAAAGGAAAGCAAAGCAAAGGGAAAGGAAAGGAGAGAGGAGAAGAGTAGGAAAAAGAAAGAGTGAAGAAAGAAAAGGAAAGCAAAGCAAAGGGAAAGGAGAGGAGAGGGGAGAAGAGTAGGAAAAAGAAAGAGTGAAGAAAGAAAAGGAAAGCAAAGCAAAGGGAAAGGAGAGGAGAGGGGAGAAGAGTAGGAAAAAGAAAGAGTGAAGAAAGAAAAGGAAAGCAAAGCAAAGGGAAAGGAGAGGAGAGGGGAGAAGAGTAGGAAAAAGAAAGAGTGAAGAAAGAAAAGGAAAGCAAAGCAAAGGGAAAGGAGAGGAGAGGGGAGAAGAGTAGGAAAAAGAAAGAGTGAAGAAAGAAAAGGAAAGCAAAGCAAAGGGAAAGGAGAGGAGAGGAGAGAAGAGCGGGAAAAAGAAAGAGTGAAGAAAGAAAAGGAAAGCAAAGCAAAGGGAAAGGAGAGGAGAGGAGAGAAGAGCGGGAAAAAGAAAGAGTGAAGAAAGAAAAGGAAAGCAAAGCAAAGGGAAAGGAGAGGAGAGGAGAGAAGAGCGGGAAAAAGAAAGAGTGAAGAAAGAAAAGGAAAGCAAAGCAAAGGGAAAGGAGAGGAGAGGAGAGAAGAGCGGGAAAAAGAAAGAGTGAAGAAAGAAAAGGAAAGCAAAGCAAAGGGAAAGGAGAGGAGAGGAGAGAAGAGCGGGAAAAAGAAAGAGTGAAGAAAGAAAAGGAAAGCAAAGCAAAGGGAAAGGAGAGGAGAGGAGAGAAGAGTGGGAAAAAGAAAGAGTGAAGAAAGAAAAGGAAAGCAAAGCAAAGGGAAAGGAGAGGAGAGGAGAGAAGAGTGGGAAAAAGAAAGAGTGAAGAAAGAAAAGGAAAGCAAAGCAAAGGGAAAGGAGAGGAGAGGAGAGGAGAGAAGAGTGGGAAAAAGAAAGAGTGAAGAAAGAAAAGGAAAGCAAAGCAAAGGGAAAGGAGAGGAGAGAAGAGTAGGAAAAAGAAAGAGTGAAGAAAGAAAAGGAAAGCAAAGCAAAGGGAAAGGAGAGGAGAGAAGAGCGGGGAAAAGAAAGAGTGAAGAAAGAAAAGGAAAGCAAAGCAAAGGGAAAGGAGAGGAGAGGAGAGAAGAGCGGGAAAAAGAAAGAGTGAAGAAAGAAAAGGAAAGCAAAGCAAAGGGAAAGGAGAGGAGAGGAGAGAAGAGAAGAGCGGGAAAAAGAAAGAGTGAAGAAAGAAAAGGAAAGCAAAGCAAAGGGAAAGGAGAGGAGAGGAGAGAAGAGAAGAGCGGGAAAAAGAAAGAGTGAAGAAAGAAAAGGAAAGCAAAGCAAAGGGAAAGGAGAGGAGAGAAGAGCGGGGAAAAGAAAGAGTGAAGAAAGAAAAGGAAAGCGCAGCAAAGGGAAAGGAGAGGAGAGGAGAGCGGGGAAAAGAAAGAGTGAAGAAAGAAAAGGAAAGCAAAGCAAAGGGAAAGGAGAGGAGAGGAGAGAAGAGTGGGGAAAAGAAAGAGTGAGGAAAGAGAAGGAAAGCGCAGCAAAGGGAAAGGAGAGGAGAGGAGAGAAGAGTGCCAGAGACAGATGAAGCAGGAAAGTTCAGCACTCCATGCAAGGTAATGCCATCTCTTTGCTGCTCTCCATCAGGGCTTCTCCTTCTCACCTTTCTCCTTCTTCTTCTCCCCTTTCTCCTTCTCCCCTTTCTTCTCTCAACCTTCTTTCTTCTTCTCCTCATCCTCCTTCTTCTTCCCGTCTACCTTCTCTCCTTCTCCTCTTTCTCCTTCTCTTTTTTCTTCTTGTTTTTCTTGTTTCTCTTCTTATTCTGATTCTTACTCTTTTTTTATTCTTATTCTTACGCCTTTAAACTTTTTCTTATTCTCTTTTTTACTCTTAATCTTATTCCTATTCTTTTTTAGTTCCGCTTCTTCTTCTTCATCCTGTTACTATTATTTCTATCTTTAGTCTTTATCTTACTGGCTTTTGGGGGGGGGAATGGTTTGGTTTTTTTGGTGTGGGTTTTGTGGTTGTGTTGGGGAAGATGAAATAGGAAAGCCTTATAGATATGATTGCCTTGCAAAAGATGCTGAGAATATGGAAAATATGAGTGACACTGAAATAAAGACAAGTTTCGAGTTGTAGAGTAACTAAAAAGCAATGGTATGGCCACGGAAGGTAATCCCCCTTCTTGATAGAACAATGCCGTCTGCCCAGGCAAGTCCAAAGGTCAGAGCAGACCCTGCCTGCCTGGTGGAGATCCCAAAAAGCAGTTTTTTAAGGCTTGAAACAGGACCCCGTATGGTAATGTGATGATTCTTATAGGTTGTATGTAAATGCTGTAGAGTTTGTAGCTTGTCTTAGATTGGTTAAAGGGAATTAGAATATTCAACAGAGAAGATGATTTATTGCACTGTAAACAGCAAATCGCTCTCTTTTGCTCTCTTCTTTCTACTCTCTCTCTCTTTTCTCTGGCCTGCTTTGAGCTGCGTCTTGCAGCCCAGCGGGCCTCTCACGCTCATGCTCTTTCACAATAAACCCTCATGTTCTAAAACTCACCTTTAGAGATCTCTTGTCCCTATTTTTACCCCCATAACTAAACCCCACGGAGTCCCTCCTTACATGGTTGTTTTTCTTTACTTCAGTATTTCTTCTTTTTGTTATATTCTTATTCTTCTTCAGCCACTTATTCTTCCTTTTATTGTTTACTAGGACTACTATTCCTCCCTCTACATTTCCTCATTCTTCCTATTCTTAGTCTTAGTCTGAGTCTTAATCTTTTTCTCCTTCTTCTTTTTCTTTCTGTTCTTAATCTTTTCTTATTCTATTTCTTTTTCTTACTCTTATTCTTGTTCTGACTCTTATTCTTTTGTATTATGACCACTACTGCTTCTTCATCTTTTGTTAGTTTGTTCTTCATCTCCTTGTTCCTATTCTTCTTTTTCTCCTTCTTTTTGTGTTTTTGGGGGGATTTTCTGCTTTTTTTTGGTTGGGATTTTTGGCTTTTATTTTCTTACTACTACTATTTCTTACAGGCACCTTCCTTTTTTGGTAAGAATTGTATGTGTCGCAGTCCAGCAGTTTGCAGTCGTGTCCAGAGAGCAACACTTCCTTTCTGTGCCCATTGCTCATGGATGAAATCCCACAGGATCAGCATGGAATCCTTTCCAGATGAGAGAACATGGCCTTGGATTCCAGCAGAGGAGGTGCAGACTGAAACTGGGACCCAATTCTGCCCTGACAGAGAGGTCAGGCCTTGGAAGAAGCTCCAGCAGGGAGGGAGTCACCATGTCTGGCAGAGGGCAAGAGCGGTGTGTGTGTGGCCCTTGGGGCCATGGTTTTGGGGTGATGATGCTGCCAGGCTGACAGCGGCACTGGGTGGCTCTGCAGGTCTCTTCCCAGCTGGATGATGATCTGGGATGCAGTGCTGAGCCCACAGCACCAAGCGTCCCCCATGGTGCTGCTTTTGGGCTGCCACACTGTTGGGGCACCACTTGGCCTTGGGGACAGCCCTGGGGGTGCTCGGAAGCAGCTGGGGCCGGCTCAGGCTGCAGGGCCATGGCCAGGCCAAGGTCGCCCGTGGAGCTCCCTCACGGTGCCCATGGGCAGTCTGGCCCAGCGGCCATCTGCAGGCCCGGCCCGGGACTGGCTGTGGGCGCTAATCCTGCAGCAGTGCCGCTGGGCAGGGGCAGCGGAACAGCCCCTGCAGACCCCTCGGCGCCTGACTGAAGCGCGAGGGACGCTTCTTGTGGGGAAGCGGCTGCTGCCTGAGCGCCTGGGCTCCCGGCTGGGCTGCCCCGGGGCTGGGGGGCTGTGCGGGGCAGGCTGCGGGCTCTGGGGCCCTGCCTCGGGCACCTGCTGGGCCAGGGCGGGTGATACTACATGTGCCACGGTGGCTCGGGCTTCCCGAAAGGCAAGCGCGGCCCAGAGCAGCACTCAGGGGTGTGACACTAGTGAGAGGTGCTCAATACAAGCCTCCCACGGGAAGTACACGGGGAGATCACCTGTTGTCATAAGTGCTACTCTTTCCTCCCTGGGTTCTGCTTATTCTTCAAGAAGTTCCAGGAGGCTCACGTAGTCCCACGCGTCCTCATCCTTCTTGTCGTCCTCCCAGCACAAGGCCTTGGGCCCCACAGCCTGGACACTCACAACTTCCCAGCCATCTCATGCCAGCCCTTGGTCACTGGTGTCCTCTCAGCTGGACTGCACTGACTGTCTGTTCCCTTTTTTGGTCTGGGTTTTTTGGGTTTTTTTCCTACTACTACTATTACTGAAAACAAACTTCATTTCGTTTGGTAAGAATTTTGTGTCTCCCGGTCGTGCAGTGTGCAGTCATATCCAGGGAGACACTCTTCCTGTCCTTGCCTGTTCCTCGTGGATTTAATCCCTCAGGGTCACCATGGAATTGTTTCCAGAGGAGAAGGAATTGCCTGCCATTGCAGCAGGGGAGGTGCAGACGGGATGTGAGCAGCAATTTTGCTCTGCCAGAGCAGTCAGGCCATGGCAGAAGGTGCAGCAGGGCAGGAGGTGCTGGAGCCACTGCGTGTGGCAGTGAGCGAGAGCGGAGTGCCCGCGGCCCTTGGGGAGCCATCGGGGTGACGCTGCTGCTGCCAGGCTGACGGCGGCGCTGGCTGGCTCTGCAGGTCTGTTGCCAGCCGGATGATGGGCTGGCATGCAGCGCCGAGCCCCCGGCACCAAGCGTCCCCCTGGCACGGGTGCTGCCAGGCCAAGGCTGCCCGTGCGGCTCCCTCACGCTGCCTCGTGGCCAGTCTGGCCCGGCGGCCATCTGCAGGCCCCGAGCCATCTGCGGCCTAATGCTGCGGCTCAGCAGGGTGTCTGCGCTAATCCTCCGGCCGTGCCGCCGGGCAGGGGCAGCGAAACAGCCTCCTGAGCGCCCGCAGCGCCCGCCTGAAGCGCGAGGGACGCTTCTCGTGGGGCCCCGGGCTCTGGGGCCCTGCCTCAGGCACCTGCCGGGCCAGGCCGGGGAAAGCCGCCTGTGCCACGGGGGATTGGGCTTGCAGAGGGGCAGGCGTGGCACAGGGTGACCCTTCGGGCTGCGGCTGCCGTGTCCTGGGCTCAACCCAAGCCTCCCGAGGGAAGAGCCCGGGGCGCTCGCCTCCTGCCCAGCCTGCCAGTCTCCGCTCTCTGTATGTTTGTTCGCAGAGCAACATGCGAACAGCCAGGGCACGGCTCTCTGATGTCACAAGGGCCTCTCCCCTCTCCTCCTCCTTCCTCTCTCTGTGCTGCATCCAGCCCTGCTAATCTAAGGGTTCCCAACATCACTGAACAGGTGCAATGAACAGATTAAACACACCCCATCTAAACCACAGATTAAAAACAATTGAAAACCAGAATTAACAATTTCCCTGGTTTTACTCTGTGCTCCTTTTGGCTGAAGCAAAATGTTATTTCATGGCTCAAATGCCTGTGTGTGAAGTAAGGTGTGACGGAGAGCACATGGCAAAGTCAATTGGATGGGTTTTATTGAAGAAAATGTGAGAGGAGAGCAAGAGAGCAAGAGAAAGAAAGAGAGAAAGAACGAAAAGAAAGAGAGAAAAGAAAGAGAGAAAAGAAAGAGAAAATGAAAGTAAAGGAAAGGAAAAGAAACAAGGAAAGGGGAAAGGGGAAGGAGATGGGAGAGGAAAGGGGAGCGGAGCAGAGAGAAAGGGAGGGGAAGGGCAAGGCAGGAGGCAAAGCAAGAGGGAAAGAAAGGCAAGAGGCAAGGCATAGCAAGTCAAAGCAAAAGTCAAGGGAAAATGCCAGATAAAACGAAAAGCAAGGAAAAAGAAAAGGCAACAGAAAAGGCAAGTTAAAAGGCAAGGCAAAAGGCACGGCAAAAGACAAAAGGCAAAGCAAGGCAAAAGGAAAAGCAAGGATAAAAGAAAGGCAGAGCAAGGCAAGAGGCGAGGCAAGGGTAAGTGAAGGCAAGGTGCGGCAAAATACAAGGAAAATGGCAAGCTGAGGCAAAAGGCAAGGCCAAAGGAAATGCTACAGAAAAGGCAAAAAGGCAAAAGGCAAGACCAAACGAAAAGGAAAGGAAAAAGACATGGAAAGCAAGGAAATAGGCAAGGGCAAGGCAAGGAATGGTGCAAGGGTAAACCAAGGGAAGGCGGAAGACAATGCAGAAGGGAAGATTCAGGGAAGTTTCAGGGAAGGGGAGGGGGGAAGGGGAGGAGAGAGAGAGAAAGAAAAAGAAAAGAAAGAAAAAGAAAAGAAAAGAAAGAAAGAAAAGAAAGAAAGAAGAAAAAGAGAAAGAGAAAGAAGAAAGAGCAAGAAAGAAAAGAGAAAGAAAAGAAAGAGAAAGAAAAGAAAAAGAAAGAGAAAGAAAAGAGAAGAGAAAGAGAAAGAAAAAGAGAAAGAAAAAGAGAAAAGAAAAAGAAAAAGAAAAGAAAGAGAAAAGAAAAAGAAAGAGAAAGAAAAGAAAAAGAAAAAAGAGAAAGAAAAGAAAGAAAAGAAAGAAAAAAAGAGAAAGAAAAGAGAAAGAAAAAGAAAGAAAAGGAAAAACAAAGAAAGAAAAGAAAGAGAAAGAAAAGAAAAAACAAAGATAAAGAAAGAAAAGAAAAAACAAAGATAAAGAAAAGAAAGAAAAGAAAAAAGAGAAAGAAAGAAAAGAAAGAAAGAAAGCAAAAAAGAAAGAAAGAAAAGAAAGAGAAAGAGCAAGAAAAGAAAGAGAGAAAGACAAGAAAGAGAGAAAGAAAAGAGAGAGAAAGAGAAAGAAAAGAAAGAGAGAAAAAGAAGGAAGGGAAAGGAAAGGAAGGGAAAGGAAAGGGAAGGGGAAGTTTCGGGAAGGGAAGTTTCGGGGAGGGGAGGGGAAAGGGGAAGGGAAGGGAAAGGGGAAGGGAAGGAAAAGGAAAAAGGAAAGGAAAAAGGAAAGGGGAAGGGAAGGGAAGGGAAGGGAAGGGAAGGGAAGGGAAGGGAAGGGAAGGAAGGGAAGGGAAGGGAAGGGAAGGGAAGGGAAGGGAAGGGAAGGGAAGGGAAGGGAAGGGAAGGGAAGGGAAGGGAAGGGAAGGAAGGGAAGGGAAGGGAAGGGAAGGGAAGGGAAGGGAAGGGAAGGGAAGGGAATTACTCTCAGGGAGTTGTGCAGAGCCAGATGTTCCCCCCTGAGCCTCCTTTGCTCCAGGCTGAGCTCCTTTCCCAGCTCCCTCAGCCTCTCCAGGTGCTCCAGCCCCTTCCCAGCTCCATTCCCTTCCCTGGACACTCTCCAGTCCCTCAGTGTCCCTCCTGAACTGAGTGGACCAGCACTGGACACAGCACTCGAGGTGTGGCCTCAGCAGTGCCAGCACAGGGATGGTCACTGCCCTGCTCCTGCTGCCACACCATGGCTGGCACAGCCCAGGGGCCACTGGCCTTCTTGGCCACCTGGGCAGCCCTGGGCTCATGTCCAGCTGCTGTCACCAGCATCCCAGGGCTTTTCCAGCTTTCAGCCACTTTTCCCCCAGCATGGAGCTGCAGGGCTTGTTGTGACCGAAGGACAGCACTTGTTGACCCTCACGCCACTGGCCTTGGCCCATGGTCCAGCCTATCCAGATCATCAGTAAAGATATTAAATACCACAGGGCCCTGTACTGAGCCCTCGGACCACCACTGGTGACCTGAACTCCATTCCCCTCTGCTCGTTGGGACCATCCATGCAGGCAGTGTTTTAACCAGGGAAGAGATATCCAAGCTGTGAGCAGGCAGCATCTCCTGGACAAAACTGTGGGACACAGTGTCCAAGTCCTTCCTGAAGTCCTCAACACCAGGCAGACATCATCCACAGCCTTTCCCTCATCCACTCAGCAGGTCACCTTGGCATACAAAGAGGTCAGGTTACTCAAGGGAACAAAATATTCACCAGGTATTTATTTTTTTTGTTTCCCACACTGAAATTTTTTTGTCCAGCCAGAGCTACTTTGCTCATTGCCTCGTTTTGCACAGACCATTTTCTTTCAGTCTTTCTTTGCTGTTTTATTCTTTCATTTCTGCCATGAAAGCTTAGTGCTTTTTTAGGAATGAGAAAACACCAGACAAAACCTCTGGGAAATCTTTCAAAGTGGTGTGTGGAGACTGACACAAGGAAGTGCTTTGCAGTGATAGACTTGAACACAGCTTTGAAAGTGTCCTCCTGCTTCTCATGTCTGTTATGATTTTGGCAAGGGGCATTCAACATAACTTTTTATTTCTTTATATCTTCTTTCTTAAAAAAAAAAAAAAAATCCATGTATTTATTTGCATGCTTGAACAAGCCAGAAGAAAGTGTTTAGTCCCCAGACACGCCTGTATTTCCTCTGACAATTAAAAGCACTTTGGAGCCCATGTTTTTCAAGTCATTTATCCTTCCTTTCTGCAGCTTGAACTGACTGAAATATTCACTTCTATGTCCTGAATGCAAAGCTTGTCACATATAGCTCTGCCAGTATTTAGACAAACCAACATCCTAAGCTGAAAGTCCTCATACAACTTCAGATAAAATTATTTTATGCCAGTGTGCAGGTGTTTGTCTGTGTGTGCAAGCTTATATCTACATATCTGATCTCAAGTTTATTTCAAACTAAATAGTCTGGAATGTGGATTACATTTGGAAACATATTTCATATATATAAATAAATGTATATGCAACTATTTCAGATGTCTCAAAGGAGAACAAAAGCAAGCCTTCAGTACAGCCCCACATTTAAGTATGTAAATTTTAAAAGTTCCCTAATATATCTGTATTTTCATTTTCATTATCAATGAAAGAGGAAAATATTTCAGTTGGGAGGAGTATTCAGGCTTGCATCACTGTGCTTGGCTGGTTAATGGAAACACCTTTCTGAAACACTGGGAAAATGGTGGAGGACAGAGCAGCTGTACCAAGTGTTTGCAAAGAGCAATTCTGCTCTTGATAAAGCATCATTAAAGGTGAAATATGAGAACAGAAAAGGAAGTACTAGGCCAGGAATCCCTTAAAAAAGACCCTAAACTCGCAGAGTCATAGAAGCATTTGGGTTGGAAAAGGACCTCAAATCCCATCCAGTGCCACCCCTGCCCTGGCAGGGACACCTCCCACTGTCCCAGGCTGCTCCAAGCCCCAGTGTCCAACCCGGCCTTGGACACTGCCAGGGATCCAGGGGCAGCCACAGCTTCTCTGTCACCCTGTGCCAGGGCCTGCCCACCCTCACAGGGAACAATTCCTTCCCAATATCCATCCATCCCTGCCCTCTGGCAGTTTGCAGCCATTCCCTGTGTCCTGTCCCTCCATCCCCTGTCCATAGTCTCTCTCCATGTTTCCTGCAGCTCCTTCAGGCACTGAAGGCCACACTGAGGTCACCCCAGAGCTTCTCCTCTGCAGGCTGAGCAATGCCAGCTCTGCCAGCAGAGCTGCTCCATCCTCTGCTGCTGCTGGAGCTCCTCTGGCCTGGCTGCAGAGCTGCAGCTCCTTGCTGTGCTGCCCAGGGCTGGGGCAGCTCTCAGCTCAGCTCTCAGCCCAGCACAGGGCAGAATCCCCCTGCCTGCTGCCAGCTGGGGCTCAGCCCAGCTCAGGCTTTGGGCTCTCAGCTCACCCACTGCACCCCCAGGGCTGCTCCCAGGGCTGCTCCAGCTGCTCATCCCCAGCCTGATCCAGGGCCAGCAGCAGCCCCTGGCCTTGTGAAACTCCTGAGATTCCCATGGGACACTCCTGGGGATGTTCAGCTCCCTCTGGATGCCCCATCCCTCAGCGGTGTCACTGCACCTCTCATGATGACATCCTGCTGCAGAAGCAGTTCATTTTACATAAAGGTTTGGTTAATGCTGCTGTGGATTTCTCAGAGAAGAAAACACGAGGAGTTCACTGCTGCAAATCCTTCAAGCAGACACAGTATTGGCATATCTGCAACAGAAAATTATGAAAACAGTGAATGAGGAAGAACTTGACCAAATGACCTATGCTTTTTCTTATTATTTCTCCAATTTGTTGTCGTGGAATGAAATTGAAATTTTCAGGCAGTATTTACATAAAAATAATTGGTGATGGTACAAAGTGCTGTTGATCTGTGAGTATTAAAACATTTCAGAATGTCACAGCAAATGCAAATCACTGTTTCTCTGGCTAATACTCAGATTTACATAAAGGCATAAATAGCTTACATAATGTAATTTAGACTATAAACTTCTACATAGTCTTATAGTACATATTTCAAGTGTTTAGAAAAAGAGAATGTGTATTGTCACTTGCATACAGTGATTACAAAAAGCTCAGTAAAACAGTTGTGTTTAACTTTTTTATATTATATCATATATTACGAGTATAAATGCTCATTATATCAAGCTTGAAGTGGTATTTCATGTGCTATCTTAAGTTAATTTCTAACAGTTACTTAGGTGAAAGTGTTAATAGATCATTATTAAAACCCTGCTGTGAATAACTATATATAGAGTACAGCATTAAGATTTATGCAACAGTAGCAGTGTGTGGCAGTAGGCTTTCAATTTTTGGATATGTTGGTGGAGCAAATGAAAATGTTTATTTTAAAATGTCATAAAAAATACCCAAAAGCCAAAGTGTCTTTATTGCATTTAATTTTAATGAAATGTTAGTGAAAGGAATTAAATTTCTGGTTGTAGCAAATGGGATTTAAAATTTGAAACAAGTCTGTAAATTAACAAAGCTTTTCATCACTCATTACAAGTCCAATGGGTCAAGGATCTTATTTTAATAATATTAACTGCTTTCATCCATTTTGTTTCTCACAGTTTATTGAGAAGTTCTTGTCCCTTCTTCATAATCTTCACAGAATTGCCCTTTCCTCACCCTGCTCACAAGCCTAATTAGGGTTCAGGAATTTAAAATTAACTAAGAGAAATAGTGATAAATTCTTCTAAAACTTCTAAAATATCACAATTTCTTGTGTTTGGGACAATGCTGTCATGTAGTTTACAGTGATAATAGGATTGAGAATGAGCAGTCAGACCACTCTTTAATACAACAACTCAACCTAAGTGTAGTCAATGGTTTTTTTTTCTGCCTGAGAGTCCAAAGTTGCATGTTTCTATAATGAAAGTAAAAAAAACAGGGACATAGTAAAACGCATTGTCTCCCTGGATACATTTTATTTTTGCTAAGACACTCAACAATGCATCTTGTTTGCCTTTCATTATGAAACGGATTAAAAGAATTTATATCAATGTTTTCATTATAAGGAAATGGAATGATATTCTGTTTTAATAAAGCAAGTTTGAAATTTTTGAATTCACTGGAAGTTGTGTGTTTCCAAGCATAGATATTGCTGATTTTAGAAAGTTGTCTGGAAATCTGTTGTTCCTTCGTGAATTGGGCAGGAAAAAAAAAATCTTGCAGATCTGTTAGATCAGATCTGAGTATTACAAGATTTGGAGAACATTTATTTACTTATTAGCTTTCTTAAAAGCATTTACTGAAATTGTTAGAGGAAAATATATCCTGTTGCATCCAGCATGGATCATAGTGAATGTGAGCTTCTCCTGACAGTTTCTCTTTGTATGTAGGCAAATGAGCTTTATCACATAACCTAACTAAAATTTTGGAACAAAATAGAAAAAATATCTCAAAATATTAAATATGTGCAGACAATTGCTTTTGTTGACAATGAATATTGGCAGATATTATGGAGAAAAAATGTATTCTCCCACTGGGAATGACTGCCTTTAAAAAATCCTATTTGACACTTTTATTTTTCAGGGTGGTTACAAACTGAAATAGTAATCAGAGTGTACTGCAGCAGCCTAATCTAATAAATAAAATAATTTGAATATTACATGACAAAATACAAACGGGTATGCCTATGCCTCCCCCTGAAACTCATCTTTCTGTTTTTTCCACTTACCCATTGCACATAACTCTTTCTTTTTGTTTTGTTTTGTTTTTATGATTTATACTATTACAGATATGCTTTGAAGAGCTCCATGACAGGAGATGGAGGAGGGAGGAACCTTTGCAACAACCATGATTTTTCTAGGCCCCTTAATACCCCTGTAAATAAATCCAATGCATAAACGGTTTGAAATTGTTGTTTAATTAATATTTTATGGTTGTTTTCAATGCAAAAATTAGAAAGGATCTCCACAAAATTAGAAAGGATCCAACTCTGTAGAAAGGGAGGAGTGCAATACAGTCCTTAGAGTATGAGTTGTGTATGGGTCAAGGAGAAAAGAAGGATGTCTTGACACATTGAAAGGTTCAGAGTGTCCCTGAAGACCCAAATATTAGGAAGCATGTGAAAGAAAATGCCAGTAGAAGATATGTGCTTCAGAGGAAATTGGGAAAGGGATCATTTATTTATTTATCTCTCTTAATACTCTGCCAGCTGAATGAATTTGGTAAGGATTGCCATGGAGTGAGGATAAATCTGTCTCACCATCCACAAAAATCAAAGTCAATCCATGGCACTTGCCATGCAAACTGAAACCAGCCCAGCAAAGAATGAACCATTTCCTGCTGGAGTTTCTCACTGAGGTGGTGCAGCCTCAGATTTTCTGGTCCTGCAAAGAGGATCCAGCACACCCCTCGTGCAGACAGCTCAGCAGAATGCCACTGAGGAGAGGTGCCTGCAGGAAAAATCCATCCTGTGATAAACTGACAGTCAGGGAAGAGATATTACAGCAGTTTGGGGCTATTTAGCTCAGGTTTTGCCAATATCTGAGCAGGTAAACATTGGATTAACTGAACAGGGAGATGTCTAACATCCCCAAAACATTGCTGCAGCCAGTGGCCTGTCAGAAAACAGTCACACATCAAATAGATTTGCTTCCTGAAGAATTTCAACAAAATTTTGCATGAGTATAAAAGAAATAATAATGTTGGCTCCTGAATGCATGCTGACGTTCATATTCCCAGAACACACCAAGAGCAATAATTATTAATTTTCTAGTCAGAACGATGTAACTCGATATGGAAACAAAAAACTTGGAGGCATTCAGACTTCCCTTTTCCTGTCTGGTTTTTAATGCATTTATTTTGAATATTAGTTTTTTGCATATTTCAGTGCTATTACACACTGAATCCAGATCCCAGCTGAACTGATGTGGAGCTCTGCTGACTGAGAAACCAGAGCTTCAGCAGCCTTTCCATGTAAGCTCACCCAATATTTGTGAACTGCCTTGCCCAGTGGCAACATGTAAATTGGAGCTAGTAAACAGGCCAGAGGATGTGGGAAAGTCTCCTGCTGACCTGAGATTACATCTGTTGGGTAGGTAAGAGCAGAGGCAATGCAATCAGAGTGCTGCCAGCATGGCACTTACACTCAGCTCCATCTAGCATGATGTGGTGATTATTATATCACTCAGAGGTGGTTCTTAAAGATTTTTTTCTCCCCTAAAGGTGAATCTCCCTAGAAACATCTCAGTAAGGGTCCAAATGGATTGTCTCTAAGTGACTGCAGGTCAGAATTGCACTTTATATAGGATTTCTCCTCCTTTCTGCCCACAAGTCTCAGTTTTATATATCAAGCACTAGGATCTGAAAGTTAAGCTGAGATTTTATTTATTTTAATAGATTACTCCTATTTTCAGGTGAAAGAACTTTAGAACTGGTTATCTAGAAGATTTCAGGTCTGATTGCTGAATTTGTGATAGAAGTGCTTTTCATGAGTTTATAATTTCTGGACAGTCACTGGGAGAGTGGAAATGTCTTAAGAAACAACATAATCTTGATTTTAAACATAATAAAACAAAACAAAAAACTTTCCCTGCACAGCCCTTTCTACTGGTACGGCCATGTCTCTAAAAGAATTTGACTTCAAAATTATATTTGTCATGTTAAAAAAAACGAACAAGAAAAACAAAAAAACCAGAACCACATTAAAAAAAAGAAAGAAAGAAAGAAAGAACGAAAGAAAGAAAGAAAGAAAGAGAAAGGAAGAAAGAAAGAAAAAGAAAGAAAGAAAGAAAGAAAGAAAGAAAGAAAGAAAGAAAGAAAGAAAGAGAAAGAGAGAAAGAGGGAAAGAGAGAGAGAGAGAGAGAGAAAGAAAGAAAGAAAGAAAGAAAGAAAAAGAAAGAAAGAAAGAAAGAAAGAAAGAAAAAAGAAAGAGAAAGAGAGAAAGAGGGAAAGAGAGAGAGAGAGAGAGAAAGAAAGAAAGAAAGAAAGAAAGAAAGAAAGAGACACAAACAAACAAAAAACTCCTCAACCCAGAACAAAAAAAACCAATTATTCCAAAACCACACTATAATGGCCTGCCATGAGTGTTGAACACCTGATGTAGGTTGTGTGTTGATCTTTAGGTTGTGATGAAGATAGTTCAAGAGATATTTGGCCATATTTTGTGTTACTTGCCATTTCTTGTGCTCAACAGCATGTTGAAGAGGGTGGAGAGATATTGCATGAGCAGCAAAAACCACACCAACAGGTGTGGTATTTTGGTTTCTTTTGGAAAAGGACAGTGATGAGAACTCAACAACCCCATGGAATTCTCCAGGCTGGGACAGAGCAGCTGGAAAGCTGGAAAAGCTCTTCCCGACAAGAGACTGAGGGGCTGGAGAGTGTCCAGGGCAGGGAATGGAGCTGGGAAGGGGTTGGAGCACCTGGAGAGGCTGAGGGAGCTGGAAAGGAGCTCAGCCTGGAGCAAAGGGGATCAGGGGGACCTTGTGGCTCTGCACAGCTGCTGACAGGAGGGGACAGCCGGGGGGTCAGGCTGAGCTCCAGGGAACAGGGACAGCAGGAGAGGGAACAGCCTCAGGCTGTGCCAGGGGAGGCTCAGGGTGGACAGCAGCAGGAATTTCTGCATGGCAAGGGTGCTCAGGCCTTGGCAGGAGCTGCCCAGGGAGGTTTGCAGTGCCCATCCCTGCAGGTGTCCCAGGAATTGCTGGCTGTGGCACTCAGTGCTCTGGGCTGGGGACAAGGTAAGGATCAGTCACAGGTTGGTGTTGGAGGCTTTTTCCAACCTGAAGGATTCTATATTCCTGTGATTCTGACATTAGGAATGCTCTGATGGTCAGGCACTCAGGAGAAGAGGAGGAAAGGGGATGAGGAAGGTGGAAACTCATATTTCCTCAGTACCTCACAGCTTTCCAGTTTCTTCCCAGTTGCACCTGATCCTTCCCACCTGCAGCAAGACTTATTCAAAGGTTGGACTGGGTGATCTTGAAGGTCTTTTCCAACCCAAACAATCCTGTGATTCTGTGAGTGCAATTTAAGATTAAAAAAGGCACTCGGAGGGGGATGTGTGAAGACACTCCATCCATCTGCCACTGACATTCACTTAGTCCTTTCTCAGGGCTGTGGTAATCATGTGGTGAAATTTATTAAAATTCCTTGCATCGAGCAGGGTAGAACACGCTGGCATATCACACCTCTGCCTTTCTATTTTAAGATCAGGAACATTGTGATGTTTTGTGGGCAGCAGCTCCTTTTGTGTGCTTTCAGGGCCACAGTGGGGCTGCAAAGATCCCACAAGACTTGATCCTGGCACCTGCAGAGGCATCCTAAGGCATGGAAATATTTGCTTTCTTGTATTTTAGGATTTTTTCTTTTTTTATTCTGCTCCTTTCCCATGTATTTTTCTGAAAAATTGCATTTATTAGCCAACCTTTTAGGTCTCACCAGACAAAACTTTATTCTTATCCCATTAGGACAACTGGAAAATTGTTTAGAAGGCTGATGGGTTCAACAAATGTACACAAAGGGTAATTTGCCTTCACTGTAATCAAATTTCAGGTAACTCAGTGGTTTCACTATCAGACTGTCTGCAGAATCTCTAGGATTAGTGAATAGGAGTCAGATCTGTTCTTGTTCCAAAAGTAAAAATGAGCTAAGAGTAAGAAATTAAAATATGCAAACCCCAAATACTGTGTATGTTTTCTCACAATTGGTAAAAATGGGTTATAAAGCTAAGGCAACTCAAACATGGATGGAAAAATTACTAGTAAAATTTCTCATAACTTTGCAGAGAGCTAAATTTGGTGTTGAAGAGCATTTAAAAGGAAATATGAAGTGTATTAAATACTTCTACGTAAGCAACAACTACAGAAAAACTGGATTTTAACCAATGCAGAATAGAAGTGCTTCTCTATGTTTTTTCAACTTGTCTGGTTTTAGCATGCAGAGGAGGATGGGTGACGTACTGGAGGAACGAGGGAAATTCCCTACTTGGAAAAAATAGATAGCTTTGTGGAAGCTTTTTGTTTGAGTATGCTATTTTGATCTGCTTGGAGATCTCAGATTTGAAATTGCTGTGGATTTACATTGAGCTCATCTCTTTATGCTTGTTCTTTTTCTGCCTTATGTTCTAAATTATGAAAATTTCATTTTTTTAATCAACATGTCTGTTTACTGATTTAATATTTTTAAAAGCAAAGCTGTGCAGAAGTCTTAAAAAACCCAAAAACAAAAAAGCCAGTATGTCACCCTATTTTAATATTCAATTTTATATAAATCAGGTTGCTATAACTACTGAAGAGAAACAGACTTTGCATATTGGGTGTTAGAATCTGATATATTTAAACTGATTTCACAATGTAAAAGCTCCTGTGAAGACATGGCATTAAAAAGGGTTATTAGCATATTTATGTTTACTTCTCATATGCGAAATACAGACTTTTTAAACGAAATTGCATTATTAGAGAGAGAAATATGTTGTTCTGTTAACAACAACCTGCTGATTTGTTTGTGGGTTTTTTCTTCTTCTGAAAGGTCTCGGTACAACTGCTGTCATGTGAAATGAAAACTGATTGTATAAAATTTTAGTTTCTCTGTGTAATTCCAAAACAAATAATAGCAGTTGAAGCTGTGAGTATGTATGATTGGCTGTGTCTGACAAAACAATTACTATGTGATTTTATTTTCCTTGAGCCTGCTAGAGAACAGAGCTCACTAAAACTGTCAGCAGATTGTAGGAAACTAGGAAAACTAAAAGGCAGAATTTTTTGTGTCAAAGTTTAAAAAATTGAAGCATGTTTGCACTTGCAGCACCATTCCCATTTCCTATGGTTTTTTTTATCATAATGTTAAACTGCTATTGGTCATTATTGGTTATTAAAAACTAAAATAAATATACAATTTTCTTATTACTGCACATAATCACCTAATTAGGAGTTCAGTGGGAACATGTGCCCCATATATTCCTTACTATGTAAACCACTTTTGCTGAAGAAAACTGTTTATTGGGAATCTTCTTCAGGGATAAGAAGGAAATTAGATTTTTTTAAATGTATTTTAAGCTTTTCAGGATCAGTAAAATAAGTGTGATATTTAATTCCAGTCACTGCTGATCACCCTTGATCCCCTGTGAATTCGTGGGGAGCTGTCAGTTCTCATCATCAGTAAATATTTCTCGTGCAGGGTCTATAAACTTGTTAGTTTGAGGATTGTTTGTAGCATTCCTGCTCCTGGTTTCTCCATCCTCTGCATTTTCTAATGACTTTTTCATGAACTACACAACTGCAATATTTTTTTCCAATTCAGAGACCATCTTCTGATAAGAAAATGATTTAGAAGGCTATAAAATGGATAATATTTTAAACTGCTGCAATAAATAGTCTTGGGAGTGCTGGTGATCCAGAGCCAAGGAATCCATTGAGCTAAACACAATCATTTATCTTAGCTGCATTACATGTGCAACTCACAATAAAAGAAGAAATCTTTTGCGTTGTTCAGTTTGTTACGAATTGCCTGACATAAGTAATTTGCAGCCCCATATACTCTGCCATTCTGAAGGAAATTCAGCCTCAGATAGATTTTGAATCTGACTTATCTGGCACAGTTTTCATGCAGGAAAGGGGTTTTATTTGATTCAGAGTTGCAGAATGGAGTTGGGAACGGAGCTGGGAAGGGTCTGGAGCCCCAGGAGCAGCTGAGGGAGCTGGGAAAGGGAATCAGCCTGCAGCAAAGGAGGCTAAAAACATTTTGAAAGGAGAAAAATGTATGAGTTTTCTGGGATAACACAACAGCAGCCTCAGGAGAAGCGCAGTGAAACATCATCACTTTGCATGTGTCCAAACACTTTGTGTGAGACTATCATTGCCAGGCATCACATTAATTACTTCTGTCACAGCTACTTCTTGCTCTTTGCATTTCCTAGCCTCACAGGCAAGGCATACTTGTTAACAGGCCTGTGGCCTTTTCATAAAAAAACCAAAAGTGGAATAATGAAAGCAACTAATCTACACAGGGATATTCTTGTATATTCAGTGTGAGTGTAGGATTCATGAGACATGTGATCAAGTTTGCAAAGTTAGTAAAAACATACATGACAGGTGCTATTTAAGATTATTAGCTGAAAGCATAAGGATGTTGCTGAAAAAAATATTTTCACCTGTCCTGCAGGAGTAGCTCTTCATAAAGAATGGAGGAACAGTTACTTTCCTTAACTGTGTGTCATGAATCTTGGAGACAATTCATTATAAATTATTGATACATAGCAATCATTAAAATGTGCCACTATCAGATTTTTAACAAATAACCTTCCTAAATTGCTAATGTCACCTTTTGTCAGCTTTCTGAAAGAATTAAATTTATGTAATGAAATGAGTTGGGTAAAGGATGATGTTAACACTTCTGCATGATGTGCTTTTAATTTAAAGTTAGCCTGTTGATAATAAGCAATTTGTGTTCTCAGTGATTTGTATATCAAGCTAGGGTTGACTGAGAAAAGGGGAAACTGAAACGATGCCATCAACCAGAATTAGCACAAAACCACATATTTACAGGGGCAACTGCTTTTGTATGCAAAATATATACAAAAAAAGGGATTTATTCACAAATTTAATAATTCCCACGCATGAAATATAGACATCGTTTTAATAGTTGATTTAATATACTGCAATTTGTGTTTTAATTGCCAATGTTTTAATGCATCAGAAAGACATATTCATTTTTGTATGTTACTTCCCCACCATGCAGTTCAATCTCTTTGATACCTTTTCTGTTGTAGAGATCCCTTAAAAGACATGAAGAGATTTGTTCACTGTTTAACAGAGCATAAAGATTTAATCATACTGCAGTTAAAGTGCAGAAAAGTAGTTACAGGTTCAGGAACCTCTCGCATTTTGCACTGAAGAAATAAGTTTTCAACATCAGCTATTGCTGGGATAACAATCAGGGACAGAGAATGAAGTATTCAAATAATTTCTCGAATCCAATGATTAAATCTGTGATACAATGTTTCAATTTCCCCTTCTTTGCCAGGGTTGTTTTGTGTAGCATTGCTCATATATTTCACAGAGCAAACCTGACTTTCAGTCCGTCATGTGCTGTGCTGGGGAAAAAGAGGAAAGTGTGGTATTTTTTCTGTCCCTTTATCTATTCTCTTTTTGAGGGCTTCCCTTCGGTCATGTTTTTACAAACCCTGGGAGGGGGCAGCTGAGTGTTTTGGGGCTGGCAATGTGTATTTTCACACAGCACAGTGCCAGCAAGGCACAGCCACAGTAGGGGAACATTGCATTCGCAGCGCACAGCCCATCAGCCCAAGCTTTGACCTGTAAGGAGTTGGTTAACTCCCAATTTCTCCAGGAGCAGCTGGGTGGAAAGGCAGCCTCTCTGTCAGAATTGATTCCGAGCCTCGTGCAGATTGTTTCGGCTTTTGGGAGGGAGAGGAGGTGGAACCTTTGTGGATAAACCTGTGCAGCTTGTTAGACTTATTCGGTGTTACTAGCTTTGCGTTTTGGGGAGTCAGGTATCCAGAAATGAGGATCTGGAAGTGGTTTTTTTTTCTGTTGACAGGTGTTGAATGTGTTGTTTCCAAGGATCAAATAATTAGATTTCTCAGAAGAGACAACTGAGAGGAGTAAGAGGTTTCTCAGGAGCACACAGCCACAATTTGGAAGGAGGCTGTTGAGAAGAGAACAGAGCACACTCCCATTTCCTGAGTGCTCATCTCTCTCTCCTAATGCACTCGGCATGCACAGGAGACATTCATCTTTGAAAGTTTACCTCTTTATAAAAACAACTCCGTGAAAACACAAAATCTGATGAAAACTGTTGTCCAACAAGGATTTGGTTGCAATGCCTCCCCTCACACACCCACGCTTGCCCACGCAGTTTCCCGGGAAGGGTGACATTTCAGCACACTCATAAATGGTTTGTAGGAATTGCAAACTGCTGCTCAAGGCAAGATTTACAAAGTTCAGGCTGCAAAGAGTGACAGCAAAGCAGCCCAAAACCCCAAGACTCAGTTTAGGCAATGACCTTTCTGGTAGATCCCTCCTCTTTGGTGGAAGCTTGGCATCTGAGACTTGGTTAAGCTCTCTGAATCATTAGGTGAGTTCTCTATGAAAACTATGAAAAAACCCCAAACATCAATGACTCAGTTTAATTTCCTTCCCTTCTGTTGCACAAAACATTATTTGGCTGAGTGCCTTTTCATTTTCTATGCTGCCTATATCTGAACAACAAAATAAAGCAAATTGTAAATACAAATTCTGTTCATTTGACTGATAATGTTAGTTTAATCCTATAATGGGACTAACTCATTCTTCACTTCAAGAGCTGCTGTTTGAAATTCAGTTATGGCATACATTTGTAGCAATAAATCTTCAATATGATATAATATTTTTACAAATGGAATTAAGTAATGCTTTTAAAATAGATTAAATATCTGTGATAAAAAACATTTTTTAAATGCCTGCTTTTTTTTTTTTATTTTTTTCCTCTCTTGACATTTATTTATACTTCATTCAGTCCATGTGAATCAATGCAAAAAAAGCACATATTTGGTAGTTCAGGTTGGCCACTGTGAGTATGTGGACATCTAAATTGAATGTGATTTCCAACAATTTTATTGTAAAACTTAATTTTTCCTAGTTTGGAGAAGATGAGCATGGCAAAGCAGTTGCTTGAAATGGATGTTGAATTTCATTTATGCATTTTTATCTATTAGTTACATGGATTTACTTTCCCCATGCATTGCACTCTAAGGGCTTTTTTTGGATTGGAATTTGTGCTTTTCATCTCTAGGCTTTGCATCTGATGCACACTGGAAGTGCTCCAGAAACTTTACAGTGGCTAAAAAGAAAAAAATGTCTAAAAAAATATTGTGAAAAAACATCTTGAGTTGTAGATGTTTGAATAAAAAAGTTAAAACTGCCAGAAAGTTGTTTCTCAAGAACCAGACTTTAACACATTCTCCCGTACTGCAGAGCCAAAGAATAGTCCTTTACTGAGCGTGTAGAGTATCACAGTTTGGCTGAGAGACTCTGAACTGAGTCTTTAAATGGATTTATCTTGGACACTAACCCTGGGACATATCCAAGCAATGTGTGTTTTGCTATAGTTTAGTCATAACCCTTGAGAAAATGGAAATCATTTAGACACTTGCAGCTTTTTTTCTGCTGTCCCTCACAGACTGCAATAGTTGTGCTCATCTTCTTCCTCCTTGGCTGGAGAAAGCAAATTCTTTAAGGAAAAAAGCCCTCAAATTCACTGGAAGTCCATAAATGTGCATTTCTGTTTCTTTGCATATGCCAATAGCAACGGCGCAGTGGATAGACCTGCATAAAAATAGAAAATAAAAATAAAAATAAAAATAAAAATAAAAATAAAAATAAAAATATAAATAATATAAATATATAAAGCCACAGGAGTGGTCATTACAATGTTTACTTACTTATTTCTGTTTCAATGCCAATGACTGACATTTTGAAGTAGCTTTTGGGGAGAGAGAGGAGAGAAATAACGAAAAGAGCAAACTTAAACTGAGGAAAGCAAATTGAACTAAAGGAAATTATTCCAACATTGGCAGTTCCAAACAATGACAAAGAACTAATTATAAATAACAATTATCTTAGTTATTACTAATTATAAGCAATAAGAAGATTCCAGCAGGTGATCTCAAGCTCTGGGGAAGGGAAAAGAATTCTAAATATTCTCTCAATTTAACTTACAAACCAATATATGACCTGCTTCAAATCTTGTGATTTGCATGGGAAAAAAAGCCTTTTTTTTTCCTTTCTTCCTTTTTAGTATTATTTGATCATCACTTTTTTGAGATGTAGAGAACAACCACTTCTCACCAAAAGTTCAGGGACACACAGAACCATTCCTACTGCATGGGCACAGTGCAGTTACTTAAATTAGAAATACTTTGGACAAAGTTTTTTCAGACTGAATTGCAGATTTGGTTTATTTAAGGCAATATAAAAATAAATATAAATAAATTTCGTGGAGAATGGTCATATTACTCAGATATAAATCCCTAAATAAAACCCTAAAGTGTGCTACAAGATGATGCTATCTGAACACACTGCTCCAATGACTACAGAGATATTTAAGATTTTATGTGTAATATGCTAATGTTGAACACACTGACATCTCATTTCAGAGAAGTCTGCTGACTGATTACACCTGAACACCTAAATACATATTTGGGAAAAGTATTCCCATATTTCTCAACTGCTCTGCTCAGAGGGCCTGTAATTGTACTTTTCCATCACTCATTTTTTTCATCAGATGTGCTAACAAGTTGAAAGCAAACATTTGCTTTTCAAATGGCACATTATTAGGCTGAATGCAATTTAGAAGTTCCTGTTTGGTTGGCAATAATGGGGAAAATATTAATATTAAAAACCAAAATAATTATTTATCAAAAATGACTGAAAATGGTAAAGAAGTTATATTTTTCAGGAAGAAGTATCTAACACCTTTGAGGTCAGTGAGAATGTAGCTGTAGGCAAAGGTTTGTGTGTTTTCACTGAGGCAATGTATCTCTAGAGTGGAGAACAATATATTTAAAAGAGTTCTGCAGTATTTTAAGTTGTAACTGAAATTCTCTATTCTCCTCTCTAACCAGGAACCTTGCTTTTTGAAAAGTATAGTCATATATTTTTATCTCTACACTACAATGATACTTTTAAAGCCATTTAGTTGCCTGCAATTATTAACATTTATAGATGCATGTGCAAACAAAATGTCATATTTCTCACTTTAAGGACAAATGGCCATTATGGCTAATTGACTTGAAACAAAACCCCATACAAAATAAAAGGTCAGACACTTAGCAATTCGCTTTAAAAATATTTTTGGAAGAAGGTACTATTTTTTTTCCTAATTAAATTAATTTAGAAATAGCTAGTCCTCAAAGACTATCCTCTTAAGTTTTTAATTCCAGGATAAATAATGTGATTATTCACCTGTGCCAGGGCCTCACCACCCTCACAGGGAAGGATTTCTTCTTAATATTTAATCTAAACATATGTTATTCTCTACTGTGGTGCAAAACTCCAACATTAAATATTATTTTTCCCTTGCACATTGCAGAACCTGAGAGATTTTATTCCGTGAAGACTTTCTCCCAGAAGGTTGTTTTGAGCCACTTTTTGATTAAATATCTCATGTCCTGGTTCTGACACTGTGTCATTGAAAGTTACACTCTGCTCAGATCTTAATTCCATGATAAAGGCATTATGGTCCTGCAGCAAAACAGCAGTGTGGATACAACTTCATCAATCACATTTTGCTGCTGCTGAGGGTTTGTGGTGACATTAAGACTGAAAGGACTTTGAAAACAAACTGAATTAATGGCTCAGGTTTTGAAAATGCAGTTATTGAAATTAATCACACCTAGGTGAATTACCAAGGGAAAGGAGCTTTGATAACTAAGAGCCATAAAACCAAAACACTCTGAACTAGAGCACCATTAAATTTTAGCCCCTAATACACTAAAAATCACAGAATCACAGAATGTTTGAGAATTGAAAGACTCTCTGGAAGTCATTTTGTCCAACCATCTTGCTGGTGGCCTGCAGCACGCCAAGTGATGTAAAATATATTTCTGTTCTCTGCCAAAAGCTGTGTTTTAGCAAAATTCAGTAAATTCAGAAAAGTAGTTTGATTAAGAAAATAATCTAAACGAAATGTCTCTGCCAATGTCTTCCTGTTCCATTAGGTGTAATTTTGCCTCTACTGACTTGATGACAGTTTTCTTGATTAACCTTAACCTTAGGAACGATCAGGTTCTACCTCATTTGCACTCTTTAAAAATGTACCTCTAATTGCGAAATGAATATAATCTTTCAATATACTTTATGCTGTTTTTCAAAGTTGTGATTGATCGTAAGCAGAGGAATAGCAGAATCAAAATGCAACCAGATGCTAAATCAGCATTCTAATTCTATTAAGTTTCCAAAAACCTTGCTGAAAGAAAAACAGAGAAGTAGAGCTTTCATAATTTCTTAATTGTTTTTGTTTCCTCACTTCCATTATTACTCTTTTGGTCTATATATCTCCATGTGTGTCAATCTATATCATGGAATTAAAAAAAACCAAAGATAGCAAGTTTAATTAAAAAAAAAAAAACTGGTTGGTAGTCATCATCTCCAAAGGGATATTGTCAGGTGAACATTTCAAATTCCAATCTTTACAAGGTATTATAATGAGTAGAATTTCTACAGGTTTTTGTCAGAAGCCCCTCCAAATCCAGTCAGGTTGTTGCAGACAATTAAAGTAGAAGTGGAGGTGAAAACTGTGTCCATCAGGACTGAGCTCAACCTCCAAATTCAAAGCTGAAATAACCAAAGCCTTCCAGGTTTACTATTTCACTGGCACTTCTCACTGAAAGACTTCATTTCAAGGTATTCTTCACAAACATAAAAAGAGAAACACTAATGAATGATTTCTAACAGTCTTGAGTCACTTTTTTTTAAAAAAAAAACCCTGCCGTTTGGATAAGTGATTCTCCTTGAATTTTACCACAGAGTGCATGAGGACAACAAGACAGAGCCAGGAAAATTCAATACTAGTCAGGCATCATTAACAGGGTGATCATAATTTAATTCATGTTCTTAAAAAGGGGAAGGTGGTGGACACATGCAGACTTCACACTAAACTGAACTAATTAACATCATTACATTCACACAGGATAAGGCATTTCAAGGGATACTTCTTCTGTTCTGAATTTTTACAAGCACCAATTAAAACTAAATTGTAGGCCCTTAGTAATCAGAAATTGAAGAAGACACCATGAGATCTATCAACCATTGGTATCACTGAGCACAAGATAAAAGAGAAGAGCAGAAAATATTTTTAACAGTGGTGAGTGGGAGAATATGGTTTCCTAATACATGTGTGTGTGTGTCCATCTGGAAAATATGACAAAATTTGTAGCATTGCATTTAAATGAGCTGGGCAAGGTATTAAATGAAAAACGAATGACAAAGGATGCAATAAAAGACACAGAAAATATTCTTTGCAAAATACTTTTCAGGACAGGGCTCTGCTCCCTCTCCAGTTTAAGGGAGAAGTTATTTTAGGAGAAAACAAGGTTAAGCACAGAGCCATCTACTTATTATGCTGTGGGCAGAAATATCTACATGATCCTTCCTCATCTCTGCCAGGAGAAAGAGCTCTGGATCTGAGACTGCCATCTCTTAATATTCTCCAAACCCCTGAACTCCTATTGTTCAGAGGTCTTTTTCACCCCCCACAATTTTGACTTCTCTTCAGTACAGCTAGTAATAAATAATAATTTCAGATAAAAGACTCTTATCATATTCTATAATAAAACCACAAAATCATGTAGGACTATAAGAAAATCCTCTCTCAAACTGAGGAAAACTAATTTGTTATCTTTTTTTCCCATTTCTGGGGAGATTTATCAATATAGAAATTAATAGTAAACTGGCCTTTTTTAAAAACCCAAAATACATTTGAGGCTAATTTATTTCAGTATTTGAATTTGTCTGAGAAAAGTAAATCACGTAATTTATTAGGTCTAAAATGAATTCTTCCTTGTTGAGTAAACTGAGAATCCAGTCATTTCCACAGCTTTGTCTCAATGGTGTGTGTTTATATTCTTTCAATTTCACATCTATTTTTCGAGGCAGAATATTTCCCATGCATAAAGGAATGATTTTAAATTGCCGTGGTGCTCATTCAGTCATCACTTCCACATGGCTCAAACTCCTTCAATGAAACTTTGGGAAAGAGTATGGATTTCCTCACTTTACACATAATTTACACTGTAGTGATTTCATTTAGCTGAAACCCTCTTTAAACTTTTTAAAGCTCTATACATATTCCCTAATAAAAGAAATGATCCAGGAATCTTACAGAAGCACAAAATCAGGTCTAGTAGAAATATTTTTTTAGCTGCTTCAGTCTGGAACACTGAAATATTTAGCCTCCAGTATTTCAGTTTGAGGGGAATATAATGATACTTTTATACATACATGGCATAAAAGCACAGAAAGCCATAATGTTCATGCATAGAAGGACAAAATGTTCAATTTTACTGCAGAATAATTATGCCTTTACTAGATCCAAACTGCTTTTTGCATCTCCACAAGACTGTTGTTAGGAATTTTCATGTGTTTCAAAGGCTATTTTTAATTCAATTCAATTACCATCCTGAAAAATAGTGATATAAAAAGAAAAACCAAACAAAGCAAACAAAGAAAAACCAAATAAACAAGCAAAACACCCACATTCCCCCAAAAAACAAACCCCCAAACAACAAGAGATATTTGTTTCTAGCCAGGCATTAACCTCAAGAGGGAGAATAACTGGAGGGGAGAAAAAATCACTAAAGGCATAGAAGAGTTTAACACACTTTTAAATATCTTAAAAAGACAGGTTGGACAGTATTTAGTGCAAGAAACAGACTGTGCAACAACAGTCTTTGAAGCTATTATTTAGTGTAAAGACAGTGGAAGTTGGGGAAGATTTTACCAAAAATAGCTCCTTCCTAAGAGCTTAAAATAACAAACCTCTCTGCCTTGAATTCTACATTCCAGTTGCCTTTTGCCTCAGAGCAAGGACCTAACAAACTTTTTTTACTTGCATACTCTTCCTAAAAATGCAATCATGAACAATATTAAAAAAACCAAGATAAGATCACAAAATCAACTATCAGATACATTTGGCGACATTGGCCCATGATATGTTAACTTCCTTTTAAACCTATTTCATAACTACCAACTACCTTGATGAAGACACTGACTTTTGGTGCAGAAGACATGATGAAAGCCTGAATTAATTGTCTTTCTTTATACACAGAATATTGAAATAGAATATTTTGCTGTGAAGGTGTTCTGGGCTGTTTCACTTAGCTGTCTTTGCAGATGGAGATGACTGAAGAGTTTATATTGTTCTCTGTAAAATGAAATATCAGACTTAATTATTTAATATGTGATAGACATCTGAGAAAATGAAAGGTTCTTTTCAATAACAGACAACAAAACCCCAAACCAAACCAAACCAAACCAAACCAAACCAAACCAAACCAAACCAAACCACACCAGCAACAAATAATGAATATTCAATAAAGTTTGTGCTCTGTCTTCACTCCCTGATGCTGTAATCCAAAGCCTATTAAGGAAATAATAAATCTTCTCAATCAGTAATTAAGTTATGCCATAGGGAAGAAAACATAATAAAAATGACTCTGTCAACTTTCTAATACTTTATATATTTTTAAATACTTCTGAAAGTACTGTCCTCTTAAACATGCCTTTTTACTAGTGTTTACATATATATATATATATATTTACATATATTTATATACAAAAGAGAGGAAAACAACCCAAAGGAATACACACAGTCTTGCAAGTGGAATAAATAAGAAAAAGCCCCACACTTTGATGATGCTTGAATGCTCATGTCTGTGCTGAAACTGATACAGGATTACGATAATATCCCCCAGAATGCTACAGGATAAAAATGGATGAGACACTCTGTTAACACATTCACATCTATGAGTGACTGAAAATGTTTAAAAACCTTTAGAGTAAACCCTCGAGTCGCAGATAAATTATGCACTGATAATGTCCCCATGCTTCAGGATAATGAATTAAACTCTAAATTAGGATGGTATCATAGTTGCACAGGTATGTATAATGATAAATGATCTGTATTACCCTTTGAATCACTTAATGACTTTGCACCTCATGCTGAAAGCTTTTTTAGATTTTATTGCCCTTTGAAGATCCTCCATCTGATTTAGACATTAGTGGACTACAAATCAATACTAATGGAGGCATGACTGTAATTCATATTGCCTTTAAGTACAGTATGCTAAACACTTTAAAAACTTTATTTTTTTTTATTCAGAAATTGCTGATCTTCTACAGAGAGATTATTCTGTGACCACTCTATGAAATTCTTTTACCAGGTCCATGGAGGAAGTTTCCTTCTAAGAGACAGCCGTTTTACTTCTTGGATACAAACAACAACTTTTGGAAAATCTCAGTCCTTCCTTTATTTATCTTTAATTGCTTTTCAGAGACAAAAACTGAAACCTGTTGTTTGTCATAGTGTCTACTCAAGACTGATCATTACAGTAGAAGTTCTTTATTATAGGACTATATTAAAAAAATGGGATAAGGGACAAAAACCCAAAGAATCAAAGAATCACAGAAGGGTGATTTAAGGTGGAAAAGGACCCTAAATCCCATCCAGTGCCACCCCTGCCCTGGCAGGGACACCTCCCACTGTCCCAGGCTGCTCCAAGCCCCAGTGTCCAGCCTGGCCTTGGACACTGCCAGGGATCCAGGGGCAGCCACAGCTTCTCTGTCACCCTGTGCCAGGGCCTGCCCACCCTGCCAGGGAACAATTCCTTCCCAGTATCCATCCATCCCTGCCCTCTGGCAGTTTGCAGCCATTCCCTGTGTCCTGTCCCTCCAGCCCCTGTCCATAGTCTCTCTCCATGTTTCCTGCAGCTCCTTCAGGCACTGAAGGCCACACTGAGGTCACCCCAGAGCTTCTCCTCTGCAGGCTGAACAATCCCAATTCTCTCATCTTTTCCTTCTGCTCTTCTGCTACCATTTGCATTTTCATGTTTTAACCCCAGTAGGTCAGTAGGTTGATAAACACTTGGCAGCAGCTTGGTCACTCCTCCGTGGGATGAGGAAGAGAATCAGAAGGGTAAATGTAAAAAAGGGTAAATGTAGAAAAGCTCACAACTTGAGCTTTAAAACTGCTTTAAAACTGCTTTAAAATCAGTTTAACAGATCAAGCAAAAGCCATGTGTACAAGGAAAACAAGGAATCCATTCCTCACTTCCGCAGGCAGGCAGGTGTTCAGCCATCCCCAGGACAGCAGGGCCCCATCGTCCTTGGGAACACAAATGTCACCTCTCCAAATGTTCCCAGTTCCTCATTCTTTGTACTCCCAACATTAGGAGTGTGTGTGGATGTGCACCCACAAACACACAGGGAAGAACACAACTGATTATTGTGGTGCATCTCCTTTCAGAACTCGTGCGTCATCAGATTATATCTGATTTTCTCCAGGAGAGAAGAAAGGGGAAACTAACAATGCCAGCAGCAGCATCTCCACAGTCCCCTGGGTTTTATTCTCTTTCCATGTCTCATTGAGTTTCATTTTGATTTCCAATGTAACTAATTTCATAAGAAGCCCTCTGGGGCTGTGTACCTCAGTATTTCACTAGGAATTACCTACTGGCCCTGTGAAATATCCATTCCTTCTGTCAAATACATGATGATCTTGCTTGCACAGAGACAGAGATTTGTTGTACAATTCAGTGACACACTAATAGCTACACACAGAAAAATAATAGCTTTTCTGTTTTGTCCTGATTTTTTTCTGGTGAGTGGTTTGGGGTTTGCTCTAGTTTTTTTTTTTTTTTTTTTAATGTGTCATAAAACATTTTTGGAACTAATGGTCACACAAATTCTGTAGAATCTTTGTGCTATACAAATCTGTTCTCCATCCACAAAACACTTTGAACAGGAATAAAGGAAATTTTCAGAAAACAAAGTTAATTTGTGCATCTAATCTAGTGGGAGCTGTGCAGAAAGAACTGTCCATATATCTGAGAAAACTTTATTTTGTCATAATCAAACACTCTTTTTCCCCTCCTCTTTTATAGAAATGTCCTTCAGTCATTCCGTTTCTTCATTTATCTGCAGTGAATTTACAGAAAACAATGTTTGTTGCTGTTTGACCCAGGTTCATTCCAAAACCAGGTTATTTTTTCAGAATGTCTTATCAGAAAAAAAATCTCTGTGTGACTGTGTGATGAAACTCTATCACATGGAGCACATCAACAGAAGGATAAAGTTAAGATTGCTCCCCCAAAAATGTATCTTTTTAGAGAGAATGGAATAAAAAGTTAATGACTTGGGGTGGTTTTTTGCATTCAGTTTGTAGGTAGTATAAAGCAAATCAATTATATCTGCAGCAATTACAGCAAAAGTGTGTCCACATGCATAGCCTACCAATAATAATAAAGGGTTTTAACTCATTACATGTTTACTCCAATGAGTAAATTACCTATTTTAGTGGCCCACACTGGGAGGCAGGTGATCAAAGGATATAACAGCAGTTTGCACAGCTGTTTCCTGGTGTAAAACAATTGAGGCTCTAATAAACACCTCCAACAGTCTCACATTTCCATCTGTTCAACTCAACACCTCAGCTCTTTCTGCTCCAACCTTCTGCCTTTCACTTGGTTCCATCTTGACCAAAATGTATTTTACTCACACAAGGATGTTCACCATCATCCCAGCCTAGGGTGAGTTTCTCAGCAAATCCTCTTTTCCTCTTTCCCCTTCTCTCACCAGAATTCCACCATTTTCAATTGAATCCACCTCAGCTTTTTACTTCTCCTCTCCCACAGGAAAACAGTCACACTCTCAATAGAAAATATTTTTGTAGTTAAACTGAGATGATAATGAATTTTGAAAGTAGTAGTACCATGCCTAAAATATGAATCCACTTTCAATTACGCTTTTTGTAATTGTTTTGGTTTTGATTTTTATTTTGTTATTACCTCACAGGTAGCCTCATATTTAATTTACTGTAATTGATCTCTCTTCACTGATGCCATCAGATATTGAAATTCCCATTTCCGAAGAAAGTTTCCATAAAAAATAATTTCTATTGACTAGTATGCTGCCTGAAATAGTATTTTCAGTCTGGCTTTGTGACCCTTGCTCACAACTTGTCATGAAAATTAAGATAACTTTCTGTTTTTCAAATAATTTGTGTGGAAGCTCCAAAGGTGACATTGTGAAAAAAGAAATAAAATAAAAGCACCTTTATTTTCCAAGATCCGAAAGACTTGATATCTTCATACAGCTGCAAGTACTGAGTTTTCAGTTCCATGCATCTTGAAATGGATTAGAATTGTGAGAATTTAGAAAATAAACTGTCTTTTAGTAACTTTCGGAGCTCTTGAAAGCAATAAAGGTTTAAACACCATAGAAAGATTCTTTTATCTATTATAAATGGAAGCTAATAGTGACTTTTCTTTGAAAAGTTAGCCACAATCAGAACTCTTCGAAAACAATAATTGGCTAAAAAGCAGAAAGAGTGATGTGATATAATTTGGTTCATGCTATTCTATGTTGAATATTTCAATCTTTATAGAAAGAAAAGTTATTAATCAAATAAGAAAATGAAAGACTGTATTGAAATGCCTCTCTCTGTGTCTCTCCCCTCTCTCCCTTTCTTCCAGAATTAAGACTTTTATTTATGGTCATTGTTACCTATATTATTCCTTCAGAAATGGCTGACTGTCTCCCTTACTACATTGACGATGTTCCCTTAAAAAGCTTAGTTAGGCTAAATTATTATATTCAGACTTAAGCAGCTGTTCAGACATTTCTGCCCAGACTGATGTAGGTTACATCCCATCCGTGGTTTTCAGGAAATGTCACTAAAATAGCTTGTTTTACTCATCAGTATGCTCATGGCAGCGATGAAAAATTGTAGAAAATACACCAAATCTACTTGTTCTTGAGAAAATTCATTCTGTGAGGCATTGCATTTTCTGTCAAAGCTGTGGGATAACACCACACAAAATTTGCCATTGCAGATCAAATTTCCCTGCAAACACTCACAGTGAATTTCCCACAGTTGCACTACAGTAGGAAAAGACTGGGGAAAAAAATAGATACCAGCTGTGTCTCCATCACAAAAATCAGTGATTCAAAACATAGTACAAAGAAATTATTCCCATTTTATTCCAAGCACTTGTTTCCACGCTGCTAACGTCCTCTTTTTTATGTATTTTAAGATATTGCTGTCTTTATTAGGTAAGTCTTCAGCAGTTTTTGCAAAGATCAAATAATCCATCAGGCAAGATCAAAGCTCCATTTGCCCATTCCCTCCGTGAAGTCAAGTGACACATTTGCAGAGGAAGTCCCTCAGCCTAGAGAAGGCTTTTATTACATGTGATGTGAATTTGATTTTTTTTTGCTAGATCCTGTTTCAACATGATTTCTCAGGTCAGACAACAAGGTGGACAGCACACCCACAGCTCCTGATGGTGGCAAAAGCCAAATGGTGAGAAAAAGACCTTGGTGAAAATGTGTACAAGCAGCACGAGCTGCAAAAAGTGAGATTGTAGGAAAGGCAAGGTAAGGTAAGGCTAAGGTGTAATATTTTCTAGTCCAACTTCCAAAACCTCTCACTTAAACTCTAACTAGTTTCCTTCCTTCCTTCCTTCCTTCCTCCCTCCCTCTTTCTTTCTCTCTTTCTTTCTCTCTTTCTTTCTCTCTTTCTTTCTTTCTCTCTTTCTTTCTCCTTTCCTTTCCTTTCCTTTCCTTTCCTTTCCTTTCCTTTCCTTTCCTTTCCTTTCCTTTCCTTTCCTTTCCTTTCCTTTCCTTTCCTTTCCTTTCCTTTCCTTTCCTTTCCTTTCCTTTCCTTCTTTCTTTCTCTCATTCTTCTCTTTCTTCTCTTTCTGCCTTGCCTTTTGCCTTGAGTTGCCTTTTGCCTTGCCTCCTTACTTTTCGCCTTGCCTCCTTACTTTTCGCCTTGCCTTGCCTTTCACCTTTTTCCTTGCCTTTTCTGTCACCTTTCCTTTTGCCTTCTATTTTGCCTTGCCTTTTCCCTTGCTGCACCTTGTTTTGCTTTGCCTGGCCTTGCCCTTGCCTTTTGCCTTGCCTTTTGCCTTTTGCCTTTTGCCTTCCCCTTCCCTGAAATTCCCCTTCCCAGAACCACGCTATCCTGAAGTTCCCTTCCCATCCCTGAACCTTCCTACACTGAAGTTTCCTTCCCTTCCGTGAAGTTCCCTGAAATTTCCTTCCCTTCCTTTCCTATCCCTTCTCATCCCATCCCTTCCTTCCTTCCTTCCTTCCTCGTTTCCTCCCTTCTTTCTCCTCTTTCCCTTCTTTTCCGTCTTTCCTTTTGTTCCTTTCTTTCTCAATCTCCATTTCTCTCTCCCTATTTCTTTCTTTCTTCCTCCATTTTTTCTCTTTCTCACTTTATTTCTGTCTCCCTCTCTCTCTTCCGCTTTCTCTCTCTTTTCCTTTCTGCCTTGCCTCACCTTGCCTTTCCTTGCCTTGCCTTCTTTCTTCTTTTTCTCTCTCTTCCTTTCTCTTCCTTTCTCTTTCTCTCTCTTTCTCTTTCTCTCTCTCTCTCTTTCTCTCTTTCTCTTTCTCTCTTTCTCTCTCTTTCTCTCTTTCTCACTTTCTCTTTTTCTCTTTTTCTCTTTCTCTTTTTCTCTTTCTCTTTTTCTCTTTCTCTCTTTCTCTTTCTCCTTCCCTCTCTTTCCCTCTCTTTCCCTCTCTTTCCCTCTCTTTCCCTCTCTTTCCCTCTCTTTCCCTCTCTTTCCCTCTCTTTCCCTCATTATCTCTTCAATAAAACCCATACTATTGAATTTGGCACATGGTCTCATTTGCACCTTACTTCAGGCACAGGCATTTGAGGGATCAAAGAACATTTTCTTACAGAGCAAAAGGATTAGAGAGTAAAACCAGGGAAATTGTTAATTCTGGTTTTCAATTGTTTTTAATCTGTGGTTTAGATGGGGTGTGTTTAATCTGTTCATTGCACCTGTTAAGTGATGTTGGGAACCCTTAGATTAGCAGGGCTGAATGCAGCACAGAGAGAGGAAGGAGGAGGAGAGGGGAGAGGCCCTTGTGACATCAGAGAGCCGTGCCCTGGCTGAGGGTATCCAAGGGGCACTGCAGGGCCCTGCCGTGGCCAGTCCCAGGAGAGCCGCCGTGGCAGCAGCAAGCAGCTCCCGGGACTTGTCTGTGCCAGAGGTGTGAAGGATGGAGCAGGAGAAGGCAGCAGTGAGCAGCAGGGAGCAGCAGGGGCAGGCAGAGAGGGGCTCGGCTGTGGCACAGCGAGAGAGCCAGGAGGGGAGCCTTGGCTGGGCAGCTGGAGCTTTCCCAGCGCGACCATGGGGAAGAGCCAGAGCTCTGCCCTGGAGAAATGAAACAGGAGCAGGAAGTGACCCCAGGGGAGGACGGTGCTGAGTCAGAGCCGTCCTCAGGAGACACGGGCAGCTCCCAGGAGATCTTCGACTGGGAAGAAGACAGCGAGCAAGAGTGCTCCCAGAGAGACAGGGAGAGCTCCCAAGACTCCAGCGAGGGCTGGAAAGAGTTTCTGGAGCGCTGGGTGGCTGCGAGAGAGTTGGAGGAAGGCAGCGAGGGAGAGCTGTCCCTGGGAGAAGCCCTTAGCTTCCGAGGAGATTCTGACGAGCGAGAAGGCACGGAGCAAGGGCTTTTCCAAGGACAATGTGGCAGCTCCCCCAGAGTGTCAGACTGGGAAGAGTGCAGCCAGCAAGAGCTGTCCCCCCAGGAAGTGGGGAACTACCAGGAGCACTCAGACTGGGAAGAGAGCACTGGCCAAGAGCTTTCTGCAGAGCAAGGCTGCGTTGGCCAGGAGGTGTCCAAAGGCACCGAAGGGAAGAGAGCCTCGGTGCACTCCAGCTGGGAGGACACTGATGAGCAGGAGCTGGCGCAGGACGGCCGGGAAGACACGAAGGTGCAGGGCGTGGGGCCCGCGGCCTCGCTGCAGGAGGATGATGAGGAGTGGGATGGCGTGAGCCTGCTGGAGCTCTGCGAACAAACATACAGAGAGCGGAGACTGGCAGGCTGGGCAGGAGGCGAGCGCCCCGGGCTTTTCCCTCGGGAGGCTTGGGTTGAGCCCAGGACACCGCAGCCGCAGCCCG